>OX608082.1:46959237-47609653 GCA_951509765.1 Sphenella marginata
GACCCGGGTTTTACCCGGCCAAGGGCTGTTATTTCAGTGTAACCCTGTCCAATTTGTCCAATCCCACTCCTAAATTGTCATCCTCGGAGCAATCCCTTGCAGCAGGGTTGCTCCAATGTCTCTTGCTACGGGCTGGTATCGAATCCAACCCCGGACCGAGAGAATGGATCTGCTACGTCTGCTGGAAGAAAATATATGTTAAACGTTCACATTCTGTTCAATGCAGTAAATGCAAGAGATGGTTGCATAGATCTGGATGCTCAGGGCTTAACCCTGCCATCCCCAGAACCCGTACTTTTTTCAGTACTTTTGAGGCACCATGTTGTTCGCGCACACGCGCGTCCCGCGGTTCTCGTCGCTCCGGCGCACACACACCGCACCTACCATCATCAAATGGCCACGACAGTGGCCCGGTCTTCACGACCTGCAGCCTTGCTGCTCCCGCCTCACCTCAGTCCCCACTCTCGTCCCCCCCTACTTCCAGCATGCACGTGGGTCAGGAACACAACCTCCTCGTACCTTTCACCACGTGCACTGTTTGTCGGCAAAGACTATATACGCCTGCGGCATCGGTTAAGTGCAATAACTGCCTTGGCCTGTGCCACATCCATATGTGCTCTGGGCTCGCAAACAGGAACCTTTGGACGGATGCATTTATTGCCCCTTGCTGCAGTACTCAGCCGCCCTCCACGCCACACAACATCGGCCAAGACGCGCTGAACCCTCGACTGCGTCACAGCTTGGGACTATGCCCACCTCCACCTAGGCAACCGCATCCGTCCCTTACCCCCAGCATGCCTCCACCCTCCCTCCCGACACACTTCAAAATCCTACAGCTGAACTGCAACGGGTTAGCTGGTAAGATCGCGGAGATAACAGACTTTATGAAGTCGAACAACATTAAACTGGCCGCCATTCAGGAGACCAAACTGAATGCTAACTCGGACTTACGTACTCGTGATGGGTACAACGTACATAGGAAAGACCGTCCCAGCGGTCATGGGGGCGGCCTCGCATTCATTACACACCATACTGTACAATATAATCTGTTTGCCCCTGACGTTGACCCCAGGGACTCTACCCTAGAATGCCAGGGCATAGCAGTCCGGACAGGCGACGTCGACCTGCGAGTGTTAAATATATACATTCCCCCTGTTACGTGCTGTCCCCGTGATTATCGCCCTGATATTAGTGCGTTGCTAAGGGGCGATAACTGCCTCATCTTAGGTGATTTCAACGCACATCACGATCTCTGGCACTCCAACTTGCCAGCAGATAGCAGAGGGAACGCACTCGCAGAGCAAATAGATAATTCGGCATTCTGTACATTGAATGGAGATGCCCCCACTAGGGTGGCAGGTAACTGCCACAGTTCGCCAGACATCTCCATTTCAAGTGCGGGCCTTATCAACCACGTTAACTGGCAACCTATGCTTACACTGGCATCTGACCACCTACCCATCCTACTAGACATCGAACGACCGTCCGACTTCATAACGACAGAAAAACGAACGTACATTAACTTTAGTAAAGCGGACTGGGACCGCTTCACGGACTTTACAGACCGACGGACGTATGCAAAGGTGAGAAAGAGTTTCGCAAAGTCATCGATTCAGCCTCTGGCCGCTTCATCCCTGCTGGCAGAATCCCGGAAATTCGGCCGAATTTCCCTGCGGAAGCAGCGGCAATGGCAAGAGAACGTGACCAAGTGAGACTCTTGAACCCCGCAGATACAAGAATAAAGGATCTCAACGCAGAAATCCGTCGGACTGTCAATGAACATAAATTGAAGAAGTGGAAAGAACACCTAGAGTCATGCAACCTCTCCGGCGGGGTCGGCAAATTATGGTCGACAGTCAAGGCCCTATCCAACCCGACTAAATACAATGACAAGGTCGCCATTGCTTTCGGCGATAACGTCAAGTCGGACCCCAGGAAATGCGCGAGCGCATTCTGCCGGCAATTTATACTGCATTCTCCTGCGGATAGGGCTAAGAGAAAAGCCATCCGACGCGCGCACAAACACAAACACACAGCCGCGCCCATTGTCGTCTCCGCTGCAGAGGTCAAGGAAGCTATAAAGAAGGCCAAACCTTCAAGATCACTCGGACCCGACGGAATTGCCATGAAGATGCTGAAACACCTAGGCCACGAGGGGCACAAGTACTTGGCGGCTTTATTCAACCTCTCACTGTCCACCTTCGTTATACCAGATATCTGGAAACATGCGACTGTGGTCCCCCTCCTAAAACCTGGGAAGCCGGCAAATCAAGGAGACTCTTATCGTCCGATATCTCTCCTTTCGCCGGTAGTGAAGTTGTTAGAGGCTATTCTGCTCCCATATTATACTGCAAACCTGCAGCTGGCCAATCATCAACATGGCTTCCGTAAAAACCATAGCACAACATCAGCTTTGAACGCCATCACGACGCAGATTAACTTCGGTTTGAACCAACACCAACCAAACCACAGGACGGTTCTCGTGGCACTTGACCTGTCGAAAGCCTTCGACACGGTCAACCACGCCACACTCCTTGAAGACCTGGAGGAGACACCGCTTCCTGCCGGCCTAAAAAGGTGGACCTGAACGGTCGGCTGGCGTCAGTGCAGTTTCGAAACGAGAGATGTAGACCTAGAAGAATTAGACAAGGGGTTCCGCAGGGTGGTGTTCTTTCACCCCTTCTGTTTAACTTCTACATCTCGAGCCTCCCTCCCCCACCAGAGGGGGTCTCCATCGTTTCGTACGCTGACGACTGCACCGTGATGGCCACGGGCAAAGGACCTTCGACAGACGAACTTTGTACGAGACTTAATGACTACCTGCGCGACCTTTCCTGCTTCTTCACAGAGCGGAACCTGACACTGTCCCCGACTAAATCGACAGCGACCCTATTCACTACGTGGAATGCGCAGATGGGGCAGGAGTTGAATGTCCACGTAGATGGTGTTCCACTACCTACTGTCAACCACCCCAAAATTCTAGGGGTTACATTCGACAATAGCCTCACCTTCGCTAATCATGCCACCGCAATAGCTTCAAAGGTACAAAGCCGCAACAAGATCCTCAAGTCACTCGCCGGCAGTACTTGGGGCAAAGACAAAGAAACGTTGCTGGTCACCTATAAGGCTATTGGCCGACCGGTTATTGATTATGCTGCGCCCATATGGTCGCCTAACCTTCACGACACCCACTGGAGGATATTGCAGGTCTGCCAAAACACCGCCATCAGAACTGCAACGGGTTGTTTGCTTATGTCTCCTGAGTCTCATCTCCACCAGGAGGCTCAAATGCTCAACGTTCGCGAGCATGCGGAACTTTTAAGTAGGCAATTCCTTCTGAACTGCCACCGTCCCAGTCATCCAAATCGACAGCTATTGGATGAAACTCCGCCCCCTAGAGACATAAGGAAGCATCTCCGGAAGCATTATGATGAGATCCGGCATCACATCTCGTTGCCGTTTGATCTGCGGGACCATAGGCGGGCCCTAAAGGACCTCCACACTGAGTCGGTGGACATATCCCTCAGATCCCGGCCTGTGAACCCCGTTATTGGTGCCCAACCACCCGTTCTTGCTGAGGAAGAACGTGTCCTTCCGAGGGAGACTAGAGTCATGCTGGCTCAACTTCGGTCTGGATATTGCAATAGGCTGAACTCCTATTTGTCCAGACTGAACCCTACCATACCTAACACATGCCCCGCATGCGGTATGGCCCCCCATGACACGCAACATCTCTTTTCGTGTTCTTCGGAACATACTCTTCTAACTCCCTTATCACTTTGGTCCAACCCTGTTGAAACAGCGCGTTTCCTTGGACTTCCGTTAGAAGAGACCGATGACAACTAGGAGTGTTCTGGCCCTTTGGGCAGGGCGAAGCACTGCTAACAACAACAACAACAACCATATAGGCGTCGCGTAGCTCAGTACCTGCTGACCAATTGCTCTGTTGACTTCCGTTAGAAGAGCCTGATGACAACTGGAGTGTACTGGCCCTTTGGGCAGGGCGAAGCACTGCTAACAACAACAACAATTAGGAGTGAACTGGCCCTTTGGGCAGGACGAAGGACTGCTACCAACAACAACAGGCACCTGGTCAACGAAAATCCCCCCGGAGAATAACAAGCCATCCACGCAAACATTTTGTTGAGATCCGGCACCAGATTTTTACGCCGTTTGATCCCAAGGTGCACCGACAGCCCTTACCCACAGAATCGGTAAACTCCCAGCGAACGGCGTTCTTCAGGCAACTACTCTACCCGTTGCCGAAGAGGAGCGTGAACTGCCTAGGGAGACAAGGGTGATAGCTTTCGAAACTTCGCTCTGGATATTGTAATAGGTTAAACTCTTACTTATCCAGACTGAACCCTGACATGTCGAATGTCTGTCCGGCATGCGCTCTGTCCCCACATGATACCAACCATCTATTTGTCTCGTCAACAGAGCCTACTCTTCTAACACCCAATCCCTCTGGTCCACCCCTTTCGAAACCGCTAGGTTTCTAGGACTGCCGTTAGAAGAGTTCGATGACACTACTCGGTAAGAATACTAACTACTTAGGCAGGGCAAAGTAGAGCTACAACAACAACACTAGTAAGGGCGAATCCGTCGACGTTGTAAATTCAAGTTTTAAAGTTTAAAGCATATTAGCATTTGACACAGATTAAGGCACGAGTTACATTTGACCGATGCCCCGGTGTATATAAACCCAACCCGCAAACAGTACACGTGGTGTAAGTGATCAGGACCTGGTGGCCTTGGCTTACATTGGTAGTGCTGAAGAATGGAAAGTGATTGGAAGGGTCAGGGTCACAAATACCTTTTTCCGTGTTGGCCGCAATTGTATGGTCTTTCGAATTTGAAAAAATGTTTGGAATTTGGCGGATCTTTAATCGCATTTCGATAGACTTTAATTTACTTGTGGTATTACAAATAAATAGAGATTAAGTGAAATGGGAACAAATGCAGAATAGCTCCAACTCCCAAATTAAAAAAAAAATGGTGAGGATTGATAGATATCATTGAGGTGAGTATAAATATATAATTTTTTTTTGGTGCAAACAACAACAACAAAAGTTATAGAAGGTCAAAGTTCACATAAAACATTTCTTAAAATCAAAATTTCTCAAAAACTAACGAACCGATTTCAAAAAAGTTTATGTTGTTTGATAGGTATATAAATTACCTTTAATTTGATGTACATATGTTTTATATGATCATTAGGTAATACTTTCCATCCAACGTCAAGTATTAATATACGTCCTCGAGAGAGGTATCAAAAGGCGCGTCTTGACCACCGTAACAATAATCCGAAGGGGGAAAAGCAATATTTTGTTTCTGTGAAAAGTTAATAGCTTAAAACCGAAAATAGGCCCGGGTTAGATCTCGAATTCGGGGCCCGATCCACGTTTTTTATGTGCAGAACATCTTTCCGCGTAGGCGGCCTTCGGCCGCGCTTCAAAAAATAACCCTGGGCTACGCCATTCCAACTCCGGGTGTGTGCCGTAGCCGTGGCTACCGCCACGGTGATGTCCTTCCGCGTGCCACGTTTCCCACTCTTTTCTCACAGGTTAATTTGTGATTAAAACCACATGAAAATGACAGAAAAATTGTGAACTTTAACTGCAAATATCTCGCAAAATTCTAAAAATATCGGATTTCCCCCTACAGATTATTGTTATGGAGGTGAAGACGCGTCTATTGATACCTCTACCTAGATTTTTGGACGTGTATTAACACTTGACGTTGGATGGAAAGTATTACCGCAACTTTGATTGCAAATATCTCTTCACAGAAATACAATTTTTAATTTCCGCTTTCGGATTCTTAATCTACTTGTCAATACGCGTCTTTTGATGCCCCACTTTCCCCTTTTGGACCCCTACTACCACAAGCTTTAAATAAACTTTGACCCTTAATAACTTTCGTTGTTGTTGTTTGCACCAAAAAAAATTTATATATTTATACTCAGCTCAATGATATCTATCAGTCCTCACCATTTTTTTTTTAATTTGGGAGTTGGAGCTATTCTGCATTTATACCGTGAAATGTAACTGCTTTCTAAAATAGCGTGTACGTATTCCATCTCGCCATTACATCACTTGACGATGAATTTTTTAACATTACTGTTAGAATTTTCAGATTATTTTGCCTGGTCTTCTAAACGTTGTGATGTATGCGCAGTCTTCTCTGACAGCTTTCTGACCATTCTATCTTCTCTGGCTTTCCTCTTAGCTTCCTTTTGTTTTTTTTTTTCTTCTCGTTCTTTCTGTTCCAGAATTTCTTTAAATCTGTCATCCTTAGGGTCTAATTTGAAACCAAAATGCCTTCGAACTTCTTCCATTAACCGTTGTTTCTTTTCTTTTAACGCCAAAGTTTCAGCTTCTTTCTTAGTGATCTTATTTCTCATATCAATTTTCCATTGTTGGAGTTTTACCAATTTCGCTGCAATCTCCTTCTCCCTCGACTCAAGCGTTTCCTTCCGATTCGACTCAGATAACGTTATGTTATATATTAATTCCCGCAAAGGAGTTTCCTTTACTAAACTACCGCTGCTGGCCTTCCCGCGCATGCTGAAGCAAATGCAAGGATCAATACCCGAGACTAAACCATAACGCCCAAATATTTTTCTTTTATATTTTTCAGTTAAATGAATCCATGAACATGGTTCATCGTACGGTACATTTTGCAGCAGGGCGTTACGATTTTGTCGCAAGAGTTTAGACATGTCTCGACGTGGATTATGTTCTACTTTTTCATATAACTCTTCTGTAGTTGAAGCTGTGGAATTGTACTTAATTACATTTTTTTGAAACAAGTTTCTTCCGTAGTTCATAAGAACCTTTTTGTTGGAAATTAGTGCATGGCCCATAATTTTTACTTATGCAATATTACTACAGTAATTAAGGTTGTGTAACGCTACGCGGGTACACGAATATGCGCTTATACCGGTGTTCACAGTGATACAGTAGGAAAACTCTGGTGAAATTACATCCTGGAGGTGAAATTTTTAGAGCCGAAATTAATTGTAGTATGCAATTACTTATACCCACGGTTGCATTACAGCACCAAAACAAAACTAAAGGAGTAATTTTAGAAAAAGAGTATTTATTGCACATATTAAAAATAGGGTGTTTTGTTCTATGGCAAGTATAAAAAATAAAAGTAAAATGATAAAATTTCACAAAAATACATATTACTGATGATTTGCGGGGAATATTTTAGATCATGCACCGAACCTAGGAATTTTTTTTTTTTTTTGAGGGGTAGAGGGTGTCGCACAGAACACAAAACAAAAGACCGAACTTGGAGGCAACTCATATATTCTGAGAAAAAATCGTGTTTAAATTTGCAATATTGTATGTAAGGAAGCTTCAAAATTTACCAGACTTGCTTATAATTATTCACTTTAAAGAATTAAAAACACTTCACACTGAACGATATGTCTCACCACACTGCATATTTTTAATATTTTAGCCTTCTAAAATACATAACACGAAAAAAAAAACATTCAAATAAACTGCTTTCTATTATTTGCCGAATCACTTGTGAACAACAATGGCGGTTTGGTACTAGTTGAATCGTCAGCGAGTAATAGGAGGTGCCAGACATGTGTAAATGAATATGCAGATTTTTCAAAAACTGAAGTTGAGGACTGAGACAGGTTTTTAGCAAGAAAACATGACATGACAGGTATTTTCAGTGTAATAGCGCCTCAAGTGAACATTTGGGATGAATAACTTTGGGTAATACTGTACATCCATACCTTATATCTATGTCTATCAGAAGCACATGCAAATTACAGAAACTTAAGGGGGCTTTCAACAAAACAAGTTAAACAGATATAGCTATAAAGATTTAAATTGTATTATCAACTACAATTTTACAAACATATTCTCATAATTTTCATACATATTTGACAAAGTTGTAATAAAATATGATAATGGTGCAGTTTATGGGGCACACCCAAAACTAGACCAAAAAAGTGGAAAACTAGACCAAAAAGTGGAAGACGCGTATTCACGTCTAGATTTAGAATCTGAAATGAGATTTTTGTTTGTTTTTTTCGAATGTTCAAAATTTATGAGGGTAAAACTTTCCAGCTCGGGGCGTGATCCATGTTTTTTGTGTGCAGAACACCTTTCCGCGTAGGCGGCCTTCGGCCGCGCTTCAAAAAATAACCCTGGGCTACGCCATTCCAACTCCGGGTGTGTGCCATAGCCGTGGCTACCGCCACGGTGATGTCCTTCCGCGTGCCACGTTTCCCAACACTTTTTCACTTTTTTGGCTCAGCCTAATGTGCCATTACAACAACCACATAAAAATGACAGAAAATTGTGAACTTTACCTGCAAATAACTTTTGAACGGTTGGAAAAAACAAAAATCTCATTTCAGATTCTAAATCTAGACGCGTCTTTTGCTACCCCACTCGACTTTTTTGGTCTAGTTTTGGGTGGGCCCCATAAACTGTCCCAGTACCTAAAATATAAGAAGTTTTTGTTACAATTACTGTTGGAAGGTCTGGCAACATTTTTTTTATTAACTAGTTCAAATTAATCTCGTTGCAAGCTGCTTAGTTTTCGGCATTATATCTGTTCGTGGTTAATAAACGTGATAAATCTCCGCGTTTCTTAACAGTTATAAAGAAAATCTATAAAATAACTCATAAAATGAAGAATAAACAAGCCAATTTTTATAAATACAGGTTGCGTCGTCAGAAGCTTCGTGTGTTTGCTGTTGTTGTTGAAATTTTGTTTCAGATGTCAAAAGTTTGTCAAATCGCATTGGTTTGTTTACAAATAAACAGAAGCAAAACAGAAATATTTTTCAAATTATATCATATTATTCTTTTTTTGTTGAATAATATGTAATATATCCATACATTGAACGCAAAGAAGTTGGACCGCGTATTTGCTAGACCATTTTTGGTAAATTAAGTGAACACCGCGGTAAAAACGTAGGCTTTGCATTCCAAATGCAAACTAAGTGGACACTGAAGTTGCAGCCTTGTTAAGCTTCCCTTAGTGCACATTCAGGAGCTGTTCATAGTATGTCGTGGTCCCCCAACACTCTAATCTGGTTGCTTCGGCTGGAAAATTCATGGAGTATCGTGAGTTTCAATGTTTGAACAAAATATCTGTTGGCTTTGACAAAAATTTGACATTTGAAAATCAATAAAAAGCAGAAAAAAGTAGAAAAAAAATTAAACAGCTGTTCATTTGGCGTCACCTGTCTTACTTCACGATGAAACAAGCTATGTTGCAGTGAACGTGCCATAACATAGTTTGTTTATTCCTTCAGAGCCATCAGCAGTTGCTACTCGCTGTAACTGCAACTAATACGAAGGCATTGTTTTTGCCGAGTGAAAAAACATGTCGGGCTTTGTGTGATAAAAAATTTAAATGTTTAATGCGGTAATTCGCGCAAAACTAGGGCTAAAAACAGTGCGGGACTGGGTGGAAGGGGGTTTTTGTGTAATGTAATATAGTTTTGTGTGTATAGTGTTATCAAAGTGTTTTTAAATTTACACATTTTGGTTGGGTAAATTCGAATTTTCAAATTCGATTTTCTCTTAAAATATGAGTTGCCTCCAAGTTCGGGCTTTAGTTCTGTGATTTCTGGGACCCCCTCTACCCCTCTAAAAAAAAAAAACATTCATAGACACGGTGCATTCAATAAAACCCAACCCTTTAGCTTTCGACGCTGTATAGAATTCTTGTAAAATTACTAAAAATGTAAGTTTTTTGTATTTATCTCCTACTTTTTTGATTTATAGTACTAATTTTAATCCATTTGCATTAATTTGATGTAGGTCTAAGGTCGTCAGCACAAAACAACAGCTGGAAACGTTGGTTTCTCTAATGCACCAAAATCCGAGCTTAGCAAGAGGTGTTTATTCAAAATCCCAGGCTGCAAAAAATTTATTTTAAATCTGTTTAAAAGCTTTTTTATTATCAAACATTAAATAACACGTTTGTAAATGTACACTTACGCAGTGGAATTCATCTCCAAAGGATTGGATGCATCTCTTAATCGCTTTCTGTTTCTTGCTAGTTCTAGTACTCTTTCTTCATCATCCGATGAATCTTTGAACCATAAAGGCTGGTTTTCATTAGGTCAAAATATGACATCAAATGGTGGCATACTAATGAAAACGGGCTGGCTGCGTTTGCAGTCAGTTTTGACGACTCATTGTCATATAAAATGACATGCATGTGAAAACGGTCAAATTCCAGTATGGCAGCGCAGTTTGCAAAGATTGACACTCAAAATAGATTTGCCAACATGTTGGCAATTTGGTGTCATTCGTCGTGCGAACAGCTGATTTAACAAATTAAAAGGCAAGTTTTGTAAAATTTTTACAAAATATAATTTCTTAATTTTTCCAATGTTTTTTAGCGTTTTTCTATCATAAAAATGGAGGAGACTTTGCATATGGCGGTGGAGTTTCTGGAGGGTGAGGAGGGGGAGGAAGTTCTATGTTCTCCATGTTTTACGCAACCCGCCTCAAGTAGCGCGGCAAAAAAGAAGCGGGTGCGCAAACTGTCCGAGGCGTGGACTGCTGAAAAAACGCAGAGGCTGGTGGATGCAGTGGAGTCAAGAGAAGGGACGTGGAACTTTCTGTCCCCTCAATACAGGGACAGAAACTTGAGGGAAGCACTGTGGCAATAAGTGGCAGATACCTTGCAGATGTCGCGCTCTGAGGTATCTGCCAAGTGGAATAGCCTGCGCTGCTCTTTCCGGGTAAGTTCGTGTTTGTTTTATAAATATATATATACATAGATGCTAAATCAAACTTTTATAATAGGCACGATTCAACAGGAAGCAGCAGAGCAAAAGTGGCCAGGGTGCGGTGCGCAATGTGGCAGTTAGCCACTTATACAACGCTCTTAAGTTTTTGGAGCCGATCCTACAAGTTGAGGCTAACACCACTTCAAATTTGTCAAATGTATGTAGAAATATAATTTGGATAATTACTATTAAACTAACATGCATTTATTTATTGATATTATAGCAATCTCAATGGCAACAGAGCCCATCTGCTTCCCAGAGCGATCGGAACGACTCTGAGGACCAAGACGAGGCTATGTATACGCCTTCAACAACCCGAGCATCGTTGCCACGACGTCGCGCTCAAAAAGACGACGATGGCTTCAGGGAGGCCATGGATCGTGTTTTGGAGACCATGTCAGCGGCCACAAAAACCGATGATTGCGATGAGCTGGGTAGCTTTGTGGCAACACACTACCGGAAATGGGCAGCTGCAAAGCCTCAACTGGCAGAAAGTTTTAAGGCGGATTTGTTGGAGCTGCTGTTTAAGTACCAAAGGGATTTTGCACGGTAAGACCAGAAACAATAATATTGATAAACCCTTAATTTTGTGTTCTCTTTTTTTTAGCCCGGAGTAATGCCGTACTAGTTTTTAGATTAATTTATTTTTAGATTTAAGTACATACACTAATTGTTTGTCTTTTAGGTAACTTTCCTCTAAAATATAGCAAAATCCTTAACAGAAAAAAAATGTAAGTGAAAAAACTTATGCAAAATTCAGGAAAATTCTTCAAATTTTCATAAAAGTTTGGAACTTTTTGCATAGAATTTTTAAATTTGGAACTTTTTTTCTTACTTGCCAAATATCCGGCAATTTTGTTATCGGCTTAAGATTGGTATCTTTGTAAAGTAAAACTGAACGAGCTACAAAACGGCGTACTAGAAAAAATTTAAAAATTCTATGCAAAGGGTTCCAAACTTTTATGAAAATTTGAAGAATTTTCCTGAATTTTGCATAAGTTTTTTCCCTTACATTTTTTTTCTGTTAAGGATTTTGCTATATTTTAGAGGAAAGTTACTAAAAAGACATAAACAATTATATGTTATGAAAAACATATACATATGTAGAGTTCCTAACTTTTTTAAGTAACGAAAAGTTTTTTCATTTACATTTTTTTTCTGTTAAGGATTTTGCTATATTTTAGAGGAAAGTTACTAAAAAGACATAAACAATTATATGTTATGAAAAACATATACATATGTAGAGTTCCTAACTTTTTTAAGTAACGAGCCAAATGAATTGTGCCTTATTTTAGTTATTTATTGTTATTATTTTATTTTGTTGTGCATACACTGCCGGTTATACCATAAAGACTGAAAATGTACAAAATGTTATTAAATAACATATATTTATTGAATTAATAAAATATCAAATTGAATAGATTTTTCAATAAATCCTATGTAATATAATATAGCTCGAGTGCAATAGGGTGATTTCGATAGTTATGCTACCATGTGCAATCTAATTGTACGAGACGTGGTAAAGAAATACCAGAAACTCTATGATTGATCAACAGATACAGCAACTTTTTTTCTGCTCACTGGAAAAACCAAATTGGTAACAACAAGTAAGAAAAACGGCACGAACCCGTTTTAACTGATGCCTACAGGATAACCCAAACATGACACGATACATTATTAGCTTCCGCTTTTCCATGTCTATAACTTACATTTTCTGCTATCCCATCCTATTGCCGACAGAATTATTGGAAACAAATTGATAGACATGGGAAAGCGGTATAGAAAGCATATGATTTCTCGAGCAACATAATAATTTTAAAACAGGCAAATGATTGTCCATCAAACTACGAATCATCGTATAAGTAATTATTATCATATCGAATATGAGATTACATATCAAAACAGCAAGCCATTGAATGTACTTTCGAATGAAGAAGATAAAGATGTACCATATACAATTATATGCAGTTATTACATCACATCACAAAAAGTAGCAGGTACACATTTTTAAACTACATAGTAACAATTTTCTGGAATATACTACAAATAATAAATGATACAGATTTTTCATTGCCTAAGCCTGTGTCTAATATATTTAAATAGATAATGGTAGTTTACTTAATAATTAATTGCATGATTATATAATTCATAAAATCGAATAAATTCACTTTTTGAATTTTCAGTAAACATATAGTACATACATAAATAAAAACTGGCATACATAGGTATAACATTATTGAGTGATTATTCCATTCATCTTATTTTGACTTGTCTTGCTCATGAGAGTGCAGATCCATCTGTTCTACTTTTAAGATTTGGGTGCATAACCATTTTGTTTGGACATCAATGGCCTGAAGTTTGTGCCGGTACGCGCCCTTAAAAATGCGAAATATATGTATGTCAAAAAAAAAAATGGTTTACAGTAATAATTCTGATGATTTCTGAGTGTTTCTAGAAATATTAAAATTTTTTCCCGCTTATTGTTATATTTAAAATATTTTTTATAGAGCTTGCGATTTCTCCCGACATCTGCTTTGTAATGTTTGCCTGTTTGCCAAGAGCCCACAATCAAGCGAAATTTTACCATCAACTGAGGCGAAATCATAAGCTATACTCATCTATTTAAATTATTAATTAGTACCTTGAGAGTGTATTTCCATTTGAATGTTTTTCCACATACCTTACATGAATTTAATGGCTCATATCCGGTATGTGTAAGTACATGTTGCTTAAGGTGTTTCTTTAACATAAATGTCTCACCACATACTTCACATACCAACGGATTATTCGATGGATTTTTAGTAGAATACTTTATTTTATGTACCACCTGCATATGCTTGGATCGCAAGCCTTTTCTTCGTCAGATTTGTCAGTGGATCTTAATCCAGCTTCCGATGAGTAAGGGTCATAGTCAAAATCTCTGCCCTCATTCTATTTTCTTCTCATCCTTTGAACTTATTGTTTCAACTTGTGCTTCAGTAGTTGTGACTTTTTCATTTTTTACGTTACTATCAGTTGGCATTACAATAGTGGTCTCCAGAAAATCATTAACAAATATTTCTTCAACTGGTTGTTCCATACCAGTATGCGGCATCAACGATTCATCTTTATAAGAGTTGAGACCATAATTTTCGAATAACATTTGTAAGTTTGTTGTTTTATTGATGGAACTTTGTAGGTCATCGTACATTTGTTGGACTTTATTTGCACGTTCGCTGAATTTAATTAGAGATAGCAAATAATTTGTACTATAAATAAATATTAAATGCTTAATGTGGCTTACATGAAAAGAACTCTATTATGACATTTCCCAAGTCCTTATAGCATTTTAAACTATTTTCATTCATTAATTCCTCACACTGTCCAGAAACAACGTTGATGTACTGTGCATCAGCTTTCGCACATAGACGGCACCATTTCATCCATTTTCCACGTAAAATTACGTCCGAGCATAAAATTAATCAAAAATAAGCATTTCATTACATTAATTATTAATCGTTTAATTAAAATTAATTAAAAGCAATCATTTAATCAATAAATCATAGCAAAAAAGTAATTATTGAAATTTTTTAATTAATTAATACATTTTTTAAATTAATTATTTAAATTGTGCGAAAATAAATCTTAAAAAACTGTTTTTTTTTAATGTACACTGAGGCAAGTTTAACTTTAATGCCAAGTTTTTTTAAGTACAATAGCTTAAATCAAATTGATTTTACACAAATTAAAAAAAGTTAAATTTTGAATTTGCATTCTTCAATGTTGTAAATGTTGAAATAATTGTGTTGGGAGTAAAAATGGGCTATGAGTTGTGCGACAAATTCCTCTTTTTAGCCGTTTCTGTTTACCTAAACAAAAACAAAAACAAATTAAAATTTTGTAAGCGCAGTTTACAAATTTTCATACTCACGATGAACTACCACAATGACTCATGTAGTATGGTTCTGTTGTATTGCCATGCAACTTCACCATGGGGTGTCATGAAGTAATCCATAAATTGTTCACACACATATACTGCGTCGCTTGCTGGCCTGCCCAAAGTACTGCTTGCTCGAATTGATGGGAGCATTCCGTTTTGTCCAAGCTCTGTACGCCAACTACCTTCAACAACAACGCCTTCAACCTCATTGTCAACATCAGATCTTCTCAGATATACTGACTTGCGACTTAAAAGAAAATTGTGCAGGACACAAATGGCGATCACAATAGCTTTTGCGTGTTCAGGTGTCACGTCCATTGGTCTTCTCAGAATTCGGCAACGCGATACACATATGCCGAACACATTTTCAATTACATTTCGTGCTCGAGATAGCCTATAATTGAAAATTTTTTCCATCCAATGCCCCGCAACAATTAGGGAAATTCCATCTTTCTTCAAAACGTTTAGCAACCTCTGTCCATTCTTCAGGACTGCTAGGAACCTTGTCGAAATATAACGAACATGAATATATTTAAGAATGTACATATGTCTCTGAGTAAATAAATTACATGAATACTCACTTTTAAATATTCGTCTTTTAAACATTCAAAAATAGCTCGACATGTTTCATGAATGGCATGGCCAATGGTTGTTTTTCCCAACAGAAAAACCGACATAAGGCTGGAGAAGCTATCACCCGTAGCCAAGTAGCGTAAAGTACCGCCAACTTTTCGCCCACTGAAGTTGCTTCTCGAAAGTTCGTGGTTTTTTTTCTGAAGGTGAGGAGTTAAACGGGCCACAAGGAAATCAAAATCCTCCACACCCATCCTCAAAAAATTTTTCAACCACTTTGGGTCTTGCACGCGTAGCTTCCAACGAAGTGTAGCGTAGAACCCACACGTTCCTCTTCTCCTCAGACCCGGCCTAACCCACCATTGCTTCCGCTTTCTTAGCTGGCTCCTCTTCCCCGTCCATGCCCTCAACGTTGTCACAAAGCACAACGTCGAAGTAGCTATTGCCATTACTTTCTTTTTCAGCATATTTTTAAAACTTCAAATTATTTATATTGTCGGATATATATTCACGCGCGTTTAGCAATTATTATTTTGCGCGTTTTTAATAAATTTTGTTTGTTTAGGTTTCTTTGCCACAATGTATCAGCTGATCAGCCGTCAAACAAATTTACTTCACGACTGACATCAGTGATGAAAACAGGGATGCAATCGACTGACCCGAAAATTTGACGACACATTTTGACACGCTCTGCTTAATCGACTTGATGTCAGTTTTTAAGCCGTAATGAAAACACATATGCCACCAAATTTCTATGGTGACAGTTGAGTCAGTTTTTGAGGTCAGTCATTTTGACCTAATGAAAACCAGCCTTAACTCTGTCGTAGTCATATTTTTCTTTTCTGTATCAATTTTGCTCATATATTTGATCGGTAATTTATTTTGTTTGTTTAGATGATTTATTTTTTTAATCACAGCTGATAAAAGATGTACTACTGTGAACAGATGAAACGATCGAAATTCACAATAGCGCAAGTATTTACCGAATGCAGCTCATAATACCAAATGAGAATTTTTTCGTTGAGCATTTTCGAACACCGTCGAAGATCGAATTAAACTCATAATAGGCACCTATATTGAGTTTGATTATAGCTATAAATTGAGTTTTAGCTCTATACTATATATTTGAGTAGACACTTCTGGGTAGCGAACCCCCTTTTGCAAAATAAAACCACATTTTCTATCGGGTCGATATAGGCGCCTCTATTAAAGCAATGGTTTTTTAATCATAAAATCTCTAAGCTGGACTAAATTGCATGTCTGGAATATATTTTTTATTTAAATCTATTCAAAACTTAAATCATACAGAAATCGCCATAATTCAAAGTAAAACGTTCAACACCCTGTGGCAAGTGTGCTATTGAAAACATAGTATATGACGAAAAATCATCGCAAACCTATCAGAGATCAATCTAAAAATAGATTACCTATCATTTAAAACAACTTTTATCATTTTTCGTTTGCTTTGCGGGACTTAATTTTACTTGAATCTTTGCACACACGCCACATTGTAATTAACATTTAACACAAGTACTAACATATGTATACTTTGACAACATCTTTGTCATAATTATAAAGCATTATGTTTCTTAACGAACAACCGAAAAATATCTAGATGTACTTTTAACAATTTTTCTTTTTTTATTCACCAAATTAATTTTGCAACACACAACCCTGAAATGCCAAAAAAGCGTTGACTGCCACCCCGTGTACAGCCTGGCGGTGAATATAATCAGCTGATTGGTACAGAGTTTTACTACTGTATATACTGTGCCGGTGTTGGCGCTATTGGCTCTATAGCGCGTTTCACTAACTTTTTTACCATACCCCAACGGAAACGACTAATAGACCTAATGGTAATCGTTTCCGTGAGCTACCGAATGCTAATATTTATCCGGGAGGGACAGCAAAAGACGCATTTCATTCCCAGGAACATGAATATAACTTCGCTAAACCAATATTTTAGTAGTTTGCGAGATATTTGCGGTAATTCTTTACGACCGTACCTAACTGCTAATAAACGTCCAAAAATATCGGGAGAGGTATCAAAATACGCGTTTTGACCTCTGTGACAAGAGTCCGAAAACTGGAAATAAATATTTTATTTCAGTGAAAGGTTATTAACAAAAGACCAAAATATGACCCAGGTCAAATCCTGATATGGGGGCCCGATCCATGGTTTTTATGTGCAGAACACCTTTCCGCATTGGCGGCCTTCGCCCGCGCTAAAAAAAAACCTGGGCTACGCCATCCCAACTCCCGGTGGTTTCCACTTTTGCATATTTTTCTCACAGTGTAATTTGTTTTTACAATAACCACATGAAAATGACAGAAAATTCTGAACTTTGGTTGCAAATATCTCGTAAACTACTAAAAATATTTGTTTTCTGTTTTCGGATAAGTTTTACAGATGTCAAAACGCGTCTTTTGATACCTCTCTCGATATTTTTGGAGGTGTGTTAGCAGTTACGTACGGTCGTAAAGAATTACCCTATTTGCAATCAAATATCACAATTTTCTGTTATTTGCATGTGGTTGTTGCTAGCGCAGATTACACTGTGCGAAACAATTGAAGAAATATGTTCGACGCAGAAATACTGGGGATCGCGTAGCCGGTTTTGGACTGGCTGAGGGTTATTGTTTGAGCGCTCGGCCGAAGGCCGCTTTCGCGAAAAGGTGTTCTGCACATAAAAACTTGGATCACACCCCCAAAACTTACTCCAAATAAGCCTTCTGTCTCGTTTTGCTTTTTCTGTGTGTTACTTTTTTGATGTTGTGAGAAAAATGCAACTGCGTAGTTAACAAATTTTCAAAATGTTGGTCACTGCTAATACCCGTCCAAAAATAGCGGGAGAGGTATCACAAGACGCGTTTAGGAACCGCCACGGAAACCATATCAACCGAGAACGCTGGGAAGAGAAGACGCGGGCCCTTAACTCTGGCAGAAAATCACAGTTATAAAAGGCAAAGAGCTCACCCTTTCACGAACTGTGCTCTTGCAGAAACCGAAAGGGACAACATCACCGAATCGCTGGGCATAGTGTAATAATCAAAGGTGATATCTGTTTTGACAGACGTCAAAGCGAACGCCCTTAGGAGTTTGGGAAGCCATTTTGGAAGTACGAGAGAATGTGAGCATAAAAAAAGGCCCCTTGTAAAAAAGTATTGAATTTCATACTTTTTGATTGTAAAATAGTATGAATTTGCGAATGTGTTTCAGAAGGTCTAAACGTCTTTGCAGGAAGTTTTTGTTTACCTCTAACAATGCACATGTTTTGCACTTACAAATTATCCTTATTTTATCAGCTTTAGTCCAGTCATTTATGAAAATGTAAAACATTAAGCAGCTGTCCATCCAAATTTTGCAGTCTTTTTTATATGTTGGATACCTAGTTGAAAATTTCTCAAGTGATAAAGAATAGAAAATTCGTAAAATTGATGGTTTGATCCTACGCAATAGTAATTTTTCACTAGTGACTCCGACTTCATTCTATGCTTCTTTTAACTAAGTGGGCGCTATCTCATCCTGTTACCTTAGAAGCAAAATAATAAGAAATACCTTCTGTTATAACTGGCAGAAATAAGTTAGCCATATAAAGTGCATAGTTATTGCAGAAGTTAGGTTCTCAATGTACGACGTAAGTAAGAGTTTAACATAATAGACAATCCGGAACTAAGTCGTGCTAGCATATCTCTAGTCTTCCTCATAAGGAATCGCTCCTCTCGAGTTATTTCAGGTGCTTGAATATCAATTAAAAGGTTCAATACATTACTAGATTTGCAGCAGTTCAGTAAAAACTGCCTGCTGAACACTTCCCCGTTCTCACGAACATTAGTCTCTTCATAGAAGTGAGGGTCAAATGACATAAGACAACCTTATGGGCGTTCTGTACCTTTAAGGCTAGTGTAGTAGCTTGAATAACGAAGGTGAAGCAGTTGTCAAAAGTGAAATTCAAGATTTTGGGGTGATTGCCAGTGAATGTTTAACTCTTGCCTCATCTGAGTAAAAGGAATCGCCGTCGGTTTAGTCGGAAAGGTATCTAACTTAATAGGTTATCCTTATGCAATCTTTCTTCACCCAAACTCAAAAGCGTAGGAAAAAATGGAGGCTCCGTTTGGTGGAAGAAGAAATCAAGCAGAAGAGGAGATAGAACACCAATCTGTATTATCCCATGTTTGATTCTTGAAGGTCTAGATTTTGCACCAGAATGTTAGCCGGTCTTTAAATCCGCATGATAGGGAAAGGTAGTATTATGCCAAAAGGCCATCATTCGCCAGTCAACAATATACGCTGACGGTCAACGTAACACACATTTATCACAATATTGGTTAGGCTGCTGCGGCATAACTGCCAGTGTATGGATAACGTATTTATTCCTGAGAAGCACACCATTACTTTGGCGATACTGCTCCGCACAACATAAGAGAGGATATAATAAAAAAAAAAAACCCCATGCATGACTGGAACATGGAACGTTAAGTACAACTCCATTGATTGCCAGTATTCCGCCTGTAAAATACATTTAAAACATTTATTATATGCATTACACAATATCACACCCACGCAAAAACCAGTTTTTGTGCAATTTTAATAAATAAACAAACTTATCATCAGATAATTGTCACAAAATTGTTTAATAGAAAAGTCAACACAAAGCAGATTTGAAGAAAAAAGTGATGCCGTTGCATATTTTTCAGAAAAATTCGGTTTGTATGTTTTATAGTACTTTTCCTGAAGGAATATTTTGTGAATAAAAAAGTACTTTTATGAAGAGACAACATTGTAATTGCTAAGGGCGTTCAAGATGGCTTCGTTAGAGCGAGAAGTTGCGAACCAAGAACACCTTTAATTATTACACCATGGTCATATGTCCGTTTTGCTATATCTTTTTCTGTCGTATGAATGGCGAAAAGAGAAGTTGCAAAAACTTGAATTTACTTAATTTTGTTTTTCTGCAGAAAAAGTTGGCGTGATCGAGAACGAATTTAAAGGTATTTATACAATTAAATAAATATTGTAAATTAAATTGTTAGTTAAAATACTTTTAAATTTCTTTCAGATTTTTGGACGTCTGTTAGCAGTTTCATGCGGTCAGGAATAAAGCGATTATAAAAGTAAGCGGGCCATCAAAAATTGTGTTTGGAACTCAGGGCATATTTTTGGATAGTTGTTTCCATTAGGAGAAAATTGGAAATAATTATCCAAAAATATGTGCAGATTTATGATATGTGAAGTTTTTGTGATAATATAATGATATATATAATGGTTACTG
The DNA here is from genome assembly GCA_951509765.1 of Sphenella marginata. NCBI lineage: Eukaryota > Metazoa > Arthropoda > Insecta > Diptera > Tephritidae > Sphenella > Sphenella marginata. The sequence goes on from OX608082.1 coordinate 46,979,792, forward strand.
ATTCAGCGACATAAGCTGTAATTATTTCTTTCGTTTATTTCATTTGCGTTGCATGCGATTGTAATTCGCTACCACCTTATGATAGTTTGTTTTGTAATCCCAAAAAAGGGGGTTTTCACAACGAAAATGAGCTCAACACCCGTACAGCGCTAATAGTCGCGTTCCAGTTAGCTGACCTACTCCGTTCATAATTTAACAGGAACAATGCGGGTCAGCTGCATGAGAGTTGTTTGTGTAAATAGTTGTGTATACATATGCATGTTTGTGCTACTAAGCAAATAAGGGTTGGCTGTCAAAAAATCTACTACAAAAAACAAAACGAACAGAACTACTATACAGATCCGAAATTGATCCACAAAAATATCAGAATCACAGCGTTGTTGTAGCATTTACAGGCAAAATTTTATACTGTTTTGGGTTTCTGTTTAATTGGAACACGCTTAATACCTCAAAGCCACAGATGCTCTACTCTAATTAGTTATGTCCACCGTTTAGACAAGGTTGCTGTATTGTAATTTTGTTGTTGTTAGTATACAAGCAGTCCTTTTTTGTAATCCATTTACCGGGAGAATATTACAAATTCAGTTTTGCAATTTCGCCTCAACGACGCTCTTTCTTACTTTGACTCTGCTTTCTTTTTGACTTGAAACTTTCAATTATAAGGTGGTCATGGGCGCTTTGGGATCCTATTTTATTATTGGAGTTTTATGAATAGTAAAAATTTACATTTTGTTATAAACACACAATTTTTTCAAGATTTTAGGATGCATATAAATACCCGACCGAAAATAGTGGTCATGAATGACTTAGAAACTTATTTCGTTTTTGCGAAAACCATGCTGATGTTCGGCGAGCCGCAAGTTTGCGGTGAAATACGGTAGTAAGATAGATTCCAACACTCTAACTACTGGCGAGAGGAGTGATATCGGGCGATATGAATCCCCTACGGCAGCTGGCTTCCCAGGCTTTAGTAGTGGGCCACCTTTACCTGTCTCCATCTTTCAGGAATGACAAAGGTGGACAGGGAAAGGTTGAAAATGTGTGTTAGGTATCTTTTACTTCTGTTGTGCCTCTAGAACTTCTGTTGTGGAGATGGTAATGGGAACATCACTGTTTTTGGGTTTATGCGCTTCGCTGGTGGCTCGGAGAATTTCTTTGTCCAACGGAGGATGCATTGCAAATTGTCGCCAGAAAGCGCTCGCGCATCTTTTTGGCTTCGACTAAAACTTAGCGCCAAAGGCGATGCATATTTTGTCGTTGGGTTTAGTCGGCTTGGACAAAGATTTCACCGTCGACCATAATTTGCCAACTCCAGCCGAGGTTGCAAGAGCTTAGGTGCTTTTCCCACTTAGCACGTTTGTGTTTATCTACTGAGCGTCTGATTTCCGCATTGAGATCCCTTATTTGAGGATCCGTAGGGTCCAGGCGTCTAATATGGTCACGTTCATGTGCCAGGGCTGCTGCCTCTGCGGGGAAGAATGGACGCACTTTCTTTATTCTACCTGACGGAATGTGTTGATGGGAGGCTGAAATTAGGGCCATACGAAACGACTTTTCCCCTTCTCGTACGTCAGACGGGGTGGGGAGAGCAACGCAGGCGCTCTCTGTGGTGGTGAAAAAGGGTGTACCACAAAATCTACGAAATCAAAATCCACAAAATCAAAATCCACAAAATCAAAATCGACATCACAAAATCCACAACCGCGGCGATTTTAAACCTAATTTGAATTTATTTCACACTGGAAATGTGGAATTTTGTATTTTTATATCAAAATTAAAACTCCAGATATTTTACGTATAAGGATTTAATGAGTATTTTATAGATAAATAAAGGAAGATGCAGTACTCACAACAGGCCCGTGCGCACGGGGGGGTTTTGGGGGTTAAACCCCCCCCCCCCCCATGGCAAATTCTAAGTTGCAATGATTTTGCAAAAGTTTTCAAAATACAGTTTATAAATCTTATATTGAATCTTGACTAATAATTTTTGACAAAATTAGTTAAAATAATTTTACGGAAGAAGAAATTGGTGAAAGTTGCAAAGAATAAGGTTGGCCAATACATAACGTTCCTATCGACGAAAAAGGGCGCAAAGCTGTTTGTCGACGAAGAAAGGCGCAAACTTTTTTTTGTTTGAAGAAAGACGCATTATAAATATCTTGAGAAAGAAAGACGCATTAAAATAATTTTTAAGAAAGAAAGGCGCTTTTAAATAATTTTTAAGAAAGAAAGGCGCGTATAATGGGTACTTGGGCTGGACCAATTTTTTTCAATCCAGCACCAAATCCCTTGTGAAGTTTACTGTAAATGTATACACTGCGCCTTTCTTCCGCGAAATATTTTTTAATGCGCCTTTCTTCGTCAAAATATTTTTTAATGCCCCTTTTTTCGTCAAAATATTTTTTAATGCGTCCTTATTTCCCGCAATATTTCTAATGCGCCTTTTTTCGTTGACAATTTGTTGAATGCGCCTTTCTTCGTCGGTAGCGACGATAAGTCCGGCACTTTGAATTGCACTTGGAGCTTTCCGAAATTACAAAGTTGTGTAGCGTATGGGCATTTTTTTTTTTTTTTAATTTTACTGATGAAAACAGTGAGCAGTTTCAATCAACAGAGCGAATGCGCTGCAAGGCTCAGTTATATGAAAGATTTCGAGTATTTTCTGACCCTTTTTGTTGTAGGCGTAAAGAGAATTGTGAGAAAATGAACGTTGGAGAGCAGATGAGCGACACCGTTCAAATATTTGAATGTTTTCAAACATTTTCTGAGGTTTTTTTTTATTTCACCTAACAGAAGGTGAAGATCGCATTTTTCATGGACGTTTATCAATAGTCTGGCACATAGCACATAGTACATTCCCCCATATCAGAGTGCAGAAATATAAAAAATAGATAGAGAGATCCGATAATGGAATGTACCTAAAATGACAACTTCACTTTAAACAGAATCTTATTTGAAATTTTCTATATCAAAAAAGGTGGCGTGGTTTTCATCCGATTTCGCCCATTTTAAACACCAACCTGCTTTGGCCAGAAAGTAACCTGTGTACCAAATTTCATGCGAATATCTCAAGTTTTACTCAACTTATGTTAATTTATGTGATTTTCGATATCGAAAAATTGGGCGTGGTTATCACCAGATTTCAAAAATTTTCACAGCAGCTCACCTTGGCCAGAAAGTAGTCTGCATAACAAATTCCATGCAAATATCTCAGTTTTTACGCAAGTTATGTCAATTTATGTGATTTTCGAAATTTTCGATATCGAAAAAGGGGGCGTGGTTATCATCCGATTTCGCCCATTTTCATCAGCATCCTACCTTGGCCAGAAAGTAGTCTGCATAACAAATTCCATGCAAATATCTCAGTTTTTACTCAAGTTATCGTGTACACGGACGGACAGACGGACGGACATGCCTTAATCAATTCCTCTTTTTAACCTAAGAACTTTCATATAAGGAACCCCATATCTAACTCGATTATTTTGCGCCGTTACATAGTACCGTTATGTGGACAAAATTAATATACCCTTGTACTAGTACTAGTACGCTGGGTATAAAAATACATGGGCGGATCAAGAGTTCATAGAAAAATCGTTTATATTTACATGTTGAAGAAATTATTTAAAAATTGTTAAAAGCAAAAAATATTTATAAACCAAAATATATGATGGTGAGGCTATGCTTTGTGTGCAAAAAAAATACAGATAAAGAAGAACATCTTCATGCGTAAGTACATATGTATATTCCAATTTTTTAAAAAGCTAATAAACACATTTTCCAAACCAGATTACCCAAACATGCAGAGCTTCTCAAATGTTCTCACTTTCATTTAGTTTGCTGTTTCTTGGCCCCTTTTGTACCTGAACCGCCCCTGTAATTATTTGAATTTTCAGTCTATTTGACAATTTACAAGTTTACATTTATACTACTACAAGCTCAAAAATTAATGTAGTCTGTCTCGTTTTGGTTTCGTTTTCAAAACACATTACGAGCCTATCCCACCCGCTGTCGAAATTTTCGTGGTGTATCTATTATTTGATCGACCATAATTTTGCTGTCGATCCTGTATCGAATTTTTATACAATTGCTAAGAAATGTAAGTTTTTGTATTTATCTTTTACTTTTTTTGATTTATAATGCAACTATTTATCTATTTGCATTTATTGCACATATATAGGTCAAAGGTCGTAAGTACAAACCAATAGCTGGAAACGTTGGTTTCAATAATGGAACAAAATCCGAACCTGGCGAAAGGTGCCATCTAAAATTATTTGTAAATCTATAAAAAAAATCATTATTTTTACAAACTGAACTGAACTTTTTTAAAGATATATGGACGTACGCAGGTGTATTCATTTACAAAGGATTGCAGGCATCCCTCAAACGTTTTCTACTTCTGGCTAGTTCCAGTAAGCCCTGCTCTTGGTCCGATGAACTATCGAACCACATTTTCGTCGTAGTCATATTTTGTATTTAAATATATTCAACTTTTTGGTTTGTCTTCATAAAAATAGATACATATTAGGCCTGTTTTTTTTACACGCACTTACATCTGCGTCTGCGACTAAAATAAAACGATCATCTGCAATTGCGATTATTCCATTATCAACGCGCATACATACATACATATGTACATTACCTCTGTTGACATTCCGGTTATTATAAAGGGATGATAAACAGTTTTCTGGAAGTTGGTAAGGCAGTTTGCAAAATGAATGGAAAATTCTTGGAAGTACTGATTTTATCACCCACTATTTCTTAGTTGAAGATAAATTTGTGCGCTTAGTGGTAAATACAGATATTAAACGCATACGCAGACACATATAAAAAACCACGGCTAATACCGCTCTTGATTTGTTTTGCTCTATATATACATATGTACGACGAGAGCGATGAGTGACTTGTAGAGTGTGATTTTCGTGCGACGAGAGCGGACTTTACTTTTAAATTGCCTACTCAGGCCAAAGTAGCATTTATTTGCAAGAGTCATTCTTCGTTGGATTTCTAGGTTGACATTATTGTACATAGGATGCCAAAACGGGCGTCACTCGATGAAATGTCATTTGGTTACATTTAGAGCTATTCAAGTTTAATATATTAACTGTAAACCAGCCACAAAATGACTCCAAGTCGGTCTGAAAGAGGTCTACCCGGAATGGTTCCGTGTTGGAATATATGTAACACAGTTTTACATCATCCGCATACATTATAGTTCTAGAATAAGAAATAACGTGAGGTATATCATTTATAAACAGGGTTAAATTCAAGGGGCCTAAACGACTACCTTGAGGCACACCAGGGGTGATGTTGAGCGACGTGGATAAAGTATTATTGAGCAGAACCTGTTGCGTCCTTTTCAGAAGATAATTTTCAAGCCATACTAATAAATGACTGGGAAAGAAATTAGAAGATTAAGGTTGACAGAGTGAAACGCTTTGCTGAAGTTTGTGTATAATACATCAGTTGGTATGCAAACCATTCACGAATCCATCCATAACAAAAGAGGTGACTCAAGCAAGTTCGTTGTGGTTGATCTTCGACACATAAAACCATGTTGACAGGGTGATAACAAAGAGCTACAAAGGTATTGCAGCTGGCGAGTGACTATTTGTTCAAAAGTTTTAGGAATAGCTGAAAGCTAAGCTATTCTCCTGTAGCTCTCAATATTTTACCTGCTACCTTTTTATGCAAGGGTATTATAAATGATAGCTTCCAAACTGTGGGGATTCAAAGGACAGTTTAAATAATTTTAAGATCTGGTGAGATAACGTTGCTGCAGAGTACCTCAGTACTACTGTTAGAACTTTCTAATTTGTAAGGATAGGAAATTTGTTGGAACCTATTAGAAGTAGGTTGACTTCAAGAAATCTGCAAATAATTCCTCGATGTCCTGATCAGAACTGGCATTCCTATATCCGAAGAAAAGAGAGGATGGAATCCAGAGGTTTTCCTCTTTGAAGTAACAAAATTGTAGAACCTCTTCGTGTTTTTGAAAAATTGAGCATTGCATGTGGTCAAGTAATCTTTATAACACTTCTGATTGAGCAACTGAAAATTGGAGCAAAAAACCAAATATTTCGTATAATTATCAGGTGTTCCTGATCACTTATAACGCTTATGTAACTTGGACTTAATATTGCTAAGTCTCACAAGCTGTTTGGAGAACCTGGGTAACTTATTCGTCCCAAAACTACGATATCGCAGAGGGGCGCAGCTGTCGAAAATTTCACTTAAAGCGTTCTAAAATATGGAGGTGGCTGCCTGAATGTCATTACAGGCGTAGAGATATGCCCAGTAATGGGTGGCTAACATATCATTAAGCTTAATGAAGTTCGTTTTAGAGAAGCATCGCTGGCGATATCGATGCTTTCCTATCCATGACCCAAAGCTGCTAGGATGCACCATGTCCAGTGCTATCTCAAGCTTACGGTGAAAGTAATCTTCAAAAATAGATAACGGAGCAATTCGATAATGTGCGACACCAACAGAGTCATGCTACCAAATCTAAAACATGTTCTTACAGTTCAGAACGTTGTTGATCTGTATAAGGAAATTTTCCGACAGCAAATTGAGGAAATCATGTTGAGTGATAGGGGTTAACAAGTTTAAATCGCCCGAGCTAACCAAACCTACTGAAGGTAAGTTGAAATCCCCAAGAACAGAGTAATGGTAAGTATATACACTAAGACGCCTCACGCTCCATACAAAAAAATGGGCATCCTGTTTTCAGCGGGATTATAAATTTCAAGTATTCTAAGACCTTGAAAGGTATTTTCGAGACGTTGTAATTTCTGCAAAATTTAACCCTTTTCGGTCCAATTTTACGCATTGCGAATATTAGCACACAGTTATACAATGATACAATTTTCAAACTTTTATATGCTAACCTTTTGCACTCCAGCTAATTCATCTATTTTGGGGGAGAGAAAAGAGTGAATTTTGAAATTCCGGTGGAAACATTGCAAATTTTCTTGTCGAGGCACCTTAATATAAATGCATATCAGATTGAGGCGGTATGTACGAGCAAGAGATAAATAAATTGAAATTATGCAAAGAGACCTTTACTGCGATGACCTCAAAATCAGACCCATTCTTTAAGGCGAGCAACTCAGATGAAAGGCGGGTATCAACAGCAATAAGAACGCCACCAGCCCTTGATATACGATCACGTCGATGAACAACGTAATTACTGCAGAAAAGCTCAAAAAATTATCTGGTTTTAACCATGTCTCTGTAAATGCAATTGTAAAAACACGTCCCAACATCAATACAAACAGGATGTGACTTTGCTATGATTTTGGTATCGACCAATGTGTATAATTTCCTTTTTCTTTTTTCATTTTTATAAGAAAAAAAATAATATAAATTCTTACTTTTTCTAACTTCTACGTAAGCACTAGTATTATCAATTTAGAATGTAACTATTATTAATGATACTCATTTAAACATATCATTTATTATTGGTATCATAAATATAAAATTTTTTTCTATATCTGATCAGATTATGAGCTTAACTGAAACTTATCAATTATTTACGCTAATTTCTCACACAAAAATAAAGTTTTTTTTGAGAATGCATATGTATTATTTTTATACGTATACCAAATCAATAAAGGAAAAAAAACTGAACGTGCACCAAAAACGAAACTATTCAGAGAAAGGAACTTTAATTTGGAACGTAGTCCCCGAACATTTTGATACTGAATCGTGAAAAGTGAGGCAGTATTTAAGTGGTTCAGTTTTTTGAAACATTAACAGAGACATGTGTGGGCCTTGATTTTTTTGTGAACAAATGTACAACAGAATGTTAAGGCCAAAAAGAAGAGTCAAGTACTCTGTCAAAACAGGTGTCAGGCACCGAGACTTTGAAAGATGAAATATCCCTTTCATGATTAAATAAGAACTTATAGACGCTGAGTGAAAGAAGATGGTGTAAGCCTTAATGATGGAAGCGGTTGAAAATCAAGGGCGGCCCACCAATAGGAGAGGTAGGAAGGGTCGGAGCAGAGAGGGAGCGCGAAACACCTGGCAGAGGTGAAACAGGCACCAACATTATCATTGTTGCTCTTAACATTAATTTTATTCAACGCCTTCGCCTTTTTCTTTACATTAGCACCGCTGTTGTCATCTGTTCTACTTTTGCCGCTCACTTTGGATCCTGCTTCCAAAGCAATCCTATCTCGGATCGGGTGCCTTGGTCCAGCCAAGCTTCGTAAGTGTCACGGAATATCCATACGCTCCGTTATCGACAAGTCTTTTCGGGATGCTTAGGTGCGCATTGTGTAGCCTAATTAACAATTCCGGAGAATCTCCAGTATATCTCGTGATCGGCTGGTGTCGATATTTATATGATGAATTTCATATCAAACCCAATATGCATTGAACCCGACCCCCTCAGAATATGATGAAATTTTGCATAGAGGTACATCTCACCGACCCAAACACAACCTCGTTTTTAGAAATTGCATTTTCGAAAAATTGTGGACGTGGCAAGGTATTGAAATATTCGAAAATAAAAGAAAAATTACGATAAGAGGTACTTTTAAAGTATGATTACTACGGAATGGCTCAATCGATTTTAAAGATCTTCATACCATTAGAAAGGTATTACATAGGTGTACATTTTAACTTCCAAAATCTTTTTAAAAAAAACTATTAATATATAAATACGCCACATGAAAAACTTTAGGGACCTCCTTTGAGCGAACCGATTGATCTATTTGAATGAAATATGCACCGATGGAAAGGAAATTGAAAAAACTTATATCTGTAAAATTTGCAAGCTCGAGACCAGTGAACAATAATAATTGGTTTTAATTATTATATCCGATTTTTGTGGAAAAATTGATATATGGAGAAAAATTACAAAGCTAATCACAGCGATGGATAGGATTACATGTTTCAAAGTGTCCCCACTTATCATCAGATCCCTTTTCGGACACTGGGATATGAACCCGTGTCTGCACCAAAGCCGCTGTTAGAAATCTAACAACTCAGCTATGATGCCCTGTGACGTCACGATGCATTCATCCCCACTTAAATTTTTCCTTTGGTTTGTTGTTTTAGTCTTGCCAACAGTATACACACATTGCTTAGACTACCTGTCCATATGTATCAATGAGGGTTGGGCTTGTTTGTTTGTACATTGTTATAGTACTTAACCCGTGCTATGGTTTAGTGTATTTTGTTTTTGGTTTTTACGGTCTTTCTATTTACATATATTTGTAAAATTTGCAAGCTCGAGACCAGTGAACAATAATAATTGGTTTTAATTATTATATCCGATTTTTGTGGAAAAAATGATATATGGAGAAAAATTACAAAGCTAATCACGGCGATGGATAGGATTACATGTTTCAAAGTGTCCCCACTTATCATCAGATCCCTTTTCGGACACTCTCGCGCTGAAGCCCAGACCGCGACACAGCTTGGGACTAAACCTACCTCCACCCAGGCAACAACATCCGTCCCTCACGGCAGCATGCTTTCACCCTCCCTCCCGATACACTTCAAAATCCTACGGATTAGCTGGTAAGATAGCGGAGATAACAGACTTTATGAAGTCTAATAATATTAAACTAGCCGCGATTCAGGAGACCAAACTGATCGCAAAGTTGGACTTACGTATTCGTGATGGGTACAATGTGCGTCGCAAAAACCGTCCCAGCGGTCATGGGGGCGGCCTTGCATTTATCATACACCACACTGTACAGTATAATCTATTTGCCCCTTGAATGCCAGGACATAGCAGTCCGTACAGCCGACTTCGACCTACGAGTGATAAATATGTACATTTGCCTGTTACGTGCTGTCCCCGCGACTACCACCCTGATATTAGTGCGTTGGTAAGTGGTAAGAACTGCCTAATCCTAGGTGACTTCAACGCACATCACGATCTCTGCCACTCCAACTTGCCAGCTGATAGCAGAGGGCCCGCACTCGCAGAGAAAATATACAGCTCGGCATTTGCACACTAAATGGAGATGCCCCCACTAGGGTGACAGGCAACTTCCACGGCTCGCCAGACGTCTATATTTCGAGCGCGGCCCTAACCAACCACGTAAACTGGCGATCGATGGTCACATTAGCATCAGACCACCTACCCATCCTACTTTACATCGAACGACCGCCCGACTTCATAACGACAGAAAAACTAACGTACATTAACTTTACTAAAGCGGACTGTGGCCGCTTCACGGACTATACAGAGCACTCCTTCGCTGACTTACCCACATCGACGGACGTACGTACATTGCGAACAGCGGTACAAATTTGCAAATGAATGTAAACAAAATGGCAAAACATTTAATAACGTGCATCAAGTGTCCATTATTAATAAAGCAACAAGTCCAAGCCATGCTAAAAACCAATGAGACAACAAGCAAGATACAGACAGTAAATGATTCTCCGGCTTGATCTGATTTACATATAAATCTTCCTTCAAATTTAGCACAATACAACTTAGCTAAGGCTATATTTGCAACCGGCGCTCCTTTGGCTATGGTGGAGCATTCATTGTGAAAGAACTTTTTTAAGGACCTTAATCCACAATTCAAGACTCCAACTAGAAAAGCGCTTTCCTCCACATATTTGGAAAATATTTATAACGAGATGAGTACGGACATTAGTCAGCAACTAAAAGCAGCAAATTTTTTATATATGGGCATATCCCAGAAACTGTCGACCAACCAAAAATATTTGAACTTAATCCAACCTAACTTTTTTTTTAATGGAGCATTAGAACAGATATCTAATTTTATAAATTTATAAAACAAAAATTATTTCGATGATCATTAATAAAAAATTATAACCAAATCCTACCCTACCTCAGGTCTTTTAATGTTATACAAAAAAAGTGAAATTTTTTACGTGTTCATATCATTGCTTTAAGGCCCTATTACGGTTTACAACTCAACTGAGTTGAGTTGTATTTAAGACAACTCAACTTTAAAACAACTCAACTCCTTTTTGGCATTATGGACTACAACCTTTTTTAGTTGAAGTTGAATTGATGTTGCCAACCTAGAAAGAGACATTTTGACAGATAATTCAACAGCTGATTATTTTGTAACGAAAAATCAAATCTATACAATTCAACAAATAATTGTGAAATTGTGTTTATTTTTATAAATATATTTTAAAATGGACATAAGTTTTGAATTATTTTATAACGATCAAAATGTTGGTGATAAAACAGATGTGCTGCGCATACGAAAAGGGCTTCGCGACCACTCAAATCCTTTGGAACTTCCTAGCAACAAGTAAGAAAACATTTTATTTGTAATGAAATCACTTTTAATACAGTTTGTTTACAGATTCGTTAGTTATTTTCGTTTGAACAAGGAAGCATTTTGCTTCTTATTAGACGAGATGAAGGATCATTTTCCTAAACGCGTACGAGGAACAGCTGTACCTCCTATATTGAAATTATGTGCAACTCTTCGGTTCCTTGCTGATGGGTGCTATCAAAAATGCAGTGGAAATGATTTCAATGTTGGACTAGCACAACCTACTGTATCAATAGTTGTTAAGGAAGTACTAAATATTATTGAACAGCGTATTTGTGCGAAGTGGATTTCAACAGAAATGACTGAAGAAGAACAAACCGCTTCCAAAACTGCATTTTACACAAAAAGTGGATTCCCGGGTGTAGTGGGCTGTATTGATGGAACTCACGTTCGCATCATTTCACCAAGAAAAGAACTGCAACATCTTTATCTGAACCGAAAAGGTTACTATAGCTTGAACGTCATGATTGTAAGTAAAAATGAAAGAGCAAAATTGCTTGAAAAGCAAATTATTATTACATATGTTTCAGCTTTGTGATTACAAAATGGTCGTCCGGTATGTTGATGCTAGGTACGCAGGCGCAAATCATGATTCTTTCGTTTTTAATCAAAGCGATTTGAAGTGGGACGATCTTCTTCATTCGATGCATTGGTCTCACTAGGCCTGGAAGTGGATGCACTGACGATATTAATTTCATCGTCATCGATCTCCGGGGGTGTATTCTGCACTCCGAAAGCTTGACCTGTCGGTGCAACTTGACGCCTGATCTGAATGAGCTCTGCTACACTTTCCTCTAGAGCATTCAGAGATTGCTCTTGCGACGGACCACCACCAGTTGCACGGTGGTTTGCGTTGTTGTTGGCAAGCTTTCGTTTTAGATTAGCCTTATAATGTATCCAAACCTGCAAGATTAATTTGTAAATTATCATTGCACTTTCATTGCATTGGCCTAGTTCCATGACTACTACTTACTCGTCCCCACTCCGCCGCAGTTCTTGTTGGCGGTCCTAAGCTATTGAGCTGTAGTGCAAATTCCTCCCACAGTGCCTTCGTTTGGCTTTTGGTGCACCCAAATTGCGGCTTGCCTCGTCCAGTATCGGGATGCCTCTCCATTAATTCAACAAGTTTTTCAAACTGTTGCTTCGTTGTAACCTTGTTTTTTCTATAAATTTGTACAAAACTCACGATTAAATATTAGTCTGAAACAATTTTAAAAGATTTACTAACCCGCTCTCCATTTTTCTTTATGTATTTTCCAAAATAACCGCAAAACTGTACATTCGCTATCCAAATACAACTGCTAGTGAGCAGTTGTCAATTTTCGATATTGTAGACAACCAAACTAGCACAGGGTTGTAAATGGTAATGCCACACAAAAGTTGTCACACTATCAATTTCAACTAACAATTTTTGACAGGTTGGGTTGTAATCCATAAAACCAAATTACAACTTTTGACAGGTTGGGTTGTAATCGCTAATACCAAATTGCAAAATTTCAACTAAAGTAAAGTTGAGTTGTAAACCGCAATAGGGGCTTTAGTATTAACATAGATGTTCCAATCGAAAGCTATATTGTTATTCACTCAATTCTCCTTAAAATTTGTAAAAAAAATTTCGTTTACTTTTCTGGAAACATTAAAATTTGGTATGAAATGCGAGGTAAAAGCGTTGTAGCGTGCGTAACGGAAAATCGGCTTTTTTTTATATTGTGAGTAGAAAAACTTTTTTTTTCACAAATCATCTATAATTTTAATTTAAATAAATATCCTGCTTTTAAGAAAAAAAACAATTTTCATTCTACAATTAAAAACCAAAAAATTACAGCATATTCATTTCTGTACCGTGCGTAACGATTTGAGTTCTCACAAAAATTACAATAGAAACCTTTGCAATTTTTATTCTGTTTTCTTATCACTTCGCTTAAATCTGTTCTTCGCCTACTATTCTTAGCCTCTATAATCGTACCGATTGGCGATTATTTTTTTAAATTGGCAAAAATTAATATAAATGGTATTTCTATTTTATATGTAAGCAGTACATATATAAAAAATACAACTGCACTTCTTTCGGAGAGATGGGCTAACGTTAAGAGCATTCCGGGAATAAAAAGCAACCATTATTTTTCCGTACTTAATGAAAATGAGCTCGAAATAGCACTAACGGCAGATTCAGCAAAACATAAAACTAATTTATAAACATATATACATCAATAAATTAATTTATAAACATAAATTATGAATTAAATAATCTTATATTCAATGTGATGAATGGAGTAACATTGGCAATGAAGGTATTGTGAACTTTCTCATATCACAACCAGAAACTGTATTTGTGAAAAGTCTGTCAACATAGGAAATTATTAAAATCATAAAGGAGTTCGATGAACAAAAGTTTTTTGTGCTAATTGGTGACAATGCTGTAAATATGCTAAAGGCGTTCAAAATAGCAAAAGAAGCCCACCCGAGTGTTATGCCTGTGGGGCGTGTAGCGCATAGTCTTCATTTTATTTGTTAGGAACTTTTGAAGTGCGATACCTTACAGAAGAACTACTCATATGTTGTAAATATAATAAAAAACAAGTAAGGAAGTCTAAGTTCGGGTGAACCGAACATTAAATACCCAGCGTTAGTTTTTAGAAAAAGGGGGCGTGGTTTTCATCCGATTTCGCCCATTTTAAAAACCAATCTATGCCGAGCCTAAACAATAGCGAATTTGGTGGGCGCGGCCACGCTCCTTGCTTATAAAGCTTTAACCGCTTACATGAGCCAAAAGTACTGAATCGATCTTTTCAAGGGTTATACCATGTCCTATATATAACTTTGGAAAAGAAGGCGTGCCATGCCCATAACTTTTAACGTATTTTGTGAAATTTTTGATATACGGATATATGTGTCCATTAATCAATATTTACATAATTTTAAAAAAGTGGGTGGTGGCACGCCCACGGATTTTATTATGTTGTTTGTCCCTATTGAAGATCAGTTTTCATTGCAGATCTTTATGATACTTTCACAGTGGCTTGTTAATAGTGAAATGTTGATATTTTGTTTATTCACTTGTGGGCGGTGCCACGCCCATTTTCCAAAATATTACCAAAAAACCTTTAAACATCACTAATAACATCATCAGGTGAATGAGTGTACTAAATTTTAGCATTATATCTGTATCAGTTAAACAGATATTGCATATTCCGGTTTCCTAACTCTCGTTTAGAGAACTTTAGTCCAAAAAGGGGCGTGGTCGTTCACCGATTTTTCTTATTTTCTGTGGTAGTACTCTACATAAACATAACATGCCTGGAACCTAGTTTCGTAAACCTATCTCACACCGTTCTGAAGTTATTAGCAGTCGAATTTGAAAATTGCTTGACTCATAAGTGGGCGGTGCCACGCCCACTTTCCAAAGTTTTGCAAAAATAATGTAAAGAATATGAAAATTGATGTATGTACAAAATTATATTATTACCGCGGATCAGTCTGGACTTTTCAATATTTCCACCTCCTTTCAATATAACTTTTATAAAAAAGTAGGCATGGTCGCCAAGCGATTTCGTTTATTTTCTATATCTGAATTTAACACAACAATAGTATGCCCTCTACAAAATTTCGTTATTCTAGCATAAACTGTTCTCAAGTTATTAGGAGTCAAAATTTTAAAATTTCTTCAAATATATGGGGGCGGTGCCACGCCCCTTTTCAAAAAATTTGGTAAAATCCGCCTTAGAACATATAAATCAATACATATTGCAAATTTTATCATTGTAGCTGCTTCTGATATTGAATTAACCCGTTTCATACGTTTTTCGAAATTTTCGATATCGAAAAAGGGGGCGTGGTTATCATCCGATTTCGCCCATTTTCAATACCAACCTACCTTGGCCAGAAAGTAACCTGTATGCAAAATTTCATGCAAATATCTCAATTTTTACTCAAGTTATCGTGTACACGGCCGGACAGACGGACGGACATGCCTTAATCAATTCCTCTTTTCAACCTAAGAACTTTCATATATGGAACTCTATATCTAACTCGATTATTTTGTGCCGTTACATAGTACCGTTATGTGGACAAAATTAATATACCCTTGTACTAGTACGCTGGGTATAACAATTAAAAATAACCAAGTTCTAACAGAAACTTTAACTTAAATTGTGAAAGAAAAAGGAATCGGTGAACAATTAAAACTGCCAGCGAAAACTGCAGAAATGCAGAGTGTAATAAAAACTAAAGCAACCCTTCAGGTCTTAGCAGTTCATGAACCCATTAATCTACAAGCCGATATAAAATCGCAGCTACTTAGCGAAATATTTGTAAAGCCAGCCTTGCCTCATCTGCACTTTTCGCTGTATGTTTGTATGTTCATGCATGTATGTATGTGTGTTTCAAAGGTTGCAAAAGAAAGCAAGGAGGTTGCCAGAGAAATGATATTGGGGGGGGAAACTTCGCTAACTCTGTGGGACGATAATGCAGGTGCGTTTGTGTGAGTATTGGTTGCTAGGCGAAAGTAGAAATAAAATTCAGCAAACTTAAGGGTATAATATTACAAAAGTTTTTCCTCCAAGTGCGGTCGGTGATCTACGCTAGTGAGCAGTGAATGAAAGTATTATTTCAAAAGCGAAAGTTTTAAGTCGCGGTGATCTACGCTAGTGCAGTAAAACAAAGTATTATTTTAAAAGCGAAAGTTGTAAGTAACGAGTGAAAAACAACAAGAAGCTGGAAGATTTATATTATAATTTTGTATCCAAGCGTTGGAATATTGCCATCAACAAGCAAACTGCAGAATTGAAGTTAAGTTGCAATATCCCTGAAGGCAACAGCAATATATGCATTTAAAGTGCAGAGTGGTTGTATACTTTGGTAAAAGTGGTAAGCGATCTAAAGAGACGTACCAATTGCAGGTTCCCGACTGGAATCAAGGTAGAAACCAAGCGGATTCTAGGTGTGAGTGGGGCACAACTGCCAGGAACAACAACAAAGGGAGTTGGTCAAAAACCACCAGGAACAACAACAAAGAGCGTTAGTAAAAAAACCACCAAAAACAACAACAAAGAGCGTTAGTAAAAAAACCGGTGACAGGTAATAGTGTCACTGGTAATAGTGTCAATTGACACTATTTCCAGGGTAACTTGGAAATAGTGTCAATTGACACTATTGCGCTTTTGGAAATGGAAATAGTGTCAATTGACACTATTGCTATTTTAGGCAGCGGTTGTCTGCGCAGCGCAGTGTTGTAAGAGATGGATTTTTATTATTCCAAGTCCTTCTGCGTAGTACACCATTCTGCGTAGGCGGCCTTCGGCCGCGCTTATTATAAATAATCCTGGGCTACGCCATTCCAACTCCGGGTGGTTGCCCTGAACGGTGGCAACATGCCACCGTTCCCACTCTATGGGCGGGATCCATGGTATTTTTTTTAATTTTTATTATCACCTGAAACTAATGATTTTTATATATCGCGCGATTTTTTATTTCAAATTTTCATCTTATGTTATTAGCTATTCACATATGTATATGCATGTACACTATATTTTTATTCCCTTTATGTTATCTTTATTGCCAATTCAGAAAGGTGTTCTGCACAAAAATACCTTGGATCCCGCCCATAGAGTGGGAACGGTGGCATGTTGCCACCGTTCAGGGCAACCACCCGGAGTTGGAATGGCGTAGCCCAGGGTTATTTATAATAAGCGCGGCCGAAGGCCGCCTACGCAGAATGGTGTACTACGCAGAAGGACTTGGAATAATGTAGCCCAGGGTTTTTTTTAAATTAAATTTAAAATTAAATTTAAAATTTTGCACATACGCGGTTTTGCGCCCACAACAGTGGTACCTCAAATGAAAGGTAGCATAATTACCTATCCAATACATACCTAAAATGGGGATTTCGTGTTGGGGATTCTGATTTTAGGGATTTTTCCTTTGCGGATTTTGATTTTGGGGATAATGTGGTAGACCCGTTTTTAGCACTTTTGACACTATTTCCATTTCAGTTTGGAAATAGTGTCAATGACTTATTTTCCATTTTCTTGTTGACACTAATTCCATTTCGAAAGCGCAATAGTGTCCGTTGTAAATTGGAAATAGTGTCAATTGACACTATTACCAGTGACACTATTACCTGTCACCAAACCACCAAACAGCAAGTAAGTCATTCATATTTCATATTTAATATTTCTTTCTTTATTCAGTCTATGATTTACAAGAATCTTACAGACTACAATAAAACAAAAGTGTCTATACATAACCGGTATTTGTAGGCAGTTTAGCTTAAGACTATTTAACTTAGTACAGAGACTAACAAATTTTTGAAGCAAAGCCGGGATATTGAAAAATCAATACAATCATTATTGTTAATTGCATTTATAACAATTAGAGCACGTGTGATAGGCCCATTGAGCACGTAATTAGTCTTAAAATTTTCAATTGCAAACATAAAATGCTGACGCAAATTCCTCGATGGCACATGAAAGTTCAAGGAGGCTAGAATATCAGGACAGTCCACAATGAAATTCACAATATCATATATCAATAAAATTGACGAGATTATCCTTCTATTCTCTAAAGTACCAAGATGAATTAAATTACAACGAGTGACGTATGAGGGCACTGGTAAATCAAAATTAAAGTCGGATAAGCCAAACTTCATAAATATTTTTTGCACCCGTTCAAGTCTCTTGCTATGCACCTCATAAAACTGACTCCAGATTATTGATCCATATTCGAGCCTAGAGCGAACAAAGGTACTGTATAATAATTTTTTAGTATACGGATCCTTATATTCAGAACCATTTCTTTTTATGAAAGCCAATAGCGAATATGCTTTAGGAATTATAAAATTGAGATGTTCAGTAAAAGTAAATGAGGAATCAAATACAATACCTAAATCCCGGATTTTGTACACTCTAACCAAGGGCACACCGGAGACATAATAGGTTGAAATTATACGAGTATTATTATACAACTAAGAATAGGTAGCAAAATAGCATTTATCGGCATTAAGAGTTAGCCTATTTGTATGGCACCACTCATACAAATTATTTACTTCGGACTGAAGAACGAGAACATCAGACTCATTCTTAATTTTTAAAAATACTTTTAAATCATCTGCAAACAGAAGATATCTACATTGCTTAAAGCATGTACTTACATCATTTATAAATAAAATTATTTGGTGTCATTCGTCGTGCGAACAGCTGATTTAACAAATTAAAAGGCAAGTTTTGTAAAATTTTTACAAAATATAATTTCTTAATTTTTCCAATGTTTTTTAGCGTTTTTCTATCATAAAAATGGAGGAGACTTTGCATATGGCGGTGGAGTTTCTGGAGGGTGAGGAGGGGGAGGAAGTTCTATGTTCTCCATGTTTTACGCAACCCGCCTCAAGTAGCGCGGCAAAAAAGAAGCGGGTGCGCAAACTGTCCGAGGCGTGGACTGCTGAAAAAACGCAGAGGCTGGTGGATGCAGTGGAGTCAAGAGAAGGGACGTGGAACTTTCTGTCCCCTCAATACAGGGACAGAAACTTGAGGGAAGCACTGTGGCAATAAGTGGCAGATACCTTGCAGATGTCGCGCTCTGAGGTATCTGCCAAGTGGAATAGCCTGCGCTGCTCTTTCCGGGTAAGTTCGTGTTTGTTTTATAAATATATATATACATAGATGCTAAATCAAACTTTTATAATAGGCACAATTCAACAGGAAGCAGCAGAGCAAAAGTGGCCAGGGTGCGGTGCGCAATGTGGCAGTTAGCCACTTATACAACGCTCTTAAGTTTTTGGAGCCGACCCTACAAGTTGAGGCTAACACCACTTCAAATTTGTCAAATGTATGTAGAAATATAATTTGGATAATTACTATTAAACTAACATGCATTTATTTATTGATATTATAGCAATCTCAATGGCAACAGAGCCCATCTGCTTCCCAGAGCGATCGGAACGACTCTGAGACCAAGACGAGGCCTTCAACAACCCGAGCATCGTTGCCACGACGTCGCGCTCAAAAAGACGACGATGGCTTCAGGGAGGCCATGGATCGTGTTTTGGAGACCATGTCAGCGGCCACAAAAACCGATGATTGCGATGAGCTGGGTAGCTTTGTGGCAACACACTACCGGAAATGGGCAGCTGCAAAGCCTCAACTGGCAGAAAGTTTTAAGGCGGATTTGTTGGAGCTGCTGTTTAAGTACCAAAGGGATTTTGCACGGTAAGACCAGAAACAATAATATTGATAAACCCTTAATTTTGTGTTCTCTTTTTTTTAGCCCGGAGTAATGCCGTACTAGTTTTTAGATTAATTTATTTTTAGATTTAAGTACATACACTAATTGTTTGTCTTTTAGGTAACTTTCCTCTAAAATATAGCAAAATCCTTAACAGAAAAAAAATGTAAGTGAAAAAACTTATGCAAAATTCAGGAAAATTCTTCAAATTTTCATAAAAGTTTGGAACTTTTTGCATAGAATTTTTAAATTTGGAACTTTTTTTCTTACTTGCCAAATATCCGGCAATTTTGTTATCGGCTTAAGATTGGTATCTTTGTAAAGTAAAACTGAACGAGCTACAAAACGGCGTACTAGAAAAAATTTAAAAATTCTATGCAAAGGGTTCCAAACTTTTATGAAAATTTGAAGAATTTTCCTGAATTTTGCATAAGTTTTTTCACTTACATTTTTTTTCTGTTAAGGATTTTGCTATATTTTAGAGGAAAGTTACTAAAAAGACATAAACAATTATATGTTATGAAAAACATATACATATGTAGAGTTCCTAACTTTTTTAAGTAACGAAAAGTTTTTTCACTTACATTTTTTTTCTGTTAAGGATTTTGCTATATTTTAGAGGAAAGTTACTAAAAAGACATAAACAATTATATGTTATGAAAAACATATACATATGTAGAGTTCCTAACTTTTTTAAGTAACGAGCCAAATGAATTGTGCCTTATTTTAGTTATTTATTGTTATTATTTTATTTTGTTGTGCATACACTGCCGGTTATACCATAAAGACTGAAAATGTACAAAATGTTATTAAATAACATATATTTATTGAATTAATAAAATATCAAATTGAATAGATTTTTCAATAAATCCTATGTAATATAATATAGCTCGAGTGCAATAGGGTGATTTCGATAGTTATGCTACCATGTGCAATCTAATTGTACGAGACGTGGTAAAGAAATACCAGAAACTCTATGATTGATCAACAGATACAGCAACTTTTTTTCTGCTCACTGGAAAAACCAAATTGGTAACAACAAGTAAGAAAAACGGCACGAACCCGTTTTAACTGATGCCTACAGGATAACCCAAACATGACACGATACATTATTAGCTTCCGCTTTTCCATGTCTATAACTTACATTTTCTGCTATCCCATCCTATTGCCGACAGAATTATTGGAAACAAATTGATAGACATGGGAAAGCGGTATAGAAAGCATATGATTTCTCGAGCAACATAATAATTTTAAAACAGGCAAATGATTGTCCATCAAACTACGAATCATCGTATAAGTAATTATTATCATATCGAATATGAGATTACATATCAAAACAGCAAGCCATTGAATGTACTTTCGAATGAAGAAGATAAAGATGTACCATATACAATTATATGCAGTTATTACATCACATCACAAAAAGTAGCAGGTAAACATTTTTAAACTACATAGTAACAATTTTCTGGAATATACTACAAATAATAAATGATACAGATTTTTCATTGCCTAAGCCTGTGTCTGATATATTTAAATAGATAATGGTAGTTTACTTAATAATTAATTGCATGATTATATAATTCATAAAATCGAATAAATTCACTTTTTGAATTTTCAGTAAACATATAGTACATACATAAATAAAAACTGGCATACATAGGTATAACATTATTGAGTGATTATTCCATTCATCTTATTTTGACTTGTCTTGCTCATGAGAGTGCAGATCCATCTGTTCTACTTTTAAGATTTGGGTGCATAACCATTTTGTTTGGACATCAATGGCCTGAAGTTTGTGCCGGTACGCGCCCTTAAAAATGCGAAATATATGTATGTCAAAAAAAAAAATGGTTTACAGTAATAATTCTGATGATTTCTGAGTGTTTCTAGAAATATTAAAATTTTTTCCCGCTTATTGTTATATTTAAAATATTTTTTATAGAGCTTGCGATTTCTCCCGACATCTGCTTTGTAATGTTTGCCTGTTTGCCAAGAGCCCACAATCAAGCGAAATTTTACCATCAACTGAGGCGAAATCATAAGCTATACTCATCTATTTAAATTATTAATTAGTACCTTGAGAGTGTATTTCCATTTGAATGTTTTTCCACATACCTTACATGAATTTAATGGCTCATATCCGGTATGTGTAAGTACATGTTGCTTAAGGTGTTTCTTTAACATAAATGTCTCACCACATACTTCACATACCAACGGATTATTCGATGGATTTTTAGTAGAATACTTTATTTTATGTACCACCTGCATATGCTTGGATCGCAAGCCTTTTCTTCGTCAGATTTGTCAGTGGATCTTAATCCAGCTTCCGATGAGCAAGGGTCATAGTCAAAATCTCTGCCCTCATTCTATTTTCTTCTCATCCTTTGAACTTATTGTTTCAACTTGTGCTTCAGTAGTTGTGACTTTTTCATTTTTTACGTTACTATCAGTTGGCATTACAATAGTGGTCTCCAGAAAATCATTAACAAATATTTCTTCAACTGGTTGTTCCATACCAGTATGCGGCATCAACGATTCATCTTTATAAGAGTTGAGACCATAATTTTCGAATAACATTTGTAAGTTTGTTGTTTTATTGATGGAACTTTGTAGGTCATCGTACATTTGTTGGACTTTATTTGCACGTTCGCTGAATTTAATTAGAGATAGCAAATAATTTGTACTATAAATAAATATTAAATGCTTAATGTGGCTTACATTATGACATTTCCCAAGTCCTTATAGCATTTTAAACTATTTTCATTCATTAATTCCTCACACTGTCCAGAAACAACGTTGATGTACTGTGCATCAGCTTTCGCACATAGACGGCACCATTTCATCCATTTTCCACGTAAAATTACGTCCGAGCATAAAATTAATCAAAAATAAGCATTTCATTACATTAATTATTAATCGTTTAATTAAAATTAATTAAAAGCAATCATTTAATCAGTAAATCATAGCAAAAAAGTAATTATTGAAATTTTTTAATTAATTAATACATTTTTTAAATTAATTATTTAAATTGTGCGAAAATAAATCTTAAAAAACTGTTTTTTTTTAATGTACACTGAGGCAAGTTTAACTTTAATGCCAAGTTTTTTTAAGTACAATAGCTTAAATCAAATTGATTTTACACAAATTAAAAAAAGTTAAATTTTGAATTTGCATTCTTCAATGTTGTAAATGTTGAAATAATTGTGTTGGGAGTAAAAATGGGCTATGAGTTGTGCGACAAATTCCTCTTTTTAGCCGTTTCTGTTTACCTAAACAAAAACAAAAACAAATTAAAATTTTGTAAGCGCAGTTTACAAATTTTCATACTCACGAAAAACTACCACAATGACTCATGTAGTATGGTTCTGTTGTATTGCCATGCAACTTCACCATGGGGTGTCATGAAGTAATCCATAAATTGTTCACACACATATACTGCGTCGCTTGCTGGCCTGCCCAAAGTACTGCTTGCTCGAATTGATGGGAGCATTCCGTTTTGTCCAAGCTCTGTACGCCAACTACCTTCAACAACAACGCCTTCAACCTCATTGTCAACATCAGATCTTCTCAGATATACTGACTTGCGACTTAAAAGAAAATTGTGCAGGACACAAATGGCGATCACAATAGCTTTTGCGTGTTCTGGTGTCACGTCCATTGGTCTTCTCAGAATTCGGCAACGCGATACACATATGCCGAACACATTTTCAATTACATTTCGTGCTCGAGATAGCCTATAATTGAAAATTTTGTGCGACATAACCTGTTCTCTATAACAAAAAGGTTTTAACAAATACGATTTCAAAGGAAACGCATCGTCTGCCACTATCACAAATGGCATTGCATTGGCTTCATGTGGAAGTGGTTTCGGTGGTGGAAAATTTATCGAATTTTCAGCAAGTGCTGTAGATAGTGGACATCTGTGTATTTTGGAAAATAAGTTCATAATTAATTATATTTATTTCAATGTTTTAAAGCAATATTACCTGGCAAAAACACCACCATCAGATTCACGGCCATATGCTCCAACTTCTATAAACAAAAATTTATAGTCAGCGTCCACCATAGCCATCAGCACAATGCTGTTGTATTTTTTATAATTAAAATACTCGGAGCCGCAGTTCGCAGGTGCCTGAATACCTATATGTTTTCCATCCAATGCCCCGCAACAATTAGGGAAATTCCATCTTTCTTCAAAACGTTTAGCAACCTCTGTCCATTCTTCAGGACTGCTAGGAACCTTGTCGAAATATAACGAACATGAATATATTTAAGAATGTACATATGTCTCTGAGTAAATAAATTACATGAATACTCACTTTTAAATATTCGTCTTTTAAACATTCAAAAATAGCTCGACATGTTTCATGAATGGCATGGCCAATGGTTGTTTTTCCCAACAGAAAAACCGACATAAGGCTGGAGAAGCTATCACCCGTAGCCAAGTAGCGTAAAGTACCGCCAACTTTTCGCCCACTGAAATTGCTTCTCGAAAGTTCGTGGTTTTTTTCTGAAGGTGAGGAGTTAAACGGGCCACAAGGAAATCAAAATCCTCCACACCCATCCTCAAAAAATTTTTCAACCACTTTGGGTCTTGCACGCGTAGCTTCCAACGAAGTGTAGCGTAGAACCCACACGTTCCTCTTCTCCTCAGACCCGGCCTAACCCACCATTGCTTCCGCTTTCTTAGCTGGCTCCTCTTCCCCGTCCATGCCCTCAACGTTGTCACAAAGCACAACGTCGCAGTAGCTATTGCCATTACTTTCTTTTTCAGCATATTTTTAAAACTTCAAATTATTTATATTGTCGGATATATATTCACGCGCGTTTAGCAATTATTATTTTGCGCGTTTTTAATAAATTTTGTTTGTTTAGGTTTCTTTGCCACAATGTATCAGCTGATCAGCCGTCAAACAAATTTACTTCACGACTGACATCAGTGATGAAAACAGGGATGCAATCGACTGACCCGAAAATTTGACGACACATTTTGACACGCTCTGCTTAATCGACTTGATGTCAGTTTTTAAGCCGTAATGAAAACACATATGCCACCAAATTTCTATGGTGACAGTTGAGTCAGTTTTTGAGGTCAGTCATTTTGACCTAATGAAAACCAGCCTTAACTCTGTCGTAGTCATATTTTTCTTTTCTGTATCAATTTTGCTCATATATTTGATCGGTAATTTATTTTGTTTGTTTAGATGATTTATTTTTTTAATCACAGCTGATAAAAGATGTACTACTGTGAACAGATGAAACGATCGAAATTCACAATAGCGCAAGTATTTACCGAATGCAGCTCATAATACCATATGAGAATTTTTTCGTTGAGCATTTTCGAACACCGTCGAAGATCGAATTAAACTCATAATAGGCACCTATATTGAGTTTGATTATAGCTATAAATTGAGGTTTAGCTCTATACTATATATTTGAGTAGACACTTCTGGGTAGCGAACACCCTTTTGCAAAATAAAACCACATTTTCTATCGGGTCGATATAGGCGCCTCTATTAAAGCAATGGTTTTTTAATCATAAAATCTCTAAGCTGGACTAAATTGCATGTCTGGAATATATTTTTTATTTAAATCTATTCAAAACTTAAATCATACAGAAATCGCCATAATTCAAAGTAAAACGTTCAACACCCTGTGGCAAGTGTGCTATTGAAAACATAGTATATGACGAAAAATCATCGCAAACCTATCAGAGATCAATCTAAAAATAGATTACCTATCATTTAAAACAACTTTTATCATTTTTCGTTTGCTTTGCGGGACTTAATTTTACTTGAATCTTTGCACACACGCCACATTGTAATTAACATTTAACACAAGTACTAACATATGTATACTTTGACAACATCTTTGTCATAATTATAAAGCATTATGTTTCTTAACGAACAACCGAAAAATATCTAGATGTACTTTTAACAATTTTTCTTTTTTTATTCACCAAATTAATTTTGCAACACACAACCCTGAAATGCCAAAAAAGCGTTGACTGCTACCCCGTGTACAGCCTGGCGGTGAATATAATCAGCTGATTGGTACAGAGTTTTACTACTGTATATACTGTGCCGGTGTTGGCGCTATTGGCTCTATAGCGCGTTTCACTAACTTTTTTACCATACCCCAACGGAAACGACTAATAGACCTAATGGTAATCGTTTCCGTGAGCTACCGAATGCTAATATTTATCCGGGAGGGACAGCAAAAGACGCGTTTCATTCCCAGGAACATGAATATAACTTCGCTAAACCAATATTTTAGTAGTTTGCGAGATATTTGCGGTAATTCTTTACGACCGTACCTAACTGCTAATAAACGTCCAAAAATATCGGGAGAGGTATCAAAATAAGCGTTTTGACCTCTGTGACAAGAGTCCGAAAACTGGAAACAAATATTTTATTTCAGTGAAATTTTATTAACAAAAGACCAAAATATGACCCAGGTCAAATCCTGATATGGGGGCCCGATCCATGGTTTTTATGTGCAGAACACCTTTCCGCATTGGCGACCTTCGCCCGCGCTAAAAAAAAACCTGGGCTACGCCATCCCAACTCCCGGTGGTTTCCACTTTTGCATATTTTTCTCACAGTGTAATTTGTTTTTACAATAACCACATGAAAATGACAGAAAATTCTGAACTTTGGTTGCAAATATCTCGTAAACTACTAAAAATATTTGTTTTCTGTTTTCGGATAAGTTTTACAGATGTCAAAACGCGTCTTTTGATACCTCTCTCGATATTTTTGGAGGTGTATTAGCAGTTACGTACGGTCGTAAAGAATTACCCTATTTGCAATCAAATATCACAATTTTCTGTTATTTGCATGTGGTTGTTGCTAGCGCAGATTACACTGTGCGAAACAATTGAAGAAATATGTTCGACGCAGAAATACTGGGGATCGCGTAGCCGGTTTTGGACTGGCTGAGGGTTATTGTTTGAGCGCTCGGCCGAAGGCCGCTTTCGCGAAAAGGTGTTCTGCACATAAAAACTTGGATCACACCCCCAAAACTTACTCCAAATAAGCCTTCTGTCTCGTTTTGCTTTTTCTGTGTGTTACTTTTTTGATGTTGTGAGAAAAATGCAACTGCGTAGTTAACAAATTTTCAAAATGTTGGTCACTGCTAATACCCGTCCAAAAATAGCGGGAGAGGTATCACAAGACGCGTTTAGGAACCGCCACGGAAACCATATCAACCGAGAACGCTGGGAAGAGAAGACGCGGGCCCTTAACTCTGGCAGAAAATCACAGTTATAAAAGGCAAAGAGCTCACCCTTTCACGAGCTATGCTCTTGCGGAAACCGAAAGGGACAACATCACCGAAAGGAACAACATCGCTGGGCATAGTGTAATAATCAAAGGTGATATCTGTTTTGACAGACGTCAAAGCGAACGCCCTTAGGAGTTTGGGAAGCCATTTTGGAAGTACGAGAGAATGTGAGCATAAAAAAAGGCCCCTTGTAAAAAAGTATTGAATTTCATACTTTTTGATTGTAAAATAGTATGAATTTGCGAATGTGTTTCAGAAGGTCTAAACGTCTTTGCAGGAAGTTTTTATTTACCTCTAACAATGCACATGTTTTGCACTTACAAATTATCCTTATTTTATCAGCTTTAGTCCAGTCATTTATGAAAATGTAAAACATTAAGCAGCTGTCCATCCAAATTTTGCAGTCTTTTTTATATGTTGGATACCTAGTTGAAAATTTCTCAAGTGATAAAGAATAGAAAATTCGTAAAATTGATGGTTTGATCCTACGCAATAGTAATTTTTCACTAGTGACTCCGACTTCATTCTATGCTTCTTTTAACTAAGTGGGCGCTATCTCATCCTGTTACCTTAGAAGCAAAATAATAAGAAATACCTTCTGTTATAACTGGCAGAAATAAGTTAGCCATATAAAGTGCATAGTTATTGCAGAAGTTAGGTTCTCAATGTACGACGTAAGTAAGAGTTTAACATAATAGACAATCCGGAACTAAGTCGTGCTAGCATATCTCTAGTCTTCCTCATAAGGAATCGCTCCTCTCGAGTTATTTCAGGTGCTTGAATATCAATTAAAAGGTTCAATACATTACTAGATTTGCAGCAGTTCAGTAAAAACTGCCTGCTGAACACTTCCCCGTTCTCACGAACATTAGTCTCTTCATAGAAGTGAGGGTCAAATGACATAAGACAACCTTATGGGCGTTCTGTACCTTTAAGGCTAGTGTAGTAGCTTGAATAACGAAGGTGAAGCAGTTGTCAAAAGTGAAATTCAAGATTTTGGGGTGATTGCCAGTGAATGTTTAACTCTTGCCTCATCTGAGTAAAAGGAATCGCCGTCGGTTTAGTCGGAAAGGTATCTAACTTAATAGGTTATCCTTATGCAATCTTTCTTCACCCAAACTCAAAAGCGTAGGAAAAAATGGAGGCTCCGTTTGGTGGAAGAAGAAATCAAGCAGAAGAGGAGATAGAACACCAATCTGTATTATCCCATGTTTGATTCTTGAAGGTCTAGATTTTGCACCAGAATGTTAGCCGGTCTTTAAATCCGCATGATAGGGAAAGGTAGTATTATGCCAAAAGGCCATCATTCGCCAGTCAACAATATACGCTGACGGTCAACGTAACACACATTTATCACAATATTGGTTAGGCTGCTGCGGCATAACTGCCAGTGTATGGATAACGTATTTATTCCTGAGAAGCACACCATTACTTTGGCGATACTGCTCCGCACAACATAATAGAGGATATAATAAAAAAAAAACCCCATGCATGACTGGAACATGGAACGTTAAGTACAACTCCATTGATTGCCAGTATTCCGCCTGTAAAATACATTTCAAACATTTATTATATGCATTACACAATATCACACCCACGCAAAAACCAGTTTTTGTGCAATTTTAATAAATAAACAAACTTATCATCAGATAATTGTCACAAAATTGTTTAATAGAAAAGTCAACACAAAGCAGATTTGAAGAAAAAAGTGATGCCGTTGCATATTTTTCAGAAAAATTCGGTTTGTATGTTTTATAGTACTTTTCCTGAAGGAATATTTTGTGAATAAAAAAGTACTTTTATGAAGAGACAACATTGTAATTGCTAAGGGCGTTCAAGATGGCTTCGTTAGAGCGAGAAGTTGCGAACCAAGAACACCTTTAATTATTACACCATGGTCATATGTCCGTTTTGCTATATCTTTTTCTGTCGTATGAATGGCGAAAAGAGAAGTTGCAAAAACTTGAATTTACTTAATTTTGTTTTTCTGCAGAAAAAGTTGGCGTGATCGAGAACGAATTTAAAGGTATTTATACAATTAAATAAATATTGTAAATTAAATTGTTAGTTAAATTACTTTTAAATTTCTTTCAGATTTTTGGACGTCTGTTAGCAGTTTCATGCGGTCAGGAATAAAGCGATTATAAAAGTAAGCGGGCCATCAAAAATTGTGTTTGGAACTCAGGGCATATTTTTGGATAGTTGTTTCCATTAGGAGAAAATTGGAAATAATTATCCAAAAATATGTGCAGATTTGTGATATGTGAAGTTTTTGTGATAATATAATGATATATATAATGGTTACTGATTCAGCGACATAAGCTGTAATTATTTCTTTCGTTTATTTCATTTGCGTTGCATGCGATTGTAATTCGCTACCACCTTATGATAGTTTGTTTTGTAATCCCAAAAAAGGGGGTTTTCACAACGAAAATGAGCTCAACACCCGTACAGCGCTAATAGTCGCGTTTCAGTTAGCTGACCTACTCCGTTCATAATTTAACAGGAACAATGCGGGTCAGCTGCATGAGAGTTGTTTGTGTAAATAGTTGTGTATACATATGCATGTTTGTGCTACTAAGCAAATAAGGGTTGGCTGTCAAAAAATCTACTACAAAAAACAAAACGAACAGAACTACTATACAGATCCGAAATTGATCCACAAAAATATCAGAATCACAGCGTTGTTGTAGCATTTACAGGCAAAATTTTATACTGTTTTGGGTTTCTGTTTAATTGGAACACGCTTAATACCTCAAAGCCACAGATGCTCTACTCTAATTAGTTATGTCCACCGTTTAGACAAGGTTGCTGTATTGTAATTTTTTTGTTGTTAGTATACAAGCAGTCCTTTTTTGTAATCCATTTACCGGGAGAATATTATAAATTCAGTTTTGCAATTTCGCCTCAACGACGCTCTTTCTTACTTTGACTCTGCTTTCTTTTTGACTTGAAACTTTCAATTATAAGGTGGTCATGGGCGCTTTGGGATCCTATTTTATTATTGGAGTTTTATGAATAGTAAAAATTTACATTTTGTTATAAACACACAATTTTTTCAAGATTTTAGGATGCATATAAATACCCGACCGAAAATAGTGGTCATGAATGACTTAGAAACTTATTTCGTTTTTGCGAAAACCATGCTGATGTTCGGCGAGCCGCAAGTTTGCGGTGAAATACGGTAGTAAGATAGATTCCAACACTCTAACTACTGGCGAGAGGAGTGATATCGGGCGATATGAATCCCCTACGGCAGCTGGCTTCCCAGGCTTTAGTAGTGGGCCACCTTTACCTGTCTCCATCTTTCAGGAATGACAAAGGTGGACAGGGAAAGGTTGAAAATGTGTGTTAGGTATCTTTTACTTCTGTTGTGCCTCTAGAACTTCTGTTGTGGAGATGGTAATGGGCACATCACTGTTTTTGGGTTTATGCGCTTCGCTGGTGGCTCGGAGAATTTCTTTGTCCAACGGAGGATGCATTGCAAATTGTCGCCAGAAAGCGCTCGCGCATCTTTTTGGCTTCGACTAAAACTTATCGCCAAAGGCGATGCATATTTTGTCGTTGGGTTTAGTCGGCTTGGACAAAGATTTCACCGTCGACCATAATTTGCCAACTCCAGCCGAGGTTGCAAGAGCTTAGGTGCTTTTCCCACTTAGCATGTTTGTGTTTATCTACTGAGCGTCTGATTTCCGCATTGAGATCCCTTATTTGAGGATCCGTAGGGTCCAGGCGTCTAATATGGTCACGTTCATTTGCCAGGGCTGCTGCCTCTGCGGGGAAGAATGGACGCACTTTCTTTATTCTACCTGACGGAATGTGTTGATGGGAGGCTGAAATTAGGGCCATACGAAACGACTTTTCCCCTTCTCGTACGTCAGACGGGGTGGGGAGAGCAACGCAGGCGCTCTCTGTGGTGGTGAAAAAGGGTGTACCACAAAATCTACGAAATCAAAATCCACAAATCAAAATCCACAAAATCAAAATCCACATCACAAAATCCACAACCGCGGCGATTTTAAACCTAATTTGAATTTATTTCACACTGGAAATGTGGAATTTTGTATTTTTATATCAAAATTAAAACTCCAGATATTTTACGTATAAGGATTTAATGAGTATTTTATAGATAAATAAAGGAAGATGCAGTACTCACAACAGGCCCGTTTGCACGGGGGGGTTTTGGGGGTTAACCCCCCCCCCCCCCCCCCCATGGCAAAATCTAAGTTGCAATGATTTTGCAAAAGTTTTCAAAATACAGTTTATAAATCTTATATTGAATCTTGACTAATAATTTTTGACAAAATTAGTTAAAATAATTTTACGGAAGAAGAAATTGGTGAAAGTTGCAAAGAATAAGGTTGGCCAATACATAACGTTCCTATCGACGAAAAAGGGCGCAAAGCTGTTTGTCGACGAAGAAAGGCGCAAACTTTTTTTTGTTTGAAGAAAGACGCATTATAAATATCTTGAGAAAGAAAGACGCATTAAAATAATTTTTAAGAAAGAAAGGCGCTTTTAAATAATTTTTAAGAAAGAAAGGCGCGTATAATGGGTACTTGGGCTGGACCAATTTTTTTCAATCCAGCACCAAATCCCTTGTGAAGTTTACTGTAAATGTATACACTGCGCCTTTCTTCCGCGAAATATTTTTTAATGCGCCTTTCTTCGTCAAAATATTTTTTAATGCCCCTTTTTTCGTCAAAATATTTTTTAATGCGTCCTTATTTCCCGCAATATTTCTAATGCGCCTTTTTTCGTTGACAATTTGTTGAATGCGCCTTTCTTCGTCGGTAGCGACGATAAGTCCGGCACTTTGAATTGCACTTGGAGCTTTCCGAAATTACAAAGTTGTGTAGCGTATGGGCATTTTTTTTTTTTTTTAATTTTACTGATGAAAACAGTGAGCAGTTTCAATCAACAGAGCGAATGCGCTGCAAGGCTCAGTTATATGAAAGATTTCGAGTATTTTCTGACCCTTTTTGTTGTAGGCGTAAAGAGAATTGTGAGAAAATGAACGTTGGAGAGCAGATGAGCGACACCGTTCAAATATTTGAATGTTTTCAAACATTTTCTGAGGTTTTTTTTTATTTCACCTAACAGACGGTGAAGATCGCATTTTTCATGGACGTTTATCAATAGTCTGGCACATAGCACATAGTACATTCCCCCATATCAGAGTGCAGAAATATAAAAAATAGATAGAGAGATCCGATAATGGAATGTACCTAAAATGACAACTTCACTTTAAACAGAATCTTATTTGAAATTTTCTATATCAAAAAAGGTGGCGTGGTTTTCATCCGATTTCGCCCATTTTAAACACCAACCTGCTTTGGCCAGAAAGTAACCTGTGTACCAAATTTCATGCGAATATCTCAAGTTTTACTCAACTTATGTTAATTTATGTGATTTTCGATATCGAAAAATTGGGCGTGGTTATCACCAGATTTCAAAAATTTTCACAGCAGCTCACCTTGGCCAGAAAGTAGTCTGCATAACAAATTCCATGCAAATATCTCAGGTTTTACGCAAGTTATGTCAATTTATGTGATTTTCGAAATTTTCGATATCGAAAAAGGGGGCGTGGTTATCATCCGATTTCGCCCATTTTCATCAGCATCCTACCTTGGCCAGAAAGTAGTCTGCATAACAAATTCCATGCAAATATCTCAGTTTTTACTCAAGTTATCGTGTACACGGACGGACAGACGGACGGACATGCCTTAATCAATTCCTCTTTTTAACCTAAGAACTTTCATATAAGGAACCCCATATCTAACTCGATTATTTTGCGCCGTTACATAGTACCGTTATGTGGACAAAATTAATATACCCTTGTACTAGTACTAGTACGCTGGGTATAAAAATACATGGGCGGATCAAGAGTTCATAGAAAAATCGTTTATATTTACATGTTGAAGAAATTATTTAAAAATAGTTAAAAGCAAAAAATATTTATAAACCAAAATATATGATGGTGAGGCTATGCTTTGTGTGCAAAAAAAATACAGATAAAGAAGAACATCTTCATGCGTAAGTACATATGTATATTCCAATTTTTTAAAAAGCTAATAGACACATTTTCCAAACCAGATTACCCAAACATGCAGAGCTTCTCAAATGTTCTCACTTTCATTTAGTTTGCTGTTTCTTGGCCCCTTTTGTACCTGAACCGCCCCTGTAATTATTTGAATTTTCAGTCTATTTGACAATTTACAAGTTTACATTTATACTACTACAAGCTCAAAAATTAATGTAGTCTGTCTCGTTTTGGTTTCGTTTTCAAAACACATTACGAGCCTATCCCACCCGCTGTCGAAATTTTCGTGGTGTATCTATTATTTGATCGACCATAATTTTGCTGTCGATCCTGTATCGAATTTTTATACAATTGCTAAGAAATGTAAGTTTTTGTATTTATCTTTTACTTTTTTTGATTTATAATGCCACTATTTATCTATTTGCATTTATTGCACATATATAGGTCAAAGGTCGTAAGTACAAACCAATAGCTGGAAACGTTGGTTTCAATAATGGAACAAAATCCGAACCTGGCGAAAGGTGCCATCTAAAATTATTTGTAAATCTATAAAAAAAATCATTATTTTTACAAACTGAACTGAACTTTTTTAAAGATATATGGACGTACGCAGGTGTATTCATTTACAAAGGATTGGAGGCATCCCTCAAACGTTTTCTACTTCTGGCTAGTTCCAGTAAGCCCTGCTCTTGGTCCGATGAACTATCGAACCACATTTTCGTCGTAGTCATATTTTGTATTTAAATATATTCAACTTTTTGGTTTGTCTTCATAAAAATAGATACATATTAGGCCTGTTTTTTTTACACGCACTTACATCTGCGTCTGCGACTAAAATAAAACGATCATCTGCAATTGCGATTATTCCATTATCAAAGCGCATACATACATACATATGTACATTCCCACCAGGAATTTTCGTTAGGTCCTACTTGTGTAATTCATTCCAGCATGCATGATTTTGTTAGGTTCATCGCAGGTGCTGCTAAAATGTGTTAGCTGGTCATGACATTTTTGAGTATCTCATTTTCACCTTACTATAGCAGCTTAAAGTAGGAGAAGCCGAAGTTATCAGATGACAAAGTAAGGCTGTGAGCAGCTACGAATTCAGCATCTTTAGGAATATGTCGGATACAAAAGCAGTAACAAATATGATTGCGAAAAATATCGCTACAAAAATATAATTTTGCTGATTTTTTTAAACCTGATTTCAGTGATAAAAAGGGTCGTAAGCGCTAATGTTATAAAAAAAATTACGCGTGTGGTCAGAGCTACTGAAGAGTACGTGAAACTGGCAGCTGTGAAGTGAGGTCTGCTGCTATTTTCAGGTATGAAGGAGTTATATACTGAGCTGGTTCGTATACTCACTATCTTACCTTCCTTCCACCTAACGTATGTATCATAACAACCAAATGAAAAAGGCAGCTATGTTAGCATGTACGCACGATTATTTCCGAGTCATGGGGAAAAGTCATGGAAGTTGTTATGCTCCGCTGGTGAAGAGTAAGGCTGAGAGTATTCATGATTTCCACCTTCGGTGGCCTACTGGGTTACCTCTGTTGACATTCCGGTTATTATAAAGGGATGATAAACAGTTTTCTGGAAGTTGGTAAGGCAGTTTGCAAAATGAATGGAAAATTCTTGGAAGTACTGATTTTATCACCCACTATTTCTTAGTTGAAGATAAATTTGTGCGCTTAGTGGTAAATACAGATATTAAACGCATACGCAGACACATATAAAAAACCACGGCTAATAACGCTCTTGATTTGTTTTGCTCTATATATACATATGTACGACGAGAGCGATGAGTGACTTGTAGAGTGTGATTTTCGTGCGACGAGAGCGGACTTTACTTTTAAATTGCCTACTCAGGCCAAAGTAGCATTTATTTGCAAGAGTCATTCTTCGTTGGATTTCTAGGTTGACATTATTGTACATAGGATGCCAAAACGGGCGTCACTCGATGAAATGTCATTTGGTTACATTTAGAGCTATTCAAGTTTAATATATTAACTGTAAACCAGCCACAAAATGACTCCAAGTCGGTCTGAAAGAGGTCTACCCGGAATGGTTCCGTGTTGGAATATATGTAACACAGTTTTACATCATCCGCATACATTATAGTTCTAGAATAAGAAATAACGTGAGGTATATCATTTATGAACAGGGTTAAATTCAAGGGGCCTAAACGACTACCTTGAGGCACACCAGGGGTGATGTTGAGCGACGTGGATAAAGTATTATTGAGCAGAACCTGTTGCGTCCTTTTCACCAGATAATTTTCAAGCCATACTAATAAATGACTGGGAAAGCCTAATAAATCAAGTTTATGAATTAGAAGATTAAGGTTGACAGAGTGAAACGCTTTGCTGAAGTTTGTGTATAATACATCAGTTGGTATGCAAACCATTCACGAATCCATCCATAACAAAAGAGGTGACTCAAGCAAGTTCGTTGTGGTTGATCTTCGACACATAAAACCATGTTGACAGGGTGATAACAAAGAGCTACAAAGGTATTGCAGCTGGCGAGTGACTATTTGTTCAAAAGTTTTAGGAATAGCTGAAAGCTAAGCTATTCTCCTGTAGCTCTCAATATTTTACCTGCTACCTTTTTATGCAAGGGTATTATAAATGATAGCTTCCAAACTGTGGGGATTCAAAGGACAGTTTAAATAATTTTAAGATCTGGTGAGATAACGTTGCTGCAGAGTACCTCAGTACTACTGTTAGAACTTTCTAATTTGTAAGGATAGGAAATTTGTTGGAACCTATTAGAAGTAGGTTGACTTCAAGAAATCTGCAAATAATTCCTCGATGTCCTGATCAGAACTGGCATTCCTATATCCGAAGAAAAGGGAGGATGGAATCCAGAGGTTTTCCTCTTTGAAGTAACAAAATTGTAGAACCTCTTCGTGTTTTTGAAAAATTGAGCATTGCATGTGGTCAAGTAATCTTTATAACACTTCTGATTGAGCAACTGAAAATTGGAGCAAAAAACCAAATATTTCGTATAATTATCAGGTGTTCCTGATCACTTATAACGCTTATGTAACTTGGACTTAATATTGCTAAGTCTCACAAGCTGTTTGGAGAACCTGGGTAACTTATTCGTCCCAAAACTACGATATCGCAGAGGGGCGCAGCTGTCGAAAATTTCACTTAAAGCGTTCTAAAATATGGAGGTGGCTGCCTGAATGTCATTACAGGCGTAGAGATATGCCCAGTAATGGGTGGCTAACATATCATTAAGCTTAATGAAGTTCGTTTTAGAGAAGCATCGCTGGCGATATCGATGCTTTCCTATCCATGACCCAAAGCTGCTAGGATGCACCATGTCCAGTGCTATCTCAAGCTTACGGTGAAAGTAATCTTCAAAAATAGATAACGGAGCAATTCGATTATGTGCGACACCAACAGAGTCATGCCACCAAATCTAAAACATGTTCTTACAGTTCAGAACGTTGTTGATCTGTATAAGGAAATTTTCCGACAGCAAATTGAGGAAATCATGTTGAGTGATAGGGGTTAACAAGTTTAAATCGCCCGAGCTAACCAAACCTACTGAAGGTAAGTTGAAATCCCCAAGAACAAGAAGACGATCACTATTACGCAACTGAGAATGCAAACTACTAATAGCAGAGTAATGGTAAGTATATACACTAAGACGCCTCACGCTCCATACAAAAAAATGGGCATCCTGTTTTCATCGGGATTATCAATTTCAAGTATTCTAAGACCTTGAAAGGTATTTTCGAGACGTTGTAATTTCTGCAAAATTTAACCCTTTTCGGTCCAATTTTACGCATTGCGAATATTAGCACACAGTTATACAATGATACAATTTTCAAACTTTTATATGCTAACCTTTTGCACTCCAGCTAATTCATCTATTTTGGGGGAGAGAAAAGAGTGAATTTTGAAATTCCGGTGGAAACATTGCAAATTTTTTTGTCGAGGCACCTTAATATAAATGCATATCAGATTGAGGCGGTATGTACGAGCAAGAGATAAATAAATTGAAATTATGCAAAGAGACCTTTACTGCGATGACCTCAAAATCAGACCCATTCTTTAAGGCGAGCAACTCAGATGAAAGGCGGGTATCAACAGCAATAAGAACGCCACCAGCCCTTGATATACGATCACGTCGATGAACAACGTAATTACTGCAGAAAAGCTCAAAAAATTATCTGGTTTTAACCATGTCTCTGTAAATGCAATTGTAAAAACACGTCCCAACATCAATACAAACAGGATTGATGATGATTTTGGTATCGACCAATGTGTATAATTTCCTTTTTCTTTTTTCATTTTTATAAGAAAAAAAAAATATAAATTCTTACTTTTTCTAACTTCTACGTAAGCACTAGTATTATCAATTTAGAATGTAACTATTATTAATGATACTCGTTTAAACATATCATTTATTATTGGTATCATAAATATAAAATTTTTTTCTATATCTGATCAGATTATGAGCTTAACTGAAACTGAACGTGCACCAAAAACGAAACTATTCAGAAAAAGGAACTTTAATTTGGAACGTAGTCCCCGAACATTTTGATACTGAATCGTGAAAGGTGAGGCAGTAATTAAGTGGTTCAGTTTTTTGAAACATTAACAGAGACATGTGTGGGCCTTGATTTTTTTGTGAACAAATGTACAACAGAATGTTAAGGCCAAAAAGAAGAGTCAAGTACTCTGTCAAAACAGGTGTCAGGCACCGAGACTTTGAAAGATGAAATATCCCTTTCATGATTAAATAAGAACTTATAGACGCTGAGTGAAAGAAGATGGTGTAAGCCTTAATGATGGAAGCGGTTGACAATCAAGGGCGGACCACCAATAGGAGAGGTAGGAAGGGTCGGAGCAGAGAGGGAGCGCGAAACACCTGGCAGAGGTGAAACAGTTACAAGTACCGTTTCGGACCTGTTGCATCTTACGGCACCAACATTATCATTGTTGCTCTTAACATTAATTTTATTCAACGCCTTCGCCTTTTTCTTTACATTAGCACCGCTGTTGTCATCTGTTCTACTTTTGCCGCTCACTTTGGATCCTGCTTCCAAAGCAATCCTATCTCGAATCGGGTGCCTTGGTCCAGCCAAGCTTCGTAAGTGTCACGGAATATCCATACGCTCCGTTATCGACAAGTCTTTTCGGGATGCTTAGGTGCGCATTGTGTAGCCTAATTAACAATTCCGGAGAATCTCCAGTATATCTCGTGATCGGCTGGTGTCGATATTTATATGATGAATTTCATATCAAACCCAATATGCATTGAACCCGACCCCCTCAGAATATGATGAAATTTTGCATAGAGGTACATCTCACCGACCCAAACACAACCTCGTTTTTAGAAATTGCATTTTCGAAAAATTGTGGACGTGGCAAGGTATTGAAATATTCGAAAATAAAAGAAAAATTACGATAAGAGGTACTTTTAAAGTATGATTACTACGGAATGGCTCAATCGATTTTAAAGATCTTCATACCATTAGAAAGGTATTACATAGGTGTACATTTTTTAGTACACTGAAAAACTTCCAAAATCTTTTTAAAAAAAACTATTAATATATAAATACGCCACATGAAAAACTTTAGGGACCTCCTTTGAGCGAACCGATTGATCTATTTGAATGAAATATGCACCGATGGAAAGGAAATTGAAAAAACTTATATCTGTAAAATTTGCAAGCTCGAGACCAGTGAACAATAATAATTGGTTTTAATTATTATATCCGATTTTTGATATATGGAGAAAAAATACAAAGCTAATCACAGCGATGGATAGGATTACATGTTTCAAAGTGTCCCCACTTATCATCAGATCCCTTTTCGGACACTGGGATATGAACCCGTGTCTGCACCAAAGCCGCTGTTAGAAATCTAACAACTCAGCTATGATGCCCTGTGACGTCACGATGCATTCATCCCCACTTAAATTTTTCCTTTGGTTTGTTGTTTTAGTCTTGCCAACAGTATACACACATTGCTTAGACTACCTGTCCATATGTATCAATGAGTGTTGGGCTTGTTTGTTTGTACATTGTTATAGTACTTAACCCGTGCTATGGTTTAGTGTATTTTGTTTTTGGTTTTTACGGTCTTTCTATTTACATATATTTGTAAAATTTGCAAGCTCGAGACCA
Organism: Sphenella marginata; assembly: GCA_951509765.1. Classification (NCBI taxonomy): domain Eukaryota; kingdom Metazoa; phylum Arthropoda; class Insecta; order Diptera; family Tephritidae; genus Sphenella; species Sphenella marginata. Next base: position 47,018,781 of record OX608082.1, read on the forward strand.
GTGAACAATAATAATTGGTTTTAATTATTATATCCGATTTTTGTGGAAAAAATGATATATGGAGAAAAATTACAAAGCTAATCACGGCGATGGATAGGATTACATGTTTCAAAGTGTCCCCACTTATCATCAGATCCCTTTTCGGACACTGGGATATGAACCCGTGTCTGCACCAAAGCCGCTGTTAGAAATCTAACAACTCAGCTATGATGACCTGTGACGTCACGATGCATTCATCCCCACTTCAATTTTTCCTTTGGTTTGTTGTTTTAGTCTTGCCAACAGTATCCCAGTGTCTGAAAAGGGATCTGATGATAAGTGGGGACACTTTGAAACATGTAATCCTATCCATCGCTGTGATTAGCTTTGTAATTTTTCTCCATATATCAATTTTTCCACAAAAATCGGATATAATAATTAAAACTTATATATAGGCTGTATATTTTCAGGGGCGTCCCCGAAATTTAAGGATGGGGGGTACGGGGCTAGCGAACCCACGACCCCTTCCAGTCACCACCATCGCCGGTATTTGCGCACTTGACAATCTTAACATATCGCACACTAAATCAAAAAGAGTCACAACTCAAAATCCGAGTAACTTTCAGTTAATTGCTTCTGGATCGCACAAAAGTGATTTGATTTTTAAAAACTTGACATCACTGTGCTCTTTAAAGAGTAACGATAATAGTCAAAAAGAAAAATATTGTATGTACTGGCTGCACTACTTTTTATAAGGCAATCTATGCCAAGAAAGCGACCTAAAAAAATTTTGAGTTGTGACTGTTTTTGATTTAGGGTGCGATATGCCTTTTCTTTGAAAAAATATATTAATATTTGAGGGTGTAATTAAGTTTTCTCTGTCAGGACGCATAGGTGGGTATCTATTTTCGGCATGGATAAACACCATCTCAGACCCCACTGCCTATTCTGAAATCTCCTGTATTTATTCAGCGTATGTCTTTCATACCATGCATTCAATCGTTTCGCGGCTGGTGTTATTCATGTCATTTGTGTGGAAGAAGCACGTGCGACCCTCAGCCCGTCCGTTCTGCTTTGTTGCTGTGTTGACCTTAATATAAGCACTGGCTACCAACTTCGAAAGCTCTTGCAACCAAAACGTTCGCATTATGTTCAATGCAGTAAATGCAAGAGATGGCCCCACAGATCTGGGTGCTCCAGGCTTATCCCTGCCATCGCTAGAACCCGTACCACGCCCAAGTGCGTCCCGCGGTATTCGTCGCTCCGGCGCACCTACCATCGCGAAGCGTCTACCCAACATCCCCTTCGGAATAGGCATGTTGTGAACACTGCGGAGAGTCAGTCCCTACTTTCTCTGCTCCCCACGTCCCCTCTACTTCGAGCATGCACGTGGGTTAAGAACATAACCTCCTCGCACCCTCCACTACGTGCACTGTTTGTCGGCAAAGACTATACATGCCTGCGGCATCGATTAAGTGCAATAACTGATTGGTCTATGCCACATCCATATGTGCTCTGGGCTCGCAAAAAGGAACCTGTTAACTGATACGTACACTCTCGCGCTGAAGCCCAGACCACGACACAGCTTGGGACTAAACCTACCTCCACCCAGGCAACAACATCCGTCCCTCACGGCAGCATGCTTTCACCCTCCCTCCCGATACACTTCAAAATCCTACGGATTAGCTGGTAAGATAGCGGAGATAACAGACTTTATGAAGTCTAATAATATTAAACTAGCCGCGATTCAGGAGACCAAACTGATCGCAAAGTTGGACTTACGTATTCGTGATGGGTACAATGTGCGTCGCAAAAACCGTCCCAGCGGTCATGGGGGCGGCCTTGCATTTATCATACACCACACTGTACAGTATAATCTATTTGCCCCTTGAATGCCAGGACATAGCAGTCCGTACAGCCGACTTCGACCTACGAGTGATAAATATGTACATTTGCCTGTTACGTGCTGTCCCCGCGACTACCACCCTGATATTAGTGCGTTGGTAAGTGGTAAGAACTGCCTAATCAACGCACATCACGATCTCTGCCACTCCAACTTGCCAGCTGATAGCAGAGGGCCCGCACTCGCAGAGAAAATATACAGCTCGGCATTTGCACACTAAATGGAGATGCCCCCACTAGGGTGACAGGCAACTTCCACGGCTCGCCAGACGTCTATATTTCGAGCGCGGCCCTAACCAACCACGTAAACTGGCGATCGATGGTCACATTAGCATCAGACCACCTACCCATCCTACTTTACATCGAACGACCGCCCGACTTCATAACGACAGAAAAACTAACGTACATTAACTTTACTAAAGCGGACTGTGGCCGCTTCACGGACTATACAGAGCACTCCTTCGCTGACTTACCCACATCGACGGACGTACGTACATTGCGAACAGCGGTACAAATTTGCAAATGAATGTAAACAAAATGGCAAAACATTTAATAACGTGCATCAAGTGTCCATTATTAATAAAGCAACAAGTCCAAGCCTGGCTAAAAACCAATGAGACAACAACCAAGATACAGACAGTAAATGATTCTCCGGCTTGATCTGATTTACATATAAATCTTCCTTCAAATTTAGCACAATACAACTTAGCTAAGGCTATATTTGCAACCGGCGCTCCTTTGGCTATGGTGGGGCATTCATTGTGAAAGAACTTTTTTAAGGACCTTAATCCACAATTCAAGACTCCAACTAGAAAAGCGCTTTCCTCCACATATTTGGAAAATATTTATAACGAGATGAGTACGGACATTAGTCAGCAACTAAAAGCAGCAAATTTTTTATATATGGGCATATCCCAGAAACTGTCGACCAACCAAAAATATTTGAACTTAATCCAACCTAACTTTTTTTTTAATGGAGCATTAGAACAGATATCTAATTTTATAAATTTATAAAACAAAAATTATTTCGATGATCATTAATAAAAAAATTATAACCAAATCCTACCCTACCTCAGGTCTTTTAATGTTATACAAAAAAAGTGAAATTTTTTACGTGTTCATATCATTGCTTTAAGGCCCTATTACGGTTTACAACTCAACTGAGTTGAGTTGTATTTAAGACAACTCAACTTTAAAACAACTCAACTCCTTTTTGGCATTATGGACTACAACCTTTTTTAGTTGAAGTTGAATTGATGTTGCCAACCTAGAAAGAGACATTTTGACAGATAATTCAACAGCTGATTATTTTGTAACGAAAAATCAAATCTATACAATTCAACAAATAATTGTGAAATTGTGTTTATTTTTATAAATATATTTTAAAATGGACATAAGTTTTGAATTATTTTATAACGATCAAAATGTTGGTGATAAAACAGATGTGCTGCGCATACGAAAAGGGCTTCGCGACCACTCAAATCCTTTGGAACTTCCTAGCAACAAGTAAGAAAACATTTTATTTATAATGAAATCACTTTTAATACAGTTTGTTTACAGATTCGTTAGTTATTTTCGTTTGAACAAGGAAGCATTTTGCTTCTTATTAGACGAGATGAAGGATCATTTTCCTAAACGCGTACGAGGAACAGCTGTACCTCCTATATTGAAATTATGTGCAACTCTTCGGTTCCTTGCTGATGGGTGCTATCAAAAATGCAGTGGAAACGATTTCAATGTTGGACTAGCACAACCTACTGTATCAATAGTTGTTAAGGAAGTACTAAATATTATTGAACAGCGTATTTGTGCGAAGTGGATTTCAACAGAAATGACTGAAGAGGAACAAACCGCTTCCAAAACTGCATTTTACACAAAAAGTGGATTCCCGGGTGTAGTGGGCTGTATTGATGGAACTCACGTTCGCATCATTTCACCAAGAAAAGAACTGCAACATCTTTATCTGAACCGAAAAGGTTACTATAGCTTGAACGTCATGATTGTAAGTAAAAATGAAAGAGCAAATTATTATTACATATGTTTCAGCTTTGTGATTACAAAATGGTCGTCCGGTATGTTGATGCTAGGTACGCAGGCGCAAATCATGATTCTTTCGTTTTTAATCAAAGCGATTTGAAGTGGGACGATCTTCTTCATTCGATGCATTGGTCTCACTAGGCCTGGAAGTGGATGCACTGACGATATTAATTTCATCGTCATCGATCTCCGGGGGTGTATTCTGCACTCCGAAAGCTTGACCTGTCGGTGCAACTTGACGCCTGATCTGAATGAGCTCTGCTACACTTTCCTCTAGAGCATTCAGAGATTGCTCTTGCGACGGACCACCACCAGTTGCACGGTGGTTTTCGTTGTTGTTGGCAAGCTTTCGTTTTAGATTAGCCTTATAATGTATCCAAACCTGCAAGATTAATTTGTAAATTATCATTGCACTTTCATTGCATTGGCCTAGTTCCATGACTACTACTTACTCGTCCCCACTCCGCCGCAGTTCTTGTTGGCGGTCCTAAGCTATTGAGCTGTAGTGCAAATTCCTCCCACAATGCCTTCGTTTGGCTTTTGGTGCACCCAAATTGCGGCTTGCCTCGTCCAGTATCGGGATGCCTCTCCATTAATTCAACAAGTTTTTCAAACTGTTGCTTCTTTCAAACTGTTGCTTGGTTGTAACCTTGTTTTTTCTATAAATTTGTACAAAACTCACGATTAAATATTAGTCTGAAACAATTTTAAAAGATTTACTAACCCGCTCTCCATTTTTCTTTATGTATTTTCCAAAATAACCGCAAAACTGTACATTCGCTATCCAAATACAACTGCTAGTGAGCAGTTGTCAATTTTCGATATTGTAGACAACCAAACTAGCACAGGGTTGTAAATGGTAATGCCACACAAAAGTTGTCACACTATCAATTTCAACTAACAATTTTTGACAGGTTGGGTTGTAATCCATAAAACCAAATTACAACTTTTGACAGGTTGGGTTGTAATCGCTAATACCAAATTGCAAAATTTCAACTAAAGTAAAGTTGAGTTGTAAACCGCAATAGGGGCTTTAGTATTAACATAGATGTTCCAATCGAAAGCTATATTGTTATTCACTCAATTCTCCTTAAAATTTGTAAAAAAAAATTTCGTTTACTTTTCTGGAAACATTAAAATTTGGTATGAAATGTGAGGTAAAAGCGTTGTAGCGTGCGTAACGGAAAATCGGCTTTTTTTATATTGTGAGTAGAAAAACGTTTTTTTTCACAAATCATCTATAATTTTAATTTAAATAAATATCCTGCTTTTAAGAAAAAAAACAATTTTCATTCTACAATTAAAAACCAAAAAATTACAGCATATTCATTTCTGTAGCGTGCGTAACGATTTGAGTTCTCACAAAAATTACAATAGAAACCTTTGCAATTTTTATTCTGTTTTCTTATCACTTCGCCTACTATTCTTAGCCTCTATAATCGTACCGATTGGCGATTATTTTTTTAAATTGGCAAAAATTAATATAAATGGTATTTCTATTTTATATGTAAGCAGTACATATATAAAAAATACAACTGCACTTCTTTCGGAGAGATGGGCTAACGTTAAGAGCATTCCGGGAATAAAAAGCAACCATTATTTTTCCGTACTTAATGAAAATGAGCTCGAAATAGCACTAACGGCAGATTCAGCAAAACATAAAACTAATTTATAAACATATATACATCAATAAATTAATTTATAAACATAAATTATGAATTAAATAATCTTATATTCAATGTGATGAATGGAGTAACATTGGCAATGAAGGTATTGTGAACTTTCTCATATCACAACCAGAAACTGTATTTGTGAAAAGTCTGTCAACATAGGAAATTATTAAAATCATAAAGGAGTTCGATGAACAAAAGTTTTTTGTGCTAATTGGTGACAATGCTGTAAATATGCTAAAGGCGTTCAAAATAGCAAAAGAAGCCCACCCGAGTGTTATGCCTGTGGGGCGTGTAGCGCATAGTCTTCATTTTATTTGTTAGGAACTTTTGAAGTGCGATACCTTACAGAAGAACTACTCATATGTTGTAAATATAATAAAAAACAAGTAAGGAAGTCTAAGTTCGGGTGAACCGAACATTAAATACCCAGCGTTAGTTTTTAGAAAAAGGGGGCGTGGTTTTCATCCGATTTCGCCCATTTTAAAAACCAATCTATGCCGAGCCTAAACAATAGCGAATTTGGTGGGCGCGGCCACGCTCCTTGCTTATAAAGCTTTAACCGCTTACATGAGCCAAAAGTACTGAATCGATCTTTTCAAGGGTTATACCATGTCCTATATATAACTTTGGAAAAGAAGGCGTGCCATGCCCATAACTTTTAACGTATTTTGTGAAATTTTTCGATGTACGGATATATGTGTCCATTAATCAATATTTACATAATTTTAAAAAAGTGGGTGGTGGCACGCCCACGGATTTTATTATGTTGTTTGTCCCTATTGAAGATCAGTTTTCATTGCAGATCTTTATGATACTTTCACAGTGGCTTGTTAATAGTGAAATGTTGATATTTTGTTTATTCACTTGTGGGCGGTGCCACGCCCATTTTCCAAAATATTACCAAAAAACCTTTAAACATCACTAATAACATCATCAGGTGAATGAGTGTACTAAATTTTAGCATTATATCTGTATCAGTTAAACAGATATTGCATATTCCGGTTTCCTAACTCTCGTTTAGAGAACTTTAGTCCAAAAAGGGGCGTGGTCGTTCACCGATTTTTCTTATTTTCTGTGGTAGTACTCTACATAAACATAACATGCCTGGAACCTAGTTTCGTACACCTATCTCACACCGTTCTGAAGTTATTAGCAGTCGAATTTGAAAATTGCTTGACTCATAAGTGGGCGGTGCCACGCCCACTTTCCAAAATTTTGCAAAAATAATGTAAAGAATATGAAAATTGATGTATGTACAAAATTATATTATTATAGCGGTATCAGTCTGGACTTTTCAATATTTCCACCTCCTTTCAATATAACTTTTATAAAAAAGTAGGCGTGGTCGCCAAGCGATTTCGTTTATTTTCTATATCTGAATTTAACACAACAATAGTATGCCCTCTACAAAATTTCGTTATACCAGCATAAACTGTTCTCAAGTTATTAGGAGTCAAAATTTTAAAATTTCTTCAAATATATGGGGGCGGTGCCACGCCCCTTTTCAAAAAATTTGGTAAAATCCGCCTTAGAACATATAAATCAATACATATTGCAAATTTTATCATTGTAGCTGCTTCTGATATTGAATTAACCCGTTTTATACGTTTTTCGAAATTTTCGATATCGAAAAAGGGGGCGTGGTTATCATCCGATTTCGCCCATTTTCAATACCAACCTACCTTGGCCAGAAAGTAACCTGTATGCAAAATTTCATGCAAATATCTCAATTTTTACTCAAGTTATCGTGTACACGGACGGACAGACGGACAGACGGACGGACATGCCTTAATCAATTCCTCTTTTCAACCTAAGAACTTTCATATATGGAACTCTATATCTAACTCGATTATTTTGTGCCGTTACATAGTACCGTTATGTGGACAAAATTAATATACCCTTGTACTAGTACTAGTACGCTGGGTATAACAATTAAAAATAACCAAGTTCTAACAGAAACTTTAACTTAAATTGTGAAAGAAAAAGGAATCGGTGAACAATTAAAACTGCCAGCGAAAACTGCAGAAATGCAGAGTGTAATAAAAACTAAAGCAACCCTTCAGGTCTTAGCAGTTCATGAACCCATTAATCTACAAGCCGATATAAAATCGCAGCTACTTAGCGAAATATTTGTAAAGCCAGCCTTGCCTCATCTGCACTTTTCGCTGTATGTTTGTATGTTCATGCATGTATGTATAGTTGCGTTCCAGTTTGCTGACCTGGGTCGGATCACGGTCATAATTTAACAGGAACGATGTGGGTCAGCTGCATGAGAGTTGTTTGTGTAAATAAGTGTGTATGCATATGCATGTTTGTACTACTAAGCAAATAAGGGTTGGCTGTCAAAAAATCTACTACAAAAAAAATCTACTACTACGGATCAGAAACTGACCCAGAAAAATATCAAGATCACAGCGTTGTTGTTGCATTTACATGCAAAATTTTATACAGGTCTGGGTTTGTGTTTAACTGGAACACGCCATATGTGTGTTTCAAAGGTTGCAAAAGAAAGCAAGGAGGTTGCCAGAGAAATGATATTGGGGGGGGAAACTTCGCTAACTCTGTGGGACGATAATGCAGGTGCGTTTGTGTGAGTATTGGTTGCTAGGCGAAAGTAGAAATAAAATTCAGCAAACTTAAGGGTATAATATTACAACAGTTTAGCTAGTGAGCAGTGAATGAAAGTATTATTTTAAAAGCGAAAGTTTCAAGTCGCGGTGATCTACGCTAGTGCAGTAAAACAAAGTATTATTTTAAAAGCGAAAGTTGTAAGTAACGAGTGAAAAACAACAAGAAGCTGGAAGATTTATATTATAATTTTGTATCCAAGCGTTGGAATATTGCCATCAACAAGCAAACTGCAGAATTGAAGTTAAGTTGCAATATCCCTGAAGGCAACAGCAATATATGCATTTAAAGTGCAGAGTGGTTGTATACTTTGGTAAAAGTGGTAAGCGATCTAAAGAGACGTACCAATTGCAGGTTCCCGACTGGAATCAAGGTAGCAACCAAGCGGATTCTAGGTGTGAGTGGGGCACAACTGCCAGGAACAACAACAAAGGGAGTTGGTCAAAAACCACCAGGAACAACAACAAAGAGCGTTAGTAAAAAAACCACCAAAAACAACAACAAAGAGCGTTAGTAAAAAAAACCGGTGACAGGTAATAGTGTCACTGGTAATAGTGTCAATTGACACTATTTCCAGGGTAACTTGGAAATAGTGTCAATTGACACTATTGCGCTTTTGGAAATGGAAATAGTGTCAATTGACACTATTGCTATTTTAGGCAGCGGTTGTCTGCGCAGCGCAGTGTTGTAAGAGATGGATTTTTATTATTCCAAGTCCTTCTGCGTAGTACACCATTCTGCGTAGGCGGCCTTCGGCCGCGCTTATTATAAATAATCCTGGGCTACGCCATTCCAACTCCGGGTGGTTGCCCTGAACGGTGGCAACATGCCACCGTTCCCACTCTATGGGCGGGATCCATGGTATTTTTTTTAATTTTTATTATCACCTGAAACTAATGATTATTATATCGCGCGATTTTTTATTTCAAATTTTCATCTTATGTTATTAGCTATTCACATATGTATATGCATGTACACTATGTTTTTATTCCCTTTATGTTATCTTTATTGCCAATTCAGAAAGGTGTTCTGCACAAAAATACCTTGGATCCCGCCCATAGAGTGGGAACGGTGGCATGTTGCCACCGTTCAGGGCAACCACCCGGAGTTGGAATGGCGTAGCCCAGGGTTATTTATAATAAGCGCGGCCGAAGGCCGCCTACGCAGAATGGTGTACTACGCAGAAGGACTTGGAATAATGTAGCCCAGGGTTGTTTTTTAAATTAAATTTAAAATTTTGCACATACGCGGTTTTGCGCCCACAACAGTGGTACCTCAAATGAAAGGTAGCATAATTACCTATCCAATACATAATTTGAATTTATTTCACACATAAAATGGGGATTTCGTGTTGGGGATTCTGATTTTAGGGATTTTTCCTTTGCGGATTTTGATTTTGGGGATAATGTGGTAGACCCGTTTTTAGCACTTTTGACACTATTTCCATTTCAGTTTGGAAATAGTGTCAATGACTTATTTTCCATTTTCTTGTTGACACTTATTCCATTTCGAAAGCGCAATAGTGTCCGTTGTAAATTGGAAATAGTGTCAATTGACACTATTACCAGTGACACTATTACCTGTCACCAAACCACCAAACAGCAAGTAAGTCATTCATATTTCATATTTAATATTTCTTTCTTTATTCAGTCTATTATTTACAAGAATCTTACAGACTACAATAAAACAAAAGTGTTTATACATAACCGGTATTTGTAGGCAGTTTAGCTTAAGACTATTTAACTTAGTACAGAGACTAACAAATTTTTGAAGCAAAGCCGGGATATTGAAAAATCAATACAATCATTATTGTTAATTGCATTTATAACAATTAGAGCACGTGTGCCCATTGAGCACGTAATTAGTCTTAAAATTTTCAATTGCAAACATAAAATGCTGACGCAAATTCCTCGATGGCACATGAAAGTTCAAGGAGGCTAGAATATCAGGACAGTCCACAATGAAATTCACAATATCATATATCAATAAAATTGACGAGATTACCCTTCTATTCTCTAAAGTACCAAGATGAATTAAATTACAACGAGTGACGTATGAGGGCACTGGTAAATCAAAATTAAAGTCGGATAAGCCAAACTTCATAAATATTTTTTGCACCCGTTCAAGTCTCTTGCTATGCACCTCATAAAACTGACTCCAGATTATTGATCCATATTCGAGCCTAGAGCGAACAAAGGTACTGTATAATAATTTTTTAGTATACGGATCCTTATATTCAGAACCATTTCTTTTTATGAAAGCCAATAGCGAATATGCTTTAGGAATTATAAAATTGAGATGTTCAGTAAAAGTAAATGAGGAATCAAATACAATACCTAAATCCCGGATTTTGTACACTCTAACCAAGGGCACACCGGAGACATAATAGGTTGAAATTATACGAGTATTATTATACAACTAAGAATAGGTAGCAAAATAGCATTTATCGGCATTAAGAGTTAGCCTATTTGTATGGCACCACTCATACAAATTATTTACTTCGGACTGAAGAACGAGAACATCAGACTCATTCTTAATTTTTAAAAATACTTTTAAATCATCTGCAAACAGAAGATATCTACATTGCTTAAAGCATGTACTTACATCATTTATAAATAAAATTAATGCAGACAGCGGGTCGAGGCATTCTGCTAAGGTGCAATTAATGTTATCATTAATAAAAATAAGGTCCAGTGTTCTAGAAAGCAGATTGGAGAAATCATTAATCTGGGAGAGACCGAGACTTAAGAAACTATCTACAAGGTACATCTCAGACGAGCTAGTTACATTTTTGGGAATTAAGATGGTACCGTCATCAACATACGACCATTCTAGTTCGGGTAAATTAAAATCACCTAAAACACAATAGTTACAACCTTCATGGCTACGCACTACATCAATAATATTATCCACATGAAAACCATAGAGGGAGTCCACACTGGACGGAGGAATGTAGGATGCTAATATGAAAATTTTAGAGGTACCCGGCACCGACACACATAGTTGATCAAGCAATGAGTCCTTATTCTTGAGATCCACAAGCGACGAACGAAGATGACGGCGCACAGCAATTAAAACTCCGCCACCAGTCTTTGCATAATCTCGATCTTTGCGATATACATTAAATAATTTGGAGTCAAAAAATTAGCATCGTGAAATTCGGGGTCTAGCCAGGCTTCTATTAATACAAATACGTCATAATCCGAATTGGAACTCATGTTGAGGAGCAGATTCGATTTAGTACGCATACCAGAAACATTATGAAAATAAATTTTTAGATGCGAAGAGCAGTTTTCTTTCTGACTACGTTGTCGTTGAGATGTTTTTCTTCTTTGGAAAAAAGTAGAAAGGCTTCACTGTCACATTAGTAGGCCACAGGTCATTATTGAGGAGTTTACTGTAGTCCTCAGATAGCACCCGAACTTTAAAAGCAATACTAGCCAAGGAGTTAACATCAACATCTCTCTTTGCTAATGAATAGCAACCTATATTAGAAGCATTGATGCGAGCATGGTCAGAGATATATTTAATAATATGCTGTTCCGTGACCGAAGGTTTGAACGAAGATATGTGGATCCATTTGTATTTCACAAACACATCTAACTCAGCATTATTATTGCTACCTCTGACAGCCGCGTGCGACAAGAGTCGTCAGCGCATTGAATAGCAGCATCACATGGATTCGTGTTGTTTTGGTTTTGGTTGTTATTGCTAACCTCACAACCATTGACACTCATAGTTAATTGAGAGGATGAACGCGGCTTATCATTCTCGGCTGAATTCACTGTATTAACAGCAGTCACTGGCTGAGATGAATTGTTATGTGCTGATTTATTTTGCGCAGAATTATTTTGAATTGTCTTCGTTTGTGTTGTGTTGAGAGCACTGACCTTCGTCTTTGAGCGCCTACCGATTGCATTGTTCGCATTGACCGAACCATCTGTTTCACAATCACTCGGAATGAGAATTTCGAAAAAGTTTTTCAGCGCACCAACACTTTTCACGGCTTTACGTATTTTAGAGCGGGAAAAGGTAGCAATGCACTTGTCACATTTATATGAAATGTTATTGTTGTTTTTAAGCAAGTCAATTGCATTAACTGATAAGTTAGAGCAAATTATGTGAATTTTCGAATGACAAATACCACAAAATATAAAGTCACCCGGCAAGCACTGGGCATTGCATTTAGTGCACTTTTCCATTTTTGATAAATGAAGCAAAAAAAGTAGAATTATTAAAAGAATACTGACGAGCACGAAAAAACACGTCTACTCACTTCGACAGTATTATATTACATGTGGAACACCTGAGGTGGCCACGTACGGACGTGATCTTACATTACCTAAAACAACAAAGTTAACTCTGTTAGATAAGTATGATTCTATCCATTGTAGATTGGAAACAGTAGACCGTCCAGAAACAAAACCATGCTAGAATGGACAAATAAATCGGTTAAGCAAAGAAGGTAATTTAGCCATTACTATCTTCTCAAAAAGTTTTGAAATAACTAGAATCTTCGATATTGGCCTATAGTTTGCAACATCAATTTTTTTACCATTCTTATGGATAGGTTGAATAAAATCATCATAATCACATTTCTTCGAGTTTTTTATAGATTGATGGTTAGGATAATGTCGTCAATTTCGAGAACTAAGGAGGAAACACTAAAACAAGACATAATATTGTTCAACGTAGCCCCATCATCGACCCAAGAATCATCAGCGCAAAAATTTTCTTTAAAAAACTCAGCGAACAAATTAGCAGACTCATTAGTTGATGATGATTTTCTACCTCGGTCAGACACAGAATACGGAATATTAGAAACCGATTGCTTTTTTAAGTCTCTTTAGACGTTTAGTATACCAAGGCAACTTATACACCCTTGCCGGGAAACGAGGAATATTATTGTTTGCAATTTCGAAGATATTACTTTTAAATAATTCAAAGCAAACGGCGAGATCACGGTAACATCAGTCAATATTTAATATCAAATTATTAATCAATGCAAAATCACAACGACTGTAATTGAAACCAGCATCATTATCAAATGAAATATTTCCAAACTCATAAAATTCAAGTTCCAATATCAGTGGTACGTGATGTTTATCAGTAACGGATAACGGACAGCAAGCCTGAATAAAGTTAAAGTTAAGGCCATTGCTTACTGAAATAAGGTCTAAGATTTTATGCAACGAATTTACAAAATTATTAATCTGAACAAATTGCATACTATAAAAACTATCTACTACGTACATTTCATTGGCGCAATTAACATTTGTTGGTATGAGAGTATTCTCACCTGGAAGATAACTCCAGATGATTTTACTTAATTTAAAATCCCCTAATATGCAAAAGTGAGGATTCGAGTAAGATCTCGAAACATGCATTATATTATCAACGTGATCTTCATATAATTTGTCGGAACTACTTGGTGGTATATAGGATACACTTACAATTAGGCTTTCTGATTTAGCTTTAATACAAACTAGTATATCCCGTGGTCGAAATTCGACCACCTTAAATTAGTTTAACTTATTAAATCCTCTGTTCGCATTTTTCTCCAGTACCTAATAGGAGATGGCAAAAACGGTACTTAGTAATGTTTGAAAGTCCACCATCAGACCCACCACTCCTTTCATATTCCGTCAATATTTCAATAAACAAAATTAAATTTCATGGACATATACCAACAACATAGTTAGACTTATAATATATACTAGTATATCCCGTGGTCGAAATTCGACCACCTTAAATTAGTTTAACTTATTAAATCCTCTGTTCGCATTTTTCTCCAGTACCTAATGCCTAGAGGCATAAATATTGGAGAGTTATTGAGAGTCGCTTTCATAAAAGCTGGTTTACTCTAAAGCCGGGTAATTTGAATATTTAACTAACCAAAAAAAATCCGTCCATTAAAGACCAGTAATCATTAATAGGAGATGGCAAAAACGGTACTTAGTAATGTTTGAAAGTCCACCATCAGACCCACCACTCCTTTCATATGCCGTCAATATTTCAATAAACAAAATTAAATTTCATGGGCATATAACAACAACATAGTTAGACTTATAATATATATAATGGTCACATAGAATGATGCCATATCGAACAAAACTGGCCATATGGATTGAAACGAATGAAAGTTCATTTTGAGATTCCGTTAACTTCTTAACATTTGCCGGTTTCCAAATTGTGTTTTTTTTTTGGTATACAGACAGTTTTCTCAATTTTTCTTTTAGTTGTATATTTTTTGAAGTCCGTATAGCGGGAGAATATTACAACTTAGACATATGATGGTTTTCTGGTTTTTTTCGTCAAATTCAACTCGGAAATATTGAAAACACATAACCTAACTGGCCCAATTTAATATTGGGGTATATGTCGACTCTTTTACAAATAAAAATTTTTATGAAGAAAATAGTTGATGTCTTTAGGAAAATTAACGCAATTTCAAACTATTTCGTGAATATAAAATTGAAGAACTACAAACTGCGTTTTTACTTTTTATATATTAAATATGATAGATTTCTTAAAAAATATATACTGATAAATTGAAATAATTTTTTAGCTTTTTTTTTCAAACTATTTGGTTTTTTCACTCGAAAAAAGATGTCATAAACAGAAAAATATTGAAATATTGGGTTATATGTCGACTCTTTTACAAATGAAAAGTTTTAGGAAGAAAATAGTTGATGTCTTTAGGAAAATTAACGCAATTTCAAACTATTTCGTGAATATAAAATTGAAGAACTACAAACTGCGTTTTTACTTTTTATATATTAAATATGATATATTTCTTAAAAAATATATATTGATAAATTGAAATAATTTTTTAGCTTTTTTTTACAAAAAATTTGGTTTTTTCACTCGCAGATGGATGTCAGAAACAGAAAAATATTGAAGTATTGGGTTTATTGTCGACTCTTTTACAAATAAAAATTTTGAGGAAGAAAATAGTTGATGTCTTTAGGAAAATTAACGCAATTTCAAACTATTTCGTGAATATAAAATTGAAGAACTACAAACTGCGTTTTTACTTTTTCCATATTAAATATGATAGATTTCTTAAAAAATATAAATTTATAAATATTGATAAATTGGAATAATTTTTTAGATTTTATTCAAAAAATTTGAGTTTTTCACTTCAAGATAGATGTCATAAACATTATAAACAGAAAACTATTGGATTACAAATATAATAAATTAAAAAAAAAATATATAATAAAAAGTTTTCGTATATTTTAAGGCAAATTCAATTTAGTAAAAAAAAAAAAAATTTTATCTGCCCTCTTACACGTTCTTGAACATACGAACGCACGCATCATAGCCGGCACGCTCACCACCTGCGCCACTGCTGTATGTACAACAAAAAAGTCAAATACTGTAGTTAGCAGCTTTGGGTTTTGGTGAAAACTTTGATGAATTATTACAAATTAATGAAGCATTTTTTGTTAAATATAATATGCCTATGCAAAGCTCCTGGCCCATGAAAACATATCAAAATATATAATAATTGGAGTTATGCATTGTTTTATGAGATACACTCTGGCAATTGATTGTATGGAAAAAATGTTAGCCTATTAATATATAGATAATGGTCACATAGAATGATGCCATATCGAACAAAACTGGCTATATGGATTGAAGCGAATGAAAGTTCATTTTGAGATTCCGTTAACTTCTTAACATTTTCCGGTTTCCAAATTGTGTTTTTTTTTTGGTATACAGACAGTTTTCTCAATTTTTCTTTTAGTTGTATATTTTTTGAAGTCCGTATAGCGGGAGAATATTACAACTTAGACATATGATGGTTTTCTGGTTTTTTTCGTCAAATTCAACTCGGAAATATTGAAAACACATAACCTAACTGGCCCAATTTAATATTGGGGTATATGTCGACTCTTTTACAAATAAAAATTTTTATGAAGAAAATAGTTGATGTCTTTAGGAAAATTAACGCAATTTCAAACTATTTCGTGAATATAAAATTGAAGAACTACAAACTGCGTTTTTACTTTTTATATATTAAATATGATAGATTTCTTAAAAAATATATACTGATAAATTGAAATAATTTTTTAGCTTTTTTTTTCAAACTATTTGGTTTTTTCACTCGAAAAAAGATGTCATAAACAGAAAAATATTGAAATATTGGGTTATATGTCGACTCTTTTACAAATGAAAAGTTTTAGGAAGAAAATAGTTGATGTCTTTAGGAAAATTAACGCAATTTCAAACTATTTCGTGAATATAAAATTGAAGAACTACAAACTGCGTTTTTACTTTTTATATATTAAATATGATATATTTCTTAAAAAATATATATATGGATAAATTGAAATAATTTTTTAGCTTTTTTTTACAAAAAATTTGGTTTTTTCACTCGCAGATGGATGTCAGAAACAGAAAAATATTGAAGTATTGGGTTTATTGTCGACTCTTTTACAAATAAAAATTTTGAGGAAGAAAATAGTTGATGTCTTTAGGAAAATTAACGCAATTTCAAACTATTTCGTGAATATAAAATTGAAGAACTACAAACTGCGTTTTTACTTTTTCCATATTAAATATGATAGATTTCTTAAAAAATATAAATTTATAAATATTGATAAATTGGAATAATTTTTTAGATTTTATTCAAAAAATTTGAGTTTTTCACTTCAAGATAGATGTCATAAACATTATAAACAGAAAACTATTGGATTACAAATATAATAAATTAAAAAAAAAATATATAATAAAAAGTTTTCGTATATTTTAAGGCAAATTCAATTTAGTAAAAAAAAAAAAAATTTTATCTGCCCTCTTACACGTTCTTGAACATACGAACGCACGCATCATAGCCGGCACGCTCACCACCTGCGCCACTGCTGTATGTACAACAAAAAAGTCAAATACTGTAGTTAGCAGCTTTGGGTTTTGGTGAAAACTTTGATGAATTATTACAAATTAATGAAGCATTTTTTGTTAAATATAATATGCCTATGCAAAGCTCCTGGCCCATGAAAACATATCAAAATATATAATAATTGGAGTTATGCATTGTTTTATGAGATACACTCTGGCAATTGATTGTATGGAAAAAATGTTAGCCTATTAATATATAGATAATGGTCACATAGAATGATGCCATATCGAACAAAATTGGCGATATTTATTGAAACGAATGA
Organism: Sphenella marginata; assembly: GCA_951509765.1. Lineage (NCBI taxonomy): Eukaryota > Metazoa > Arthropoda > Insecta > Diptera > Tephritidae > Sphenella > Sphenella marginata. The sequence continues at coordinate 47,036,170 of OX608082.1, forward strand.
AAGTTCATTTTGAGATTCCGTTAACTTCTTAACATTTGCCGGTTTCCAAATTGTGTTTTTTTTTTGGTATACAGACAGTTTTCTCAGTTTTTCTTTTAGTTGTATATTTTTTGAAGTCCGTATAGCGGGAGAATATTACAACTTAGACATATGATGGTTTTCTGGTTTTTTTCGTCAAATTCAACTCGGAAATATTGAAAACACATAACCTAACTGGCCCAATTTAATATTGGGGTATATGTCGACTCTTTTACAAATGAAAAGTTTTAGGAAGAAAATAGTTGATGTCTTTAGGAAAATTAACGCAATTTCAAACTATTTCGTGAATATAAAATTGAAGAACTACAAACTGCGTTTTTACTTTTTATATATTAAATATGATATATTTCTTAAAAAATATATATTGATAAATTGAAATAATTTTTTAGCTTTTTTTACAAAAAATTTAGTTTTTTCAGTCGAAGATGGATGTCAGAAACAGAAAAATATTGAAATATTGGGTTATATGTCGACTCTTTTACAAATACAAATTTTTAGGAAGAAAATAGTTGATGTCTTTAGGAAAATTAACGCAATTTCAAACTATTTCGTGAATATAAAATTGAAGAACTACAAACTGCGTTTTTACTTTTTCCATATTAAATATGATAGATTTCTTAAAAAATATAAATTTATAAATATTGATAAATTGGAATAATTTTTTAGATTTTATTCAAAAAATTTGAGTTTTTCACTCCAAGATAGATGTCATAAACATAATAAACAGAAAAATATTGGATTACAAATATAATACATTAAAAAAAAAAAAAACTTTACCTGCCCTGAACACGTTCTTGAACATACGAACGCTCGCAGCATAGCCGGCACGCTCACCACATGCGCCACTGCTGTATGTACAACAAAAAAGTCAGATACTGTAGTTAACAGCTTTGGGTTTGGTGAAAACTTTGATGAATTATTACAAATTAATGAAGCATTTTTTGTTAAATATAATATGCCTATGCAAAGCTCCTGGCCCATGAAAACATATCAAAATATATAATAACACTGTGACACAAAATGAGGGTTCATCTCTCCGTAATTGATGAAACTAATTGGAAGTGAAACTTGATCACTCCCATATCAAAACCTCGTACTGGGTTTTTGGCCTATAGGTCTGGTTTTTTTTTTATTCGTATTTGAAGTTGGCAACCCTGTGTATGGGAAAAATTTACTAAAACTTGATCAAATAAGCAATTTTAGGGGGGTTTTTTTTTGTATACAACTATTTTTGGGTCGAGGAACTCATTTTTGACATTAGTTTTTACCTAAATCGCACGGTAGGTGGCGCTGTCATACAATTTTTCAAATTCTTGGTAGTTTCTCATCCAAAAATAGTAATAATAGTAAATTTAAAAAGGAAACGTACGAATCTGTGAAGTATCTACTAGAAGCAGTAAACTATGGAAGCCATAAATGGCGTATATGTTGCGATTTGAAAATGGTAGCTCTTCTTTGTGGACTACAAGGTGGATATACGAAGAATACGTGTTTTATATTTATGTTTGTGGAATACATGTTATAAAGGGAACCAATACCAAAAACATGATTGGGAGATCAGAGAAGATTTAGTTGTTGGATCAGATAATGAAATACACATTCCCCTTGTTCCAATTGAAAAAGTCTTGCTACCTCCACTACATATCAAATTAGGTATTTTTAAAAATTTTGTTAAAGCACTTCCTGCAGATGGACCAGCTTTTATTACATTAAGGTCAATATTTCCACGACTTAGTGCAAGCAAAGTAAAAGAAGGTATTACATATTTACATATACAAAATATTTTTTAAGATTTATGTAATTACTATGAGGAAGAGGAGGAAGTAAACTTACCGCCTTTAAAAATGTTCAAGTTTTAGTTTTTTATTACCGTTATTCTTGTATGCTTTTTCATGGCCACTGTTTTTCAAATTGTCAGAAAATAATTCAAATTTTAACAAAAAGATTACTTTGCTTTTTTTCCTATAAAAATACGTTTACTTAATTTTTTATTACAACACTTTTCACACCTGTAAATATATATGAATAAAGGGAAATTATTGTAAAGTGAATTATCTGAGAATGAAAAAAGTTTGGATTTAATTTAGCATCTTCCTCACATTAATATAAATATTTTGCTTATCAGTATACTAGCTTAGTATTTGTAGTTTGCCGTCATACCTTATACATTGACGTGACCCTTTTAGTACCAACTACATTAGTCGTAAAAGTTAACTGTTTGAATAGACAAAACTTTATTTGCGTTTTCCCAAAAAATTAGAATTTTGAGTTAACCCTGTTTACAGTGGAACGAGCGATATATGATCATTTCGACAATAAAACCGATAAAATGCAAGTATTTTTACTTAAACAAACCAAAAACCTTACTTTTCCATGAAAAATTTGAAAAATTTTATGACAGCGCCACCTACAGTGCAATTTAGGTAAAAACTAATGTTAAAAATGAGTTCCTCGACCTAAAAATAGTTATATACAAAAAAAACCACCTAAAATTGCTTTATTTGATCAAGTTTTAGTCAATTTTTCCCATACACAGGGTTGCCAACTTCAAATACGAATAAAAAAAAACCAGACCTATGGGCCAAAAACCCAGTATGAGGTTGTGATATGGGAGTGATAAAGTTTCATTTCCAATTGGTTTCATCAATTACGTAGAATCTTGTTGCACAGTGTAATTGGAGTTATGCATTTTTTTATGAGATACACTCTGGCAATTGATTGTATGGAAAAAATGTTAGCCTATTAATATATACAAATAATTAATTGGTCAATAAAACTGTTTAAGCGACATAAGCTAAGGTTATTTCTTTCGTTTGTTTCATTTGCATTGCAAGCTATTGGAATTCGCAATCAGCCTATGAAATATTCCGTAGATATATGTAGTTTATGTTTTGGAAAGTCAAAGGGTGGAAGCCAATGACGCGCCATGCCTCAGAGCCAAGAGTGCTCGCCACCAATAATACATACATACAGGGTGTCACAGGTGCCCCGCACCTCCCGTTCTCTAAAGAACAAACAATTTTGAACATTTAGGCAACACGGTCGTCAGAACCTGAGCCAAATGCATAAATACCTTTTGAGCAAGACGGTCGCGTAGGCCTGAGCCAAAGGGTGGTTTTTCGTACCGAAAATGAGGAAGCTAATCGCGCCGTGCCTTAGAGCCAACAGTGCTCGCCACCAATAATACATACATACCCTCTCGTTCTCCAAAGAACAATTATGCACATTTAGGCAAACATGGTCGTCCGAACCTGAGCCAAATGAATAAATAAAGTAATAATAACTTAAAAAACAACTCGCCTTCTCTAAAGCTTAGACAAAAACTATCATCAATATAGAGAGGAACAATGGAGGTCAGTAAATAATTCCTTACAGCTATTAAACCTTCTCCTCCTCGAGATAGTCCAGTACTCAGACACTCTCGATCTTTCCGAAAAACAGTGTACAAATTACTATCAAAAAATTCATTATCGAAAAAGTCAGCAGTTAGCCACGTCTTCACTAGAACTATTAGGCCATAGTCTTCACTCGTCGAAGTAGCGTAGATAGCAGAGGTTTAGTTCTCATGCCAGATATATTTAGAAAATAGATTGACAGTGTACTCTTCGATAAATGAGCTTTATCATTCGTAACTGAGATACGTGAATGACCGATGTTTTCAGATTGCGCGTTTATGAGTTGTCCTCTTGAATTACAGCTTTCGGAAAAAAACGAAACGGCAGAATTTTAACATCCGATGGCCAAGTTGATGCATCTAGCAGTATACTATAATTAGAAGAGGAAACTCCAAGCTTAAAATTGACACTGTGCAAGGATTTGATGTCGACGTCCCTTTTAGTCAGACACTGGCAACGCAGTAACGACGGTGAAATATTTGCAGTCTGAAATACATAATCAATAATTGCCTTAGCACTTACTGATGGTTGAAACGAGGATAAGTGAAACCGTTTAAAGCGTACACTAACATCCAAATTAGCGTTGGAGTTGCTACCAACCAGTAATGCGCGCGCCTTTTGATACTTCATCGCATCACCTTCGGAACCTTTTTCACGTTGCTTGTTTTGATATGCAATAGAAGTAGCTGAACTAAACGAAGCAACTGACTCAGCAATATCAGAAGAAGCGGCAGCGACGGAGGCATAACTACTGCGGTTTGTGTTCTCATTATCAGCACCCCCCGCAGCTTCCTCAACACCCACACGGGATCGGATCAACGATAATACTCACATTCGGCAATTGCAGGGTGTGAGAATCAATTTGGAACTGCGCTGAATTATCGTCACTGTCTCTTTGTGTTAGCGATAGTTCATTTACCTTATGCTTTGAACGCGTTACAATAACACTGCGCGCACACTGTTACACCTTTGTTTATAAGATTAAGAAACTTTTCTGAGTCTCATCAATTTTTGACTGCAAAACCGAGCACAAACCAACAACACAGTTATCGCATCGAAAACACAGATTATTATTGTTTTTTAAATTAATTATTATTTCTTAATCAAAATTTGTGCATTTGAGATGCATATTTGGAAAACAAAATGCACATACTAGGTGATCATCACCATCACACAAACTAGTGCACTTCATACACTTTTTCATTCTAAGTCTTTAGATATTATGCGTTAGCAGAGCAAGAAAAAAAACACGTCTTATCGCAACGACAGACTATTACATTTGTCGCAAAGATGGAAGATGTTAAATTAACCCCTGCGGGTTGGGGCTTAGAATATGCCCGCGGTAGGCATACCGGTCGTAAGAGGCGACCACTATGCACAAAGGTAATGATGTGCAACTCGATGGTTGATCTACGGATATGATGCCTCCCACCTCTCATTACCCATCTTCTCTTTCCTTTCGGAAGGAGGGATGACATGACCTAGAAGGTTGCACTGGTCATACCAAATCGCTCCCACGACAGTCGGGCAGTACCGCAAGGGAGTACCGGAGCGTACCGGATTCATATCCGGCCAAGGACTGTTATTTCGACAACACTCCCCAAAACCTTCGGGGAGTGATTTTGTTGTTAAAACAACAACAACAACAACAACAACAACAACATGTTAATTTTACTGAGTTGGTAAATGGTTGAGGATTAATGGAAATTCTTCCTATTTATTTTTGTGAATTAATTTTTTCTATTAACCGCTATTCAAAAGAGCCGATACGTTGGATCGGATTTCCAATGAATTTTTTAATGTGCTTGAAACAAAAACAAAAGTTCGATGGTAAACTTTAATTTTACTTATTGAAATATAATGACCCTTATAGGCTATTCATGCTTAGCCAGCATTTTGCATTTTCTTCGCATTTTAGCATTTAGCCCAAAATGCAGCATTTATTTTCGCATTTGCCATACAAATTTTGACACCTAAATGCAACTAAAAGCAACTTTTGTTTTGCATTAGCATTATAAATGCGGAAATCAACCCTGTAATATTCGAAAAAAATCTAGACTTTAATTGATAAGAATGGTAATACTGGTGGTATTTTTGACAGTTTCTTCCATTCTCTGACATTTCGCAAATTAATTGTCACTTTCAATTGTAAATAAACGCGCGTATTTCGTAATTTTTCCACTTTTCATTTAAATTAATATTATTACATATTATTAGTGTCCAAATTTCAAACAATTATTGTAACTGTTTACAACCGCGCGACCGAGTGATAAATTGAAAATTAAATTTTCGTGTTCACATCTACATAATAGTTTGCAAGGTAATTGTTTACGACCTCCACCGAGTGCTAACATACCCTGGAATAAGAATCCTGCTCCGGAAATCAATAAGTTTGCACAATTGTCGGTCATTCCCATGTGGTTGTTGTAGACACAGTAATATTGTGCCGAAAAGTGGTTTTTGCACAAACACTGCGGAACGCAAAAACAATTGAATTATTGGATTTCCGTGGCCGGATTCTTATTACTGGAACCAGCGAATGGTATTTGTTTCCTTTGGCACTCAACTACTAATAAATTAGCTAAAAATGTGATAGTGGTATCAAAAGACGCGTTTTGACCGGTATCAATTCTGCGAACTCGAAATTTTTGTTTTTGTGAAGAGATATTTGCAGTTAAAGTTCACAATTTTCTGTAATTTTCATGTGGTTGTTGTAATCACAAATTACACTGTGAGAAAAATATGCAAAAGTGTGCGTACCGTGGCACGTTGTCACGGTTCAGGCAACCACCCGGAGTTGGCATGGCGTGGCCCAGGGTTTTTTTTTGAAGCGCGGCCGAAGGCCGCCAATGCGGAAAGGTGTTCTGCACATAAAAAACATGGATCGGACCCCTATATCAGGATTTGACCTAGGTCATTTTTTGGTTTTTTGTTAATAACTTTTCACTAAAACAAAAAAATTAAATTTCGACCTCGGATCATTGATACCGAGGTCAAAACGCGTCTTTTGATACCCCTATCATATTTTTACCTAATTTATTAGTAGTTGAGTGCCAAAGGAAACAAATACCCAGCGAATTTATATACGCACAAGCACTTGAAAGCGAATTGCATAACCAGTCTGAATGAAAATCTTTCTTTCTATGAGGCAGATTCTCGTTCGTAGATACATTTTTTACACCCTAACAATGAAGCGCTCCCGTGGTATTTGGTCTCCAGACGCGGAGGAGGTTCTCATAATGTTGTGGGAGCAAAATTTGGACCAGCTCAGAGGACCGAGAAAAAACAGCCACATATATCAGGAGATGGCGGCGGAGATGCAGTCTCAAGGATATGCTGTCGACTCCGGTGCCATTAAAGCCAAGCTGGATAATCTAACAGCGAAGTATAGGTAAGACATTTAAATATTCCATTTAAGCGTGAAATAATTTGAATTTTATGTGTTTTTCATAGAAAAGTAAACAATGCTATGGGCACAACCGGTGCATCCCCGCCCACCTGGCACCTGTATGTACAAGTCCACAGGATAATTGGTGGATTAACCATCCACAACTTATCCAACATCGTGGAGGAAAGCTATGCAAGTAAGTACAAGGTTTATAAATAACATGCAGACTTACTTTCCGATTCTGTGTTCTTGACAAACAAAATATTATACTATTAAAAATTAATTTTCTTGCTTTTGTCGCAATTGTTAATATTTACTTATATTGACAATTTCTCAAGAACACAGAATCAGGAAATTATTCTGCCTGGTATACGATGCTATGCATATTCCATAATAGATATCAAGATCCTTATCCATACCTCTATCAGAGTAGAACCCTCATAATCACCAAAGTAGATCATACACAATTTGGATTTCTCTCTATATATATAGATATGCATATACTACAATTTATATATTTTAATGTGTACAAAAACTATATTTCACTTTCAGCTCCAACATCATCGTCTTCGACCCAATTGCCACCACTGACAATATCTGTATCGCCATTGTCATCATCATCACCATTGCCATCACCATCGTCATTGCCACCACCATCACCATTGCCATCGCCATCGGACTCTTCCTCCAAGACAGACAAATCTGTAAAACGGAAGCAAAATGAACGCTTTATATCGATTTGTGAGGAGATGGGCCATACCTTCTCGGAAGGAATGGAGAAGTTTGACAAAGCGAATAAGGAGTTGATCGATTTGGAAAAGGAGAAGCTAGCCGAGATGAAGGAGATAAAAGACGATAACAAGAGACTTACCGAAGGCGTACTTGAGTTTTTAAAAAAATTTAATTAAAATTTATTTTGTGATACTATTTATGAGAACAAAAGAATGAATATACATATGTAGAATGAAATAACAGTATTATTATAGTATTAACAATTAATTTTTTACTTAAATACTTACCTGTATAATTGAATTGTTGAATTTGAATTTCATACTTACCTTGTATATACACCTATACTTACCATTTTGAATTGAATACTTACTTAAGCTATACTTACCATTTTGAATTGAATACTTACTTAAACTATTCTTACCATTTTGAATTGAATACTTACTTAAACTATACTTACCATTTTGAAATCTACCTCTTCGTTAGGTATTTACCTTTATGTATATATGTATGTATACTCACTGCATAGCTTAGCGCGCGGCCTTATACACATTTTACACATACTTAGCTTACAACTTAATAATAAATTAAATTAAATTGAAACTCAAATTATATATGCCTAAACAAAAAATTAAAGTGTGGTTTTAATCTGAGAATAAGGATCCACTATTGGACATTTTTTAGCGCAAGTGCGGTGATCAAACCATAAGGTTGAATTTTATACAATTAGAAATGAATTAATAAATGTAAAATGTAAATATGAATGAATAAAAGTAATACGTGTGCGAAAACTACCCGATAGTTATTGAAGATTAACCAACTTGGTCAAAATTTTGTCCAAATAGGAATATTGATAGGGACACGGATAGGTCAGCGAGTAAAAAAGTATAAACTTACAAAAATATGTACAGAAAGCACTCCTTATTGCTTCAGCTTCTGCTCCGATTTGATGCAAGCTTGCGGATTGTGGTTGCGCTCTCGGTTCAGTTCTGCTTTGCTCGCTAAGCCAAGAGGGGCTAATCTGGTCTTTTTCTGCTATTAAAAAGTTGTGCAAAGCGCAGCAAGCTTTTATAATAGAGTTTGCGTTATTTATTTTATTGTCGATGCCTTTTCCAATACGGCGAAACCTGAAATTTTACCAAAAATCATCTTCATTCCAGGACGTTGTTCTATGGTACGTTATATATCTTCCCAATTACCTTGCTTTATATTGGCCAAAAGCATTTTCAACAACTCTTCTGCATTTGGCATGCTGATAGTTGTACGCTTTTTGTGCTGGGGTTTTGTCCAAGCTGAAAGGATAGGGCTTCATTAAAAACTTTGAAGAACGGAAAGCGGAGTCTCCAAGTATAACAACTGGGACGTCGAAATCCGCCAAAGTTGAGCTCATCGAGCTTAAAAGGGAGCAATTCTCCAGTTCTAGTTTTAGACTCGATTTTTCAAAAATTTGGGAGTCATTACACCTCCCTGGGCTTCCCACGTTTATGTACAAAAAACGATACCTTAAAAAGAACAGCAACATCTTTAATACTAATTTATGTATATACACATACAGTGAAATTTCGAATAAAGCATTTCGCTTTGGGCATACCTTGCATCAACTAGTGCTAAGAGAACTGTAGAATACCACCCTTTGTAATTTATATAATCCACAGCATCCTCTTGCCTAGGGTGTATCTCTATGTGGCATCCATCTGCAATAAGACCATGTATTGTTATTATACTTGAATGTAATATAATTCTAAGAGCTTACCGATAGCTCCAATGCACTGGGGGAATCCAATGCGACTGAATCCGTCAGCACACCCTTGAATAATTTCTTTAGTCTGCGGTAGGTCGTTTAAATATGTAGGTTGCAATACCTGCCACACTTCATTACAAAATTCCAAAAGAACGGTAGATTTCCCAACTCCAAACAAATTCGCAATACTGCGGTACTCGGAGGAAGACCCAAGTGCATAAAGTGAAATTGCAACTCGCTTCTCGAGTGAAATATAATTTTTGAAGCGAGTTTCCTTTCGTTTTAAATTCTCCAAGACGCTGCACAATTTCGTAAAGGAGCTTCTGCTCATTCTAAAGTTTGTCTTGAAGAAGACATCACCAAGAGATTGGCAGTCGACTTCCCAAAACGTGCTTGTGCGGCCCTGAAATACAAGGAAATATGAATATCACCTGTTGGACTGCATAACCCCACAACGATTGTCATAAAATCAAGCTTCTAGTTCACTGACTTAGACCAAAGTATTTGTCCTTAAGATGGATGTGGCCTGTAACATACATACCTCTTCTCTGGCACAGGATATCTCATTGCCAGAAAGTTCCATCTGAACGTACTCCAAAATCATGACTTGGACCTTTTTATATAAAACCAACATTGCCATCATGTTGGTACGCCTTTTCAGCAGGTCCTGAATCGAGTTATGCATTTCCGCTATTCTGATAATGTTGGATGTCATCGATATATATATTTTAACAAAAAATAAAATATATTTCAACCTCCGCATTTTGAATTAATTACAATGTAAACAAAAAACATATGATTCGAACTTTGATAAATTTGCATTTACAAAATGCAAGCTTGAACGCCTTCCGAAAATGAATGTCCGAAAATGCAAAATGCTGCATTTTAAATTCAGCTTGAACACGATATTACGCTGAAGATGGTTTGCTTGTTGCATTTGATTTTCCAACATTTTTTTCTTTTCAGCCCTCCTCTACATACATATCTATACAATCAACAACTGCAAATCATGCATACGAAACAAGTGCCTTTAATGGATAACACTAATATACATACATATGTATATAAAAATGAACGCCCTTCTTATTAATAACTAAATTAATATATTTAATAAAAAAGTATGATAATAAATATATATGAACAAATTTCTATTTCTATTAGCTATGGAAAGGGTAAACAAATTAACATTTAATTCGAATTAAATTTTGTTTGATTCAACAATTTTTCATTTTAAATATTTCAAACAAATATTCTTTAAATAAAAAAAAACATAGTCGCGCCAAATAGTTTTATCTTTGATTATTATGAACAGGTTATTATTTATTTAAAAAAATTGTATGGTTTTTAATAAACATTTTTTATTCAAGTTCTTAAAACAAAATTTTATTCAAAAGTAAACAAAATATCATTTGGCGCCAAAACATATTTGTTTCTCTTTGAATCAAACACGATATGGTTTTTTTTTCTCAGTGTAGTGTTGCCGCCTCGGCTAGGTAGTTACTAAAAAATATTAGTCGCCATGGAAAGTAAATTGGACCAACCACAGTCGACTCAGCAATCAATAACCGTCTCAGTGTAATGGTGTTAATGTTGCAAAATAGTATAATGCAACCTTGCAATCATATGATCGCTGTCAAGAAACTTCAACAGGTTGTTATCCTCTTTCTTTCTGATCATCCGTTTGACATTGACACACTCGTCTTCCCAGCTGCGCTACTTTTTTGCCAATTAGTTATTTTATTATTGTAAACTTAAAATTTAGATCATAATTATATTTGACGAGACGAAGATATTCAAATCAGTAGTATCTGTACAATTGTCAGAGCGCTTAATAAATCAGATTGCTACAACAATGGAAAAATAAAAATAGCATACAAGCCAATAAATACTTTAAAGCGCATTTTTAATAAAACGAAATCAAAAATACATACCAATCGCGGAAAAAAGTGACGTCATATACAAAATACCTTGCAATGGTAATCTCAACGAATCTTGTAACAAGTTTTATGTAGGAATTACGAAGTCCGATTTAAAAAATAGATTAGTGCAAAACAAGTCTGACTTTAAATATTGTCTTCAAACACAAAACCATAAAACGGCCCTAAGTCGTTATAGGATAGTTACATAAAAAAGTATGAGGTAAACATTAAGAATAACCCAACAAAAATTTTGGACATATATAAAATCTAAAAAAAATGCTTGGAGCATTCCGAAAACTGTGTTTTATAATGATGTTTCGCATCTTCTCTTGTCGACGCAGCTAATCTTTTCGCTGATTTTTTCTCATCTAATTTCAATTCAGATGTGGATCTAACAGCTAACGAATTAGCTGATGTACATCTTTATCTCAGTAACGTTTCAAAATCGTCTTTTTCTTTTGGATCACTTGTACTTTCCGATAATGATATTGTTGAAGGTTTGAGGGCCGTGAAAGACTCTTCTCAGACAGATGTGGATGGGTTTTCCATGAAAAAGAATTCTGAAGAATTGTTCAGCGCTAGTTAAACCTCTTATACTCGTAATAATTTTTAATTTGTCGTTAGCCTTAGGGGTTTTCATTGATGATTCGAAGAGCACCACTGTCACTCCTGTTTTTAAAAATGGGAATAAAAATGATATTTCGAATTATAGGCCTATATCTAAGTTTTCGTCTGTTGCCAAGTTGTTCGAATGCATTATAAAAGAAAAAAATTATTTTGACGTAAAGCATCTAATTTGCCCAAATCAGCATGGTTTTGTGTCTGCACGATCGACAGTGTAAAATCTTTCTGTTTTTACTGAAGATTTTTGCTCTTGCTTTCGTAAGGGCCATCAAATTGATACGACTTACACGGATTTCTCCAAGGCATTTGACAAAATTTCGCATAAAATACTCATTGAAACACCGTCCTGTTTAGGGTTTCATTACAGTTTCCTTACTTGGATTGAGTCATATCTGCGTAATAGGATCTGTAGCGCGATTCTGTAGCTTTTTTAACGCCAAGTGTTAGCGTTAACTTCGCTTAACACTATTTTTAACACTTTTTGCGATTCTGTAACTTTTTTAACGCCAAGTGTTAGCGTTAACTTCCCTTAACACCGAAAAGTGTTAGCTAACACCTTAGTTAACGCGAAAAAATTTTGTGGTGTTAAAAGTTATAGAAAATAAGTTCTCCGAACATGAAACCGAACTCGCGAAGCGCACGTTGTAGTCCGAACGCTTATCACCTGCGCTACTGCGACATGAACGTCGGCGCTGTCAAATGCTGTACTTAAGATGAGTGCAGTTTTCCCCTCAATTTTAACAGATATACATACATAAAACAGCTAACACTAAAAAGTGTTACGGAAAGTTACAGAATCGCACTTTCGTTAAGAGCAAACGCCAAAATTCGGCGACAAGCTTAACACTCGGCGAGGTGTTAAAAGTTACAGAATCGTACTACTGTATAGTTGCTTTAGATGGTGAAGCTTCAAGGCCGTTTATTGCTACCTCTGGTGTACCGCAAGGTAGCATTTTAGGTCCTCTACTTTTTGTATTATTCATTAATGATATTCATTCCTGTTTTGCGTCGTCTAAATTTCTTTTTTATGCTGACGATCTCAAAATATATTCAGAAATTAAAGGCCATTATGACTCTTTGGTCCTTCAACTTGAACTCAATAAATTTTTCGACTACTGTATTTCGAATAGGCTGTATCTTAATATTAACAAATGCCATAAAGTCACATATTCGAAAATGGTTAAACCTTTGCAGGCTAGCTATTTCCCAGGAGAATCATGTCTTACTGAAGTCAATGAAATTAAAGATTTAGGGATATACTTTGACAGTAAGTTTAGCTTTAATACACATTTGAATTACACTATTGCAAATTCCTTTGGAACACTTGAGTTTGTCAAACGCCACTCTTCTAACTTTTCAGATCCCTATACTTTTATGATTTTGTATTCTGCATTTGTTCACTCCAAACTAGAATATGCTGCTTTTATATGGAGGCCACACCACGCGGTTCATATAAATCGTTTAGAGAGGGTTCAAAAGTGCTTCATTCATTTTGCATTGCGGTATCTTAATTTTTCCGAGCCTATGCCATCCTACGTTTCGCGTTGCCGATTATTGGGTTTAGTAACATTAAAAAATAGGAGATCTATTTTGTCAATCAGCCCAATTCTAAACGAAACATCCGCACGTATTTTTTCGCTTCTCCCTATTCCCTTATTCTGAACATAAAATCCGCCCGTATTTGTTCGCTTCTCGCTCTTCGCCTATTCTAAACGATGTTCGAAAAAGCGGAAAGCGGTTTGGCGAGTAAAGTAGGTATCATAAATGAAAAGAAAGGGGAGAATACACAACAGTTTTTCGGAAGATATTTCACCAGTCAATTTACAGTGAACGCTGAACAAAATGTAAGAAAATTTAACTTTTAATAATTAAAAACGACTAATACACATTATTTTCGTATTGTTTTTGGATTTTTACGGCGAAAAGTATAAATAATCGGCAAATAGACACTTTAATAAGCTTTATTCAAAAGCATCTGGAAAACTCTGCGTCTTCCTTAAAGGATGTTGGCAAAATGAGGAGGAGGTAAATTCGGCCGGACCACCAGTAGAATGTATTGTGGAATCGAAAAAGGCACCATCTTATTTATAACACATGTTTCAGATGGGCTTCTTTAGTGAAAGCGCAAACAGTTTTTAGGCTTGTTGTGTGTATGCTTTTAAAATGTCCAACAAATATTTGTATGCGGCTTTATTTATAGTTTTAAAATTTAAATACATCTGAATCAATAAAATTTACTAAAAAGAGTTTTGTTAGCTCTTCCAATAATCCCGCAACTAAAGTGGCCTCGTATCATCACGCAATCTTCTTGTGTTAGACCTCTGTTACAATCCAGTGCTACAGAATCTTTCGTTTATACACATGCTACTTGGAAAGGCAATACTATGCATTTTTATTCTTAATTTATCTAATTTAACAACTTTTTATCACAAATTTTTATATTTTGCACAAAAAGTAGTACCAAAATCAAGCGTGAAATGGCAGCACAGCTGATTTCGAAAATTCGAAATTCCTCTTCACCAATTTTTCTGTTCACTAGTGAAAGAGAATTGGCGGAAATTTTCCTGGCGAACAAAAATTTCCGCAAGGAAAGAAATCCGTGCGGATATTTAGAATCGGGCTGAATATCTTTTGTTATTGATCTTGTTTCTGGCAGAATCGATTGCCCATCCCTTCTGCAGCTCATAAATTTTAATGTTCCCCGCAGAAACTGTCGTAGTTTTGAAGTTTTTCGTGTGGGTTTTAATAGAACGGTCTACGGGGCTAACGCTCCTTTGAATAGAACACTTACTGAACTGAACTACTTCTAAAATTTTTTAGATTTGGATTTAACAAGCTCCAAATTAGTAATTAAACATATGTTAAGTACTTATTTCTTATGTAATAATTAATTTAAGCAAATGCTAAATCTTTTCTTAAGTGTCTGCTGTAATTTAGACATAAATAAATAAATAATGGCGCACTATGCAGGCAATGAGCATGCGCCAAACCTCAGTGAAGCTTCTGTGCTTCAGCAAAAAAAACAATACAAAAGGAGATTTGCAAAAGAGATGCTGCACATTACTAATATACCAACAGAAAAGAGAATCAATTATAGATCAGATGTAGAGAACCCAGTGCAGTCGTACAGACACCTGTTAGCAAATAGTAGAAAGTATGAAACTCCACGATAAACAGTACACACCGCTCGGCTGGCAAGAATAGGTTGAACAAAAATGGGCACAAAAACTGTGAATGAGGTCTTGTCTGGGACCATCCTAAATGTCGAACTACGTTTTCAGTAAAATCGGGACTGCTCGTTTTCGCGAAATATCCCACTTTAACCCTTTAGGAGCTTCAAAAAGATACATTTGACCAAAAAATCTTGTCAAAAATAGCTTTTATATGTTTGTTCGTGTATGCGGTTTCTATTAATTACAGAAATTGACAAATCCCAAACTTTTTAAATAAAATTGCAAAGTACTATTAAATAAAATTAATTATTCGTTTTTAGAGCACTAGTTACAGCACCCTGTATGTGTTATGCAAAAAAACAAAAAAAAATACTCTCAATGATTTTTTTAAGCGGAACACAATTCCGTGCTCAAACAAATTTCCATCATGCCCCGTTTTTGAGAAAAAATGTTTTTAGACCCCAAAGTTGGTATAATTTGAACAAGTCCCCTGTCCTCTGGGCGCTTTTATGTGATTTGAATATCAGCCCATATATATATACACCAAGGTTTAGGAAACATTATCTGAGATAAGAAAAAATTATGGTATGTCGATTTTCAAAGTTGGCAGAAATCACAAAATCAAGTTTTTGGCACATTTTTGAAAAATTATATAAATTGGCCCCGATCCGCCACAAACTTTGTACATACCAGAAAATATTGCATGATCTCTAGTCTATCAAATTGCAAACTATAAAAACTATCAACTACGTACATTTCATTGGCGTAATTAACATTTGTTGGCATGAGAGTATTCTCACCTGGAGGATAACTCCAGATGATTTTACTTAAATTAAAATCCCCTAATATGCAAAAGTGAGGATTCGAGTTAGACCTCGAAACATGCATTATATTATCAACGTGATCTTCATATAATTTGTCGGAACTACTTGGTGGTATATAAGATACACTTACATACAAAAAGGCTTTCTGATTTAGCTTTAATACAAATAATTAATTGGTCAATAAAACTATCATCAATATAGAGAGGAACAATGGAGTTCTGTAAATAATTCCTTATAGCTATTAAAACTCCTCCTCCTCAAGATACCCATAGATACCCAACACCTGTATAGCAAGACCCAAGACACAGCTGATCGCCTGGAAGTAAAGTAAGAGGGTCGTCGACCGCTGATTCAAAGCAAATCGTGGAAGTGAGAAGGCATAGATAAATCCGGAGCGCACGAAGCCAACACGCTCCGAGAGATCGAGGAGACACCAGCGCAGCGGAGGCAGAGAACGGGGCACTCAATTATCTTCCTCATTTTATCTTTAATTTTGTTGGTATTTTTAGATTTAAGTATATACCTAATGAATTCCTTTTTTTAGTTAAATTTTTATTGTAGAAAAAAAAAAGAAAAGAAAAGCAAAAGGATACCAGGTTTTTTTACGCTGTGGTCCGGCGGTCCCGTTAAGACTGCGTGTTGTTGGTAGCGTAAAGATCGTGTAATGGCAGCACTGTCAACGTGGCATCACCAGTCAGGTTGACAGCGGTGCCATTCACAGTGATGAAACGAGGTGAAAGGCCGATGACGTGGCAAAGCACAAAATCATTATATAGCAATTTCCTAGTGTAGGGATCCCTGAATTCTTTAGCATAACGCTTCACAAAAGTCAAATTAGAATAAGCCTTTGGAATAATATGATTGATATGGTTAACAAAAGTATAACCTGAATCAAAAATCACACCAAGGTCAAGGAATTCAGTAACTGTATTAAGCTCAACATTTAAAACAGAATACTTGGAGGGAAACTGAACTATAGACTTGGACAACGTCATATGGAAACATTTATTGATATTCAAAGCTAACTTGTTTTTTAAACTCCACTCAACAAGGTTATTTAAGTCGCACTGCAGCGCCAAAACATCCGATGGACAGGAGATTGCACTAAAAAGCTTCAGATCTTCAACATATAGAAGATAATTTGAATGATTAAAACAGTCACCAATATCATTTATAAATAAAACAAACAATATAGGACCAAGAATACTACCCTGAGGCACACCGGAGGTGGATACAAACGTATATGATCTAGCATTTTCCACTTCTACAAAAGAAGGCCTATTAGATATATACGACTTTAGCCACATTAGGAAGGTTGAATGGAAACCAAAATTTGCCAGTTTTTCCAGTAAGATATTGTGTGAAACGGTATCGAAAGCTTTTGCAAAATCAGTATAGATTGTATCGACTTGATAACCCTTTTTGAAAGCTGAGACACAGTACTCAGAAAAAATTCCCAAGTTAGTGCCTGTTGAGCGTCCAAAAACAAAACCATGTTATTGTGGACTCAAAATTCTTTTGATAGAGAAGCACAACTTTTCTTTAACTACTTTTTCAATCAATTTAGAGCATGTGGTAAACTTGGAAATAGGTCTATAATTATTTATTTCGTTTTTATTTCCAGATTTGTAAATAGGTGTTATAGAGGTCACTTTCCATCTATCAATGAAATTGCCGCTAGAAAGAGAGAGATTGATGATATATGTTAAAGGCTCAGAAAGAGACCAGCTGCATTTCTTAAGAAAGAAAGAGGACAGCCCATCTAAATCTCTTTTGTAAGATGTTTTCAAGGCAGCAATGCCATTGATAATGTCAGTTTCAGTGACTACAATCGCACCAAAGTCAAGGAATTAGATACATTGCATAATGAAAAATTATTGCCATTATCATCGAAATTCGATTTGAAAAAACCAGCGAAAAGATTAACCGACTCCACCAAACATGTAGAGGACTTCTCATTAAAGTTTAACGACGTGGGAATATTTGAGCAACCTTTTTTTGAGCGAATAAAGTTCCAGAAGCCTTTGGGATTTGACTTTATATCAGATTCATACCGCTTAATATAGTTACTGTATAAGATTTTGTCAAGTTCATTAAACTGATGCATATAATTTAAATATTTTTCTTTGTAAGCGATAATTTTAGTAGCTTTAAATAAATTAAAATATTTATTTCGTTTATTTTTAAACGACTTAAGTTCTCTTGTGTACCAAGGCAACTTATGTATGCGTGGCGGAATTACCGAAACATTACTGTGCAATATTTCGAGAATTCTCTCTAAAAACACTCCGAAACACTGCAATACATTTTTAGAATGAAAAATTGAAAAAGAACCCAAACATAGTTATTTGATAATAAAAGTGAAAATTAAAAGAGTTAAACAAACAAAGAATAGTTACAGTGTTTTTATTGTGTGGTAGCAGCCAGTATGCCAAAAGAACTCACAGCGTGACAGCGAGCCCGGCACAACATATAACATATACGCGTGAGGAGCTGGTTCAGGCCAGAAATAAAATCGTGGTAAAAGAGGAGTCGAAGAGGAGATCCAAATAAAAAATAAAATCGTGGAAAAAGAGGAGTCAAAGAGGAGATCCAAAGGAAGGCCGCCGTTCCTCCCGGCGAAAATAACTAAATAAAAATTATGATGTTAAAATAAAAAAAAAATAAACCAATTAATATATCAGTGCATGAAGCATTTTTTTTTCTCTCTTTTCGTTTATCTTTAATTTGCTTCGACGCAACAAGCAAAACAAATACAAAATCTGTAAAATCACAAAAAAAAATACAAAATATTTAAAATCACAAAAAAATATAAAATCTGTAAAATAACAAAAAAGAATATAAAATATTTAAAATCACAAAAAAATAGAAAAGCTTTAAAATCACAAAAAACATACAAATTACAAATAAACTCAAAAAACACAAAAGGAACTGAACTACATCTAAATTTTTTTTGCGCATCGCAAAGCGAAGTTGCGTCATCACAAAGTTTACGAAAAAATTTTTATATATATTTTTAATATGAAATTGAAAAAAAGTTTAATAAAAATCAATTATTGAAAACAAAAACAAGTTAAGTTAATAAAGTGAAATTATTGAAAACAAAAATATAAAAAACTGCGAGCTGAAGTTGATTTGAAAAAGTTTTAAAGAAACTATTACAAATGAACTATGTTGAAAAACTATAATATAAAAACTAAAAATCAACAGAAATAATATGAATACATTTTTAAAATAATAAAACTAACTAAAAATTACGGAGATAAATCAAACGGTACAAAGCACCGCTATCAGCCTATATACATACTCGTAATTTTGTCACGCCATGCCAGCGTCAGCGTAGTGGACAGCTCAAAGCAAAGACCTAAGGGACAGGGTTACACTGCGCAGTTTCGAAACGAGAGATGTAGACCTAGAAGAATTAGACAACGGGTACCGCAGGGTGGTGTCCTTTCACCCCTTCTGTTTAACTTCTACATCCCGAGCCTCCCTCCCCCACCAGAGGGGGTCTCCATCGTTTCGTACGCTGACGACTGCACCGTGATGGCCACGGGCAAAGGACGAACTGTGTACGCGACTGAACGACTACCTGCGATCTTTCCAGCTTCTTCACAGAGTCGAACCTGACCCTGTCCCCGACTAAATCTACGACGACCCTGTTCACTACGTGGAACGCGCAGATGGGGCAGGAGTTGAATGTCCACGTAGATGGTGTTCCACTACCTACAGTCAACCACCCCAAAATTCTAGGGTTCACATTCGACAATAGCCTCACCTTCGCTAATCATGCCACCGCAATAGCCTCAAAGGTACAAAGCCGCAACAAGATCCTCAAGTCACTGGCCGGCAGTACTTGCGGCAAAGACAAAGAAACGTTGCTGGTCACCTATAAGGCTATTGGGCGACCGGTTATTGATTATGCTGCTCCCATATGGTCGCCAAACCTTCACGACACCAACTGGAGGAAATTGCAGGTCTGCCAAAACACCGCAATCAGAACCGCGACGGGCTGTTTGCTTATGTCATCTGAGTCTCAATGTTCGCGAGCATGCGGAACTTTTAAGTAGGCAGTTCCTTCTGAACTGTCATAGACCCAGCCATCCAAATCGACAGCTATTGGATGAAACTCCGCCCCCAAGAGACATAAGGAAACATCTCCGAAAGCATTATGATGAGATCCGGCATCACATCTCGTTGCCGTTTGATCTGCGGGACCATAGGCGGGCCCTAAAGGACCTCCACACTGAGTCGGTGGACAGATCTCTCAGATCCCGGCCTGTGAACCCCGTTATTGGTGCCCAACCACCCGTTCTTGCTGAGGAAGAACGTGTCCTTCCGAAGGAGACTAGAGTCATGCTGGCTCAACTTCGGTCTGGATATTGCAGTAGGTTGAACTCCTATTTGTCCAGACTGAACCCCACCATACCGAACACATGCCCTGCATGCGGTATGGCCCCCCATGACACGCAACATCTCTTTTCGTGTTCTTCGGAACATACTCTTCTAACCCCCCTATCACTTTGGTCCAACTCTGTTGAAACAGCGCGTTTCCTTGGACTTCCGTTAGAAGAGCCCGATGACAACTAGGAGTGTACTGGCCCTTTGGGCAGGGCGAAGCACTGCTAACAACAACAACAACAACAACAACATAAGAAAGGGAGCAGCAACAACAACAACAACGGCAGCAACAGTAGCAGCAGCGGTGTTCCGGCAACAATTTTATTTTTTATTGGTAAGAAAAACAATGTAATTAAGCATAAAGTTAAAAATTGAAATTTAAAAATATAGATATTAAATATAAATATGTAAAATAAATAAATAAAAAATATATATATATATATTTTTATATATAAATGCATATGCACAAAAACAACAATACAATTTGAAGTAAACGGTGCGGCCGTAACAAATTACACAAAAGTGTTTTGTGAGTTACCGGTGCGGCCGTAACATATATAACATATTTTTGCTAAAACATGAGATTGTTTTGAGTTACCGGCCGTGACAAATTGCATATATATTTTGAAAAACAACAATTGAGATTTTTTTGCAGTTACCGTTGCGTCCGGGACATATATACATATATTGCGCGATAATACAGTTACCTACAATAGTTTACCTAAATTTTTAAATTTTGCTAAAGTACAGTTGCCTATATACTTACCTACAATAGTTAACTTAAATTTTTCCATTTTGCTAAAGTACAGTTGCATATATTACTACATATATTGTGCGATTTAAACAAAACAAATACTTGCCTATATTCAACATACATAAATTTTTCACAGTATTCTGCCTACAGTCGAGTAAAATACAGTTGGCTATTTCCATATATGTACATATAACAGTTGCTTATAGACAAATGTATTTTACTTT
The DNA here is from genome assembly GCA_951509765.1 of Sphenella marginata. Lineage (NCBI taxonomy): Eukaryota > Metazoa > Arthropoda > Insecta > Diptera > Tephritidae > Sphenella > Sphenella marginata. The sequence goes on from OX608082.1 coordinate 47,057,378, forward strand.
CGTTTTCATATATACGTAAATACAGTTTTCTTTTTATTTTTGCTTTTGTTATTCAAATACAGTTGCTTCATATAAACAATTTTTAAATATGCGATATTACAGTAAATTTTAGTGAAGTACAACGCTCTGAATTTTTTATACTTTTCTTGCTTTTGCTTTTATACACAAAAAGAAAAAAAAACTGACTTAAAATATTTTCAACGAACTTTGACAAACTAAATAAAATTGTTTTAAATCAACTAAGCTGGATTAAAGTAAACCAAATCAAATATAAATAGATTAAATTATTTTAAATAAATTCAAATTAAACTTTAAAAATTTTTTTACAAATACAAATCATTAAATTAAACTGTACTCGAATTAAATATTAGTCCATACAGCATTTGCTATAAACATTTCAGGATTTTTTCATTTCATTTCTAATCCCTCGTCTTTTCAACAAACGATAGTTGTGGTAATAGAGATTCTTTTAATACAACATCAACAATGGCTACAATAGAAGAAAAGAAGTCATTCATAGGCCTTTGTGCGTCAACTTTTAGAGAAAATTACAGTGGAGACCCGTTAGCTCTGGAATCTTTCATAAATAAAATCGACCTCATAGAAAGCTTAACAGCAGCAAATCTCATTAGTACATTAGTAGCATTTTTAAAGTCAAAATTAGAAGGCAAAGCCCGTGAAGCCATTCCAAATAACGTAAATACAATAGATGAAATCAAAAGGCGATTCGAATGTAGTAGCAGGTAAAATAGCAGCTCTACAAATAAATAACAACAACTATAGAGATTTTTCAAAGCGCAAAGAAGAGCTAGCAGATTCTTTAGAACGATCGTTAATTACACTGGTTTACAGCCAAAATGCACCAGAGACGCCATAGTGAAATTCCAATGTAAAATAACCTCCTAATTCCGAAAATCAAGGTTATTTTTACTTGAATGGTACCGTTTTTGAGATATTTACGATTTACCATTATTTCAAAAAACAAAAAAGATGGATCCACTTAATCGTGTATATCTCAAGAACAAATTGAGCTATTCGAAAACGGTCTGAAAAATTTGAAAGCTTATAAAATTTACTATAATCAGTATATACAACACTTTTTGCTAGGTCCTGCAGATTTAAACATAGTGAACAATCATTACGGATTTTTAAAATTTTTTTTGTAAAAATATAAAAAAAGTTGTACTTTGCGAGGAAGCATGTCGAAAACTTTTTGTTTTTTTGCAGATATTTTTCCCCCCTCTGTTTTATTACAAAAAAAATTAGCTATCAGTGAACAAAATGGATGAACTAATACAAAAGTTATAAGCATTCAAGTAAATATATCCATTTAATGCTTAAGTACCCTACTGGTACATATGTGTTAGTATTCGTATATCAGTTAGTTAGCAGGTAGATTTTCGAAAAGTAATTAGATACAAAAAGCTGTTAGTGTCGTTTTCTCAAACCTAGGTACATTTTAAACAAGAGCAGGTAGTGTTTTCTTTGTAGAACTAGGGAACCTTTTTGTTTAGGTAGGCTTGAATTTTTACTGGATCTAAGTATAAATAAGAGTACATGCGCCTTGTTCCTTCATAATATCTGCAAGGCTCGCCGGATACTGTTCAGTTTATAATTGCAGTTTGTATCCCGTCATTTACTTAAAAATAAAAAATGAATAAAAGGGCGCGAGAGTTTGAGTGTACAAATGATCCAGATATGTTCTGTTTCATCTGCGGCCAATTTATTGTTAAAAGTATGAGACGTGTGTTTTCAAATCCTTTGAAAGTTACATACTATAAGTGTTTTGGAATTGAGCCTAAAAACCATGGACACCGAACACTGTATGCACCACATGCCGAGTCGAATTGATTTCTTCGGAAACCGGAACAAAAAGGTACGTTATAAAAATTAGGAATTTGTTCCCTTTTAATGCATAGCTGACTAATTTCTGAAACTATCATTTAGGCGACGTGTGAAATTTATTACACCAATGAAGTGGGGAGAACCAACTTGCCATTCAACGGACTGCTATATTTGTACTACAAAAGTACTTGGGGTTGGAAAGTCCAGAAAAGTAACCTATGCGAACGTATATACAGTGTCATTACCAGAACTAATTTCAACAGAAGCAAGGGTTTCAGCCGCTAATCCCGCCCACGTGCCATCTTAAATTCCAACTTTTTTTCTGCACCAGAGACGACATAGTGAAATTCCTATGTAAAATCACCTCCTAATTCCGAAAATCAAGGTTATTTTTACTTGAATGGTACCGTTTTTGAGATATTTACGATTTACCGTTATTTCAAAAAACAAAAAAGATGTATCCACTTAATAGTGTATATCTCAAGAACAAACTGAGCTCTTCTAAAACGGTTTGAAAAATTTGAAAGCTTATAACATTAACTATAATCAGTACACACAACACTTTTTGCTGGGTCCTGCAGATTCAAAATTATTGAACAATCATTACGGATTTTTTAAATTTTTTTTGTAAAAATATAAAAAAATTTGTACTTTGCGAGGAAGCATATCGAAAACTTTTTGTTTTTTTGCAGATATTTTTTCTCCCCTCTAAGCTCTGTTTTATTACAAAAAAAATAAGCTATCAGTGAACAAAATCGATGAACTAATACAAAAGTTATAAGCATTCAAGTAAATATATCCATTTAATACTTAAGTACCCTACAAATAATAGCATATGTACATATGGTTCTGTCTTAACTCTATGATCTTATTTTATAATTGAAAAAGTTATGTGTCTTGTTTTGACGCTTATTTAGATTAGGATCGGTTTCTCTTATGAGAAACCAACAGTAGTCGCCCATCATAGCGACATCCCAGAATCCTTGATACCGACTTTCAATCACTTTCATTTGCTGGTGAAACCTTTCGCCATGCTCGTCACTTTCGTCGCCAAGATTTTGCTGGAAAAAATTTAAGTGGGAGTGTAAGAAATGAATTTTTAAAGACATATTTACTCCTGAAAGAAAATAAAAAAGTAAATTAGATAAATACATAAGTGACACATTAGTATATAATTTTCTTAGGCTGGATTTATCTTTCAATTCAGAACAAATTTTTTGTTTATATTTTTCCCGTTCTTGTTTGTTCGGAACTGGACAAATTTATGTAATATATAATTTATTATAATATGTTTTTTTATTTACCCATTTCCGCATAGTTTTTGATTAAGTCGTTCACTATCATCTCGTAGTTAGGACTTTTGTGTTTGCCTAAAAAAGAAGTAACGACCTTTTCAAAAGAATCCCACGCTGCTGCCTCCACTGGTGACAATAGTTCTTTGAAATGGTTATTGGTCATCATTTTCCTTATTTGCGGAAATGCCTTCCTTTATTTTTGCTTCTGAAATCTCTGGGAAGATTGTCTTCAAATGATGAAAAGCTTCGCCTTCTTTGTCCAAAGCCTTCACAAAGTTTTTGATAAGGCCGAGCTTGATGTGGAGCGGAGGTAGAATTATTTTTTCCTTCTTTATAAGTGGAGAGTATTTTATGTTATCTACCCCAACTTGAAACTCGATTCGTTCTGGCCAATCCTTTATGATGTAGTGGTCTTGACGAGCTCGGCTATCCCATTTGCATAGAACAGTATTTTGTGTATCCACTTTGTAGACCACATGGCATTCCAACGACTTTAAGATCAGCACATATTTTCCAATCACGTAGTATTTGATTAACTTGAGCAATTTTTGCATTATCTCATATATTTCCTTCGTATTTACTGCATGCGCGATCGGGATAGATGGCTTTTGGTTGCCAATATGCAATAATACGGCCTTTAAACTTAATTTATTGCTGTCTATGAACAATCGCCACTCTTTTGAAACATATGGTTCACCAAATTGTTTGAATAGACCAGCAATGTCTTTGCAGTAACAAACACTGTACAACATGATGCCGCGTAATCAGATACTACTGTTGACAATGAAACTGGAGCCGGAACTAAAGTTAAATTTGATTCTGGCAATGTCGCTTCTGTTGAAATTAGTTCTGGTAATGACACTGTAGATACGCTCGCATAAGTTACTTTTCTGGACTTTCCAACCCCAAGTACTTTTGTAGTACAAATATAGCAGTCCGTTGAATGGCAAGTTGGTTCCCTCCAGTTCATTGGTGTATGACGGGTTATAAACTGCAATTATAAACTGAACAGTATCCGGCGAGCCTTGCAGATATTATGAAGGAACAAGGCGCATGTACTCTTATTTATACTTAGATCCAGTAAAAATTCAAGCCTACCTAAACAAAAAGGTTCCCCAGTTCTACAAAGAAAACACTACCTGCCTCAAAAATATGCTCTTGTTTAAAATGTACCTAGGTTTGAGAAAACGACACTAACAGCTTTTTGTATCTAATAATATTAGTTCATCGATTTTGTTCACTGATAGCTTATTTTTTTTGTAATAAAACAGAGCTTAGAGGGGGGAAAAAATATTTGCAAAAAAACAAAAAGTTTTCGAGATGCTTCCTCGCAAAGTACAATTTTTTTTTTATTTATACAAAAAAAAATTAAAAAAATCCGTAATGATTGTTCAATAATTTTGAATCTGCAGGACCGGTGGCGCGAACTAAAGTCAGTGGAATTAACGTCAGTGACGTAAATTCGCACCCCAAAAGCGAATTAATGTCAGTGACATTAAGACGCATGCCAAAAGCGAACTAAGTTCAATATTTTTAGCGAACTAACGTCATTGACATTAATTCGCATTAAGAAAGCGAACTAAAGTCAGTACATTTTTTTTATATTCAAAATTTTCATTATCACATTCGACTTATGATCATTATATCATGAATCTGGGATTTAAAAAACGAATCTGGGATTGACTTAGGTCAGATCCCCAATTCGGGGTATGATCCATGGTATTTATGTGCAGAAATCCTTTCCGCATTGGCGGCCTTCGGCCGCGCTTCAAAAAATAACCCTGGGCTACGCCATTCCAACTCCGGGTGGTTGCCATAGCCGTGGCTACCGCCACGGTGATGTCCTTCCGCGTGCCACTCTTTTCTCACACGGTAATGTGATTACAACAACCACATGAAAATTACAGAAAATTCTGAACTTTAACTGCAAATATCTCGGAAACTTCTAAAAATATTGGTTCAGCGGAGTTATATTCGTGCTCCTGGGACCAAAGCGCGTCTCCTGATACATATCTCAACATTTTTGGTTGTGTATTAGCGCTCGGTACCCCACGTAAACGATTACCCACGTCTAGATTTAGAATCTGAAATGAGATTTCTTTCAACCGTTCAAAAGTTATTTGCAGTTAAAGTTAAACATTTTCTGTCATTTTCATGTGGTTGTTGTAATGGCACATTAGGCTGAGCCAAAAAAGTGAAAAAGTGGGACATGTGGCACGCGGAAGGACATCACCGTGGCGGTAGCCACGGCTATGGCACACACCCGGAGTTGGAATGGCGTAGCCCAGGGTTATTTTTTGAAGCGCGGCCGAAGGCCGCCAATGCCGAAAGCAGTTCTGCACATAAATACAATGGATCACGCCCCAAATTGGGGATCTGACCTAAGTCAAATTTTCGTCTGCGGCGCTACTTCGTCGAATCTCAAACCCAAATGCCTTCATGACATTAATTCGCATGTCCAAAGCGAACTTAAGTCAAAATACTATACGAATTAACGGCACTGACTTTAATTCGTTTTTGGTCATGCGTCTTAATGTCACTGACATTAATTCGCTTTTTGGGTGCGAATTAACGTCACTGACGTTAATTCCACTGACGTTAGGTCGCGCCACCGCAGGACCTAGCAAAAAGTGTTGTATGTACTGATTATAGTAAATTTTATAAGCTTTCAAATTTTTCAAACCGTTTTGGAAGAGCTCAGTTTGTTCTTGAGATATACACGATTAAGTGGAGCCATCTTTTTTGTTTTTTTGAAATAACGGTAAATCGTAAATATCTCAAAAACGGTACCATTCAAGTAAAAATAACCTTGATTTTCGGAATTAGGAGGTGATTTTATATAGGAATTTCACTATGGCGTCTCTGGTGCATTTTGGCTGTAAACCAGAGTAATTTATTGTAAGTTGAATTGGAAAGCGTGCATCGAAGAGCGGTTGATGAAGGCTTGTATCGCTTTCTACACCTGCAAATTGATCTTTGGTAAGAAATGAGGTCTAAAGCCGAAGATGGTGCTGTGGATGTACGAGGCGGTAGTCAGACCTGTGCTGGCCTACGGATCGGTGGTGTGGTGGGAAGCTCTTCGGAAGAACTATAACCTCACTAGCTTGCAGAAGGTTCAGCGCACAGCGTGTGTTGGCACCACAGCACCTGCCCCACTGCGGCACTGGATCCTATTTTAAACCTGGTAGCAATTGACTAACACATACTATGCATATCGGCACAAACCGCAAAGGCTCAGGGATTCTGGGTGCCGGAAGGATACTCAGCAAGGGCACATCAGTATCCTTAACTATCTCCCATTTGGAGTAGTTACCAACGCAACAGATTATTATCTTTACTGCCTGAAGTTTGAGAGCAATACCATCACAGCATTTCCAAGTAGGAGTGAATAGAGGAGGGGCGAGATAGTAAGTGATAGAGGTATACAAATCTTCACAGATGGATCGAAGATGAATTCGGGTGTAGTATATTCTCGGAAAGTCTAAATATTTCTGCATCATTCAGGCTTCCTTCGTACTGCAGCGTTTCTCAAGCAGAAGTTCTTGCGATTTGCCAGGCATGCAAAGCTCTCGAGCAAAGAAACATAATTGGGAAGGTTACTATCTTCTCTGATAGCCAGGCTGCGATAAAGGCAATCGCATCGCCGCATACTAGTTCAAGCGCAGTGCATGCATGTAAGCAAATTTTTAGGGGAATCGAGGATAATGAGACGGCTGATGAACTGGCACGTAGGGGCTCACCAGGGGAAGAAGTAAGCTAACTTGAAACTAGGAGTAGCAAAGGGAAACATTCATAAATACTATCTAAATGAGGCATACAGCCCAATTATAAATATTCTTTCGGAATTTCGTTCCCTCGTATTTTTTTATTCCCCAGGAAAAATTCCTCCAATTATTTTCTCCTAGGGAGCAAAAAAATTGGGCAATGGGAATTTCGAAAATTTGAAATCAGCTGTTTTGTCAATTGACATTTCATGGCGGAATTTTATTTTTGCAAAATAAGTTCACAAGTTTAATTAATGTGACGAATTCCCATTAAATAAATTAAAAAAATGTATAGTATTGTTTTTCATATGGTGGTGGAGGACGTTAATCATGAAATAGAAGTGCAGGAGTATCAGAAGAAAGTTGCGCGATAGTACGAATCCGCTTGAATAGCCGCAATCGTTGTAAGTTGTTTCACTCAGTTTTCTTTCTATGTTTAATCTACTTTGTCCCGTTTTGCAGATTTCAAAAGTATTGTAGAGTAAATAAGCCCGCATTTCGATACTTATTGGAACTTCTTCCATTCCGCAACATATTTTGTTGGCGGACCTGCCGAATTCAGCTCTTCCTCAATTTTCCGCCAAAATCAATTTCACACCTCTTAACTTCGCTTATGAAATACTTGAGCAATTTCGAAACACAAATAGTTTTCTATTTGAAATACATTTAACTTACATTTTTCTGTAGCTCTCCTTTTCGTGCTGATCATGAAAAAACTCTGTATAAATGGCACTAAAATCTCCCGTTCCCTCACATTTGTAATAGCTACTTTTCTCTCATAACCGGTTTTCCCCTTTTCGAACATTATTCAGAATAGGAGAAGAGAAAAAATCAGTGCGGAATTTGTATTAAGAATTGGGCTGATAGTGGAAGTGGAGTGGCCGAAGTATAACCAGAGGAGAGTCTCCTAGGCAGGTCCAGGACGGATACGTACAAACTTATAGCAGTCTCCACAGTTCACTGGCCGATTGGCCCACATGCGGAAAAAATGCACTTCCTGTGTGAATGCCCAGCTCTAGCCAGAATATGACTAATATATTTCGGGACCCCTTTTTTGGAAAACCTAGGGAGGGTATCTGAAATAGGGATTCCAATCATTCTCGAATTTATAAACAACTCTGGTTGGTTGTAGAGAAAAATCCGCATTACTGATGGTAGGTTCGACGAGTCTTTATGGCATCAAAACGGCTTCTAAGAAAGCTACTTGGGCGCCCTTTTTCAAGTCGCAACCATTTTACCTAGATACCTGTAGGGTAAGACCGGGATAGATGCCCCAACGGGATAGATGCCAAATATTCAAAAAATCTAACTTCCCGAGCTCGTGACTAACAATTAATTTAATAATTAGCAGCCGCAGCCACAGCGCATTTTAGTTATCTAACGGCTTCGAGCAGTGAACACGCGTTTTGTTAGTGAGTAAAGCCATATGAAGTGTGTACAAGTAAATTCAATTGTTCGACGATTTTGAAAATTTTCATTTCCTTGGATAGTGGACTAGACCCAACCCCCATGTTATAAATATTTCGTTCAAATTCATTTATTTGTTAAAGTTATTGAGTGTTGAATTTTTGATAATTTTTTAATATGATAATATTGAAAAATTATTTTCTCATGAACTACTGCATATAAATCCATGATTTTTTTTTTCACTTACAGATAACTGTTTTTACTTTGTTATAAGTAATTTTATGCGATCTAATTGTTTAATAAATGATATTTAAACAATTCTTTTTTTAAATAATAACATTTTTTTTACATTCTGCACGCTCAAAAAAATTGAAAAATATGTCTAATAACGCGAGAAATGGTCACCTTCAATAATCAAAAAAAAAATTTTTGTTCTTTCAAACCATTACAAAGATATTGCATTTTTTGTCACCCCTTGCGCTCTCCCAGCGCGCTGCACATAGAACGTTGGAGGCGCGCTGAACAAAAATGTTCTTATGAGATTAGTTGTTATCAAGTTATTTTCAATTATTACAAACATATCTACATTTTACAGAATGTATGAACAAAATTAATAATAAAGGGGTAAAGCTTTTTAAAATTTTTTTTATTTTTATTGATTTTATGATATTACATTATAAGAAAAAGTGTTGAAAAAAAAATTCTTTGACAATATGTTTGCAAGGCAAATTGATTGTTATGGTAATGGCAGAGCGAATTCGGCAATATTCGCCTCTATTCGCTTAAAGTTTTTGTAAACTAGAATGCCATAGTGATAAAAAATTTGAAATGACAACCATCGATTGTTTTTTTTATATTTCATAAAAATTAAATTGAACTAATGGTGTCTGGAACAATAAATACGTGTTTGGACAAGTCATGCGTGCATAAAATTTAGTTTAAACCATCGTCATGGTACCCTTTTGGTAAGTTGCGATGTTTTTTTGAAAATAAATACCAAATACAATATTCAAAGTCAACAGTCAAATCTTTCTTTTTATGACATTCTACATTACACGGCTAGTTAAAAACGTGAAGAAGAAGAAGTCAGCTGTTCACTTAACATTACCATAAGAATGAATTTGCCTTGTATGTTTGTTACAAAATAAAAAAATAAGAAAAACACGAAAAGTTTTTACGTTAGCTACATATTATATTTTCCACACTTGATTCATCACTTGAGAAAATCTCGCTTCGAAACTTGTTGTCAAACATGGGTTGAAAATGATGGAATTGACGTGTGTTTTTTATTTGCATTGCTTTACCCGTGCGATTTTGAAATCTCTTTTCATGATCGTCGTGATCCGCTTGTGAGCAAAAATCGAAATTTATTGCCTCAAACGCATTTTCTGCCCAACTGAAAAACTTTTTCGCCACATCCCACGGTAAGGGAACTTGCGATGGGGTGGGGGGCGCTGTTAAAAGGCTGGAGCGAAAAGCAAGTATGCAGCGTATTGCGGGAAATCACTACGCGACGCTGAATGGGAAGAAAATGCGTTTGAGGCAATAAATTTCGATTTTTGCTCACAAGCGGATCACGACGATCATGAAAAGAGATTTCAAAATCGCACGGGTAAAGCAATGCAAATAAAAAACACACGTCAATTCCATCATTTTCAACCCATGTTTGACAAAAAGTTTCGAAGCGAGATTTTCTCAAGTGGTGAATCAAGTGTGGAAAATATAATATGTAGCTAACGTAAAAACTTTTCGTTTGTTTCTTATTTTTTTATTTTGTAACAAACATATTGTCAAAGAATTTTTTTTCAACACTTTTTCTTATAATGTAATATCATAAAATCAATAAAAATAAAAAAAAATACTAAAAAGCTTTACCCCTTTATTATTAATTTTGTTCGTACATTCTGTTAAATGTAGAAACATATGTTTGTAATAATTGAAAATAACTTGATAGCAACTAATCTCATAAGAACATTTTTGTTCAGCGCGCCTCCAACGGTCTATGTGTAGCGCGCTGGGAGAGCGCAAGGGGTGACAAAAAATGCAATATCTTTGTAATGGTTTGAAAGAACAAAAATTTTTTTTTTGATTATTGAAGGTGACCATTTCTCGCGTTATTAGACATATTTTTAAATTTTTTTGAGCGTGCAGAATGTAAAAAAAAATTGTATTATTTAAAAAAAGAATTGTTTAAATATCATTTATTAAACAAGTAGATCGCATAAAATTACTTATAACAAAGTAAAAACAGTTATCTGTAAGTGAAAAAAAAAATCATGGATTTATATGCAGTAGTTCATGAGAAAATAATTTTTCAATATTATCATATTAAAAAAGTATGAAAAATTCAACACTCAATAACTTTAACAAATAAATGAATTTGGACGAAATATTTATAACACGGTGGTTGGATCTAGCCCACTATCTAATGGAATAAAAAAATTCAAAATCGGTGAGGTTTCGAAAAAAAACCAAAATTCCGTACACACTTCACATGGCTTTACTCTAGTATAAAACATTTTGTTTGAAATACCCGTAAAAGTTTTAAAGGTAAGTATTGTGCTTTGTATAACTTTATAACTAGTAATAAATTCCATTATATTTTTTAGTACCTTAATTAACTGATTCATTGAGACTGCATCTAACTAAAAATATATGTTTTTTTGTTTATAATTTATTCAAAAAATTCGTAGGCATCCATCCCTATCAAAAAGGATAGTTCCCTGATTTTTCGAGGTATAGATGCCCCTTAGGGTCATCTATCCCTCTATGAATCACAAAGGAGTAAGTATATATTTTTTAAATACCTTTGGAGTCTGATATATGTTTTATGTACTACTTTATGGACTTTTAACAGTTCTCAGCAAAATTATGCCGCGAAAGTACAAAAGGAAGGGCCTACAGAAAGCTATTGGCTGCCTCTAGTTTCCTATAGATTTACTAAGTAGTTTTTATTTTAGTGTAAGATTGTATGTATAATGTATTTTTATAATAATATAATTTTTATTTTTTTCTAAATAAACACATACCTATAAAATTGAATTTAATAAACATATATAACCATGCATGTCAATTCTTGAAAGCAAACGCTTCATATTAATAAGGTAGGTATGGCCATTGATGTACCTAATACTAGATTTAGGTATCTTCTAATGATAGTAATTAAAAGATTAAAAACCCAACAAGTTTAATTTATTATGGTTTGGGTAGTGGTAGAACTACGTTGCGTTCGATTTGTGTTTTTCGCTTACATGCCATAAAGGGCATCTATCCTTCGCAATATTTTCATGGTGGGGCAACTATCCATAAGGTAGGTATCTATCCCTCAAAAGAAGGTTTCAGGCAAAACTAATTTCTGGAAAAACTGTGTAAGACAGGTAAACCAAAATTTAAATAATTAAAGTTAAAATATTGAACTAGCTATATTAAAAAAAATTATTCAAATAAAACTAATATTTTCAAATTTAGGCAGCTTTTCCAAAAAGTGGGGCATCTATCCCGGTTTTACCCTATTTTATAATTCGAAAGATGTGAATAGTGACTTATAAACTATAAAGTGCGTTGTATTAAGAGTGCATTAATCTTAATTTTTGCTTTTAGCAAAAGGAAAGGTAACACATGGAGACAAATAAGGAACTTGTTTAATAATTTTTGGTTTCTTTGTCTGAAAGAAGTATTAAAGAAATAACTATATATTTAAAAAAACACACATGTAATCAATATCGTTGCTGCTCAATAAACTTAAAAATGGTATCAAGTGGACATTTACTCGGGTAAAATATAAATTTTCTTATAATTGTTCAAAAAGCAACATTTTTTTAAACCAATTTTGTATTTACGTTGTCAAATTTCCAAAGAGCTGTAACCTAAAGTTCAAAGCAGAGATCCACCTAGTAAAATGAAGGCGCCTTCGGGGAATGACTCGGGTTTTACGCCACCAAGGGCGGGTTTTACCCTACCTTCGGGAAATCCGGTTCCTTCGGCTTCTAGATTACCTCCACCGTGGTATACGCACCAGTCCTTGATACCCAGCATAACTATAACTTGCATTCGCATTTTCGTGTTCTATAGCTCAACTTGAAGGGCCTGACTGGCAAGGTTTAGACCAGCCCTGGGCAGCTTTGCCCGCGGTTCGACGTCGTGTATACATATACCATATGTTCGACGCTTCTTTTAATTGTGTCGAACATTTACCAAATGGTTTGAAGCACGATTCAAACTTTATCAGTGCGCCGTCTGTATTGATTCAGATCGAAAAATATACTTTTCCTCGCCGGATTTCAGTATAAGTTTGGATATGTTTTTAGCAAAAAGAAGTTATGTATATGAAAATAATAAGTTATGAATATGGAAAATACAACGTTTTCCGCCAGTGATATTCGAGACTCTTACAGCTCCTAGAAATGTACCAGCTTTAACGTGCATATTAGAGTGGACATTTTTTGTATGGGGAAAAAAAAGTTGTTTAAAAGAGTGTAACTCCCCCTAAAATTATTCCTTTGTATGTATATAAGACATTCCCATAGTCTTGGACAGTTATATTAAGGGAAAGGCGTGGCATATTGGCCTCAAAGTTAGGGTGGCCCTATGGAGAAAAAAAATTTATTTCTTTATATCTAACTAGCAGACCCGGCAGACGTTGTCCCGCCTAAACATTTACTTGTCTGCATTTATAAAATTTTACTCTCCACCCTCAGTTTAGCTCCGAATCTCCCTTCCCGGCGCCTCACCTTCATCCTTTACATATGCTTTCCATTTTTCATATTTTTTATTTTTTATGAATCAAACTTTTGAAGGAGTAAGACCGAGAACATAATTTTTTTAAATCACCATAATGTACATAGGGTACTTTACAAAATAAATTATTATTTTTTTTAGTAGGGTGCGGAAGCACTGAATGAGTGATGCATGTTCGAACCAACCAGTTGTATGAGCTACATACAGTATTCCCCGGATAATTTAGGGAGTCTTAGATTAGCGATTTCAAAATAACACGGCTGAATATTATCAACCTCCAGCACAAAGAGCTCTGAATTATGAAATTATGTTCAGGTAATCCCTGACTAATTCACTTAAATTTTGACATGAAGTTCCTCAGAATTTGCTGATTTCCTTATTTTTCATTTATTTTTTGTTTACTTTGGAATTGAAATCCAAAATGGAATGCATAATTTGCATATTATGCAGTTTTAGTATTTTTTTTACTTCATTAATTAAAATAAAAGATTTTATTAACCGTTTTTGCTAAAATAGCAATATCTTCTAATGAATGCTAAAAGTCATTGTTTCATGTCCATATCGAGGCTTCACAGCATTTCGTTTGAGCAACCTGTTGCATCATACTTTTTGACTTGTTCGCACTCACACAGTGACATTAATTACACACATACTACCAAAGAGCTCTGTCGAAGCTGCCCACCCCTGGTTTAGACCGTCAAATAATTTATATTTATGTATGTACATACCTCCTGTCATCACCTGCCCAAGGGATTATAGCTACGACATTCATGCGTTACCAATGGGCAAAAACTAAGTAATCCTAGGTGATATCAACGCATACTATAACCCGTGCCACTCTAGCCTACAGGTCGATGGTCGGGGGCAGGAGCTGGCCAAACAAATATACGATTCTACGTTCTTTCCAGTGAACGGAGACGCACTCACTAGAGTTGCTGTAAATTGCTCGGGTTCGCCAGATCTCACCATCGTCAGCGCTTGTCTGATAAACTGCGTTGACTGGTGACCGATATTAACTCTAGCATCGGATCATTTGGTAGTACTCTCTATCGGCCCCCCATCGAATTTGTTAACGCTGACGAACCTACACGAACTTTAGCAAAGCTTACTGGGTAGGTTTCTGAATTTCACTGAGAGCTCCTTTGCTGCTCTCCCACACCGTCTGATGCACAAGAACGGGTAAAAAATTAATTATTTTTAACAATATTTTTCTCTTACGTTTATAAAGGTATAACAATTTGTATACTGATAGAAGCGACGAAATGTGCTCTTTTCAACGATATCAAAACTGTGCCTTGCATTCACTTCCGAATATTCGATTGACTTGCGCTCATGAAACACTCCTACACCTCCACCTGCATACATCCCTGCGCTAGTTCGAAAAAGTGCACGGGAATTGCCATCCAACACTTCCAACTGAACTCACTGGAGTTGCCTTCCAGTGATGCTGCTGCATAAAAGCAAGTGTTTTCGTATTCTTCCTTCTTCTTTCATTTTTCATCACCGACAAGTGGATACTCGCCAGCAGGTGATCATTGAATTCCACCATATGTAATTTCCTTCATTAAATGTAATTTGCATTCGCTTTGTACATATAAATTTTCATTTTCCATCATCTACGTATATTGCTATATACGATATCGACATTTCATCTTCAAATACTTAAATCAATATTGTTAGTGTTAAGCATTACATGTTAGTAAAGTGAATTTTATACTTAAACACTCGCAAGTCATTGATTTAAACATTGGTCCTTGCGAGGCAAATTTTGTACCAGTGGCAACCCAACAAAAAGAAAACACAACACTGTTCGTGTAGTGGGACCTCTATTAATTTCTTCATTCGAACTTTATCCATTCGTGTGTGCAAAACCAAATTCAAGTAAGCTTTCGTCTTTTACCATTTAAATAATTCAAAAAGTAATAATAGTTTTAAAATCGCAAGTCTATAGTCCGTTTTACAAATTAACTATTTGAGTAAGTAGAAAATACCATATTATCAATTACAATAAAGTACTACAGCGTACAAGCGGCAAAAAAAAGAGTACCCCTTTGGAGCGCCGGCATTTTCAACAATATTTTTGTAAGCTGCACATGCATATATGTACAAAGGAATATAAGAACATCAATTATTCGCGCGTAAGTTGTTGAATTTTATTTGCAATCACGGATTTTGGATTTGATATCAGTCAGACATAACGGTTTCCGTTATATTTGCATATACGGACATATATATATATATATATATCAATATATGTATATATTTGTATGTGGAATAGAGTCCCGCTATTTTTTAAATCATACGATTCAATTCCAACCATTCCTCGGTACCACTTTTCGTGTGTTTTTCACACTAGCAGTGTATCTACATAAACATAGGTATACCCCAGGCGCATGGCCAGAAAAAAATTTCGGGGGGGGGGGGGGGGGGGGGGTTTTGGCCAAAGTGTCAGTAATTAAGAATTACCTGTAAATACACATATTTATATTTTTACATATTACATATTTATACTTTTATTTATTTGAAACTGTTCTCTTTCTACACGGCTAAAAATTTGAGCCTAAACTTTAAAGCATTCATTGGTTTACACAATTTTTAAAACTTTTTGGTAATAAATTCCAAACCTTTCAATTACCCACAAAAATTCTCAATTTTTTGCGGTTTAGATTTAAAACTTAACTGGGATAAACAAAAATACAACAAAAGTCGTATACACAGCGAATATGTGTTTTCGCACAAAATTCATGAGTGCGCCGTAGCTCGATAGGTAGAGCATTGCGCACGTCGGTTCGAGTCCAAACATTTAAAAAATAAATAAAAAATTGTTAACATTTTCGGTTTAAAATTTAAATAATTTTTATTACGCGCATTTCTATGACAACCGGCGTAAATTTAATTCTAAACCAAATTTGGTTTGGTCATATACCTAGACCAAAGGGTGTTTTTGGAATATCCAGTAAAATTAACTTCTTTAGACTTATTTCATTATTTTTGAATGAAATACATATGTGTAAATTCACAATAAAAAAAATGCAACTCAAAGTTAAGAACTTTGTTGAAAATTCAAGAAATGTATATGTAGCCCCAAAAAGTTTTAAATCTAGGCTAAAACTTTTAGCCGTGTACAAAACAATATTTATTTTTCTTGTTTGTTTTGAAATTTTGTTTAGAATTTGTTCAGGAGTTACTTCAAAAGTAGAGTGGATGTTGAGTAGAGCTAGCCTCTCCTGCCCCATTGTACTTCTTAGATAAGTTTTTAACCTTCGAACATAAGAGAAAGACTGTACGGAAGGAGCAACGGAAACTGGAAGATTTGCAGCAGTTTTTATATAGCGATGTACCATAGGGAAAAAAGACACGGAACAATTATTTAATGCATCATCCTTTGGGATTGGAAAATATTTTTCTTTTTTAGGGCTTTACGCTGTTCAAAAGAAATCCAAAAACTCTGTATAAAATGACACTTATGAAATGCTTAAGACAAATTTTTTGTGTCAGAATCTCTTCTACTTTTCTACTGCTAATTTCTGGAATATTTTTACAAAAAAGCGACCCGCGCAAATCTGGCTTTGGCAAGAAATAAACAGTTGTCGCTTTATTTCATGGAGAAAAATTAAAGTTTAGGAAAAACAAACAAAGAATATAATAAAATAACATTGAAATTAATATAATGTTGCAATTATTCAACATGCAGAACGGAACGTCAAAATTTCTTGGTTATTCATGACAATTTCATGGTCAAGAAATAATTGACAATATTTCTTCAGCATTTTCTTTTTAACAGCATACCGGGCTTTTACTTTTAAACTTTTATCTCCTGACAAGTATAAGTACAATCCCATTGTTACTTTCTTTGATAATTCAATACGACTGCGTTGTGTACTGCTTGGTAATTTTTGGTATTTTTTTTTTAACTTCGTGGTAATTTTTTAGTTAAACTTATGGCAACCGTGACTACAATAACGAGAGACACTCATTCATAACTCGAAAAGCAGTTAATTTGAATTTCAACACACTTGAGTTCGAATCACTCTTGCTATTGTTAACATGCTATCATATATATAATACTTATATATATGCATGCTATGTAGTTGAGGTGCTAAGTTGATCTTATGCAGAGCATGTCTGATAGTTTTGCGCGAATTTCTTAACGCGCCAAATGAGTGAACCGTTGCAGGAGTTTAGTTGTGACCTCTCAGACTTGCTCTGATAATTGATTAGGGACTACCAATAACTTCTCTCAGTGTGAAATATTATTTATGTAATTTTATTCTTTCGTATTTTCATTATTTCTATTAATTCTATTTTCTTAACAGAAGTTTTAAAAGTGAATAGAGTAATTATTCTAGTACAGACATTTAATTTTTAATTTTCGGTTGCAACACAAAATCTTCATGCTATTTTGCAGTAGCATATACCTAAGACAGAACTACCTTTTATGAATAATATTTTCATCAACAATCTTTTCTAAATACATATGGACATAGTTATAAACTCTCCCGTATTTGTAAATATCCACCTTGGGCAGTTTTGCTAAAAGCAATTCAATAAGCACACATATAGTTACATACATATTTATGTACACCCATCTGCCAAGCTGCTTGCAGCAAAATATGTATAATCACATCTATTCTGCATTACAATTACGTTCCCGCTCTACGCTCGGATCCAAAATATGCATTCTGGGTTACGCTTGAATCGAAAGAAGAATAGGAAGAGCTATAAGTTTTTCGAAGTCACCTGTTTGCTTTGGAATGTGTGAAATTAAAACATAACAAAGCAAATTACACAAATTAGTACTATTGAAATAAAAGTAAAACTTTACTATGATTTATAAACTTAATTGTATACATTTAAGCATTATTAAATAACTTTTCGCTGGAGGAAGACATTGGCCGCTCCGGAACTGACAAAGAAGTTTACCGAGAATGAGTGGGTGCTGTGGAGTGGCCGCCGGTACACGTTTGGATATAATGGCAAAGTCAAAGTATAGAGAGTGTTTTACAACTTTTACATACGAGTTTTACTTAAATTTTAAGAATTTCAACAAAAAATCCCGAAAATTAATCTTATATTGTTTGCAAAATAAAAAACAAGCAGTTATCCGCCAACAAAAGAGAAACGTAGAAAAACGGAGCTACGATAGAAGTGCAGAATTAGCAGAATTGGAAGTTTCGAAGTTGAGCTGAGCGGAGTTGGAACTCAGAATGCCAAAGTTGCCAAACGGAGAAAATTTCGATCCAAGCCGAAATGCAGAATATGTAGGGGTGAACAATAAAATTGCTCTTTATACGTTTTCGTTAACGGACTATCATCGAACTAAATACCCCATGCACAGGCTGGTATAAAACTATTAACTTAGAAGTTTCATTTTGTTCCAATTCGTATATACATTGTATATATTATACATACACACATCTGCATAGACATATGAACGTTGCGGTATATGAAGTGTGCAAATTTGGAAACAGAAAATTGCGTCAAACCTTTTGGGCTTCGTTGGAGAATTGCAACCAGTAACAAATCATTGGAAAATCATTGGATTTATTATACAATTTCTTGCGTTAATCCGATAGTACAACGACATCATATTTATGGTCAACGAAATAATAAAACTTGTATATTCTATTTGAAATCATATGTTTATTTGCATTTAAACACGTTTATATCTAACATCACACGTATATTTTTCGGTGTCTCTGGGAATTTCTTCTTCTTACCTTTGGGAATCTCATCTTATTATCAGTGTCTTGCGATCGGCTACAGTGTAAAAGTAGTCAAGTAAATTTAACAAAATTTTTGTTTTTAACGGTTTGATCGCAGCTTGTGTCTTTAGTGGTTTAATTTAATTCAACTTCGGAATAGTAAATCGTCTTCTTCTTATCAAATATTTTGTGTAGTACACAAGTATAGCTTATTTGCATCATATAGCTTCCAGAATTTTATTTGTTTATGGTTCAACTATGGCACTCTACAGCAATTATGGGGAAGTTTATCTTCGACTCTAACAACGTTGTCAAGTTTTGTACCAACTTTCAAAAGGAGGATCGATATGATCAAACGGACTCCTTACTAGATGTGAAGATGCAAAATCTCAACTCCCGGTGGGATATGTTGAGAATTTCTTATGAGAAAGTTTGTATTGCTGAAGAGTCTGTAGTTTCGGCGGAATTCAAAGAGGAAGCCCATAATAAATTTTAACTTTGCACCGGCTTCTTATATATCTGTAAGTCACACATTTTAGACCTCCTTAAACTTCATCAAGCCAATTCAGCCGAAGCAATCGGTACCTCCCGTCAGTCCTATTCTGTTAACCCAAATTCTGTACCCTGTATTAAAGTTCCTCCTTGCGACACCGAGGTGTTCTACGGTAGTTATGAAGAATGGCCACCCTTTCGTGATATGTTCACGGCCATCTACCTCAACCACCCAAAATTTACACCCGCGCAAAAGCTATTCCACCTTCGAAATAAGACAACAGGCAAAACAGGCGCTATTGTTGAACAATACACCTTGTGTGATAAGCATTTTCCTTTAGCTTGGGAAGTGTTAAGGGCTCGATTCGAAAACATAAGAATCTTAACAGATAAACAGCTGAAAACGCTTTTCAATATAGCTCCAGTCGCCACGGAAAGTAGCGAAGGCATACAAAAGGTGCAGAATACCATCAAGGATTGCCTCGTAATACTCAAATCGCAGGGAATTTCTGTATCTAATTGAGACCCAATCCTCATTCATCTGTGTTCACCGAAGCTCCCGGAGGAATCACTCTCGCTCTGGGAGCAATCCCTAGAGTCCCGAAAGGACCAATTTCTAACTGGTCGCTACGAGGGGGTCGAACGCCTACATGGATATAAAAGCAGCAGGCCACGGGCCTCGCTTTCACTAAAATCATCTTCATCTAAGATACAGTCGTATCATCCAGAAGAAAAACTTGCGTTTACTTGCAAATTATGCAATAAAAACCATACCTTGAAATCCTGTCCAGAATTTCGGACACTTACCAAATTCGTGAAACAAGTCGGTTTTTGCACCAACTGCTTCGCATACAATCACTCTTCACGTTACGTGCCTTAATTGACCAAGGTTCACAAAAAACGTTCGCACCAGAGAAGATACAAAATCGCCTCCAACTTCCTACCTACAAAGAAAACTTTTCAGTTACGGGAATGGGCGGAAAGTTCGTCGAAAATGCGAACCGAGTATGCCAACTGATTCTGGTATCCAAACGCCACAATACTCGTATTCACACCAACGTCATCGTCTTAAAGCCACTCACCAGTTGTCTACCATCGTTTAAAATACCAAACTCAGATTTGTCGGAAGTTAAGGACCTAGACCTTGTGGATCCAGTATTTTGCACTCCTGGGAAAATTGATCTAGTTATAGGCAGCGACCTTATTCCATAAATTATTCTCCACGGAGTTAAACATCACGTCCTGGTAGTCTTCTTGCGCAAAACTCCATTTTCGGCTGGACCATCCTCCACGGAGTGTTCTAGTTTCCACACATACGTGACTGAAATTTCAAATGAGAATCTTAATGATCAACTATCAAAGCGATGGACGGTACGTAGTGCTTTTGCCGTTCAAATCTGAGTTTCCCACCCTCCTCACCCTAGGTCCATCTCGATCACAAGCGATGAAGCAGGCGTTTGGAATGGAACATAGATTTCGTAAAAATACAACCCTCAAAGACGAATACCATCGTGTGCTAGAAGAATATTTGACCCTTGACCATATGAAACCGATCCCTCCGGAAGAAATCCACCACAACGGGAAATATTTTTCCTACTACCTTCCTCATCATTCTGTAGTTAAGCCAGACAGTACATCCACCAAAGTTCGAGTAGTATTTAATGCTTCGAAATCAACTTCATCTGGAACATCACTTAATGATGTACTCCACGCAGGCCCAACCTTGCAAGCAAATCTTATGTTCGTTATAATAAATTGGCGTCTGTATAAGTATGTATTCAACGAAGACATACAGAAAATGTACCGCCAAATTCTTTGCATGATGACGATCAACAATATCAGAGAATCCCCTTTCGCAGGGACCAGGAGGTAAAACTTACGGATTTTCCACTGAAGACGGTAACTTTCGGGGTAAATTGTGCGCCATACTTGGCCATTCGCACCTTACACCAGTTGGCAGGAAGGATATCTACCCTCTGGCTCAGAAGATCAAGACCAAAGAAACTTATGTAGACGATATCCTGTCAGGGGGACAAACCCAAACTATCAATTGTCTGATTTCAGCAGGGTTTTCACTTAAGAAAATTACTGCTAACCATCCCAAACTTCTTAGCCAGATTCCTCCTGAAGATTTGTTAGATTCTAATTTTTTAAAGTTTGATTGCTCAAGTTCGACAAAAACTCTCGGTATTAGTTGGAACGCATTAAACGATTGCTTTTTGTATACTATTGAGCCTACCCCACCACCTAGCAATGCCACGAAAAGCAAATTTTATCGTCTATTTCGAAACTTTTCGACCCCGCAGGGTGGCTGGCGCCTATTCTAATTCAGGGGAAAATATTATTACAACAGATATGGCTAGATGGTCCTGAATGGGATGAATGCGTTAAGCCACTGTCTCTGCAAAAATGGGTTCAATTCGTATTTGATCTTTCTTCTATCGAAACCAGAATGTCGGAAACAGCCAATGGCGGCACGTATTAACGACCCATAACCCGGCAGATCTCGATACTCGAGGATGCAGCCCACAGGATTTGTTGCAGCAATCTCTTTGTCGGACCGGACCAGAGTGACATTCTGGACCGATTTTCATCTTGGCCAAAAGTACTGCGAGTGATATCTTACGTTTTTCGTTTCATCCATCGTACCAAGTCCATACAGTCCACTCAGCTAACCAATTACGAGTCACTAGTTATCACTCAGTCCGAAATCCACTTTGTTAAGACGCGCCTTGTTAAACTTGCCCAAGAAAGACGCTATCCTAATGAATATCTAAAACTGTCGATTTCTAAGAAGAGTTCGCTTTTGTCTTTGAATCCCTTCCTTGATCCTAATGGCCTTCTCAGAGTAAACGGCCGTTTGGCTATCTCTGATCTCTCATATAATGAGAAACATCCAATAACACTGCGACAATTTTGAAGTTTTTGTTTGTGGGCGGAATGATTCTAATCGCGAATGAAAGGCCTTAGGCCATGTAGTAAAACCCCCAAATTTGTTTGCATTCCCAGGTCAAATTTTTTTTTTGCTTACTTATAAATTTTGAATTGGTACGATTGACTTCCTTGCATTTTCTTCTTTTTTAGTGTATAGTAAACGATTTATTTCTTCCAGTCCTTCGCTTTCTTTAATGCATGTTTCACTCGCTAATTCTGTTATAATAGCCTCAACGAAGTACCATCTTGACTTTGTAGATTTAAGCAGCGCAAATAGTTTCAAGTTTTCTAGATACATAGTAGAATTGGCTTCAAGTGTATCTGACTAAATAATAAGCTACGAGCTGTATTTAAAAATACTATTCACTTTATTTAAGTAAACAGAATACTTAGTTCCTTAATCTCCAAAAGCCTAATGATAATGTGCATTGTATGATGGATAGCTTTACATACCTACTCAAATTATTAAAATTAATTTCAGGTATACAAATTATAACTAAAAAGATGTACATATATTGTTAACAAATTCCAAAAACAAAACCGCCATTACGACCTTACTGAATTATATAGGGCCCACAAATAGGCATTTCGAAAAACTGCTAGATCTGCCATCTTTTAACAAAAACAAACGATTTTTTGTTTTTTTCAATCTTTAATTAAATTATATTTAATTGCTGTGCAAGAAAACGATAATCCGCTACTTAATTTACTGACAAAGCCATTTTAAATACAACGAAAAAGAACAAAAATTAAAAAATTTTCCCAATGTTGAAAATTGGTCAACTTTGAACGGCTCTACCTGGTAAACTATAATTTTCTTATATTAGATTTAATGAACGCTTTCATTTTTTTTTTTATTTTTACCATGCTTTGACGGCAGAGGGGCCATAGTGCGTCGTAACCAAGACGCTTACCACCTGGGCTACTACAGTTGACAGCTATGGGTAGTTTCTTCAACTTATACTAATAGGAACATAGTTGAAAGCCCCTTAACAATTTCAAAATTCAAATGAAATTCCTGAAAATTTCGTCGTTTCACGGGTCTAGCTCAAAAGGAAGAATTCAAGAGATTCCGGAAAAACAAGAAACTCAGTTTAAAAATGTACAGAGAAACAGTTAAGTCCGTTGAATTATCCGAGTTTGCAGTCGTTTAATTCAACCCCTGTTCCTTGTATTTTTTATGCAGATGTACTTGCGCATCTTGAATATCTCCTATTCTAGTGGATCCAATGAAATTCCCTCAATCATGCTGAAAATGTGTGCTCAATTAATATCGTTATTTAGAGTACCTCTACGGCATCTCAAAAAAGTAGAAAGAGTCATAGTCATCATAATACCTTTATATAAGCATTGGAGATGATCAAGTGTTACAAACTGTAGAAGAATAGCAAAGACGTAACGTCGCCTATACGTGAACCAGAGGGCAGGATTTGCCTTCAATCAGATCTGAACATGCTATTTGAAGAGTATAATATGACAATATGTCACCAAATCTTCCAAAGTGCAAGTACTCGTGCTTCACCAGGAAATCTTACCGATCGTATGTGTACTATATGATTGATTATATTCTTAACCAAGTCACTAGCTTTGTTGACTTAGGTGTTACAATGGATCCTAAACTAGACTTTAAATCACATATTTAATATTGTGTGAACAGAATTAAAGGAAAAATAACAAAAATTAAAAAATTTTCCCAATGTTGAAAATTGGTCAACTTTGAACGGCTCTACCTGGTAAACTATAATTTTCTTATATTAGATTTAACGAACGCTTTCATTTTTTTTTTATTTTTACCATGCTTTGACGGCAGAGGGGCCATAGTGCGTCGTAACCAAGACGCTTACCACCTGCGCTACTACAGTTGACAGCTATGGGTAGTTTCTTCAACTTATACTAATAGGAACATAGTTGAAAGCCCCTTAACAATTTCAAAATTCAAATGAAATTCCTGAAAATTTCGTCGTTTCACGGGTCTAGCTCAAAAGGAAGAATTCAAGAGATTCCGGAAAAACAAGAAACTCAGTTTAAAAATGTACAGAGAAACAGTTAAGTCCGTTGAATTACCCGAGTTTGCAGTCGTTTAATTCAACCCCTGTTCCTTGTATTTTTTATGCAGATGTACTTGCGCATCTTGAATATCTCCTATTCTAGTGGATCCAATGAAATTCCCTCAATCATGCTGAAAATGTGTGCTCAATTAAGATCGTTATTTAGAGCATCTCTACGGCATCTCAAAAAAGTAGAAAGAGTCATAGTCATCATAATACCTTTATATAAGCATTGGAGAAGATCAAGTGTTACAAACTGTAGAAGAATAGCAAAGACGTAACGTCGCCTATACGTGAACCAGAGGGCAGGATTTGCCTTCAATCAGATCTGAACATGCTATTTGAAGAGTATAATATGACAATATGTCACCAAATCTTCCAAAGTGCAAGTACTCGTGCTTCACCAGGAAATCTTACCGATCGTATGTGTACTATATGATTGATTATATTCTTAACCAAGTCACTAGCTTTGTTGACTTAGGTGTTACAATGGATCCTAAACTAGACTTTAAATCACATATTTAATATTGTGTGAAGAGAATTAAAGGAACTCTGGCATTCAATGAATTACCATTCCGATGTTGTAAAATTTTGCACATATGTGCTTTCTAATACATAACAACAAATTTTCGTATAGATATGTAAATGGATACATATTCCGAATAAATATATCTTGAAATAAAATGAAATAAAATAAAATAAAGTAAATAACAAAAAATAAAATAAAACAAAATAAAATAAAATGAAATGAAACGAAATGAAATGCAGGAATCCAGCGTTATATTTATACAACAAGCATAATGAGTACCTGGTCTTTTTTTTTAAGAAAATTTTTGGTACTATTTATTGATACATTTTTCATAGTACATATCACTATTAATATAATATTATCGTTCACAAAAATTTGGATATATAATTAAACCATGCTTAACTGATTTGAAAAAATGTAGTTGGCTAATTTTTTCGGGTGTACTAACACATATCATTATATGCGTGTGAGCATCACTGATTTAAAGCCAAATAAATAAATAAAAAAATATCTCTAAGTACCTAATTAAAATAAATGTTTGTATTCATTTACATTTTTTTATTTGTACCTTCCATGATGGAAAAAGTTAAAAAAAAAAACTTTTTTTAACAAAACTCAGCATAATATGTAGTCATAGGGCGGCATAATCCGTAATGCAGGCGGGCGCACAAACTGCCAGCGGCGGCCCTGCTAAAACTCGTTTTATTTAATTGGTAAGGCTAATATTGGAATAAATATATATACTAGCATTAACCCGTGGGTTTTACCCCACGTTTCTATAAAAAAATGCATTATAAATAAAACAGATTCAATTTGTTTAACTTTTTATAACCCCATACCGAATGTCAGTGGCCTAGCCTAAATACTTCTAGAAATATGGGCTATGAAGAATTTCAATCGTAGCGGATTAATCTCATAACACTCTCAACCAAATTTCATAGGTCTAACCTAGATACTTCCAGAGATACAGACTTTAATAAATTCCATACGTATGTTTCAGGTGTTAGCGGTTAGTCTCATATAACCCTTCCCCAAATGCCAGTGGTCCAACTCAAATACTTTCAAAGATATGGGCCATGAAAAATTCCAGTTGTATGGGGGTGCCACGCCAGGGATGTTTAGCATTATAATTACCACCTACCGAAAATCTATGGGCAATCGAGTTAAAAAAAGCTTCGTATTCTGGAGTTGTGATGCTGTGTCTAGGAGGTAAGTTTAAGTTGTATATACATACATACATATGTATGTATATAAGCCAATATTATAACATTTAAGTTTTACCCCAGCAGCTTGTATTGACAGTATTTGAGTTGCTTCAAGTATAAGTTAGCACCCAACAATAATGCCAACAACAACTGTAACCCAAACTCAAAGTTGGCACCCAACAATAATGCCAACAACAACTGTAACCCAAACTCAAAGTTGGCACCCAGCAGGTATGCCAACAACAACAGCATCAAATAAGCCAGACGCCTAGTCAGCAAGTGAACACTTAGCTGAGGGCGTTCTCACGATAGTGAAACTCGAGCATACCAATGAACGGCAAATGCCAAGTCATCATTATCACGGGCAACAGTAGCGATCAGGGAAATAGGCATTTAGGTGCAGTCACCGAGTTCTTGTATTCAGTCATAATAACTCACCGAACCGAATTGGTTGCCTGACTCGTGTCAGGGAGATAATAAAAGTTGTGAACAAAAAGCGTTTGCATTTCTGGCGCCCAACGTGGGGCCACGCGAAGTTATCCCTATAAAAGGATACGAAAGTTAACGTGGCCAAGGGTTCGATTCCCACAACAGAAAAATAAATTAAAAGTTTGTAAAAATTACGAAAGTGATTAAACGTGTGTAACACGTTCGGGTTGGATAGCCACAAGAGAAAAATAAATTTAACGTTTGTAAAAACACAAAAACTAATTGAACGTGTGTAAAGCGTACGAGTTGATACTTACTAATTTAGTCAAAAGGGGGTCAGGTACCCACAAAAAATAAATTAAACATTTAAAGAAAATAAACAAAACTAATTAAACGTGTACGGGCTAATCCCTATTAAATAGATAAATAAACTATTCAACAACCAACAAGTTAATCAAAAGAGGGTTGGATACCCACAAGAAAATAAATTAAACATCTAAAAAAATACAAATCGTACGGGCTAATAACTGCCGAATAAATAAATAAACTAATCAACAATCAACAAGAGGTACAGGCTGCTCCAGCGAGGACAATCGGACAAGGACACCAAAATGAAATCAAATATGAATATCTGCATGTAAGTAGAGTGTTCAGCATACCGTTTAAATAAATAAACAAATAAATAAAGTGTTAGGAGTTTTTGAAAAGTGTTGCCTTGAGAGACGGTTGTTAAGTGTTAGTCTTAAAATGGACCAAGCTCAAATGCAGGCCCTTCTGAATGTTGCGGTTCGCGTGGCGACCGAGCAGACAAAGCGTGAGTTTCAAACTCAGGTGGAGGAACTGACCAGTAGGTTGTCGAGAATGGAAACCACTGCTCGAGTGGTAGAATACGAGGCTGTCACAATTCAGCCTGGCGTTACCTGTGACGAATCACTAGATCTTGTTAAAACAATGCCGGAATTTAGGGGTGATCAGGAAAGGCACGTGTCCTGGAGGCAGGCCGCGCATACGGCCTATAAAGTTTTTGAAAATTATGTAGGAAGCTCAAAGCATTACCAGGCTGTGGGCATAATAAGGAACAAGGTTGTGGGGTCTGCTGATATGGTTTTGTCTTCTTTTAATACGGTCCTGAATTTTCAAGCAATAATCTCAAGGTTGGACTTCACTTATGCTGATAAAAAACCAGTGTATTTGATTGAGCAAGAGCTCTCAATGTTGAGCCAAGGGTCATTGTCGGTAGCTAAGTTCTATGACGAGATAGAACGGAAGTTAACACTTATAATCAATAAAACTACGATGACTCACGGCGGAAATAGGGTACTTATCGAGTCGCTTAGTAAAAAATATCGCGAAGATGCCCTTCGCGTCTTTATTTCTGGCCTTAATCGGCCATTGTGCGATATTCTCTTCTCGTCGCAACCCTCGGATCTACCCTCTGCACTGGCATTGGCCCAGGAACTTGAGGCCAACCGAGCGAGGATGACAAAAATGACTATAATGAATTCGATCGGAAGGACGAATCTTTTACCTCAGGTCCCCGGTTCATACCAATATTCACCACAATACCGTAGGGTCCCAAATGACCAAATACGACATCGTCCGGTCCCGATGGAGGTGGACCCATCTCTCTCACGTTTTAGGCAAACCGGCCTACAACCGGCGCCATACAATGATGCCCGACAAGTGGTTCAGGGTTCTTCCCGAAACCAAAATAATGGGAACCCGCGCAACTCGACGGTACCCATAACCACCCAAGGTAATTCGCAGCCGGCCACGGTTGCACAAAAACGACAACACGGAAGCGAACGCTACCCCACCCCAAAAAAGGAACGTATTAACCACCTCTCTCATGAGATGAATGATTTGGAGGGCGAACTTTATCCGAGTGAAGACGACTGCGGCTATGCCAACTGTAATTTCGACGAGCGGTTTGAAAAAAATGAATTTGATCCAAGCGATGACGTTAATTTTTTAGGGGTGGGTCCCTCTTGCCCTATGTCAGCAGGACACTACGGGGAAGAGGTCTAAAGTTCCTAGTCGATACAGGTGCCGCCAAGAGTTATATTAAAAACTTAAGCACTCTTAAGGGAATCAAAAGCCTGCAGAGACCCTTCACTGTTAAATCTATACATGGCACCGAAAAAGTTGAGCAGTATTGCACAATAAATATTTTTAATAATAACTTTGAGTTTTTTATCCTCCCTAGTCTTGATACATTTGACGGTATCATTGGCTTCGATCTTCTTAGGGAGGTTAACGGTAATATTGATTTGAGAAACGGAGTTTTGAGACACGATGGAGGTTGTGAAAGATTTTTTTGTTACCGCTGCCCAGACGTAAATAAGTTAGCTTCATCGGACCACAATTTGGCGGGGGCGGAGCAGAGCACCACATCAATTCTGAAGCGACATGCTAGGGCTTTCGCTGATCCAGACGAGACTCTGCCATACAGCACTAACATTGTTGGAACAATTAGAACCATTGACGATCTCCCGGTGTATTCTAAGACCTACCCATACCCCATGGCAGCAATGGAATTCGTGAACAATGAAATTTCAGACATGCTGCGCAATGGTATTATAAGGCCATCCCGTTCTCCCTACAACAACCCAATATGGGTGGTAGATAAAAAGGGGCATGACGAAGAGGGTAAAAGGAGGTCGCGTCTGGTAATAGACTTTAGGAAACTTAATAGCAAAACCATAAGCGATAAGTATCCAATCCCTGATACTTCTGTTATTTTATCAAATATGGGAGGCTCTGCTTTTTTTTCAACAATCGATCTGAAGTCGGGCTTCCATCAGATTAAATTGGCAGAGAAAGACCGTGAGAAGACAGCTTTCTCCGTAAACAGTGGGAAGTATGAATTTTGCAGACTTCCCTTCGGTTTGAAGAATGCTCCAAGCATTTTTCAGCGGGCCATCGATGACGTCTTAAGAGACGAGATCGGAAAGACATGTCACGTCTACATCGACGATGTGATCATCTTTTCCAAGACTGCAGAGGAGCACGGTAGGGACATCGACCGAATCCTTGTGAAGTTATACAATGCTAATATGCGCGTGTCTGCCGAAATTCTTTCGGCAGAGCGTGGAGTTCCTTGGATTTACTGTGTCTAAGGACGGCATAAAAACCTGCCCCGACAAGGTAAAGGACATCCTTAGCTTCAAGGTTCCAAGATCACTTCGAGCATTGCGCTCATTTCTGGGACTTGCAAGCTATTACCGTCGCTTTGTGAGGGATTTTGCAACGATTGTTAAGCCACTGACGAGGTACTTGCGCGGTGAAAATGGGAACATTAAAGCCAGCCAATCGAAGAAAGTCGAAATAACTCTGGATGATGAGGCACTAGGCGCATTCAATAGAGTAAAGAAAATCCTTGCTTCTGAGGATGTATTGCTCCTATACCCCGACTATGAAAAGCCATTCGAGTTGACCACTGACGCATCATCTCATGGCATAGGCGCCGTCTTGTCTCAGGGCGGGCGACCTATCACAATGATATCAAGAACACTTTCGCAGACTGAGGAGAACTACGCTACTAATGAGCGGGAGTTGTTGGCTATAGTCTGGGCCCTGCAAAAACTTCGGAACTACCTATACGGTGTGAACAACCTAAAGATCTTTACCGACCACCAACCTCTGACCTTTGCAATATCTGATAAAAATCCGAATGCCAAGCTCAAGAGATGGCGAGCCTTTGTTGAGGAGTTTTCTCCGCAATTCCATTACAAACCGGGAAAGGAAAACCTGGTTGCTGACGCATTGTCCCGGCAACATATAAATGCGTTGGATTGCGAACGGTCAGACAGCGTGATAGCGAATAGTGAGGAGTCCCTTACCCAGACTATTTCGACGGTGTCAAATCCTTTGAACTGTTTTCGGGTGACTCATTCTCGAAAACCACAAAAATAATTTTTAAATCAAGGATGAGACACCGTATAATTTTCAGTGGTCCGGACGAACTTATGCGCGCAATGAAAGAATGCGTTAATGCAAACGTTGTGAACGGTGTGTTGTGTGACTTGCCGACTCTTGCTAAAATGCAAGACAAAATACTTACCGAATTTCCCGCAGTCAAGATACGGCATACAAAAAAACAGGTCACAGACGTCTTCAATAAAGATGACCAGCTAGAGATTTTACAGACAGAGCATAACAGGGCCCATAGATCGTTGCGTGAAAATGTGCGCCAAATCCTCAACTGCTACTACTTTCCTGGCATGAGAAAAATGCTAAAGGAAATAATTTCTAATTGTAAGGTATGCCATGAGGCTAAATACCAACGGCATCCACCAAAACCGGGGATAGGGGAAACGCCTATTCCATCGTGCCCAGGGGAAATTATCCATGTGGATATTTATTCCACAGACAGGGCTCACTTTCTCACATCCATAGACAAATTTTCAAAATTCGCTGTGGTATTCCCGATAAAGTCTAGAGCTATAGTGGATGTGAAGGAGCCCATGTATGAATTGCTTAACTTTTATAAAAATACCAAAACATTAGTCTGCGACAATGAAAAGTCCTTAAACTCGGAGACAATTAAGGCAATACTAAGAAATCATTTCGGTGTGGAAATTTATACCACACCCCCTGCACATAGTACTTCGAACGGTCAAGTTGAACGGTTTCACAGTACATTGTCTGAAATTGCCCGTTGCCTGAAGCTAGAAGGTAAAGTATCCGACACAATTGAATTGATTCTTCTCGCAACATCAAAATACAATCGCACAGTCCATTCCGTAACGCAAAAAAGGCCTATAGATATAATTCATTCTATTCCTGAAGAACTTAGGGAGCGAATACGACTCAGGCTGTTGGAGACTCAACAGTCAGACTTGGCAAGACACAATGTGGGAAGCAAATTGCGACTCTATAGCCCGGGGGAAAAGGTCTTCGTAAAGACAAACAAAAGAATAGGTAACAAGTTCACAAAACTCTATGTCGAAAAAACGGTGCAGAAGGACCTTGGGTCAACTGTTCTAATAGACAACAGAAAAGTTCACAAAAGTAACTTAAAGTACTAAGAAACGCCTTTCGTATCGTTGCAGATATATAATTTTTCTCGGCCTCTCGGTCGAAACAAAGGTACTTAATTACACCAGTTCTTACTACATCCCTCTCACAACCGGTAAGGTGGCCATTCACGAACAGCACGGATTTTTATTGCACAAAACAAATTTATCCCTTTATGAGACAATAGTTGATGACACGACCAGGCTATCAGAGCATTTTCCACAGTCACATATGCGGCGTCTACTGGGAAGTGACGCGGAACAGATGACACTGCTGCTGGATGCTGTCAGGGTACATCACCGCCATGCTCGTAGCATCAACGTGTTAGGGACTGCCCTAAAATATATCGCCGGAACGCCTGATTTTGATGACTTCCTGAAGATCGAATTTAAAACTGAAAACTTGATAGAATCACAGGAGCAACAAATCTTGATCAACTCAAAAACACAGGAAAAAATAAATTAATTGACAAATACTGTTAATGAACTGCTCGAAAACGCCAAGCGAACCCAAATAGATACTGGCAACCTTTTTTCTCTGGCAACCGCTAGGAACAGGGCGATGATGATGGAATTAGAGACCGTCATAACGTCCGTCACCCTGGGTAAGGTAAATATAATCAACCCTATTTTGTTGAGCGGTATTGAAGTAAAGAACCTGCTGGATGCTGAGCACTCTGCCAACGTAACCATAAGTGATTTACTACAAGTTTCTAAGATCAAAATATTTCAAACTAATGAATGTATTTATTTCCTTATAAAATATCCAAAGATAGCTAGTGTTTGTAATTTGTTGAAGATGTTGCCCGTGATACACGACGGAAAGCTTGTATCATTGGAGACAG
Source organism: Sphenella marginata (assembly GCA_951509765.1). NCBI lineage: Eukaryota > Metazoa > Arthropoda > Insecta > Diptera > Tephritidae > Sphenella > Sphenella marginata. Next base: position 47,089,631 of record OX608082.1, read on the forward strand.
AGGATATAGCGGAATGCAAGGGAAGTTACATACCACTGCACAATTGCAAGGAAGCCTTAATGTCGAGCTTTTGCCAACCTTTGGGAGATAGCCCGTGTGCAATGCAGCTTCTGAACACTCACTCAGCAACCTGCAAAACGACATCAGCTGACCACGTAGCTGCCATAAGGGAAATCGATAATGGCATTGTACTAGTAAACAACCAACCAGCAACACTGTTCGATGAAAACTTAACAAGGCTGACAAGGGGAACCTTTATAGTAACCTTTGACGGGGAAATTACCATTAACGCAACCACCTTTTATAATTGGAATAAAATAGCCCACTCTCGTCCCGAAGCTGCTCCTGCGCAGATTATAAATTTTACTGACCACATGACTCTATTGTCACTTCCATACTTGGAAAAAATCAACATAAAGAGTCTCAGGCACATATCGCACCTAGAGAATCTTGTTCATATCCGCTCAGCACAGTCAATGGGCGCTTTGTCACTTGTAGTGGTAGCAGCTATCATAATTTTTGCGGTTGGTCGGATACGAAAACGAAGAACCCGAGCGAATCTAGACATTGCCATAATAGAAGCCGCGGACGGCTTCACTTCAAGCGGGGGGGCAGTTAGCACCCAACAATAATGCCAACAACAACTGTAACCCAAACTCAAAGTTGGCACCCAACAATAATGCCAACAACAACTGTAACCCAAACTCAAAGTTGGCACCCAGCAGGTATGCCAACAACAACAGCATCAAATAAGCCAGACGCCTAGTCAGCAAGTGAACACTTAGCTGAGGGCGTTCTCACGATAGTGAAACTCGAGCATACCAATGAACGGCAAATGCCAAGTCATCATTATCACGGGCAACAGTAGCGATCAGGGAAATAGGCATTTAGGTGCAGTCACCGAGTTCTTGTATTCAGTCATAATAACTCACCGAACCGAATTGGTTGCCTGACTCGTGTCAGGGAGATAATAAAAGTTGTGAACAAAAAGCGTTTGCATTTCTTATATCATACTTTAAAATCGATTTGACTATAATGGCACAACCGGCGTGAGCCCTGTTGCTTGGGTGATAAGTGGCGCCAACGTTGTAGTTGTTATACCCAGCGTACTAGAACTAGTACAAGGGTATTATAATTTTGTCCACAAAACGGTACTACGTAACGGCGCAAAATAATCGAGTTAGATATAGAGTTCCAGGTATGAAAGTTCTTAGGTTGAAAAGAGGAAGGCATGTCCGTCCGTCTGTCCGTCCGTGTACACGATAACTTGAGTAAAAATTGAAAAATTTGCATGAAATTTTGCATACAGGTTACTTTCTGGCCAAGGTAGGTTGCTATTGAAACTGGGCTAAATCGGATGATAACCACGCCCCCTTTTTCGATATCGAAAATTTCGAAAATCACATAAATTGACATAACTTGCGTAAAAACTGAGATATTTGCATGGATTTTGGTGTATTGGTTACTTTCTGGCCAAGGTAGGCTGCTGTTGAAAATTGTCGCAGTCGAATTATAACCACGCCCCCTTTTTCGATATCGAAAGTTTTGAAAATCACATAAATTAACATAACTTGAGTAAAAATGTAGATCTTTGCATGAAATTTGCTATGCAGGTTACTTTTTGGCCAATGTAGGTTGCTATTGGAAATGGACGAAATGATAACCGCGCTTCCTTTTTCGATATCGAAAATTTCGAAAATCACATAAATTAACATAACTTGAGTAAAGATTGAGGTATTTGCATGAAATTTGTTATGCAGGCTACTTTCTGGCCAAGGTAAGCTGCTGTTGAAAATTGTCGAAATCGGATGATAACCACGCTGGGTATTTAATGTTCGGTTCACCCGAACTTGTTAATATAAAAAATATTTGAAACTAGCAAAATATCAAATTATCTTTGGAAAATATTTCAGTTTCCTGAGTATGACGAGGTAAGCCATTGTCATTCCATATTACTATTCTTAAATCTACTTGCAGAGATTAAACGCTCAATGTTTCCATTGCTTTTTGTCCGTTTGTCTCATTGTTGTTGTTGTTTTAACAACTAAAACACTCCCTGAAGGTTTTCGGGAGTGAAGCCGAATTGAATCCGGTACGCTTTGATGCTCCCTTGCGGTACTGCCCGACTGTCGTTGTAGCGATTTTGTATAACCAGTAGAACCTTCTAGGTCATGTCATCCCTCCTTCCGTAAAAAAGGACGTAATTTCCTTTGTGCTTTTTAGTCCCCTTTTACGACTGGTATGCCTACCTCGGCATATTCTAAACCAGACCTGTTAAATTCCCATTAACATTAATAATGATTAATATTTTTGGCTTTTTTAATTTTAATGATTAATTAATTTTGTGATTATTAATTAGAAAGTATTAATTAAAAAAAGAATCATGATTTATGGCCATTGAAAAAAAATCAAAAATAATTGAAAAAATTGTCCATTATTTTTAGTTAAAAACAATCATTCGATTAAAAACAATCAAGTAATAAAAGTAATCTAGCAATTAGAATTAATCAAAGACTTAAAATTAATCGAACAATTAAAATTGATTATACAATTAAATAAGTTAATTTTGTTATTTGATTATTTTCAATTATTTCATCATCATCATCATCATTTTCCTTAACTCCTATTGGAGCATAGGGCCTTGACCACCGACTCATGACATCATTTCACGTGTATTCTGCCTCCTCTAATACTTTGTCGTCGACTGCCCTGTGGATACCATCGCAATGCTTGTCGGGCTATATTTACTGACGGTCTTCTAAGAGTGTGTCCAATCCTCGACCACTTTCGCTCGGTTTTTTCTGTGGCAGCTTTAGGCTGATTTGCTCGAGACCATAAGTTGTCATTAGATATAGTTTGTGGCCACCGAATTTTCAGGATTTATTTATCAGGACATTTATTAATAGAAACTTGTAGGCGTTTTTGAATTAGGCTCGATTTTTTCCATCTCACAACCATAAAACAACACTGATTTTACATTTGAGTTAAACAATCAGAACTTCGTTTTTAAGGATATTTGGCTGGACCTCCACATGTCAGTTGCCCAAAAGCCATTCTTGCTTTATTTATGCTGGACTCAACGTTCTCATCTCTTCTTCTTCTTTAAATGGCCATCTAACCGCCTGAGCGATTTTGACCGTCCAACATAGCTCGCCAGTCATTTCTTCTTTGCGCCAACTGGCGCCAATTGGAAACCCCACGAGATCGCAGGTCGGTCTCCACTTGGTCCTTCCATCGGAGTGGTGGTCTTCCTCTTCCTCTGCTTCCACCGGCGGGTGCCGATAAGTATACCTTCTGGGCTGGAGCGTCTTCGTTCATTCGCACGACGTGGCCTAGCCAGCGAAGCCGCTGTGTTTTAATGCGCTGTACTATGTCGACGTCTGCGTAAAGCTCATACAACTCATCATTAAATCTTCTTCGGTACTCGCCGTCGCCAACGCGTAGAGGCCCATAAATCTTTCGCAGAACTTTTCTCTCGAATACTCCCAATGCAGCCTCGTCAGATGTTGTTAGTGTCCACGCCTCTGCACCATATAGCAGGACGGGAGCGATGAGTGACTTGTAGAGTGTGATTTTCGTGCGTCGAGAGAGGACTTTACTTTTCAATTGCCTACTCAGTCCAAAGTAGCATTTATTTGCAAGAGCAATTCTTCGTTGGATTTCTAGGCTGGCATTATTGTTGGAGTTTATGCTGGATCCAAGGTAAACGAAGTCCTTCACTATTTCGAACTTTTTGGTGCCAGCAGTGGCGTGGGTGCCAAGGCGCGAATGCGCTGACTCTTTGCTTGATGACAGCATGTACTTCGTTTTGCCTTCGTTCACCACCAAACCCATTTTTTCCGCTTCTTTTTCTAGTTTGGAGTACGCAGAGGTTACGGCACGGTTGTTAAGGCCGATAATGTCAATGTCGTCAGCATATGCTAACAGTTGCACGCTTTTATAGAATATTGTTCCAGCGCGGTTGAGTTCTGCAGATTGTATTATTTTCTCCAACATCAAATTAAAGAAATCGCACGATAGGGGGTCACCTTGTCTGAAACCTCGTTTAGTTTCAAACGGCTCGGAGAGGTCCTTCCCAATTCTGACTGAGCTGGTGGTGTTGCTCAATGTCATTTTGCAAAGCCGTATAAGTTTTGCGGGGAAACCAAATTCAGACATAGCGGCATATAGGCAGCTCCTTTTCGTGCTATCGAAAGCGGCTTTAAAATCAACAAAGAGGTGGTGTGTGTCGATTCTTTTCTCACGGGTTTTCTCCAGGATTTGACGTATTGTAAAAATCTGGTCGATGGTAGATTTTCCAGGTCTGAAGCCACACTGATAAGGTCCAATCAGTCTGTTCACGTCAGGCTTCAATCGTTCGCACAATACGCTTGACAAGACCTTATATGCGATATTCAAAAGGCTGATTCCGCGGTAGTTGGTGCAGTTTGCAGGATCACCTTTTTTGTGGATTGGGCAAAGAACACTTAGATTCCAATCTTCGGGCATGCATTCATGCTGGTGCATACGCCTTACCAGCTCCTCGCCGCCATGCTTGAATAGCTCAGCAGGCAAACCATCAGCGCCAGCTGCTTTATTGTTTTTTAACCGGGATATTGCTATTCGCACCTCATTATAGTCGGGTTCTGGGACGTCAATTTCGTCGTCTTCGATTGTGGGTTCGGGTTCGAGCTCTTCTCTGGTTTCTTGCTCAATTTCTCCATTTAAAAGGGCAGAGAAGTGATCCCTCCATATCTCTAGTATTCTCTGAACATCAGTCACCAGGTCGCCGTTCTCGTTCTTACAGGAATTTGCCCCGGGCTTGAAACCTTCCGTCATTCGTCGAATTTTTTGATAGAATTTTCGGGCATTATTCCCATTGGCTAGCATCTCAAGCTCATTGATTTCACGCTTTTCTGCCTCTCTTTTTTTTTTTGCCCGGAAAAGTCGCCTCGCTTCCCTTTTCAACTCGCGGTAGTGTTCACACACACTCCTTGTTGCACTCGATCTTAGCGTTGCCTTGTAGGCTTCGTTCTTTCTTTTCGTTGCAGCTCGGCACTCTTCATCATCGTACCAGTTGTTTCTTCTCGTTCGCCGGAATCCAATTACTTCTTCGGCTGCGGTACGGAGTGCTCCTGTGATGTGCTCCCACTGCTCATGCATTCCACTGGGTTGAATTGTGCTCTCAGAGAGCAGGTGTGAGAGTCGGTCTGCAAAATCATTGGCGGTCTGTTGCGATTGCAGCTTTTCGACGTCCAGCTTTCCTTGCGTTTTCTGTTGCACCTGTTTTGTCGTACAGAGGCGGGTACGAATCTTAGCTGCTACTAGGTAGTGATCGGAGTCGATGTTTGGACCTCTTATTGTGCGAACATCTAAAACGCTAGAAGCATGCCGTCCGTCTAGAAGCATGCCGTCCGTCAACGTTCTCATCTGCGCCACTTTTATTTGAGACAATATTGTTGGCCTGGATGGAATATTATAGCCATATCTAATAACTTTCGTTTTTGCTGTATTGATGCTTGGTTGGTTGGTTGGTTGGAGTGGCGAGTCTCGTGAACTAACCAATGAAGATTACGACAGAAAATTTGCGTGGTGGGACTGTCACCCCTATATCCATGCCGTTGAGCCGAAAAATTTTAGAAGTTCCTCAATCTTAACATCGCTGAGCTCAGAGAGACTCCCGAACAAGGCTTTTCCCAGAAATTTCGTTCTGCTCCTGCAGTGCGCCGGGCAGCCGCACAGCCGCGTGCGCCCTACCGTCCAATGTCCAGTGAGGGCCGAAACTAATTCTGTTGTTCCTGAGAAGGGTCGAAGTTCGTGCTTCATTTTACGAGGGCCATAAACTCCTTGAAACTCTGCAGGACTGCAAACGCTTCCATCTATCCGTAGCCTCACCCAGCCAGTGCTGAGAGATCCGACCCTTGAGCAGTCCCAGCGGTGCAAGGACCTCCTTCGCTTCTGAGGAAAACTCCCGGCACCCATATTAGAGAAATGGAATGTCGACTTGCCAGGTTCATGGTCCACTCCCTGCACTGACCCACAAGGCTCGAAGTGATCGTCGAATACGGCCGTGACCGTATCCAATCTCTTTCCAGAGTCCCAACTCCCGAAGCCTGAGTGCACCATTAGATGCTATTTCCTTGATAAAGAGATCGATCGGTGGTATATTGCATATCACGTTCCGAGCCTCTGTGGGGTATGATCTAATCGCTTCTGTGATTGTGCCACAAGCAGCCAGCTGAACTTTGCTTAGCATGTTCCCAATGTAGCCGGTTGGAAAAAATCCTCAGACTGAACCCTCCAAGAGAATGCCGACTGGTAATGGATACCACAGCTGTCTGTAGTTGGTACTTTAGCGCCTTTCTATTGGACGGTATCCAGCTAAGGTCAGGAATCACAGCTATACGTGTTGGCTCTTTAATAGCCCGGACGTATGGACGGGATTCTTGACTATGGTCCCGAGGTAACGGTGACTGACTGGGACTTTCTTGGACAACGATTAGGAGTAGTTTGCTTTGGGCTGGTAGGTGCGGTATTCTGCCAACTCAGTAGGTTGGGGTGAAACCCAACCGAAATGGATGGGTGGCTAATGTCGCAGCTGCCCACGTCCCATTAAAACCTTGGCAGGCCTCAGGGTACGTTCCCCGCCCGTCGCCATTTAGTTGCTGGTGTAGGTGCGGTTGAGGATCTTCCCGTTTTTGCGCTCGGTCTGGCTCTGAAGGCATGTCTCATAAGGACATTCGTCAACCCTCGCGAGTTACGTCACCTGGCCATTCCACTCCAATAGCAAAGCAATGAGGTTGACTGGTCAGCGTAACGCTACACCTAACAAAATACTTCAGTGCATTGGACCATCGTATTGCACAATAACAAAGAATTTGCCAATAAAGTAAACAAGTGCATTGCTTCAAGACAATTTCACAAATAGTATTTATTAGAGAAATTAAGCAATTAGCTCACAACAAAAGAAGTGCATTAGCACTTATGAAATCAATATTTCGATACATATTGTACATAATACAATTTTGATGACTAAACATAAAAATGTTATAAATTACATTGTAAGAACTTTTGTAAATGTCAATGTATGAACGTTAATAAATGAATAAACTTGTTTGGCGCAGTCTACGGAGATCAATTCCAAAGAATTGACAGAACCAAAGTTTCGGTTAATACAAATCTGAAGATTTGATCGCGAAACATAGCAAATTCTAAAGAATTTTGCAAGTGGCTTTGTGCAAATCAGCCGACGTTGAATCATTAAAGTGAAACAAAAATCCAAAGATTTTACCACAAAATAAAGCAAACTCTAAAGAACTTTGCAAGTGACTTTGTGCAAATCAACCGACGTTGAATCATTAAATTGAAACAAAAATCCAAAGATTTTACCACAAAATAAAACATACTCTAAAGAGCTTTGAAAGTGGCTTTGAGAAAATCAATCAAAATTTAAATAAAGTGGGACAAAAATTTATATATTTGACCGCAAAGAAAGTTCACCCTATAACTCACCACTATGGATCGTCCCAAAAAAAGTGGGCAAATCCTGGAAAAAGAAATGGCGTATCGTTATAGACTATAGAGCCTTGAACGATATTAAGGTAAGCGACAAATTTCCTATTCCCAATATTGAAAACATACTGGAGAAATTAGGAAGAGCCCAGTATTTCACCACATTAGACCTGGCCAAGGGTTTTCACCAGATTCTCATTAAAGAAGAAGACAGGGCGAAAACCGCATTTTCTACTCCACTAGGACGTTACGAGTTTGTTCGTATGCCTTTTGGCCTAAAAAATGCCCCAGCCACTTTCCAAAGGCTTATGAAGTCAGTATTAAGGGATTACATTAATAAAATATGTGTAGTTTACCTAGACGATATCCGTGTGTTCAGCACCACAGCCAGGAACACATGGATAACATCAGAAAAATTTTCAATAGGCTAAGGCAACACAATCTTCGAATTCAGATTGACAAATGTAATTTTTTCGCCACCACTACAGAATATTTAGGACACATCTTGACCACAGAAGGAGTGAAGCCAAACCCCACCAAAGTGGAGGCAATTCAAAAACTCAAGCTGCCGCAAACAGCAAAACAAATAAAATCCTTTCTAGGAGCAACTGGATACTATCGTAAATTCATAAAGAATTACGCCACGATAGCTCAGGCTATTACAAAGTATCTGAAAAAGGATGTAAAGGTTAACGTCCATGCTACACAGTATATGGATGCCTTTTATACACTAAGAAGGTTACTAATCTCCCCACCGGTGCTAAAGTACCCGGACTTTAAAAAGAAGTTTGAGATTGTCACTGATGCAAGTGATTACGCCATAGGAGGTGCACTAATACAAACAGGACATCCAATCTGCTATGCAAGCAGAACTTTGAATGAGCATGAAAAAAAATATTCAACCACAGAAAAAGAACTTCTTGCCATAGTATGGGCAGTTAACTAGGAACTTCGACTTATTAACTGACCAGCAACCACTAAAGTGGCTACAAACTAAATATAAAGGGAAAGACATTAACCCGAGATTACAGAGATGGATACTAAAACTAGGAGAATACGACATTAATATCGGCTACATTAAAGGTAAAGAAAATACCCTAGCTGATTTTCTAAGTAGAATAAATAATGACACAGGCGAAATCTACTTAGTAAGGTCGGATGTACAGGTAGAGGATAACATAGACAACATGAGCACTTGTGCAACAATACATTCCCAAGAAGAGGAACTCAACAATCACTTTCCAATTTTAGGTACAGTAGTCAATCGGTTCCATACCCAAATAATCTTAACCGGTCATAAGAACAGAGAGATAGAAATAGTTGATGGGAAAACTAAGATATTTATTAGCCTAGATGGTATAAATAGCGGTTTTATGTCAGATATTTTCCGAAGATTCCTCAAATCAGGAAAGGTAGGAATTTTTTCTGAACTCCCTGATAGCGAATATAATACCGTACAACAAAAATTGATAGAATTATTTAATGGAGGAATAAAATTCTTCAAATGCTCACATCATGCTAAAGATATGCGAGATGAAGATGAAGGCTTTAGGTAGATTAAAAATTATCACTTCACAGAAAGTGGTCATTCAGGCATCAATGAAAACTACGAAGGATTAAAAAGGTTCATATACCATAAAAATCTAAAACAGCTTATTCACAAATTTATAAACAATTGCGATATATGTTGCCAAACCAGACCTGTTAAGTAATGATTAATAATCCTAGTGATTACCGGTTTCATTGATTACTTTTGATTATTTTTGATTGTTTTTGATTATTTGATTACTTTTGATTATTTCTGATTGTTTTGATTATTTTTTGTATTGTTTGATAGATGGAAATATGCATAAGCGATGCATAAATTCGTTTTTGTACAAATTTTACAGTTTTTTTTACAGTTTTAGAAAACATTGAAATTGTATTGTATTATATTCAAAGAAAGTAGATATATATGCAAGAAAATAAAAGATAAATAAAAATACTCTGTGAAAACTGTGTCGCTGAACCATTATATCAAACCGATACGTATCGTTGGTGAACACTTAACTTCGAAAAAGTCGCAGGAATGCTTAGACTACATTAAAATATTCTCAAAAATACTCAGAAAAAGACAAAAAAAAAATAAAAAAATAATCAAAAAAAATCAAAAAATAATCAAAAAAAAATAAAAAAATGAAAAAATTATCAAAAGTAATCGAAAACAATCAAAGTAATTAGTAACTGGAAATTTCTGAAAACAATTAAAATAATCATTAATGATTGAAAAAGCTATTCAATCAATTGATTACTCAATTCTAAGGGGAATTTAACAGGTCTGTGCCAAACTAAATACGATCGGAAACCAATAAAACCGAAATTCAATTTAAATAATAGAAACGCACAAGGATACTAACGAAGTAGTACACCTAGATACTACCATGGACGACGACGACAGACAGAATATAGAAGAGCATCTCAAGGTTATAGAAGTGAACAACCATAATGCTATAGAAACTATAAATAAAAACATAAAAATTAACGACAACTTTAATAAAACTTTCCAAACCATCAAAAAAGCTGTAGAGTCAGATAGAAAACAGATTTCTCTTAAATTAAATTCAATACAAAATGAGAATAGAGACAGATCATACACCTCGACATCCTACTTAGAATGAGGACACTTAGTAGTAACATAGAAAACATACAAAATAATTTAGCATCAACTAGACTAAACTTAATGTCCAGCAACATCCTAACCCCTGGAACGGTACGGCAGTCTGGTTGGTTCTCAGATATCTGAGAAGCATTCCCGTACGCTGGAGTGAGCCAGGAACGTTTTGAGCAGCGTTGATCAGCCTCCGGTACCTAGTGCAGGGGGTAATCCGGCCCCACTTGGCGTCGACGCTCTGCCGAATGGACAGAAACATACAGCACACGGAAGGTAGGCCCGTGGTGGTGAAGCTTCGCACCGCTCGTTTAGCGAAGTCGCTAGCCGTGCTGGCTCCATCACCCTGGGGGTAGTCGACAGGAGCAGAGAAGACGGGGCCATCTCCAGGGAAGAGTGGAGCTCTGTGGCCAACGCCATCTCTGAGGCCTATTTTACTGCCGTGGATGGGTATCCTGGGTCACCGCCATTCATTGAATACATGGGATGGTACCATGGCTTCAGGCTAATAGAGTGCGCTGACGAGCGGTCGGCCATGTTTTTGAGGTGTCTTGTCTCTCTGGTTGGGGAATTGTGGCGTGGTGCCAGGCTCGAGGCCGTGGACAGGAGGGACCTCCCTCTTCGACCAAGGGCTCGGGTGTGGCTACCAGCCGAACTATCCCAGCCAGAGTGAATTCTGAGGCAGTTGAAAGACTGCAATCAGAGCCTCCAGACCCATAGCTGGAAGGTTCTCAGGGTTGAGTAACCCGAGGGGCCCCGTCGTCAAGTGGTATCCGGAACACTCCTTCCCTGATCATAGGTACATATATTCAGTTCTCTCTTAATAAATCTAGGTACAGTAAAACCATGTTTAGAAATCCTAGGCGTACTAACTGGTTCCGGTACTGTAGCGAATTGGATGAATTTCTCCCGAGAGCACCCGTATCAGGCCTCAGAATTGTCAGATGCTCAGGTGGAGAAATTCACCTATGCTTGTAACAAAGCGTATAAAATCGCTTGCCCACTGAAAACCGTAAGTGGAAAGCGAAAGCCACCTTGGTGGAATAAGTAGACGACCTTGGGGCTTCCAGCAAGCGCCTGTTTAGCAGGGCCAGGAAGAGTAAATTACCTTCCGACTGGGAGCTCTACATAGTTGGGTTGGGTATTTACAAATCCGCAATTAGAAAGCCAAACGGGATTCCTGGAAGGCTTTCTCCGAAAGCGTGGAGGGTTGAAACGAGTCTGCGAGATTCCGGAAGATAATTCTTGTGCAACTACAGATATTGCTGGGGATTTCTTGCAGCTGGCTGGTCTCCATCTACGCCAATTGTTTAAGGTAAGGGTACATCCCCGCTGCTTACTGCAAAGGCAGATCAACTGAGACGGCGCTTCATTCCAATGTGAAGCTGATTGAGGGGTCCTTCCAGCACAAAGAGTTCGTGCTGGGGGCCTTTCTGGTCATTGAAGGAGCGTTTCACAATGTTTTGCCTTCTGCCATCGTACGGGGCTTAGCAAGTCTGGGGGTTGAGTCAAGTTTGATAGAATTTATCAACAGATTACTTTGTGGTAGGATTGTTATGGCGGAGTGGGGAGGTGCTGGGGCTCAGAGAAGGGTGAGAAGGGGCACGCTGCAAGGATGTGTTCGTTCTCCACTTTTCTGGGTCGCACAGTGGTCGGAATGAGAATTCTAGGTGGACAAAATTATTTCTTTCGTCCAAATGGTCACAAATGTCCTTTCCAACTAGTTTTCGGTTGTTGATATCGAATTTGTTGCTAGGATCAAAAAAATGTCAGGTTTTTGTGTCATGAGGTGCAGAAAATTATTTCAAGTATTTTTATCTGAGTTAGAAATACATATTTATGTAAGTAGATAGTCCTAAAAATATGAAATCAATTGACAGAATACTAAATTACTGAATAGTAAGTAACACATTTTATTATAATTAAAAATAATATACATATTAATATAACTTTTAGCTCCAAATTCACATTTTATTTTATTTGAGAACAAGGAAGGATAATGAAAATAAAAATTCACAGGTTTTACATCAAGCAATCATAAAAAAGGGGGGAAAAATCTTTCTTTTTATTATAGTAGGTAATACGTTTTATTATGATGAATCACTCTTAAGTCCAGACTTATTATTCTCTTCAGATTCAGTGCTACTACAGCCAATGCTATCATCAGTACACGTACTATCTTCAATAGAAGATTCAATGTTATCTTCGCTGTTAGTATCAGTATCAGTGCTATCGTCAGAGTTCTAGTAACTATCTTTAGTGCTAGGGTCAGTGTTACCTTCAGTATCATAGTCAGCGTTATCAGAGCAAGGGTTATCGTAAGCACCAGAGGCGGATTCAGTTAAAGTCAAACGGCTAATTAAGGGCAAAACTTCTTCTGGTAATTCCTTCTTTTTATGTTTTGGCAAACCTCTTGCATGCGTAATTCGGGGATCTGACTGTTGAAGCATCATGTTCATCAGATCAGTAGTTGTATTAATTCGACCAGATTTTCTTGTGTGATTTTCACGGACCCTTTTATAAATTTTATTACAAGCCTCTTGCGGTTCTTCTGACATTATTCCTATAGGTAGTGTTAATGCTTCTGCAACTACAGCACCATGAACTAAAATCTTGTGTACGCTAACCGGCATCCGATACCATGGATACAAATCAATATACAATTTAGCAGTATCCTTGAAAAATATTTGGAAGTTGGAAACATTTAAATTGTATCCACTTGACAAGGCAATCATTATAAGACCAAACTTTCTTATTAACTCTTTATCAACACATGTAATCCTGGATGCTTCAGAGTAGTTTTTAAAGAAAACTCTGGCTACGTTTCCAGTATTAGAGCTACCTTTCCCTTGAACGACAATGTCAACTTTGATACCCATTGACTTGAAAAGTCTTTTATGAATATCTTTTTTCCCATTATGTAATGCTACTTTCTTGATTAGGAAAAATAATTTTCTTACTGGACGAGTGTGGCACTAAATTTTGGCACACTGTTAAATGCTAAAAATAAATTTTTTTTTTATACTTAAATTGGTATTTTGACTGACCTAATTGAACAATTTATAAGCTTCTAATGGCCTAAATACAATATTACAATTCTAAAAATAGTTCGAAAAAGAAAAAAAATGGTTACACTAAAACTCTGGCCTGCTACGCATAGATTATTCAAACTCTTTGTTTTAAGAAAAAATTATATATGTAAGGTAGGCAACTGTTGATGACGCGTAAATACCAGGTAGAGTCATAGAATGGGTTTGGGACTTTTGTCCACCTAGAATTCTCATTCCGACCACTGTGGGTCGTAGTAGTTAACGGTTTACTCCAGGACCTTGAGCGCAGGGGCTGTCATGTAATAGCCTATGCTGATGAAATAGCAATCCTTGCCAGGGGAAAGTTTCTTAGTACTGTAAGTGATGTTCTGGGTGTCGTGACAGAGTGGTCTCTATCCAAAGGTGGTTTACTGGTTGTATGAGATGGTGGTAAAACCCATTCTATTTTATGGGGTAGTGGTCTGGTGGAGCGCGCTAGACACGGCTTCCACCATGAAAAATATGGTCACGGTGCAGCGAATGCCCATGGTGGGGATTAGTGGGGCCATGCGGACCACTCCTGCCCTGGCATTGAATGTTATGCTCAATCTGCAACCTGTTGACCTGGTGGGAGAAATAGGCGCAGCTAGGGCTGCAATTAGGCTCCAAGACGCTGGATATAAGCTTGTTCAGTATGGCCATTCCAATATACTATCGGCCTTCGACTTCATCCCTAGCAGGACAGATTATTGTGAACCGACCTCTTAACGAGAGGGGGACTTGTAAGGAACTTGGGATTAGCTTGAAATTTACGCTACCTGATCATTGCACCGTTTACAAGCGAATGCTGCCGCCATCAAGAATGCGGTGGATGGGATGCTGTCCAGCGCATTCGCTTAAAGGATTTTAACATCTACTCTGACAGTCAAGTGGCAATCAGGGCGCTGAGTGCTAAAAAGTTCGATCGAGGACAGTGGGCGACTGTCTGGAATCGCTTGCGGTTGCTGCCGACTACTCCAAAATAGAAATTATTTGGGTGCCAGGCCACTGTGATATTCCCGGCAATTGCCAGGCGGATCTCTTGGCCAGAGCGGGTACTCTCGAAACAGATGTGGCTGCCTCCAGAACACTGGGTATTCCCTTTACCACCTGTTGTCTGCTTCTAGGCAAGCGCTGGGCTGAGACCACCTTATTTCAGGTGTCGAAGTCCTTCTGGCCAGTGGTCGACTCCAGCAGATCGTCGGAATTACTTGGGCTCTCCAAGGCACATCTTTCCATGATAATTGGGGTGTTGACGGGGTAATGTCCGATAGGGATACATGCGGTGCGGTTAAATATTCTTGATAACCCGAGCTGCATGGAGGATGACGAGGTGGAATCATCAACTCACTTCTTGCTTAGTTGTCCAGCGTTCGTTAGGACCAGGCGCAGGTATCTCGGTTCGGATGTTCTTAGGTCTCCCGTCCTCCGTCGATGTTCGATGTGTGCCAAATACGGAGCTATATTGTCGCTACGTAGCGATTTGCCAAGCAACCTTAAGCTAATGTCACCGTTAAAATTGTGCCATCACAAAGGGCCGTTTAAGTGTCTAAGTGTGCTGTTCCCTAGTGGAATAGCGGCCACCTTACCTAACCTAACCAATGTAGCCCACCTCGACTGCCCTCCACCACACTATTGCCCCATAGGCTAAGATCGGTCGAGTAACTGCTTTGTACATCCATGCTGTGATTCCTGGGGTTAAGCCCCACTGTCTGCCTAAGGCTCGATACGCCCGTTTGGCCCTGTTTTCTCTGTTCAGTTTCCAGGTCAACCTAGGTGTCAAGAGGACGCCTAGGTATTTCGCCCAATCAGAAAGTTGCAACTCTTGACCATAAAGAGAGATTGAAACTTGGTATTTTTTTCCTATTTGTGAATAATACTAGTTCTGTCTTTGAGGGATTGACATTGAGCCCCGCAGCCTCTGCCCATCCACTCAGCTTCCTTAGTGATCCCTGCATGATGTCGCTAATCACGCTAGGGCACAGACCCGATGCTAGTATTACTACGTCGTCCGCGTAGGCAAAGACCTTAACTCCGTTCCTGTTGAGTTGACGAAGTATGCCGTCTATAACGCAAAGCCAAAGCAGTGGAGACAGCACCCCACCCTGAGGAGTTCCTCTCGACAAGTGTGCCGTTACTTCACTTGCTCCGACCTTGGCGCTTATTATTCTTGACCGCAGTGCCATCCCTATCCAGTTTACAATAGGGTCCTCGATACCAAGGACCGACAGCGAGTCCTCCAACGCTTCCAGCCTTACATTGTTGAAGGTGCCCTCAATATCGAGGAATGCGGCCATGGTGAACTGTTTACTCTCAAGGGACGCTTCTACCTTGTTCACCACCTCGGGCAGGGCAGTCTCCGAGCGGCCCTTGAGGTATGCATGCTGAGCTGTTGACAGCCCTGAATTATCCAATTTTTTCTAATATGGACGTTTTAAAGTAAACGACGAAAAACTAAAAGGTCTGAAGTACTTGGGGTTTTCATGGCCTCTCCTGCCCACCTTTGGGATGAAAACGAAGGGCAGGCTTTTTATTTTGAGAGAATTTTTCCAAGTCTCGAAGGTTCCTTGTCGACTCTATAGACGTGAAAAAGTCCCTCCAGGATCCTTCTTTTGCCTTCCGAATCTCTTTTTTGTATCATCTAAGACTACTCTTGTATGGCAACTAGTTGCCAGTGGAACAGTTCAGGTTAAATAATCTCCTAGACCTTGTGGCACTCAACATATACAGCATACGAAACAACATCTAAAAATGCAACCCTGCGGATGTAACAACCGCAGCTAAGTAAACCTAAAATAAGTAGGACATATTTTGCATTTTATTTTTCCTTCATATACTTCCGTTCTTCGAGTAAGTTAGAGATAAGCTGACTTGTAAAAATTCTTCTTGAACTTGGAAATAAAACAGAATATATATTTAAAGTGGTAACAAACATGCATCTGGTGACCCCGCGAAAAAAGAAGTATTTATTTGACGTGCAACTCAGCTCACACGTCAAACAACAGCGCGCTAACTTATATTTTCACTTGCCAGCACACCATCTGCCACGTGTAATATTTTAATACTTGCAAAATCATGGTGGACCCTTCAGAGGAAACTCAAACAGACCCACCACAGCAGCAAAACATCACCGGTGGTCAGCAAACGCCAACATTAATAAACGCATCAAACGAAATTTGCCGAATAGGTGTTAAACCGCCCGTATTTAGTAAACGCGACCCAGACCTTTATTTTATCCAAATGTAGTCGCAATTTCGCAACGCCAACGTCACACGCGACCAAACAAGGTACGATTACGTGGTAGGATCGTTAGATAGCATTACACTTTCTAATGTAGCAGATATTGTCCGCACGCCACCAGCCGAAAATAAATACGAGGCGATTAAGAAGCGATTAATAAACGACTTTACCGACTCAAAAAATCGAAAGCTGCGACGTCTCGTGCAGGAATGTGAACTCGGAGAAGACAAACCGTCACAACTACTACGCACGATGCAGGTGTTATCAAATGGAGCCATGAACGACGACGCTATTAAAACTTTATGGCTCGGACGTTTGCCGAAAGGTGTGCGAGCAGTAGTGTCCATCGCGGAAGGAGATTTAGACCGTTGTGCCCAGCAGGCCGACAAAATGATGGAAATGGGAAACTTCGGAACGATCGCAGAAGTACAGCGCCGATCTACGCATGCCAAAGATGCAGCGACAGACGATATGCAGGTACTCAAGCAGACCATTAGCGACCTGCGTAGGGAAATCAAACTAACTCATCACGAACAGCACCGCGAACGTTCGCGAACTCCAGCCCGCCAGGTAAATAAATTTCCCCATTGTTATTATCACCATCGATTCGGACCAACGGCTAGAAAATGTGTCAAGCCGTGCAGTTTCCAACAGTCGGAAAACTAAATACCGCTTCACCTTTGACGGTGGGCGAAGCGTTCGGTAAGAGCAAATCAAACCGTCTTTTCATAATGGATCGCAAACCACAGTTAAAATTTTTGATCGATACAGGTTCAAACTTAACCGTCTTGCCAGCTTCATACTTTCGTAAAAAACTCACGCCACAACATACGTCCTTTTTGCGGCAAACCATTAAGACATATGGCACCAAAATCCTAACGTTGGATTTAGGTCTCCGCAGGAATTTCGACTGGGAGTTCATCGCAGCAGACGTCTCCAAACCAATATTGGGAGCCGACTTCCTAAAAAAGTTCGATTTACTCATCGACGTCAAGAACAAACCGCTCATCGACAAACAAACAAAATTGCAAGCACACTGCGCTTGTGAATTTGTTAAGTACGAACCAGTTTTTTCAATAAACCAAAACAGCATATATCAGGAGCTACTGAACTTCATACAGCTCCGCCAACTCATCTAAAACAACTGTTCAACATCAAATAATAACAAACGGGCAACCAGTATATTCGCGAGCGCGCCGTTTAAATCAAGAAAAATTAACCATTGCCAAACAAGAATTTGAGTACATGCTAAAGCAAGGTATTTGCACAAGATCCAAAAGCGAATGGGCCAGTCCTCTAAATATGGTGCCGAAAAAGAAGGGACTATATCGACCGTGTGGGGATTATCGGCGTTTAAACGCGCAAACCGTACCCGATCGCTACCCAATAAAACACATACATGACTTTACGCAAGCGGTAAACGGTAAGTGCATATTCTCAACACTTGATTTGGAAAGAGAGTATTTTAACATTCCGATAGCCGAGGAAGATCGAAAGAAAACCGCGATCATCACTCCTTTTGGACTCTTCGAGTTCAATGTTATGACCTTTGGTTTGTGCAATGCAGCACAAACTTTCCAACGCTTTATGGATCAAGTCTTTTTTGACATGGATCACGTAATTTGCTACATAGACGACATATGCATTGCATCCACAACCAAAGAAGAACACTATCAACAAGTACGTTCGGTGTTGCAACGGTTACGCGAGTACGGTCTAAAGCTAAACGTGGCAAAATGTGTTTTCGCCCAATCTAAAGTTATATTCCTAGGCCATCAAATCTGTAAGGAGGGCGTACACCCATCGGCAGAGAAAGTGGAAACTACTGTAAATGTTCCGCGGCCGAACAAAGCAGTCGATCTACGCCGATTCATCGCCATGTGTAATTTTTATAGACGCTTTCTCCCAAACGCAGCCACCATGCAGGGTAAACTGCAATGCCTGATTAAAGGTAATACTAAGAATGACAAGACACCAATAGCATGGATGAACGAAGCGGCTAAAGCATTTAACGAGTGCAAAGACTCTTTGGCCAACGCAGTCACCCTGGCACACCCCGTTCCAGACGCAAAACTAGTGTTACACGTTGACGCGAGTAATATTGCAATAGGTGCAGCTATACACCACGTAAATCAAGGGCACCTCGAGCCACTGGGGTTTTATTCAAAACGTATGACCGATACGCAGAAACGTTATAGCGCTTATGATAGAGAGCTAGGGTAACACCGGGATAGATGCCCCAACGGGATAGATGCCAAATATTAAAAAAATCTAACTTCCCGAGCTCGTGACTAACAATTAATTTAATAATAAGCAGCCGCAGCCACAGCGCATTTTAGTTATCTAAGGGCTTCGAGCAGTGCACACGCGTTTTGTTAGTATGAAACATTTTGTTTGCGACGAAATTGAAATACCCGTAAAAGTTGTAAAGGTAAGTATTGTGCTTTGTATAACTTTATAACTAGTAATAAATTCAATTATATTTTTTAGTACCTTAATAAACTGATTCATTGAGACTGCATCTAACTAAAAATAGATGTTTTTTTGTTTATAATTTATTCAAAAAATTCGTAGGCATCTATCCCTATCAAAAAGGATAGTTGCCCTGATTTTTCGAGGTATAGATGCCCTTAGGGGCATCTATCCCTCCATGAATCACAAAGGAGTAAGTATATATTTTTTAAATACTTTTGGAGTCTGATATATGTTTTATGTACTACTTTATGGACTTTTAACAGTTTTCAGCAAAATTATGCCGCGAAAGTACAAAAGGAAGGGACTACAGAGAACCTGCAGGCCGCGTTCGACGAAATGAACAAAAATACCATGGGGATAAACGAATTATCCCAAAAATATGGGATTCCATCGAGGAAATTAATTCGACGATATGCTGCTAAAAAAAACAGCATAGGCGACACTGGGTATGTATTCAAGATATTGTAGTACCTACGGGATATAATAAACGTTTATCTAACTATTGGCTGCCTCTAGTTTCCTATAGATTTACTAAGTAGTTTTTATTTTAGTGTAAGATTGTATGTAAAATGTATTTTTATAAAAATATAATTTTTATTTTTTTCTAAATAAACACGTACCTATGAAATTGAATTTAATAAACATATATGTATAACCATGCATGTCAATTCTTGAAAGCTAACGCTTCATATTAATAAGGTAGGTATGTTTAATTTGTTATGGTTTTGAGTAGGGGTAGAACTACGTTGCGTTCGATTTGTGTTTTTCGCTTACATGCCATAAAGGGCATCTATCCTCCGCAATATTGTCATGGTGGAGCAACTATCCATAAGGTAGGCATCTATCCCTCAAAAAGAAGGTTTCAGGAAAAACTAATTTCTGGAAAAACTGTGTAAGATAGGTAAACCAAAATTTAAATAATTAAAGTTAAAATATTGAACTGGCTATATTAAAAAAAAATTATTCAAATAAAAGGAATATTTTCAAATTTAGGCAGCTTTTCCAAAAAGGGGGGCATCTGTCCCGGTTTTACACGGTGCAGTGAAATAACTCCCAAATGAAATAACTCCCATGAAATAACTCCCAATGAAATAAGTCCCAATAAAAATGAAATAATTCCCAACTTTAATAAATGAAATAACTCCCAAAGAAGGAAATGAAATAACTCCCAATATTTGGCAGTTATTTCACAATGAAACCACAAGTCCCCAAAAAAATGAAATAACTCCTAAATGAAATAAGTCCCAAAAAAATGAAATAACTCCCAAATTAAATAAGTCCCAAAAAAATTAAATAAATCCCAAATCAAAATTTGAAATGGTATATTTTTACAATATAATCAGTTACAATGAAATTTGAAAAATACAGGAAGTTAATATGTACATAGATATGTGAATGTAACAATTAAATGAAAACCTGAATAGTGTTGTCGACCTTTTGACGGCAAATCGGACAATTAAAGTTTTCTAGTCCTTCAGAAATACTCTTAGCTTGCAGCATTAGAACACAAGCGTTGCATATTTTTAAATGTTTGCACGGCATCAATAGTACATTGGGCTCAACCTCCAAACAAATTACGCACCCAAAAAGCGAATTAATGTCAGTGACATTAAGACGCATGACCAAAAACGAATTAAAGTCAGTGGCGTTAATTCGTATAATATTTTGACTTTAGTTCGCTTTGGACATGCTAATTAATGTCATTGAGGCAAAATTTGACTTAGGTCAGATCCTCAATTCGGGGCGTGATCAATGGTATTTATGTGCAGAACTCCTTTTTGCATTGGCGGCCTTCGGCCGCGCTTCAAAAAATAACCCTGGGCTAAGCCATTCCAACTCCGGGTGTGTGCCATAGCCGTGGCTACCGCCACGGTGATGTCCTTCCGCGTGCCACGTTTCCCACTTTTTCACTTTTTTGGCTCA
This sequence comes from Sphenella marginata, assembly GCA_951509765.1. Taxonomy (NCBI): domain Eukaryota; kingdom Metazoa; phylum Arthropoda; class Insecta; order Diptera; family Tephritidae; genus Sphenella; species Sphenella marginata. Next base: position 47,110,475 of record OX608082.1, read on the forward strand.
GCGTAATGTGCCATTACAACAACCACATGAAAATGACAGAAAATTGTGAACTTTAACTGGAAATAACTTTTGAACTGTTGAAAAAAATCTCATTTCAGATTCTAAATCTAGACATGGGTAATCGTTTACGTGGAGTACCGAGCGCTAATACACAACCAAAAATGTTGAGATATGTATCAGGAGACGCGCTTTGGTCCCAGGAGCATGAATATAACTCCGCTGAACCAATATTTTTAGTAGTTTGCGAGATATTTGCAGTTGAAGTCATTTTCATGTGGTTATTGTAATCACATCACCCTGTGAGAAAAGCGTGGCACTCGGAAGGACATCACCGTGGCGGTAGCCACGGCTATGGCAACCACCCGGAGTTGGAATGGCGTAGCCCAGGGTTATTTTTTGAAGCGTCGTCTATGTAGCAAATTACGTGATCCATGTCAAAAAAGACTTGATCCATAAAGAGTTGGAAAGTTTGTGCTGCATTGCACAAACCAAAGGTCATAACATTGAACTCGAAGAGTCCAAAAGGAGTGGTGATCGCGGTTTCCTTTCGACCTTCCTCGGCCATCAAGTGTTGAGAATATGCACTTACCGTTTACCGCTTGCGTAAAGTCATGTATGTGTTTTATTGGGTAGCGATCGGGTACGGTTTGCGCGTTTAAACGCCGATAATCCCCACACGGTCGATATAGTCCCTCCTTTTTCGGCACCATATTTAGAGGACTGGCCCATTCGCTTTTGGATCTTGTGCAAATACCTTGCTTTAGCATGTACTCAAATTCTTGTTTGGCAATGGTTAATTTTTCTTGATTTAAACGGCGCGCTCGCGAATATACTGGTTGCCCGTTTGTTATTATTTGATGTTGAACAGTTGTTTTAGATGAGTTGGCGGAGCTGTATGAAGTTCAGTAGCTCCTGATATACATATGCTGTTTTGGTTTATTGAAAAAACTGGTTCGTACTTAACAAATTCACAAGCGCAGTGTGCTTGCAATTTTGTTTGTTTGTCGATGAGCGGTTTGTTCTTGACGAAAGATGAGTAAATCGAACTTTTTTAGGAAGTCGGCTCCCAATATTGGTTTGGAGACGTCTGCTGCGATGAACTCCCAGTCGAAATTCCTGCGGAGACCTAAATCCAACGTTAGGATTTTGGTGCCATATGTCTTAATGGTTTGCCGCAAAAAGGACGTATGTTGTGGCGTGAGTTTTTTACGAAAGTATGAAGCTGGCAAGACGGTTAAGTCTGAACCTGTATCGATCAAAAATTTTAACTGTGTTTTGCGATCCATTATGAAAAGACGGTTTGATTTGCTCTTACCGAACGCTTTGCCCACCGTCAAAGGTGAAGCGGCATTTAGTTTTCCGACTGTTGGAAACTGCACGGCTTGACACATTTTCTAGCCGTTGGTCCGAATCGATGGTGATAATAACAATGGGGAAATTTATTTACCTGGCGGGCTGGAGTTCGCGAACGTTCGCGGTGCTGTTCGTGATGAGTTAGTTTGATTTCCCTACGCAGGTCGCTAATGGTCTGCTTGAGTACCTGCATATCGTCTGTCGCTGCATCTTTGGCATGCGTAGATCGGCGCTGTACTTCTGCGATCGTTCCGAAGTTTCCCATTTCCATCATTTTGTCGGCCTGCTGGGCACAACGGTCTAAATCTCCTTCCGCGATGGACACTACTGCTCGCACACCCTTCGGCAAACGTCTGAGCCATAAAGTTTTAATAGCGTCGTCGTTCATGGCTCCATTTGATAACACCTGCATCGTGCGTAGTAGCTGTGATGAATCTGAGATTGGCTTAGGTCAGATCCTCAATTCGGGGCGTGATCAATGGTATTTATGTGCAGAACTCCTTTCCGCATTAATGTCAATGACATTAAGACGCATGCCAAAAGCGAACTAAGGTCAATATTTTTAGCGAACTAACGTTATTGACATTAATTCGCATTAAGAAAGCGAACTAAAGTCAGTAAATTTTTTTTTATTCCAAATTTTCATTTTTCATTATCACCTTCGACTTATGATCATTATATCATGAATCTGGGATTTAAAAAATGAATCTGGGATTGACTTAGGTCAGATCCCCAATTCGGGGTGTGATCCATGGTATTTATGTGCAGAACTCCTTTCCGCATTGGCGGCCTTCGGCCGCGCTTCAAAAAATAACCCTGGGCTACGCCATTCCAACTCCGGGTGTGTGCCAAAGCAGTGGCTACCGCCACGGTGATGTCCTTCCGCGTGCCACTCTTTTCTCACAGGGTAATGTGATTACAACAATGACAGAAAATTCTGAACTTTAACTGCAAATATCTCGGAAACTACTAAAAATATTGGTTCAGCGGAGTTATATTCATGCTCCTTGGACCAAAGCGCGTCTCCTGATACATATCTCAACATTTTTGGTTGTGTATTAGCGCTCGGTACCCCACATAAACGACAACCCACGTCTAGATTTAGAATCTGAAATGAGATTTCTTTCAACCGTTCAAAAGTTATTTGCAGTTAAAGTAAAAAATTTTCTGTCATTTTCATGTGGTTGTTGTAATGGCACATTAGGCTGAGCCAAAAAAGTGAAAAAGTGGGAAACGTGGCACGCGGAAGGACATCACCGTGGCGGTAGCCACGGCTATGGCACACACCCTGAGTTGGAATGGCGTAGCCCAGGGTTATTTTTTGAAGCGCGGCCGAAGGCCGCTAATGCAGAAAGAAGTTCTGCACATAAATACCATGGATCACGCCCTGAATTGGGGATCTGACCTAAGTCAAATTTTCACCTGCGGCGCTACTTCGTCGAATCTCAAACCCAAATGCCTCAATGACATTAATTCGCATGTCCAAAGCGAACTAAAGTCAAAATATTGTACGAATTAATGGCACTGACTTTAATTCGTTTTGGGTCATGCGTCTTAATGTCACTGACATTAATTCGCTTTTTAGGTGCGAATTAACGTCACTGACGTTAATTCCACTGACGTTAGTTCGCGCCACCAAAAATATTCCCCAACAAAAATGAAATAACTCCCATTAAAAATGAAATAACTCCCAATGCCTGGATTACAAGCAATGAAGTAAGTCCCAAAAAATGAAATAAGTCCCAATTTTCCAAAATTATGAAATAACTCCCAAAGATATTTTATTGGGGATTATTTCATTTGGGAGTTATTTCATTATGAAATAATTCCCAGTTAAAATTATGAAATAAGTCCCAATGAATTGGGAGCTATTTCATAATGAAATAAGTCCCAACTTGCATGGAAAATATTTGGGAGTTATTTCATTTTTTTGATGGGAGTTATTTCATTTGGGAGTTGTTTCACTGCACCGTTTTACCCTACTAGCAATCTACCAATCAGTGAAGCACTTTAAGCATGTGATAGAAGGTCGACAATGTACAATTTTAACAGACCATAAACCAATCACTTACGCGTTTCAGCAAAAACCAGAAAAGGCTTCGCCGCGGCAGCTTCGTCAACTCGATTTCATCGGGCAATATACGACCGATATACGACATATCGCGGGTAAAGACAACATTATTGCCGATTTGCTATCACGGATCGAATCGATAGATAGCTGCGACCCAATTAACTTCGAAGATTTAGCCGACAGTCAGAAAAACGACGAGGAGGTCAAAGAGCTAGTAACAGGTAATAAATCAACACTTCAACTCAAACTTATTACTTTGCCAAACTCAACTAAAGCGATTACCTGCGATGTTTTCACTAAGCACGTTCGACCATTTGTAACTAAAGCATTTCGTCGGCAAGTATTTAATTCCGTACATAATCTGGCACACCCTGGCAAGCAAGCCACGATAAAGCAAATCAGCGAACGCTTCATTTGGCCAAGCATGAAAAAGACATTGCAACAATGGTAAAAAAATGTGTCGCTTGCCAAAAATCAAAAGTCGCTCAACATAATAAATCAGCAATAGAAAATTTTAAAGTGCCTGACCAACGATTTTCCTGTATATATGTATATATATATATATGGCGCGATATACAACAGTTATATCATCAACCTCCTAGGAGATTTTTGCGCCAAACTTCTCTTCCAATTTGTGGTGTGCCGCTTTGAAATTTTTCCTCATGGCATAAATACACTCGGGCATAAATACACTCAGGGAGTTTGCCAAATCACTGCCGAGGGGCGACCCCGTTTTGAAAAAACTTTTTCAAACCACTTATTGATGTAACCTGTACCAGGGCTCGAACCCGGACCTTCGGGGTGGTAGGCCGGCAACACTACCTCCACACCACGGTGGCCGCCGATTTTCCTGTATCCATATCGATTTAATAGGCCCGCTACCAGTGTCAAACAATTTTCTGTACTGCCTCACCTGCATCGATCGGTTCAGCAGATGGCCAGTAGCTGTCCCGATAGAAGACATAAATCCAGGCACAGTAGCCAATGCTCTCATTAACGGCTGGATTACACAATTTGGAGTACCGACCACAATCACCACTGACCAGGGTAAACAATTCGAAGCGAACCTTTTTAACGAATTAGCAAAGGTGATCGGCGCTAAACATTTGCGATCTAGTCCGCGACACCCACAAGCAAATGGCTTGATCAAACGTTACCACCGTACAATGAAAGCAGCGGTGAAGTGTCAAAACAACGAACGATGGTCGGATGTCTTACCACTCGTCATGCTCGCGCTACGAAACGTTTATAAAGAAGACATTAAAGCAACACCATCAGAAATGGTATATGGCACCACCTTGCGAATGTCTTGCGATTTCTTCGAAAAAATACGTCACGATGATTTTGATACCAAATTTGTTCAGCAGTTACGCGACCTGATGGAGAAGATTCAACCTGTACCAACCTCGAATCATTCAAACAACAAAATTTTTAAAATACAAGCAAAAAATCGTACACTGTGCGTAAGCATAGATCGTCTAAAAGCAGCTTATTTGCCTGCTAGCCACGAAAATTTTACCAGATCGCAGACACAACAAGAGCATTCACAACAAGAACATCGGTTGCAAGAAAATCATTCACAACAGGAACGGCATGTACAACAACAGCAGAAAATGAAAAAACAACCATCGGCTGAAAGTAAACAAAAAACAGATGAAACAGACAACGAAAAGCAAGTGGTTAAAACGACAGGGAGCGGAAGAATAGTCCGTTTTCCAAAAAAATATCATTCATTTGTTCCATAGTGACTTCGCGTACGACTCAGTCACTGGTGGCGGAGTACTGTGGCACTCAACATATACAGCATACGAAACAACATCTAAAAATGCAACCCTGCGGATGTAACAACCGCAGCTAAGTAAACCTCAAATAAGTAGGACATATTTTGCATTCTTTCTTTTTCCTTCATATACTTCCGTTCTTCGAGTAAGTCAGAGATAAGCTGACTTGTAAAAATACTTCTTGAACTTGGAAATAAAATAGAATATATATTTAAAGTGGTAACAAACCCTCAACCTCTCCTGAGCTCGAAAAGGTCTGAGTTACACCTGGTAGGATATACCTTTCTACTAAAACTAGTTGGACAAGCTACCCGTAGAGCTGACCCCATGGCCTTCTCCAGCTTACTACTTTTTGCATCAATTTCCTATACTGACAAAAATTTCTGCAAAGGTTAACTACCTAGCCTATTGCTCACTACTCTGACGAACCTTCGCCTTCGCCTTCGCGGCAACGCTGTCAAAAACAAACAATGAGCAAAAGAGAAAAAAGGGCAAACGCGGACAAAACTTCGCGTAAAAAAGTGCTTTTACTGTCTATTAATTCTTGTAAACTAGTATGTGTATAAAATTTATGGTAATTTCTGTCCACAAAACACGTGCAATTTTTTGCGAAGAGACAACGGAACCTAATTTTTTGTGTTATTTAAGCTCTAATGAAAGTGAAAACGAGGAAAGAGAGGTGCCAAACACCTTAACGACCAAAGTGACCCTGCAGCTTTTAAAGAATGCTCAAGTGCGGCATATGTATATGCACACATTTAGCAATTAACCTCTGTGCTTGTTTATATTTTGCAGCTTTATTAAACGATGTGGGATGAACAAGAGGTGTCTAATTATGTCCTCACTAAAATTAATCCTATGTCTTATGTGTCATGACAACAAGTCGGTCAGTATTCAAATCTGAGGAAGAATTGTGTCCGGAGTTTGCACGTTTCGAAACGGATGATTCGCAGTGCAAGAAAAAGTGGTTTGTGGAAAACATAGAATTCTTCGAGGTTGATTTAAATTAGCACAAGTGTTTGGGTGCTATTTAATATTTTGCCATTTTCAGTTATTGGATGCCTCAAAGCTCCTTCCAAATTTGTTTTGCAATCGTTTTTTCTTACTCACAGTTTGGTATCAAAATTTTGGCCAAATCGGGATGTTCGCTAATAAATTTCACAATTATGTCCTTTTGCGTTAAATTAAGTTAATTATAGCTTGTCCTTTATCAAAAGTATAGTTAAAATAATAAATATATACAAATATAAACTAAATACGCATTAATTTTCAAATATTTGCTTCTATTCGTTTCGCCTTCGATCGACAATTTGTGAACGAGCGGCGATTCGAACGAACGAGTAGGTTCATCTACTCGTTCACGTTTGTTATCATCCGAAATTTCGATAAATTTGTACGTTCACGGCTGTCATAATCCGATATTGACATTTTTACGTAGCGAGTTGCTCGTTCACGTCTGTAAAGATTCGGGCCCAGTATCATAAGGCCCGTTGTGATACCATGAGAAACCGTTAAACCTCCTTTTCGAATCATTTAGAAGACTTGATGAAGGCCATCAAGTACCTGATTTCATACTCCGAACTTAGGAGAAAGTTGTCCAGGAAGGGAACTCCTTCTCCGCGTACCTCTCAATAAGGCAATTCCCGGTTATTGTTCCTATTAACATCGAAACATCAGCCATGCTTAGGGTCTAGATTTGTAGAGATCTCTTGGAACCCTTTTTTGGCCAGGTTTGATTGGATATCCGACACCCTAGGGTTGCTATCATTCGTTGGCTTATCGATAAGTATATTCTTAGTAGTAGCCTGCATGTGACAAAGGGTATACCCATACACATTATCAAAATGTTGGATATCTGGGTAGATAGGTATGTAAAATAGCTGCGACCCAGCTGGTCCAAGTATTTTTTAGGAGCGGTTTTGGTGCCATAAAAAAGACTGATGTAGTACGGATATCTTATACCGGATTCCGATCTTCTCCGCATACATGCCTATCGTAGTGTACTAGTCCTTCTTTGGGTATAATCTGGCCAGGTGTGAAACGCACAATTTCTTCAAAGTCATTTTTGAAAAGTTTTGAAAAGAGTTGCCTATATGCTGCCATGACTGACATGAAGATAAAATCGACGATAAACCAGACCTGTTAAGTAATGATTAATAATCCTAATGATTATCGGTTTGATTGATTATGTACTTTTTGGAAAAGCATAGTAATGATTGACTACCTACCCATCTAAAAAACAATCAAAAAACAATCATGATTTTTTATGATTTAGAAAAAAAATCAAAAAAAATATTTTTGATTACTTTTGATTATTTTTGATTGTTTTTGATTATTTGATTACTTTTGACTATTTCTGATTGTTTTGATTATTTTTTGTATTGTTAGGCGGTGCATAAAGTTCGTTTTTGTACAAATTTTACAGTTTTTTCTGCAGTTTTAGAAAACATTGAAATTGTATTGTATTATATTCAAAGAAAGTTGATATATATGTAAGAAAATAAAAGATAAATAAAAATACTCTGTGAAAACTGTGTCGCTGAACCATTATATAAAACCGATACGTATCGTCGGTGAACACTTAACTTCGAAAATGTCGCAAGCATTCCTTTTAGATTACATAAAAATATTCTAAAAAACATGGCAGAAGTATTTGAAGGTAGTTCCACTTCTTCTTCTTCCCCGTTTGATTAGCCATCTGACAGAAATCGTGTTCCGTACTTTTCGTACTACCAGTTCTTTAAAAAAAAAAAATCCACCATTTTTCCTATAGTTAAATGAAAAGCAATCGAAGCATTTTCTTCGGTATTTGTTTCCCTTAGGAGACAACTGCTAAAACACGACCAGGAATTCCAGGTATCAAAAGACGCAGTTTGACCTCAGTATCTATAATCCGTAAGCAGATTTTTGAATGTTTGCTTTTGTGAAAAGATATTTGCACTTAAAGTTCGCAAATTTCTGTCATTTTCATGTGGACCTTACAATTACGAAAAATAATTGGGATCGCGTAGCTGGTGTTGGACCGGCTGAGGGTTACTTTTTTAGCGCGCGGAGGCCGAAGGAAAGGTGTTCGGTACATAAAAAACATGGATCGGGCCCCCAAATCAGGATTTGACCTGGTTCATTTTTTGGCTTTTTGTTAATAACTTTTCACTGACACAAAAAATTAAAATTTCGATTTCGGATCATTGATACCGAGGTGAAACCGCGTATTTTGACACCTTTCTGGATAATTTTGGACGTGTTTTAGCAGTTGTCTCGTAAATGAAACAAATATCAAATGCCAATTTTTTTTAAATATACATTTTTACATGCTAAACCGCTGCTCATAATTACCTCAGAAAATTTTGCAATTCAATTACATATGTTATATATTTCATTTTGCGAATAACTACACATTTTTATATCCAAAAAAAAAACCCAATAAAATTTTGCAAAATTTCCAAATTTAATAACAACTAATAATTCAAATGTGGCAACATCACGCCCTCTTGGCGAACACGGTTAGTGTCAAAAAATTTTGAGTGAAACTACCTTCAAATATTTTTATCATGCTAAAAAATACTCAGCAAAAAGACCAAAACAAATAAAAAAAAAATTAAAAAAATCAAAAGTAATCAAAAACAATCAAACAATTTGATTTTGATTACTTTTGATTAGTTTTGATTTTTTTTGATTATTTTTGATTTTTTTTCGATTTTTTTCTAATTCTAATCAATTAGTAATTGGAAATTTCTGAAAACAATTAAAATAATCATTAATGATTGAAAAAGCTATTCAATCAATTGATTACTCAATTCTAATGGGAATTTAACAGGTCTGGGAAGTTATGGTTAAAAAAGTTAGTGAATAGCATAAAGAAAAAATTTTTTTTAAGCTAGCCCAGCGAGCCATTGATAAGTTTGGTTTTGAACTACTGCAATATCACGATATAAATTTCTTCATTTTATTATAAAACCACTTAAAGTTTAAACACTTGAGAGTTGGCAAAGATTTTATGGTATACAAGCTTTTCACCTCGTCAAAGTAAATTGCATCTTGACAGCCACGTTTCTGATTTCCTCGTTTCTGCAAACTTTAGCTGATGTCCTCCTTTCGGTGGGTTGCTTGCTTCCTGAAATCATAATATAAAGCTTTTAGCACATAGATATATAACAATTTTTTACCAATCGTTTTTCCATTTTCGCTTTAATATCGCTTGCCAAAGTTAGGAAAGCTTCTTCCACATTGATACTGGCTTTAGCAGAGGTCTCCATGAATTTTATTCCATACTCCACCGCTAATTGCTCTCCACGTTCTCGAGAAACCTGAAGAAAAAATACTATCAAGGAGACATCAGGAAAAATTAAGTTTCGATCAGCATCTCCAATGATGTTCTAAATCATTCACTCAGCCGCGTGATGGGATTTTTCATACAACTTTCCAGCTTAAGTCGATATTTCAAAAGCTCCCATTTTTGGAAAATATATACACATATGTTTCTATTAAGAGTTTAAACTCCTTAAGACCCATTCCGCCAACAGGGCGGACATATGTATGTTAGATTCGATATTTTTTTTAAATGGAAGGTATTTTGTCATTTGAACCTTTATACTTTTTTAGTTACGAAGCTTTACCTAAAACCAGTTATATTTACTTTGAGGGCAGATAAATGTTCACCTGATTAAAATTTGTCTCCCTCTTATTATACCTTTTATTAAACTTACATTGCTTTTAGTTATTGCCCTTTTCACTACTTTGTTATTTAAAAACTTTACAAATACGAAGTCTTATCCTTTTATCAAAAACAATTTTTTAATTGACTTTTCAACAAAGTGTCGACAAACAAAAATTTTTCCTGGACAAACGAATGACATGTCATTTATATACATAATTATTCACATTTGGAGGTTTCAACTTCACACCGATTTTTTTTCTTCTTTTTTTAAATAACTTTTGAACAAACAAAAATTTTTCCTGGACAAACGAATGGTGTGTCGTTTTGGTATTTACTCCCACTTGGAGGTACCAACTTAAAAAACCTAAGGCGGTATAAAGAATATAAGAAATTTTATTTTTAAAAACGTTTTGTGCAGATTATACGCATTTGCTCCACGTTTGCTACGGATTTTAATACAAGCTGTATACGGCGTTCTACATATAACGGGCAGCACGGGCCCAACTATATACATTTGTCAGTTGTCTTAATTAGATCTATACTTTGGATATCATCAGTGGCGTAACAATAGGGTGGCAGGTAACGTGTCGCCCTACTTTTATTTGTAGTTCTAAATTTTTCATTTTTTCACGGTTTTTTGGGGTTTTTTACAGAAGCAGCCAATGTGAAAGATTACAAAATTGATTGTAAAATAATAAAATTTAGATAAAATATAGAATTTAAACAGAAATGTCTGCTTCTGATATTTATTTCAAATACTAATGTATCTTTCCATACGACCAGCTGCTCGACGTGGCGAGATGAGTAATAAAAGCAGCAGATCTCAATGGTAAAGCCCGTGTTACTCCTCAAACATAGGCTGTCCTGGCTGCCTACATAGTGTAAAGACACGGTGTGGCTGATATCTTGAACTAGGAGGCTACATCGCTTGGTTGGTAATTTGCAAATAATACGTTTTTTTATCATAGAAAGCAATGCTAGATCTGCCGTCCTACTGAAGAATGTGGATATCTACATTCTAGCTCAAACTGAAATATTCAAATAAATTTTTGTTGTTTGTGAGCTTTCGCTTCCAGCATTACATTTATTTAGTACAATGCTCGAAAAATAAAACCTGTATTGCCAAAGGAAAGCCAATACTTCCTTCGAGTTTCTGGCATCAACGGCACCAACTTTTTTATAGTATCCTTATTTTTAACTTTTTGAACTCCTCTGTTACATTCTTTTTTTACAGGCACTGGAATCCCCTATTTCATAATTTTAAGTTTATAATCAACGGTCATGTCTCTGCATGCTAACTGTTATGTCATTAAGATGGGGATGTCTTAAGTCGCTTTTTAACTTTGTATTAGAAATGTAATTTTGCCATTCGGAAAAATCCGAATAAATCATAGATTATACAATGGTCCTTATGCATAATAAGCGAGCATTTGCTCGAGTCGAGTCTGGTGAGATCTATCTCAAGTAGGTGACGAGATGTTTGCTTTTTAAAAAAAAAAAATCTGTCGTATATATATAACCTCAAAAATAGGCAAAAACGGTATTTTTTGCACTTTTAGGTTAGAATATCTCAAAATCCTGACGTGATAGAGCAATTCTGCGTCTAGATTTGAATTCAGCACATCGAAAACCTTCAGGAAAGTATGGTCTGGTTTATGGTCAAAAATTTTGGTCTCATTTTGTCGGCCTGTGTAATCAATGAGCACTTAACCAATGTAATAACATTAGAATAATCGGAATGTCTAGAATTAAGGTTTTACAAGATAAGGGAAATTTGCACTTTATTATAAAGTATCTCATACCTATGGTGGTCTGCATGAAGATAAGCCTTTTCGCTGTACCGCTGCTGTTGTTGTTGTTTTAGCAACAAAATCACTCCCCGAAGGTTTTGGGGAGTGTTGTCGAAATAACAGTCCTTGGCCGGATATTATTCCGGTACGCTCCGGTACTCCCTTGCGGTACTGTCGTGGTAGCGATTTGGTATGACCAGTGGAACCTTCTAGGTCATGTCATCCCTCCTTCCGAAAGGAAAGAAGAGATGGGTAATGAGAGGTGAGAGGCATCATATCCGTAGATCAACCATCGAGTTGCACATCATTACCTTTGTGCATGTTAGTCGCCTCTTACGACCGGAATGCCTACCGCGGGCATATTCTAAACCCCTGTACCGCTTAAGGGACTAGTGCTTCACTTCGGTAACACGAATACCATTGCCGAGTGTGGAAATAAAACGTATGCTGTGGAATGCGAATAATCAATGTTAAATAAGACTACTTGCGGGCTACTGATGGTTGCAGGCGAAACACCAACTAGCTCACCGCGCTAGATCATAATAAAGCTATCATTGAGATCGAGGACGGGATAATTATAATCAACGATGATAAAGCTGAAATCAAAGGTGAAAGCGGAATACCATATTAACCTTCGAACAACTAGTGGTAATAAACGGCTCTGAATTCCGAAACAGAAACAATGTCATAAAACGCACCCCAGGAACAACCAAAGCCCAGAGGATCAACCTAGTGAGACACTTGGGGTCTCTAAGATTGAAATACCTACATAAGTTTCTACAAGAAATCAATTTTAAGAAAGTGGCCTTTGTGGTGGCGGTAACAACCATTACGGTACTCATAGTGGCATGGCCAATTATAAGCATTTATAGGAATCGCACTGCATTGAAGAGCACAATAGAGGTTACTATAAAGAAAATCACTGAGAGGATCGTGGACAACCCTCACTTAGGAAGGGGGAGTTAACCCAAAATAATAGTCAGCAGATTGCCACGACAATATTGTCCACATAACACTTGCAAATTACCTTGACCGCAACCACATAGCTACCGTAACATGATACCGCGCATGCAACAACTAACGAAACCACTGCATTTTACAGTAAACAACTTAAACCGAGGAATTCTCTCAGCCAGCATACTCACAGCAAAGGCAACGGTGGCGACGTCAAGATTACACGCCAATGGTAGGGGGCAGGAGCTGGCTGACCAAATAGACGATTCGACGTTCTGCACGGTAAATTACATTCCCATTTGAACAAGAAACCGAACATGAAACCCTTGACAGTGAACATTCCGTTCACACCAAAAAAGCTGACACTATGTCTGTGATCTGCGCGTGACAAAATATAAAAACATCAAAAAGGTAACGACAACATCTCAAGCGCTCGCTTTAGCCAAATAATTTTAATAAAAACCATAAGGCAACAACAACATCGACTGCGACCACTAAGGCAACAACAACATTGACTCCAACCGCTACTGCATTCGCTGCCGCCTTAGGTTTGGTGTTTAAGAATGTCAAGTTAGTCGTTAGTCTTTTACCAGCCTCTTATAGCTATAGACAGATATTGTGAATTAAACGGTTTCTTCAATAAACGTATACTGCGCTGACTGGCGACCGATGCTGACGCTAGCCCCACCGACTTAATCACCGCTCAACTTCAATAAAGCCGACTGGGAGGGTTTTCTCACCACCACAGAGAGCGCCTTCGCTGCTCTCCCCACCCCGTCTGACGTACGAGAAGGCGTTCCGTATGGCCCTAATTTCAGCCTCCCATCAACACATTCCGTCAGGTAGAATAAAGGAAGTGCGTCCATTCTTCCCCGCAGAGGCAGCGGCCCTGACAAATGAACGTGACCATATTAATTTTATAATTTATTCTTATTTAATAATGAATAATTAAGTCTTTGAATTTACAAATTCTTACAGACTAAGTTAATATTACGAAAAAAAAGATCTTAGAAGACTAATTATAGTCGCATAGGGTATGGTGAAGTCAACACCTGTGGAGTTGAAAAACATATTCAGATCAGCACATGTTCTAGAGATAGGCATTTGCAGCATAGTTGGGCCTAGCAAAACCAATTTTTAAGGTCTCAAACTGTCGGAAATTTCTACAAGGGACATTGAACTGAATTTTGCTTAAAAGTGATGAACAATCAACAGCTCCAGAAATTATACCCATAACAAAAGACCAGGATAGGATGGATCTTCTACCTTCAATTGTACTTAATTCAATTAGAAGACATCTACATAGATTCATATGAAAGCAAAGGATCCGAAAAATTTAATGAGCGGAGAGCAAACAGTAGGAAAACCTTCTGAACTCTCTCAATGCGTTTAGAGGGACCAATTTGATAGGGCCTCCAAATAACAGCCGCATATTCCAATCTCGACCTGACAAGAGCACAATATAGCGACTTGAGTGCGTGAGGGTTAGTAAATGCGGAACAGTTTCTACTTATGAACGCGTACATTGCGTAAGAGCGGGAAATTACGTAATTGAATTGGTTAGAAAAAATGAATTTGGAGTCAAAAAATACACCCAGGTCTTTAATCTCCTTAACAGATTGCAGGACACAGCCAGAAATAACATACGATGAACATAGAGTATGACCTAATTTTGAAAAGGTAACATGAAAACACTTTTTAATGTTAAGCGTGAGACGATTTAGTCGGCACCAGTTTTCAACATTAAGAAGGTCCGCTTGCAGCAGCTCAGAGTCACGGGAGCTCTTGATAACTGCAAACAAATATTCCGCAAAGGAAAAGCACGAACCAATGTCATTTATAAATAAAATGACAAAGAGAGGCCCCAAAATACTTCCTTGCGGGACACCTGACGATGCAATGAAAGGCCGAGATGTGCCATTATCCACTTCAACAACACGGTATCTGTTAGTTAGGTAAGACTCAATCCACATCAAAAACGTAAAGTGAAATCCCATCGCACCCAACTTTAACAAGAGCATCCTGTGGCACACCTTATCAAAAGCCTTTGGACAGTCCGTATAAATCGTGTAAACTTGCAGTTTGTCATGAAACGCGGAAATGCAGAATTCACTGAAAATAGTTAAATTGCTAACAGTGGAACGTTTTGGAACGAACCCATGCTGATTATTCGAAATTAGGCTTTTTACCGCAAAATATAATTTATCATTAACTACTATCTCAAAGAGTTTGGATACAGACGAGAGTTTCGAGATCGGCCTATAGTTTCGAACATCATTTTTTTCCCACTTTTAAAAACAGGAGTAACTGATGTCAATTACCAGTCATCTACAAAAGTACCAGTAGCCAGTGAATTGTTGAAGATAACTGAGAGAGGTTCAGCCAGGCACGCACAGTTTTTCGGCAATATTACTGAAAGTCTATCCGAGTCCATTTTAGTGGAAGGCTTAAGCCTCCCAATACCATTCAGTACATCGATGACGGATACGCTCATAGAGCCGAAGTTAAGCGAGGAGTCACTCATGGATGGTACACTGGTCAATAGAGTAGAGTCTGATTCAAAATTAGAGCAAAAAAAGTTAGCAAATAAATTTGCAGAGTCTACAGCACTATTTGTATATGTATCATTATAGAATACATTGTTTGGGACAGAGGAGGACGACTTTTTTGATTGGATGAAACGCCAAAATGCCTTTGAATTCAGGATTATGTTGTTTTCAAAGCCTAGAACATAATTTCTGTATAGGAATTTATTTAGACAGTTGAATTCCTTTAAATGGTATTGAAATTTTGAAAAGTGCTCAGGATCACCAGTCTTCTTGTACTTTTTCTCAAATTTGTTTTTCAAATTCCTTAGACGTTTTAACCTCCTAGTATGCCAAGGCGTCTTATACATATTATTAAATTTAAATTCCGGATTCTCAGAAATTTTTGAAAATTCATAAAACTCCAACTCAAGCGAGATAGGAACGTGATGTTTATCAGCCACAGATATTGGTGCATAGCATTCCGACAAAATGTAGTTTACATTGTTTGAGATGAATACTAAATCCAAAATTCTGTTTAACCTATTAAAAAGACCATTAATTTGAGCTAAATCAAGGCTTAAAAAACTGTCAATAACGTGAATTTCGGCTTAAGAGTTAACATTAGTGGACATAAGCGCAGCCGAGTTTTCAATCGGTGACCAACTTAGGTTACAAAGATTAAAATCCCCGAGGACGCAAAGATGATTATCACCAACTAGATTTGACGCCAATGATACAACATTGTCAGCGTGTGCAAAATATAAACCAGGGTTTGAATTGCTGGCTGAAAAATAGCAAAAGTTTGAAATTTTTAGCTTAACTAGAAATCAGTTTTTTGTCAGATTCGAAAAATTGCTTGTAGCCTATATTTATAGTTCAAAAATATTTCAGCAGCTAAAAATAAGCAAAGAAAAAAAAAAATTTTGCTCATTTTACTTCAGCAGCAAGTTGAACGGAAACGAGCTTTAGCAATCAGCAGAAAAAAAAACTTGAGAATTTTGCTGAGGCTTTAAGCTATTAGCTTTTTGTTTTTTCAGTTTTTTCACAGCAGAATTTATGTTTCGAATTGCTGACTGAAAGATATAGTAGAGGATCCGACCATAGAACGACCTTCACCCATCGCGTTACGGGTTGAAATAAATGTTAATATATAATTTGATATACAAAAAATTATATTCCGTTAAGGTTCAGGTGCGAAGTATAATTAATTAATAATTTAAAACAATTTTTTTTTTAATTATTGCACTCATTCCGTTACGCATTAAATTGTATACCAGTCGTTAGTATGTAACTTGTGCAATATGCAAACACTAGGTTGCCTATTTTTTTCCGGTGCGATTTATAGGGTTGCCAGGTTTGAACAGGTAAAAAAAATAGTAAAATGTACCTATCGAGTAACGAGATGAGCCTTATATCAATGTAAAGATAATTTTATTACAAACACAATGATATAGGGTTGCCTGCCAAAAAATGGTGCTAAATACCGGTTGCCGAGCTTTAAAAAAATAAAAATTCGCTATAAGATAGAATAAAAACACAAAATAAATTCAAAGTTTTCCAATTAATATTAGTCCAGGCGACATAGATTTAATACGGAAGTGACGCGGACCACTCTCCGACTAGTGGATATGAAAGGGTGAAAAAATAATCCCAAAATATGCAGAGCATACTTTTCTGCATGCATTTAAAGTACAATTTTTTTGTTATTTTTAATTATTTCGGTCATGGTAACATCTGTCAAGAGTTTCTTTACAGTTTTTTTCTAAATGCTATAGTTTTCCCGCTGTAACCACTTTTTCCCAGTGCATTTTTACAAAAAACATGAAAACAAGTATTTTTTTGTGTTGCAATTTGTATGGAGCAAACATTTTTTTTTTTAGCAAAATGGAATATTTTTTTGCGGATTCCGGTAGGATGTTAAATCGCTATGAATGTTTGTTCTCGAAAAAGGTGTTTAACACCTCGAAAAATCGGGTTGGGTAAAAGACTAACAGCTTCATTGTCTAATATACAAGGTGGCGCAAAAGTAATCCTCCTATCAGAAAATGCTATACATTTTGCGATTGACCCCTAAACTCAGTTCTGTTTTGACATTTGTGTAGTAAACACATGCAAAATACACCTTAATAAACAATGTTACGCTACACTGCTCCAGAACGCGGAGTATTGCTGACTATTTATTTGACCAATAATCGGTCGGTGACTTTGGCACAGCGTGAATTTCGTCGCAGATTTCCTGGCCGTCGAACGCCTACTGGTCAACGAGTTCTTTCTGCATCAACTTGATGAATTGGGATTGGAAAACATGTGGTTCCAACAAGACGGTGCAACAGCACACACTGCACGTGCCACAACCGATATGCTGAAGGATGCATTTCCCGGGCGCATAATCTCCCGTTTTGGCGATTTGCACTGGCCAGCAAGATCGCCTGATTTGACCGCTCCAGACTGCATTTTGTGGGCCTTTTTGAAGTCGCGGGTTTTTGTCAACAAACCTCAGACTCTTGCAACTCTTAAAGACAATATCCGTCAAGAATGTGAGGACCTATCGCCGGAAGTTTTGGCCAAAAAGATGGAAAATGCCATAAAAAGGGCTCAAATGACAATCAACTGTGGCGGCGGCCATTAACATGACATCATATTCTCGACTTGATGTAAAAAAAATTAAAATACCAAATAAAAATAATCCACAAGAAGAATCAAAGTTTTTAATTTTTTTTTTAATTGCAGCCAGAAAACATCGGAAGCTTACTTTTGCGCCACCCTGTACTATAACGATTATAGGGTATATTTAAAGACAGTTACCACATTTTTACATTTTACATTCATAGCAATTTGACATAATACCGGAATCCGCAAAAAAATATTCCATTTTGCTAAAAAAAAAACGTTTGCTCCATACAAATTGCAACACAAAAAACTACTTGTTTTCATGTTTTTTGTAAAAATGCACTGGGAAAAAGTAGTTATAGCTTGAAAACTGTAGCATTTAGAAAAAAACTGTAAAGAAACTTTTGGTGGAGAATCACCTCGGCAACAAACTGTAGAAGAAAACACAGATGTTACCATGACCGAAATAATTAAAAATAACAAAAAAATTGCACTTTAAATGTATGCAGAAAAGTATGCTCTGCATATTTTGGGATTATTTTTTCACCCTTTCATATCCACTAGTCGGAGAGTGGTCCGCGTCACTTCCGTATTAAATCTATGTCGCCTGGACTAATATTAATTGGAAAACTTTGAATTTATTTTGTGTTTTTATTCTATCTTATAGCGAATTTTTATTTTTTTAAAACTCGGCAACCGGTATTTAGCACCATTTATATCATTGTGTTTGTAATAAAATTATCTTTACATTGATATAAGGCTCATCTCGTTACTCGATAGGTACATTTTACTATTTTTTTTTACCTGTTCAAACCTGGCAACCCTATAAATCGCACCGGAAAAAAATAGGCAACCTAGTGTTTGCATATTGCACAAGTTACATACTAACGACTGGTATACAATTTAATGCGTAACGGAATGAGTGCAATAATTAAAAACAAAAAAATTTTTAATTATTAATTAATTATACTTCGCACCTGAATTTGCAGGCAACCTTTACGGAATATAATTTTTTGTATATCAAATTATATATTAACATTTATTTCAACCCGTAACGCGATGGGTGAAGGTCGTTCTATGGTCGGATCTTAGACTAATAGTAAAACTAAAAATTGTTTGCTTTTTTCAGCAGCTATTTAAAAATTTCATGGGGAAATACAAATAATCATACGATGTTCTAATCGTACTGCTGCAAATCCTTCAATTGCTATATGAGCATTTCCGTAGAATGGTCAACCAGAGCAAAAATTTTAAATGTTAATAAAAATAAATTCTTTTTTAGCCCTGTTATACAAAATTACCCAAATTTTTATAAAAATAACGGTTTGAAAGTTAATTAAAATTTTTTTTATGAAAAATTTGGCTTGAAACCTGAAAAAAAAACTGTTAATTTCCAGCCAGTTTTAAAGGCCTGTTTCTTTTAAATTTTTTCACATGTACGACTTATACTAGCGATCCTTTTTGCAACAAAATACCCCCATGAATATCAATTAAGACTATAAAAATGAAAGAAGATTTAGCGACGATGTTTTAACGGCAAATTTTTATTGAAACTTTTACCTCTGCCTGGATCGTACGTTCGCGACCAAAAAAATACATTTTTTGTTACCACTTCTCAAGGAGTGTAAGGATATGTCTAGAACTACGTTGCTAAAGCCAGTTGAGTGCACTTAATTGAAAAACAAAACTACTTCTCTTGAAGGGTTTACCAAATCTTTTTTTTTAATTCTCAAAGTTGCGTACGTTCGCGACCGTTTTGCATTTTGATATATTTTTGCCTACCAAAAACTGAAGCAAGAAAAGAAGAGGTTGTTAATATACTTTATTTCCATTTCTAATAATAGATCATAGGGTTTTGAATAATTTTAATGAAGTTATTCATAAATTTTACAACCATACATAATAGTGAGTATACTTTATATTATGCAAGCCACTTTCGAGCCTTTCGGTGTGAGCCGCGGAATTTCAGTACAGTCTAATAATTTATGCTATCTTCTTTCTTTATAAATACAACATATAAGATTTAAACTTGTGAATTAAGTGTTCCAGTTCATATAATTTGTAAAACATTATGCCGAAAATAGGAAAAAAAGTGTATGGAAAAATCGTACGTTCGCGACCGGTATTTAAGCGTATATATAAAAATGTACGGACGATATTTTAACGCGAAATAAACGTAAAGAAAGTCACTTTATGCCACTTCAATATGTTATCAACCGTTTTGAAAAAATCCATTCCATTTCGCTGAATTTTGAATTTTTCCAGTTGCACAAAAAAGTCACTTCCATTTTGCGTACGTTCGCGACCACATGTCGAAGATCGAACAAACCTGCCTCTTGCACCTAAAATTGACCTTCCAAAATGCTATTGAAGTAGCAAACAAAAAAAAAAAAAACCTATGTTTACTTTGTTTTTTGGCCCACAAAAGCGTACGAACGTACTGTTCGCGACCGTGGAAACACCCATATGCCTTTTTACTATACATACTTACATCCGAAAGACATATTTATGTAAGGATGTGTATATGGAAAAAACAAAATTAAGACAAGTAACAAACGAGGTATTATTCTCTGCATTACAGATATTACGTTAGGCTTGGGATTCGAAATATAACAACTTCTTCTAACTGAGCCTCGCATAATACCGTCCCTAACCTATTGGGGTCCTGCGCATGTTAGAATAATGGGGTCCCTATGACTTTGAGAGAGCACGATTTTGTTAGAATTGGCAAAGAAAGTAGATAAACTAGGTTAAATAGTTATTTTTATTAACAGTCACATGAAACGAATAGATATATGCTATATAGTCCCCAAATTGAACTCTTTTAGCATTTATAGGTTAGCGCTTAACTATCTAGGTTATTTGAAGAGGAACCCTTCTAGATCTCAAATGGGACAAATCGTTAGTCACTCCTTCAAAATCATTGCTTTTTAGCATATCCGATGGTATGGACTTCTTCGACAAGCTGGTTAATCTCTCTTCAAACATTGTACTTAAGAAATTTTACCTTTTCCAGGATTCCGAAATTTTTTTAAGTGAACTGCTATAAATGGATCGAATTCACTGAATAATTCTACATATCCTAAATAATTTCCTTTATCGAGAGGTCTTAGGTTTTCATTGTCACCGCGAAACGAAAACCCTCCCGATGTCAAAAGTTTTACAATAGGTACAATCCGTTTAAGTGTGGGTGGCGAATGAAATGATTTTCGACGCGCTCTCTCACATATTTTGCAATAAAAAGCAATATTAGATTTATATAAATAATCCATATCAGTTGGACAAATTTCCACACAGGGCAAATGAAAAAGTTCATCAACTCTTTGACCACAGCTACACGGCATTTTAAGTGAAGAGTTTGATGATACTACTGGGTAAGATACTGACTACCTAGGTAGGGCTAGGTAGCACTACAACAACAGCAACAACAACGTCAGCAAGTGGCGTTGGCAGCGGCGTAGGTAAAGGTGAGCTTAGGTTTCGAGTTAAGTAGGGTGGAATAATCAGTTGTGATTAAAACCAATAATTTATACACTCGCAGAAGCCATTGAATTGTGCCGAACCACAGCGGTTTTTCAGTCTTTGAACCGAACCACGAACCGACCCATTCTGTTTTTTTTTTTTTAAATTCCAATCACCGTTTTGTCATACACTAAACAAAACATGCAAAACTGAACGCCCATGGCGTTGCCAGCAAGCGGAAACTTTAATTATTCAAGCGTTGACTGCCCAGTGGGTAAAAAAAGATAATGTGATGCATGCAAAGTATGTAATGTATGAAAAATCGGCTTAGATTCAACCTCAAATTGAAAATACAGCATGGGGGTCGATATTACATTAAGTATATGTATATGTCATAAAAAAGACACTTATGTGAAAAAATTTAAAACAACTGATTAATCTTATTTTCGAGCGCCGGCTAAGTGATTCACAGTATTTCTGTGCAGATAACTTTTCGCGTTCGCGGCCTTCGGGCACGCTTCAATAAAATAACTCTTAGCCGATCCAGCACTGACTTGGCGATCCCCAGTACTTTTGAAATAACTAAAATTTTACAGGAGAAAGATACACCGATTTTAAGCCAGTACGTTTCCCTACCCTGCCAACCACATTAGGATAATTTCTTGGGAAATTACCGGGTCGCGCTTCCCAAAAAGGATAATGGAAAATTGGGTAATTTTGTCAGCGAAAATCCTTTTCTACCCATGCTGAGGGTGCTGTTAGACACGCAATTATGGAACTATCGAATTATGCCTTGGTATTTTGATGCCCACTTTTATCCACAGTCATTTTTGGTATCGCACAGCATTGAATTTTGATTTTGTTTTCACTATGGCTAGCTCTGGTTGGCAGGGTATTGTTGCAGTATTTCTTTTCGCTGTTATTGAGGGCTTTGCTGGTAAAAATGGCAATGCTTTTCGGTTTACACGCAAAGGCCGATATTGACTAGACAGGTCAACGAAATCTCGATTTCTGAACAATCAAATGAAAGTTAAATCAATTACCTGTTCAATGGGAAAGAAATTTTGAAAATCGCTTTACTAGTTTTCGAGGATGTTTGTTTTAAAAAATTCTTTATAAAAACGATCACCTTTAACATGGCGAAATAAATAAAGTGAACTCACGGCGAAAAGCGAAAAGCCCCTCATGTGTTTGCTTTTGTTTTTGGTAATGAGTTTGTCAAATCCAGGGTGACATTTCGATTTTTTGGTTCATAAGCGTAAAAAGAAACGGGGGTAAGACGGGCCTTCTCCCTCTCCCCCACACGGACAACCAATGTTAGCTTTACCCTATCCTGTTATCTATTAGATTTTAAAATTTTAAACAAAAATCGAGTAGTATAAAAGGAATTTTAAGCCGTCCAGCAAGCAAAATCAGCAAAACTTTCCATAGGCGATGGCATACAGAAAAATGTTTCAGAAGTTGGCCTTGCTTTTCTTAAGTAATTAGCTTAAACATGTCTGTGGAACAAGAACAATGAAGTGAAAACAAGTTCGAGTTGTCACCAGTATTAAACATAAATGGGTCATAGAATTTCTGGAGAAATAGAGTTTTAGTACCAGAAATAAAACCACTAAAGTATGTTTTTGAACTTGTATGTATATAACTACAACTTTTATTTTGTAATATCAGCCAAAATAAATTGTAGTTTACGAATCCTCAATGAACAACCTTTTATAACAAATCAGAAAAATACTGACTTAACAGTTCAAGGCCATGATTAAACAGACATTAAGTATTCGGGCCTAAGTTGAAATCCGCATAACTTTAGGGCTAGCTAGAAACCATTCTGTATGCATTTACTTTAAGTTATTCTTTTGTAAGGCTGACTAGAAAAGTAGGTAAAATCATAAATGAAATTTGGGAAAATAAACGGGGTTTTGCTGGCCTTGGTGACAATGGATAATTAAAAAATTCTAAATACAAGATCCTTTTACTAGAATACAACAAATTGACTAAACCGGCTGCACCACAATTATAATACAACACAAAACATTTTGTTTTGTATTATATTATTTTGTTTTGTATTACATATTTCCCCTGTTGCTCGCAAGCCACCTACGCCTATGGTCTTTTGTTTTGTTTACAAATAAAATTTGTTTTTTTTTTCATAAGTTCATTATACATATGTCCATCAAAAATTGGTTTGCAGATATATGTATAGAACTGGGAATACTTCCTAGGATAGAGAAGCTTACAACTCCTGCTAGCCCGCGTAACTGTTTCCTGACACTGATATTAATTGAAACAGGTCTACTGATTCCACTTTAACAGCCACACACGTAAGCTACCTTTGAGCATCTTTTATCAACCGCCATGCACTACACTTTCTTAAACGCTCACCCCTAGAATAAAAACGTTCTCATCCCGCCTCGATTATGCACATAAACATGGCCTAAATGTTTAATTGAAATTTTGTACAGCAAAAATTTTTTTTTTTTTTTTTCAAATGTAAACAAAAAATAATATGTGACAATAAAATGACGGCCTTATTATTACGGCGAAAAAAAAACTTATAATCAGCTGATCATTTTCCACCACCTTCTTTAATTCTCCTTCTCTTACTCTGGGTTTTGTTGTTTCCTCCAAAAAATAAATACGCCGTTGTTCACTACGATAATATCTATTAACTCCCATACTTTTTTTTTTAAATTTGAGAGTTGGAGCTATTCTGCATTTAACCGATTTTTCTTACATTATTTTTTATACATCCTTTCCCTTACGGGCCAGCTGTTTGGTCAGTGACCACTCATTGGATGCTCCGGCGTGACGCAGTTTACATTCTATAATTATTATTAATTTCATTTCATCAATTGACCGTGTGACGAAAGCAAAAAAAGATTTTTTTTATCTAAACAGAGTAAATTTTCGATAAATTTCCATAATAATAATTGTAAGTATTGTATTGCCATTATTTCTTTTTGGCGATATATTAATAAATAGTATCTATAAATGGCATTAACAAAGCGTTTTATTTTTAAAAGTTAACAAAGTGTTATATATGTCTTAAATATGACATTACCTCACAATTTTTATTTTTTTAGGCTTTTTTTCTAACTTTTCCTTTTTAGTTTTTGGCTGTGTTGATATATGGCCTGAACCGGTTCACGACCACCCAGATTTTCGGCAAGTGGTTCGAACCGCAGATATTTCCGGAGCGGTTTGCATGCCTGCGGGTGGTACACAACATAATTTATTGAGTGACAAAGATTGGGAGTATCTTTTTGAAAAACACTATATTCGATGTGAGTCTCAAAAAAAGTTTCGTGAGTACGCTGCACATGCACCTCTTAAAATGAAAGCTGTAATAGAGCTAAATTTAGATTTCAATCTTATTTCCCACTTTATATGTTATTGAAAATGGTGGTCAATTTTTATTGGGCAGAGATACAACCATGAAATTAAATGTTAGATTTATATTGGAACGATTTTCCGTCATCCCTTGTCAATTTTTGTTTGTTTACAAACCGGTTTCGGCGATCCGCCATCTTCAGTGTAAGTTTCTGTTCGTTCTGAGAACGAAAACTTACACTGAAGATGGCGGATCGCCGAAACCGGTTTGTAAACAAACAAAAATTGACAAGGGATGACGGAAAATCGTTCCAATATAAATCTAGCATTCACCCTGTCGGAAAAACAGAAAATAAAAATAACTAAATTAAATGTTCTTAAATTGGGCCTTTGTTTCAATCAAGTTGAAAGGATCCAAATATTTCTAAAAATAAAGAGCATTCGAATTTCGTTGTCAATTGATAAGTCGGTAAAGCCGGTTCAACAACTATTACGTGGAATTCCGTCTGCTGTAGAGGAAAGAGTTGGAAAAAGACTAGACGAGGCAGAAAGTCAAGACATCATTGAACCGGAATATCTCCCGCAGTAATTGTATTTAATGGGAACGGGGATATATGTTTATGTATTGATATGAGGCGTAAAAATTTGGTCATGTGGCATTAAGTGGTGTTTTTTTTTTTGTAGTTTCTTAAACTTTAAATGTGGCGCTTTCTTACTTTTCTAACGGCCGATTTGCTGGCTTAAACATTGGCCATTTCTTCGATTTTAGATGTGAAAAGAGCGGAATTAGATGCAATCCTTTACATTTTCCGGGTTTCCTTCGTCGTCAAAGCCTTAGCAGTCTTGCCTTTATAGTTTTTTCCATAGGAAGTCCCTCTTTCACATAATGGTTAATAACATTTAGACTTCGGCCAATATTTTTGGAGATTTGACGGTTTGAAAGCCCTTCTGTGGTCAGCATATCTATTTGTCCTTTCTCGCGATCTCTTAAACCTTTTTGCTTTCCCATTTCACTGCAACTAATAAGTTTTATACTAAACATAATCTCTACATATAATAAAATTGTAACAGGTCGATGTCTGTACATGGCAGATATCAACAAAAAATTTATTGGGGGCAGCATTATTAAACGAGTAGAATCCAAATCAACCATTTTTTTAATTTTTGTGTGTCTGTCTGTCCGTATGTTTGTGGCCGTATCACTCTGAAAGTACTGAATGAAAATGAATGAAACCGTTGGATTGCCAGATACTCAACTTAAAATTTAAGATATTACTTTTTTCGATATCTCAACCGGTTTTGGAGTTATCGCCCAATATGTGGCCCATGTCCGCCTGTATGTTTGTGGTCGTATCACTAAAAGTACTGAATGAAAATTATTGAAACCGTTGGATTGTTAGACGCTCAGCCTAAAGTTTAAGATATTACTTTTTTCGATATCTCAACCGGTTTTGGAGTTATCGCCCAATGGACCAGGGGTGATCAAAAATGTCTTAGTACAATATGGATGTCAAACGAAAGGTGTCAATCAGTGCTGTAATATGCGATGTGATCAATTGAAATATCCCAAATGGTTTCGGAGATATCTTGAAGTTATCGACGAATATTTGCAAAAAAATGTGTCAGTATAATATGGGTATCAAACGAATGGTGCCAATGGGTTATGTTATATGCGATGCGCTTAATTTAATTTTTCAATTATATATCTTCAAAAATTACGGACGGAAAAAGAGAAAAAAAAATTAATTATACGCATACGAAGTCGCGGGCACCAGCTAGTTAATGATAAAAATAACCACCTCGTTTCACACCTTTTTTGAATGAATAATGACAGAAAACTGAGCGCCTCTATTCTAGTGAACCAAAAAATCAAGTACAATACTAGGACCACTGACATTTGACCATAATATGCAAAGATTTACAATGAAGATAAATTTCAATTACAACTCCTTTATAGTCGTCAAAAGGCGCTCATCAGAATAGCCAAAAACATCTAATTTAAGTTATGCACTTTTATTGTTTATGTAATCAAATACATGGTTTTTACTTATTTAGATAGTTTAAAGAGCATTCCAATACATGGCAAACATATGCGAAGCATTTAAAAAAAGCACATTATATTACACTACAATATTTTTGTGAAATTTGTAATGCACCTTCAATTTATCGATTGTGATAATCATTTTATTAATCAACATTCCAACACAGCAATGAGAATAGGTTGTCAAATTGCTACTAATAATCAATTATCAATTGATACAATAAAACCATTGCAATTGCAAATAAAAACTTCTGCTAATGAACCACCATTTTCATATCAAACATTTAATGCTGATGCATATAAGAAAAACAACAATAGTATTGTTAAAACTGAGCCAGCTGATAATATTGAATTTGGTGCCAATAACGCGGATGATGATGATGACGATGTTGAAATGATTAATGATGATGATATTGTTATTGCTAATGATGCATTGAAATCGTCCACTGAGCAACAGCAACAAAATAATAGCGTTATTCGCTGTGTGAATGTAAGAAATTTGCAGAGTCATAGTCCAGCTCTACAAACGGAAGTGCAACAACTACAACAAATGCAATTTTCACAACCTGTGCAACAAGCAGAATTACTGCCGCAAACAATTCCCAAACTCTTGTCGCCCACGTCAAGTTTCATAACCACGACCTCTTCAAATTTTATAACTTCACCAAATTCTGGAATGTCGCGCGTAGCTATTCAGAGTCATGATCCAAACTTTACTGGTACTTTCCATTTAAGGCCAGTTAAAATTTTGATCCGACCCAACCCCGCTAATCAGCTGGAAGTTTTAACTAATCCTCCAAATGCTAATTACCCCTTTCAAAATATCGAACAACGTTAATAAGAAATAGAGTTATCATTAAATAATATTTCCATGAACGGGTGTATTCGAATTAAGGACAGTGTAAACTTCAATTATAAAAAAAACTAGAAGTTAATAGATCAAATGCTTTTTCTTTATTCACCGTTATTATTGTGTGCCTCTAAACAAGTCAACCGGACTGTACATATTTTGCAAATTTCCGGAGCTCAAGACAAGTTGATAACAATTCTTAGTCAATTATTATTATTTTTGATTGTAAGGGAAAATGCATATTTAGAAAAAGATTTCAAAGTTTCACACAGCGATGGATAGGATGACATATTTTCAAGTATCCTACTTCTCATCAGAATTGCACTTTTCCTCTGTAAAATATTGAAATTTCCCAAAGTTTTTGTTTTATCGTTGTGCGTGTATGCTGCGAACTATGTGAGGTTTTAAAAATGTTGCTTGAGTTGACCGAAACTCCAGATGATAGCTCATTAAGAGTACGGCAAATTTATCAACAAGTATCAATAACACTGGTTTACAGCCAAAATGCACCAGAGACGCCATAGTGAAATTCCTATGTAAAATCACCTCCTAATTCCGAAAATCAAGGTTATTTTTACTTGAATGGTACCGTTTTTGAGATATTTACAAAAACAAACAAGTAAGGAAATTGCTGTCTTCGGCTGTGCCGAAGGTTTTATACCTTTCATGAATACGCATATCTTTTTTAAGTGTCCTACATGGCCAAACCACATTTATCGGAGCAATCGGTTATATGGAAGCTATATGTTATGTTACTCCGATCTGTATGATTTTCATTACACACATCACATTTATAATAAGTACCAACCTTGCAAAATTTTACGTTCCTAGCTTCTTAACTGCAAAATTTATAGCCCAAAACCCATTTATCGAAACTATCGATTATATGGGAGCTATATGTTTTGTTCGTCCGATCTGGGTGATTTTCACTACACAGGTTACAAATATAATATGTACTAAACCTGAAAAATTTCGCTCTTCTAGCTTTTTGATTGCAAGAGTTATAGGCCAAAACCCATTTATCGGAACAATCGATTGTATGGGAGCTATGCGTTGTATTGGTCCGATCTTACTGGTTCCGACGAATGATTAATATAATACAAAATGGCGGCTCCATACCAAATTTCATCGAGATATCTCTAAAATTGAGGGACTAGTTTGCGTTCAAACAGACAGACGGACGGACAGACGGACGGACAGACGGACGGACAGACAGACGGACAGACGGA
The DNA here is from genome assembly GCA_951509765.1 of Sphenella marginata. Taxonomy (NCBI): domain Eukaryota; kingdom Metazoa; phylum Arthropoda; class Insecta; order Diptera; family Tephritidae; genus Sphenella; species Sphenella marginata. Next base: position 47,139,131 of record OX608082.1, read on the forward strand.
CATGGCTAAATCAACTCAGCTCGTCGCCCTGACCATTTCGGTATACTTAATGGTGGGTCTATCTCTTCTTCTTCTCATACTTACAAACATCGGACCAAAGTTATAATACCATTTCATGTTCATGAAAGGTATAAAAAGATGGCTCCACTTAATCGTGTATATTATTATTAATCGTGTAGAACAAATTGAGCTATTCGAAAACGGTTTGAAAAATTTGAAAGCTTATAAAATTTACTATAATCAGTACATACAACACTTTTTGCTAGGTCCTGCAGATTCAAACATAGTGAACAATCATTACGGATTTTTTAAATTTTTTTTGTAAAAATATAAAAAAATTGGTACTTTGCGAGGAAGCATCTCGAAAACTTGTTGTATTTTTGCAGATATTTTTTCCCCCTCTAAGCTCTGTTTTATTACAAAAAAAACTAGCTATCAGTGAACAAAATCGATGAACTAATACAAAAGTTTTAAGCATTCAAGTAAATATATCCATTTAATACTTAAGTACCCTACAAATAATAGCATATGTACATATGGTTCTGTCTTAACTCTATGATCTTATTTTATAATTGAAAAAGTTATGTGTCTTGTTTTGACACTCATTTAGATTAGGATCGGTTTCTCTTATGAGAAACCAACAGTAGTCGCCCATCATAGCGACATCCCATTGCATTATCTCATATGTTTCCTTCGTATTTACTGCATGCGCGATCGGGATAGATGGCTTTTGGTTGCCAATATGCAATAATACGGCCTTTAAACTTAATTTATTGCCGTCTATGAAAAATCGCCACTCTTTTGAATCATATGGTTCACCAAATTGTTTGAATAGACCAGCAATGTCTTTGCAGTAACAAACACTGTCCTCCTTCGTATAGTACTTGGAAAATTCTTCGTGACGAGTTCTATAATATGTTACCTTAACATCGGATGAAACAAATGTAAATTGTTGCATTCGAGAGGCGTGCAGTTCGGCCTTTTCCTTTGACAATTCCAAATCCCTTATCCAATCATTGAGTTGTGCTTGTGACAAAGAATTTCTTTCGATTTCCGTTTGAAATTCAGTACAACATGATGCCGCGTAATCAGATACTACTGTTGACAATGAAACTGGAGCCGGAACTAAAGTTAAATTTGATTCTGGCAATGTCGCTTCCGTTGAAATTAGTTCTGGTAATGACACTGTAGATACTCTCGCATAGGTTACTTTTCTGGACTTTCCAACCCCAAGTACTTTTGTAGTACAAATATAGCAGTCCGTTGAATGGCAAGTTGGTTCCCTCCACTTCATTGGTGTAATAAATTTCACACGTCGCCTAAATAGATAGTTTCAGAAATTAGTCAGCTATGCATTAAAAGGGAACAAACTCCTAATTTTTACAACGTACCTTTTTGTTCCGGTTTCCGAAGAAATCAATTCGACTCGGCATGTGGTGCACACAGTGTTCGGTGTCCATGGTTGTTCATTGTTTTTAGGCTCAATTCCAAAACACTTATAGTATGTAACTTTCAAAGGATTTGAAAACACACGTCTCATACTTTTAACAATAAATTGACCGCAGATGAAACAGAACATATCTGGATCATTTGTACACTGAAATTCTCGCGCCCTTTTATTCATTTTTTATTTTTAAGTAAATGACGGGTTATAAACTGCAATTATAAACTGAACAGTATCCGGCGAGCCTTGCAGATATTATGAAGGAACAAGGCGCATGTACCCTTATTTATACTTAGATCCAGTAAAAATTCAAGCCTACCTAAACAAAAAGGTTCCCTAGTTCTACAAAGAAAACACTACCTGCCTCAAAAATATGCTCTTGTTTAAAATGTACCTAGGTTTGAGAAAACGACACTAACAGCTTTTTGTATCTAATAACTTTTCGAAAATCTACCTGCTAACTAACTGATATACGAATACTAACACATATGTACCAGTAGGGTACTTAAGCATTAAATGGATATATTTACTTGAATGCTTATAACTTTTGTATTAGTTCATCGATTTTGATAGCTTGTTTTTTTGCAATAAAACAGAGCTTAGAGGGGGGGAAAAATATCTGCAAAAAAACAAAAAGTTTTCGAGATGCTTCCTCGCAAAGTACATTTTTTTTATATTTTTACAAAAAAAATTTTAAAAATCCGTAATGATTGTTCACTATGTTTGAATCTGCAGGACCTAGCAAAAAGTGTTGTATGTACTGATTATAGTAAATTTTATAAGCTTTAAAATTTTTCAACCTGTTTTCGAATAGCTCAATTTGTTCTTGAGATATACACGATTAAGTGGAGCCATCTTTTTTGTTTTTTGAAATAACGGTAAATCGTAAATATCTCAAAAACGGTACCATTCAAGTAAAAATAACTTTGATTTTGGGAATTAGGAGGTGATTTTACATAGGAATTTCACTATGGCGTCTCTGGTGCAGAAAAAAAGTTGGAATTTGTGATCCAGTGTAATCAACAATAATGGCGCGAAGAAATCCAGTGAGAGGAACAGCTTCCCCCCAACGACATCTCTCACACTGTCATCAACAGCATTGGCGAAGCATTTGGACGTTCTCAGAGAGTCGATTGCCAAGCAGCTGACGGCAGAATTGGGAAAAACTGAATATCGAATAATGCAGAAACTTGGTGAGTTGGTTGCTGAAACTGCAAATATGAGAATTCAGATTGCCAATATTGAGAAGAGAGTTAGTGCAGTCGAGAATGCGTGCTCTGACGTTTTATTGCTACGAAATAAGTTGGTGGGTCTCAAAACCATATTAGCGCTCTCGAAACCAGCGCGGTCACCACTGATCTAATTACACTGGACCACGAATTTCAACTTTTTCTCTTTACCAGAAACGCCGTTATGAAATTCGTATGTAAAACCACCCCCTGAATTCGTAAATCGAGTTCATTTTTGATTCTATGGTACCGTTTTCGAGATATTTTCACCGTTATTCGAAAAAAACAAAAAGACGGCTCTCTTTAATTACGTATATCTCACGAACGGATCAAGCAATTGCAAAGAGGTTTACAGAATCCAAATCACAATAAAATTTGGTATAAATGCATCATACATTATTTTTTGGTCAACCAGATAGTTTTCGAGATATTAGCTTATCATTTCAGATTTTTTTTTTTTTTTTATGAAAAAATATGAAAAAAAATACTTTTTGCGAGGGCAGCATTCCAAAACCAAAACTTTTTTCCAGATATTTTTTCTTTACGTAAACCTCTGTTTAATTAGAAAACTGATAAGCTATCATCGAAGAAAATCCATGCAAGAGCGAGGCCGACGAGAATGATAAGGGCCGACGACGAGGCGAGCTGTCCACTGGGTAAGAGGACGAGGAGCAGTACGGCAGGGGCTATATCGATTACACCCGGCGAGTAAATATGCACATGCGTGTGTACTATGGTGACGTCATGGCAGAGGAGACGGCCTCGCGCGCAACAAAACACCAGCAGGTCTGCGACGTACCAGGCGAACGCGACGCAGCTGCCAGCGGAAGCGACGTGCTCAGCCTGACGGCCAGCGACGAGCTGACACCCGAGGCTGACGGCATAGCTGGCGACATTGAGCGATGGTTGGGTGAGGCCGTGAGCGCAACCCAAGGCGCGTGGGATAACCAGTCCGGCACGGAGCCTCTCCCGGAAGCGCTAGTCCGGGGCATACAGGCGCACCTACAACAAGGACAGGACCGCAGGAGGAAGTGGACGTTCCGTCTGGACATAGGCGGCCAAGCGTTCTGAGTCCGCATCACGTGGACGGGCCTCGTAACAGTAAGCCTCGTTGCATCAGGTGAGGGGAGAGTGTGAGGACCCCGATCCTGAGGCTCTGGAGACCTCACAACAACTCTACACATATATATACATACACATACACATATACACCATAAACTTATACTTTTATTATGAATTATGAATAAAATGGATTTTTATACTTGCGAGAAAGAATATCAGAATTTGACATTTTTGCACATACGCCATGCTGCAAAATCGCGGACATAGCCGGTTTTACACATAAACTACATATCCATACTTTATATATATTCAGATATACGAAGTACACAGAAATTGGATATTTTTCAAGCATATAGCAAACTAGCAGGGTACCCGGCGTTGCTCGGGATGTAAGTAGTTAGGGGGCCTTTCAAAATGAATAATATACTTTAAGATTTCATATTTATATAATATAGCTGACCCGGCAAACTTCGTTCTTCCCAAAATAGATTTTTTTATTAATTTTTCACTACTTCAATGTGCATACAACTTCAAAAATATAAAATTTTAGTATTCCGTTTAAGGCTACACGATACACAAAATTTTTAGTTTTCTGTCCCGGAAAAATTTTTCCTACATGGAAACTATTGCTATCATTAATCTCCTTATCAATTTTCAGGTTCTAACTTTAAACGCTTTTACGATATCCCCACTTTTATGCGCAAAAATTATTTTGATATCATTTAGCTCTATACCAATTTCCAGGTTCCTGCCTTAAATACTTTTACCGATATTTAGCTTGAAAAATTAAATTAATTAATCGTATAACCCCTCACCAAATTTCAGTGGTGTAACCCGAATACTTAGAGAGATACGGACAATGAAAAATTCCATTTGTATGGGAGGTGCCACGTCCACTTTTTCGTTACACCCAGTTGTTTTGGAGGTGGTAGGGATCGATCCCATGTAACCCCTTACCGAGTTTCAATAATCTAACAAAAATACTTCCAGAGATATCGACTAAGAAATATTTCATTCGTATGGGAGGTGCCACGCCCACTTTTTCGTTATACCCAGTTGTTTTGGAGGTGGTAGGGATCGATCTCACATAATCTCTCACCAAATTTCAGTGGTCTAACCTAAATACTGCCAGAGATATCGACTTAGAAGTATTTCATTCGTATGGGAGGTGCCACGCCCACTTTGTCGTTATCCCCATTTTTTTTTTTTTTTGGAGGTGGTAGGGATCGATTCCATATAACCCCTCACCAAGTCTCAATGATCTAACCTAAATACTTCCAGGGATATCGACTAAGAAGTATTTCATTCGTATGGGAGGTGCCACGCCCACTTTTTCGTTATACCCAGCTGTTTTGGATTTGGTAGGGATCGATTCCATATAACCCCTCACCAAATTTCAGTGGTCTAACCTAAATACTTCCAGAGATATCGACTAAGAAGTATTTCATTCGTATGGGAGGTGCCACGCCCCCATTTTCGTTATCCGCAGTTTTTTTGGAGGTGGTAGGGATCGATCTCATATAATCTCTCACCAAATTTCAGTGGTGTAACCTAAATACTTCCAAAGATATCGACTAAGAAGTATTTCATTCGTATGGGAGGTGCCACGCCCCCTTTTTCGTCATCCCCAGTTTTTTTGGAGGTGGTAGGGATCGATCTCATATAATCTCTCACCAAATTTCAGTGGTCTAACCTAAATAGTTCCAGAGATATCGACTAAGAAGTATTTCATTCGTATGGGAGGTGCCACGCCCACTTTTTCGTTATACCGTTGTTTTGGAGGTGGTAGGGATCGATCCCATATAATCCCTTACGGAGTTTCAATGGTCTAACATAAATACTTCCAGAGATACGGACAATGGAAAATTCCAATTGTATGGGAGGTGCCACGCCCCCTATATATATCAAAATATTTTTTAGCCTGTGACCATCCCAGGAAGATGTACAGTGGGTGTGTAAAATTTGGTTACGATCGGTTTATAAGTTTAGGACGCAAGTCGATCTATACCTACATATATATTTACATAATTTGAATTTTATATATATAGAATAGATAGATAGATATCAAGGTTGGGCATAGTGCACTAAATTTAGTGAGCACTACTGGTTTCACTAGCACTATTTTTTTAGTGATAGTTAAAATTGAAATTCACTATCACTAATTTTATATATTAGTGATAGTGAAAATAAATTGCACTACCACTTGGAAAGTGCACTAAATCTTCTTCTTCTTCTTTAAATGGCCATCTAACCGCCTGAGCGATTTTGACCGTCCAACATAGCTCGCCAGTCATTTCTTCTTTGCGCCAACTGGCGCCAATTGGAGACCCCACGAGATCGCAGGTCGGTCTCCACTTGGTCCTTCCATCGGAGTGGTGGTCTTCCTCTTCCTCTGCTTCCACCGGCGGGTGCCGATAAGTATACCTTCTGGGCTGGAGCGTCTTCGTTCATTCGCACGACGTGGCCTAGCCAGCGAAGCCGCTGTGTTTTAATGCGCTGTACTATGTCGACGTCTGCGTAAAGCTCATACAACTCATCATTAAATCTTCTTCGGTACTCGCCGTCGCCAACGCGTAGAGGCCCATAAATCTTTCGCAGAACTTTTCTCTCGAATACTCCCAATGCAGCCTCGTCAGATGTTGTTAGTGTCCACGCCTCTGCACCATATAGCAGGACGGGAGCGATGAGTGACTTGTAGAGTGTGATTTTCGTGCGTCGAGAGAGGACTTTACTTTTCAATTGCCTACTCAGTCCAAAGTAGCATTTATTTGCAAGAGCAATTCTTCGTTGGATTTCTAGGCTGGCATTATTGTTGGAGTTTATGCTAGATCCAAGGTAAACGAAGTCCTTCACTATTTCGAACTTTTTGGTGCCAGCAGTGGCGTGGGTGCCAAGGCGCGAATGCGCTGACTCTTTGCTTGATGACAGCATGTACTTCGTTTTGCCTTCGTTCACCACCAAACCCATTTTTTCCGCTTCTTTTTCTAGTTTGGAGTACGCAGAGGTTACGGCACGGTTGTTAAGGCCGATAATGTCAATGTCGTCAGCATATGCTAACAGTTGCACGCTTTTATAGAATATTGTTCCAGCGCGGTTGAGTTCTGCAGATTGTATTATTTTCTCCAACATCAAATTAAAGAAATCGCACGATAGGGGGTCACCTTGTCTGAAACCTCGTTTAGTTTCAAACGGCTCGGAGAGGTCCTTCCCAATTCTGACTGAGCTGGTGGTGTTGCTCAATGTCATTTTGCAAAGCCGTATAAGTTTTGCGGGGAAACCAAATTCAGACATAGCGGCATATAGGCAGCTCCTTTTCGTGCTATCGAAAGCGGCTTTAAAATCAACAAAGAGGTGGTGTGTGTCGATTCTTTTCTCACGGGTTTTCTCCAGGATTTGACGTATTGTAAAAATCTGGTCGATGGTAGATTTTCCAGGTCTGAAGCCACACTGATAAGGTCCAATCAGTCTGTTCACGTCAGGCTTCAATCGTTCGCACAATACGCTTGACAAGACCTTATATGCGATATTCAAAAGGCTGATTCCGCGGTAGTTGGTGCAGTTTGCAGGATCACCTTTTTTGTGGATTGGGCAAAGAACACTTAGATTCCAATCTTCGGGCATGCATTCATCCGACCATATTCTGCACAGAAGCTGGTGCATACGCCTTACCAGCTCCTCGCCGCCATGCTTGAATAGCTCAGCAGGCAAACCATCAGCACTAAATCTATATATATGCACTAAATCTATATATATAAAATTCAAATTATGTAAATAGGTATAGATCGACTTGCGTCCTAAACTTATAAACCGATCGTAACCAAATTTTACACACGCACTGTACATCTTCCAGGGATGGTCACAGGCTAAAAAATATTTTGATATATATAGGGGGCGTGGCACCTCCCATACAAATGGAATTTTCCATTGTCCGTATCTCTGGAAGTATTTATGTTAGACCATTGAAACTCGGTAAGGGGTTATATGGGATCGATCCCTACCACCTCCAAAAAAACTGGGGATAACGAAAAAGTGGGCGTGGCACCTCCCATACGAATGAAATACTTCTTAGTCGATATCTCTGGAAGTATTTTTGTTAGATCATTGAAATTCGGTAAGGGGTTATATGGGATCGATCCCTACCACCTCCAAAAAAACTGGGGATAACGAAAAAGTGGGCGTGGCACCTCCCATACGAATGAAATACTTCTTAGTCGATATCTCTGGAAGTATTTAGGTTAGACCACTGAAATTTGGTGAGAGATTATATGAGATCGATCCCTACCAACTCCAAAAAAACTGGGGATAACGAAAAAGGGGGCGTGGCACCTCCCATACGAATGAAATATTTCTTAGTCGATATCTCTGGAAGTATTTTTGTTAGATCATTGAAACTCGGTAAGGGGTTATATGGGATCTACCCCTACCACCTCCAAAACAACTGGGTATAACGAAAAAGTGGGCGTGGCACCTCCCATACAAATGGAATTTTTCATTGTCCGTATCTCTGGAAGTATTCGGGTTACACCACTGAAATTTGGTGAGGGGTAATACGAGATCGATCCCTACCACCTCCAAAAAAAATTAGGGTTAACGAAAATGGGGGCGTGGCACCTCCCATACTAATTTTTCAAGCTAAATATCTCCAAAAGTATTTAAGGCAGGAACCTGGAAATTGGTATAGAGCTAAATGATATCAAAACAATTTTTGCGCATAAAAGTGGGGTTATCGTAGAAGCCTTTAAAGTTAGGACCTGAAAATTGATCAGGAGATTAATGATATCAATAGCTCTATGTGGCGTGTTCCCGTGTAGGAAAATTTTTTTTCGCTATTTACTCACACTCCGGGACAGAAAACTAAAAATTTTGTGTATCGTGTAGCCTTAAACGGAATACTAAAATTTTATATTTTTGAAGTTGTACTCGTATGCACAATGAAGTAGTGAAAAATTAATAAAAAAAAATCTATTTTTTGAAGAAAGAAGTTTGCCGGGTCAGCTATATTATATAAATATGAAATCTTAAAGTATATTATTGATTTTGAAAGGCCCCCTAACTACTTACATCCCGAGCAACGTCGGGTACCCTGCTAGTTACCACTAAAATTACGAAGCTTAGGTTGATAACCCATGTTTGCTAGTTACCTTCGTATGTAATATAATAGTTTATAATTATATTTCATGTAAATAAATAAATGCATCAAATAAGTAAGCATATATGTACGTATGTATATGTTTGAAGTTCTAGTTTTTAAAATTTTTATTTGCCTTCTTTAATACCAGCATTTCAAAATTAGAGTCATTAAGATTTTGCCTCGTGGATCTATTAACAATTCCTGCAAAAGAAAATAGGATGGAAGAGCTGTGTTATATTTTAAAAACATCTTTCTTATTGTGGGAAAGAGGCGTAAAGCATCAATGTTGCCATCATCATCGTTCAAATAGAAATCTACTTTGGTTGATATGGCTCCGCCATGTGAGCCTTACAAAACTTTAATTTTATATCGGGGATAATGGTTGCGGCAATAACTGCATCCCAAAATGCAAATAAAAATATTTTTCAAATCTTTCGAGTAACTTGGACTACATTTGACTATTAACTTCCGTGAGAAATTTGAGATGTTCGGAAGCTATACGCCGAAGTTTTATTTTTATGGACACCAATGTGGGTATGAAGTAGCCAAAGAACATATTTTCTTATTTTTGAAGAAAGTCAATAGCTTTTGCAATAGGTTGCGCTATTTTTTCATACTCCTCCAAATACTTAATTTCTTCCTCATCAAAATTTGAAATTTCCAGCTTGTAACATAGCTCACCTAATTTGTGCTTAACCTCTATTAGTTTTCGAACCGAATCATACATTGAGTTCCATCTCGTAACGCAAGGCGTAACCAGACGTGAGGATAGAACACTTTTTATTTCTTCCGCAGATTTCGGTCTGCTGCATTTATTCCATAGTCTTGTACACCTGTTGGTAAAATGTGAGAAGTTAATAGATATATTTGTATCAAGGACTGCAACAGACACCGAAACCGTAATAGTAAACGATTAAAACATATTTAATCATAAAAAGATCGAAACCGAAACCGTTTCAAAGCCGGGACCGGTTCTAAACGGTTTTGAATTGGTTTAATGTCTTACTTCTTTCAGTGAGCACATAGGAATGTTTTTTTACAAAAAGGTACCCTTAAAATTTTTCATGGGAGATTGTGGAGCAAGCTAAAAAAAGACACATTTTGACATCAATATCAAAATTCGGAAAGAGGAAATGTGACTATAAGTAGTTAAATGAAGCCATCGAATACAATTGACAAGATCCGAAAAAAAGTTATGAAAATGCAGACCCTTTTGAAGCTGCATATGTAGATAGGTACTGAGGTTTTGTAGTGGTAAAATTCTTCTGTGCTCGTGTTTTTATTTGGAAACCGAAACCAGAACGGCACCGTAACTGAAACCTAAATAAATGTTGAAGAACGAAACCGGAACAGAAACCGAAACACGTTACAAAACCAAAACCATAACGTTATTTTCATGATTTGTATATATGAATAGTTGACGTGAGTAGCCTCTTCAGTCCCGCACCAAAAATACGCTGCGAAAATAGTTTCTTCTGTCTTATTTATAATAACTGAGGCCAAAATTGTTTATTTCACACAAACTAATTTTTTTATTTCTTTTGTAGGCACTAAGAAAACAGTTTTTTGAAATTTTCACTTTTAAATATAATTTAAATATAAAAAAATATTCTTATGTAATTATAACAAAATAGTTATTTATAGTTTTTTTATTCAAAAAAAGAAAAATGTGTAAAAAAAGTAAAATTATTTATGGGTAAACAAAAATAAAACATATATTGACTTGGAACAAAATATGATCTAAACTTGCATATTTCAGTGGATTTGGAAACTAAAAAAGTAGAACGGAGAGCTAATATGTTCCCCATGAATTGTGATAATAGTTGTGAGAAATAATGCGACATTATCAATTATTTCACTATGAAAACTTTTGTCCACATATGTGGACATTATACCCGAAGAGGTATAAATTTGTATTTCTAACCTGTTGAAAGCAGTTTTATGGATATTGCGAACTGCCTGATTTGTAGAACCCTCTTGTGGCCAAAAGGTTAAGCGTATGACTGGCATATCGAAAATGCTTTGACAAAATATGCTCATAATTGTGAAACTCAAGGCTGGTAATGTATGAACATATGTATGTATGTTTGTACAAATTGTTATTGGCGATTTTTACTGTATTGTTGGTAACAGTAACACTATTACTTTTCAACATTTACCATTGGATATCAAATCAAATTTTTACTAAAATATCATGACTCACTACAAGTTTAGTGATAGTGCATTTTGTAGTGATAGTGCATTTTGTAGTGATAGTGCATTTTGTAGTTATAGTGCAATTTTTCACTATCACTAAAAGGGATAGTGATAGTGATTTTTAATTTTCACTAAAACTAATATTTAGTGATAGTTAAAATCAAAAATAACTATCATTAAAAATTAAGTGATAGAGATTTTTGATTTTAACTATTTTAAGCGACAAACCAATAAAACTCGATACTTTTGATCTTTACACTCGCACGTTTATTCATCAACTGACTCATGTATATTTCAAATGGTTGTACCTAGTGTTGCCACAATACCTTAAAATGTATCTATAAGACTATGGATGCCAATTGCTCATTATTATAAAAGTATTCATAATGCTGCCACAGTTCGACCATCCTGACCTGTAATCGTCCCGATTGCGCCTTCATTAGAGAGATTATAGTTTAACCAAGGTTTCATGTTCGCTACTTCCCATATTCCTTCATAAGGGATTTGACTAAGTTGAAATCCCTCGACGTCTTTAATTAAATACCTATTATTTGGGAGTACTTTGAAAACTCTGTAAGGGCCTTTGAACTTAGGTGCAATCTTTTTACACACACCTGGAGCACTTACATAGTTTTTAACCATTAGGTAATCTCCTTCTTTATACGTTCTTTGAATTCCATGTTTATCTTTTATTAATTTATTATAATTTTGAGACATTAACATGTTTTCGGTTAACATGTTTTCTTCCAATTTTTCTTTTAGAAAATCGATTACATGACCTCTTTGTGGAACTCTGAAAAGTATTTCGCTTGGAGTTGTACCTGTACTACGATGCATCGTATTATTTAACGCAAACTCTATTTCCGGCAAAATCCTATCTAAACTAAAATTAGAGCCACCACTACTTAACTTTGCTATCATTGGTGCAAGACTACGATTGGCTATTGGCTTGTGGTGAGCCTGTTGCCATTTTAACGCGTTTTACATTATTATTTTCCAAAAAAATTTCAAAATCTTTGGATGTGAATGCGCTGCCTCTATCGGATACCAATACTTTCGGGCGACTGTAACTACCGAAATAAGATTTTAAACAGTTCAGGGCCTCCCTCGTACCTGCTGAACACACCGCATATAGTTTAATAAATTTACTAAACCCATCTATAACTAAAAATACATACTTCTTTTTTGAGTGTTTAAGTGACACCGGACCAAAGTGGTCTATGTGGAGAGTTTCGAATGGTACGTTTCCCTTAGGTATGCTGTGAAAGAGTCCCTCATGTTTCCCGCTTTTTGGTGAGAAGGCAATACACTTCAAACAGTTCGAAATATGTTGCTTAACTTTTTTTTTTAGGTTAGGAAACCAATAAGCTTTTATTATGGCATTGAAAACTTTATCACACCCCATATGACCCATTTCCTCGTGATACATTTTCATTAAATTTCCTTCCATCTCAACTGGTACATAAAATAAAATCTTTCCTCCGTATTTCTTGTATATTAAGCCATTCCGCATTTCATAAAAATTGCTCTCCCTATTTTCTAACTCCCTGCGGATCTCAGTAATTCTTTTGTCTCTACTTTGGCAAATTGACAGATTTTGTTCAAATGTGCTTTCTTCAAGTACTAGGATATTTGAAATGTGTGTATTCAAAATTTTGTAATTCGAGTGCCCATCTAGCTATCCTGGGATTAACTTCTTTCTTATTTAAGGTTAGCATAAGAGAATTACAGTCAGTCACTATTTTGAACTTTAACCCTTGTAAATATACACGGAATCTCCGAAGAGCATAAATAATAGCCAAGGCTTCCAACTCAAAGCTGTGATACTTGGATACGGATTCACTCATACCTTTAGAGAAGAAACAAACTGGATGAAATCTCCCGTCACTTTTCTTTTGTAATAATATTGCACCGAATCCCAGAGAACTTGCATCACAATGCAGCTCTGTATCATCTCTTGGGTCGTAAATTGCTAAGATGGGTGCCTTAATTAATTTGTTTTTCAGGCTTTCAAAACAACCTAATTCTTTTTCACCAAACGTTCTTTTTAATTAGTTTGTGCAAGGGCTGAGCCTCCCGTGAAAAATCTTTAATAAATCTTCTAAAGTATGAAGACAAGCCCAAACAACTATGCACAGCCTTTGTATTGTTAGGGATTGGAAAATTAACTATAGCTTCTATATTCTTCTCATCTGGTCGTATACCTTTACTCGAGATATTATACCCTAAATAGCGTATATCTGATTCCATAAAATGGCATTTGTCCAATCTCAATTCCAATTTATTTTGTACTAACCTATCAAACATATCGTGCAAAATGACCAGATGTTCATAACGGTAGTCGTGGCTATCATGATATCATCCAAATAAATGGAAATTTTCTCTGCTCGGATAAGATTATCGAAAACATGGTTTACAAATCGCTGGAATTTTTAAAATTCATACTGGCCCAAAGGTGTTACAAAAGAAGTGTACTTGACCGATTCTTCAGCCATGTGTACGTGATAAAATGCACTCTTTGAATCGAATAGTGAAAATATACTCTTATTTGATAGCCGATCAAGCAAATCATCAATTAAAGGCAATGGGAAGTTATCTTTTAAAGTTAGCTTATTTAAATTACGGAAATCAACACATAATCTGAAATCACCCGTCTTCTTCCTTACTAACACAATGGGAGAAGAATACTCCCAATAACTAGGTAGAATTATTTGGTTCTGTATTAAATCATCTAAAATAACTCTCACCTGCTCTTTTTCGCTGTAAGATAATCTTCTCGGTGGGCAATGGAAAGGTTTTTCACCACTCAGTAATACATAGTTTCATTTCACTCCTAATCTTTGGCGTATCGGGGCGCTTACAGTTTACATAACAATCTTGAAACATTTTATTAAATCTTTCTTTTACACAAACATTCATATCGATATTTTTTATATATACATCAAACTTCTTAGCTTCAACTTCCATTACCGCATTACACTCTTTAAAAACCTGTGTATTATTAGTTTCAATTTTCATTAACTTATCACACCCTTTATCATATGCATCACTTCCAATTTCGCATTTTGAAACTTTTTCTTTACATTCTAATTTTAAATTAGATTCAGCTAAAAAATCTCTACCTAAATTATTGGGTAACTTATATTTCATTTGCTACAACAAAAATTTTTAATTCAATTTCTTTATTTTCAAAAAACACAATGCATTTTATATTTTTAGTAATAGATATACGGCTTTTATTTATGCCACTGTATTTCAAAAACTCGTTGTTATTTTTATTTATTAATACCTCTGGTACGAACTTCTGGCGTATAAGGCTAATTGGACTTCCTGTATCGATTAGTGTGTCTAAAGAAGCTGTATAATATAGTTTAGAGTTTACAAATTTATAATTAATAGAACTTACAAACTCGTCATCCTCCATTGAATTGCTGACTAATGTACTGGCGCGATCTTTCTTTGTTGACAATTTGAGGCATAATGGCGAACTACTCCGCATACATGGCAAGCGCCCCACTCTCGTTTGGATTTACGACACTCGTTTGCTAAATGTCCAACTGTGTTGCAGTTGTAGCACCTGTTGGCCGTGGCTACTCGTTGTACGCCATTTGGTTGCTCATGCTGGATATTTGGTGTAATTTTTCTTAATGGGAACTTTGGTAATTGAATTTTTCTAAATGCTTCTAACAGTTCATATTTGTTACGAAATCTTTGTATTTTGGCTTGTGAGCGCAATGCTTCATTTGGTATTCCTTCTACCAAATATTCAACCAACTCATCCTCTCCAATTAGAATTCTGTTTCTTAAAATCATTTTCGCATGAAAATATTCTTCAAACGATTCAGAAATCAACCACCGTCTGGATTCTAGTTTTCTCGTCAACGTACTTGTTTTTTCTTCGAATAGAGAGCTCATTTCCAATAAGAATTTATCGAAGGGCATTGTAATTAAATCAGCACGAGAGTGCAACCACTTCAACACGTTACCTCTTAGTCGATTTGCAATTAGTGCTCTCATGTTGTTGTCGTCCAAACTATAAGCACTTCAAATATTTTGCAGAGTTTGCCACAATTTAAAGGAATCTCCGCTACCAGAAAATTCAGAGATAAGTTCTTTAACATCAGCCAATTTTTGTTTGTTGGAAATACTTTCTTGATCACGCCCATTGCTCAACTGTTCTTTTTCTTCCTTTAGTATTTCATTTTCTCTCTTCTGTATTTCACACTCGCGTTTTAGCAATTCCAACTCATATTTTAAGAGGTGCCACTCATTTGAATCACACTCCATTTGATCACTCTTTTTCTCTTCATCTGCAACACTCGTTTGTTTAATTGTCTCTTCGTTGGTTTGAATTTCTTCACTTGTTTCGTTAACGGCTTCCATATTGCTTTTTTCTTTGTTGGTTTCGTTGGCTTGTCCGTTGTCGCTGTTGTCTCCGCTGTTGTTCTGCGTGGCGTCGACGTCGACCGCGACAACCTCGAAACTTCCACGGATTTCGTCAGGAATGTTTTGCAAACGGGCAATTAATTTAGTTTTATTGCCTGATGTTTTCTTTCCGAGTGTACGCAACCAAAATTTGAGTTGCTCAACAGTATATGCATTTAGGTTTTCATTAGGCATTTTGGGTAATAGCCTCTGATACTTTAAGTGACAAACCAATAAAACTCGATACTTTTGATCTTTACACTCGCACGTTTATTTATCAACTGACTCAAGTATATTTAAAATGGTTGTACCTAGTGCTGCCACAATACCTTAAAATGTATCTATAAGACTATGGATGCCAATTGCTCATTATTATAAAAGTATTCATAAAGCTGCCACACTATCACTAAAAAATAGTGGTAGTGCATTTTTAGTGTTGGTGCAAATATGCCCAACCCTGACAAATATACCTATGCACATACATACATACATATTTCAGAACATATTCATACCTTTTATTTTTTACCATATTAGGCGGACCCTAATGCACGTTTTACAGAAAATCAACAGCGACGCTATGAGGCCACCAACGTAGCTACGCCCGGAAATAGAAAATATGTAGTGCACAAACAAAACAATCACAAACATTCCAATTAGAAAAAAGGGGTCGGCCAACCAACTTAAGCAGCGGTGATTTGCTACACCCGCGGTACGCATACATATTTTGGCAACCCAATGATAGCGGACATAGCACAAAGAGAAGAACTAGCAAGGAAGCCTAAGTTCGGGTGTAACCGAACATTAAATACGTAGTAGTGATATGTTTTGGTATCCCAATTTACTCAGGTCTATTTTAATACCTGAAAAGGTGTTATAAAACAACTGATTGTTTTCGATTAAAAACACTTCTGACGTAAGTGGTAAATTAAATTATCACTAAATAACAAAATACATATAAATAGCTTTCCCCATGTCCATGAAAGGTATGAAAATAAAAAAACGGGCGGCGCCACGCCTACTTCAACAAAATCTACAAAATTTTTTTACAGCTTAGGTTTTCCTAAAAAGCCTATTATGTGTGTAAAATCTTATTTATATAACTAATACAATTATGGAAATATCGCGATTTTAATTTTACAAAGAAATTTTTCAGAACTGTGTTCGAAAAGTGGGCGTGTCCGTTAACCAATTTCGTTTATTTTTACAGCAAAGAGTAGACTTTGTATGTTGAACTATTTCTCCAAATATCGTTTCAATACATTAATTTTTACCGGAGTTATGGCCAGAAAAGTTTTGTGGAATAATCCACCATAAAGGGGCGGGGCTACGCCCATTTTCCAAAAATGTTGTGCATTCGACTTTTTTTTCCCACGAACACTTTAGAGGTAAAATAGAAAAGATATACAGCTAGTTTAAGCAAAGTTATTGCATATTCAATATATCTATGATCCCTTTCAAAATCTTTCGTATAAAATTGGGCGTGGACCTTACCCGATTTCGCTAATTTTTTTTCGGAATATTGCCGGTATTAATATAAACATGTGTGCTGAATTTCATTTTGCTATCTTGAGCGGTTTTTGATTTATGATAAATAATATTTCCAAATTTGACTTAATCAAAAGTGGGCGGTACCATGCCCCTTTTTAAAAATTTCTTCAGAAATGTATTTGTTGCCTTAACGCTAAAGTGCACACCAAATATTATCCTTATAGGTGTATTATGTACTGAATAATCACTCTTTTTGTATTTTCGAAAATAGTATATGTATAGAAAGTGGGCGTGGCTTTTAACCGATTTTGCCTATTTTCAATAGCGCTCCGAGATAAGTGAAAAGGAACCTGCACACCAAATTTCATTGAGATATCTCAAGATTTACTCAAGTTATCGTGTTCACAGACGGACGGACGGACATGGCTCAATCAATTCCTCTTTTCCTCCTGGACATTTTGATATATATAAGTTGTAAACATAGGGTAAATCAATCCTGATAACAACCCTGCAGGGTGTGTTCAACCGTAGTCGGTCATGCATGTTTAACTGCACCTAATATAAGATAGGCCTAATATAAGATATGTATGCGGCTCCAACCGCACCTAAGTTAAGAGAGAAAACCATATCCTGTATACCATTGAATATTAACACGCGCCAATAAATTGTATCTGTAGCCATCGACTACTTTTATATTTCTGATTACAATTCAGAAGCAGGATTCGACACCTTTTTGCGCCCACTTCTACAATAAAGTGAAATTTTTTAATATTTTGACTGATTTCGGTAATAAAACAAGGATGTCGGTAGAATTGAAGACACGCAATGAAATGGTGGCAGAGCTGCTGAAGACTGGGATAGATCCTCCGGAAAGTGCCACGATATCGCAGATCCGAACGCTATATAAAAATACGTATGGAGAAATTGACGAGACCCACGAAGAGGCAGCTGAAGATTCCCCGGCTAGACCCCGTCTCAGGTCCTACACGGTGCATTACAAAAATATTTCCGCTGCTGCAAAAGATGTACCAACTGATGCTAACACTGATGATGAAAATTCCATAACCGCTGAAACTCTGAACCATGCTGAAACTGTGAACACTGCTGTCCATGATGTCACCGCTGAACCTTATGCCACCGCTGAACCTATTACCACTGCTGTCAACACCATCTCTGCTGCTGGGTATTCACTCGCTGCCAGAAACGCTGGTTCCGTTTGCAACACAACCGCTGTCATCGGTGTATCTACTGCTGCCAATTACGTTCCTAATTGCAACTATAACCATTTTACAACAGAAGCAATGCACGCTGAAAACGAGCGCTTAAAACTACAAAGGGAGATGCTTTTGTTGAAGAAAGAAGTAGAAATGCTTCAGATGCAGGGACCCCGTCTTCAAACAGTAGACATGTCGGCTATTGACGCCATGTCAGTAAAGTACTCTGGCGATGATGGATACGACGTCCATAAGTGGTTTGATTAATTGCAAGACATATTTGATTTGTTGAAAATCGACGAACGCAATAAGTTGGTGTGCACACGACGTTTATTAGATGGCACTGCTAAACTTTTTGCGCAAACAATAACTGCCGCCACGTATGGAGTTTTGAAGGGTGCTTTATGTGAAGAATTTGGACAAAAGCATACTCTACTCGAAGTTTACGAGCAATTGAAAAATCGAAAGCGCAAACCAAATGAAAGTGCTCAGCGATATTTTGTGGAAATGAGGGTAATAGCTAATAAAGCAAAGATTCCAGAACGAGATGTAGTTGACGCCATCATAGCCGGCCTTAATGAAAGGAGTTCATTAGTATCTATGCTCTATCAAGCGACCACGGTGGAGCAATTAAAGAAACAATATGAACGCTATGATAAACTCAGGGACAAATCAATGTTAACCACATTCAGACCTCAGACAGCAACTAGTAAAGTTTTAGTGAAATTGGATTCGACAGACGTGGTTATACGATGCTTCAATTGTTCGCAGATGGGGCATTACCAATCGAATTGTACAAAACCTGTACGTAAACCAGGATCGTGCTTTAAATGTGGTGAACTCGGTCATTCCCATCAAACATGCCCTAAGAGGAAAACGGCGGTTGCAGCTATAAACGCAAATGTGGAGTTAAGAGACGCAGGTATGGCCGATGCGGTTGAGGAAATGCAGGAGGTAAGTGTCACTGTTCTAGGTAAGCAAAGCAAACGCACTGTTCAACTTTTTCTCTCTCTTCTTGATTCTGGTAGTCCGAGGAGTTTTATTAAACGTTCGGTAGTGCCATTCCAAATGAGCAGCGAACTAAGGCCTACTAGGTATAGAGGTGTTGGAAATAAGCAACTTTTTTCGTACGGAGCAGTTTTATGTAAAATTAATTTAAAGGGACAGGAAATAACCCACCGATTTTTAGTTTTAGACGACTTGGATCTGTCTACGCCTATTTTAATTGGACGAGATCTTTTGAATAAATTTCAAACATTTTTGTGCAAATTTAGATCAAAGAAAATTAAATGTTCAAAAAAGATGTTAATGGATTTGAAAAACGAGATGAAATTAAATAATATGAATTGTTATAAAAACAGTGCGCTTGGTTTGGTCTTAATAAGAATTGTGATGTATGCTTGGGGTGCCCGGTTGGGGGTTTGGTGGGGTCCACCGATGATTCGATTCAGCCAAGTCAGGTGGAATTATCGAAAAATAAAAAGCGGTCTCTGTCGGAATATACCATTGAAGTTTGTGGAGTAGAAATAAGTAGTAAGAAGGATGCTACTCAGCTAGATAATTGCATTATCAGTGAGGATATAGGAGTTTTTTCAATATCGAAGTCTGGAGATGCAGGTGAACCTGATGTAAGTTCCGATCTAAACGCACAACAATATGAAGTATTAGGACAGATTATAGTAAACAATTACATGAAGCCTTCATCTGAAGTACAGATTACACCTCTCGATTACAAAATGAAGATTAATCTAACGGATGATACCCCTTTTCATTGTGCACCAAGAAGACTGTCTTATTCGGATAAGACTGAAGTGCAGGCGATCATCCAAAAACTCCTTTCTGAGGGTGTTATAAGGTATAGTAACTCCCCATATGCCTCTGCCACTGTTTTAGTACGAAAAAAGAATGGCGAGGGAAGATTATGCATAGACTATCGGTTCCTAAACAAAAAAACCATTAGGGATAATTTTCCGATGCCACTGATAGAAGACTGTTTAGAGTATTTATCGGGTAAGAAAATTTTCACAGTCTTAGATTTGAAGAGTGGGTTTCATCAGGTCCAGATGGATGACGGTTCTATTAAATATACTTCTTTCGTGACCCCTGGAGGTCAATACGAGTACACTAAAATGCCTTTCGGCTTAAGGAATGCGCCGGCTGTGTTTCAGCGTTTTGTTTGCGAAATTTTTAGGGATCTTCTACAGTCAGGCAAAATAGTTATCTTTATGGACGATATTCTAGTAGCAACTCGTGATTTTGAAACCCATGTGGAAATTCTTAGTTGTCTGCTAAGACGGTTATATATGAGAGGCCTTGAGCTAAAGATGGAAAAGTGTAAGTTTGGATACTCCGAAGTAAACTTTTTGGGATACCACGTGAGCGATAAGGGCATCCGACCAAACGATGTACATATTGAAAACATTAAGAATTTTCGCAAGCCACAAAATTTTAAGCAGCTTCAACAGTGTCTGGGTTTGTTCTCCTATTTCCGAAAATTTGTTCCTTCTTTTTCCACGATAGCAAAGCCTTTAACAAATATGCTTAAAAAGAACACCGTATTTAATTTTTGCGAGCAATGCGATAAAGCTTTCGAGTCTCTTAAAAGTTCGTTGATGTCAGCTCCTGTACTAGCAATATATAATCCGCATAAAGAGACCGAGCTACACACAGATGCTAGCAAGCTAGGATTCGGAGCTGTGCTTATGCAAAGACAGGATGATGGGAAGTTTCATCCTGTATCCTATTTTTCTAAGACAGCTTCACAATCTGAATCAAAATTGCACAGTTTCGAGTTAGAAACGCTAGCTATTGTATATTCTTTAGAAAGGTTTAGGACTGAACTGAAGGGGATTCCATTCGTAATAGTTACCGACTGCAGTGCTCTTGCTCAGGCAATGGACAAGAAGCAAATAAACCAATGTATAGCTAGATGGGTGTTCAATTTTGAAAATTTTAACTTTAAAGTAAAACATCGGAGTGGTAGTTCGATGGGCCACGTGGATGCTTTGAGTCGATGCCACTTAGTCAGCTCCGAGGAAATCAATAATACTGATGTAAACATCAAAATAGGGATGCAGCTATAAAAGCTTTAAGGGAAAAATTGGAGGGTGGTCCGGTACAGCATTTCGAACTTAAAGATGGACTTGTCTTCAAATCAGATGTAAAGTCATCACACCTCCAGCTGTACGTACCTAGGGAAATGGAAACCAATATCATTAGATTGTTGCATGAAAAAATCGGTCATATGAGTGTAGACAAGACAGTAGATGAGATAAAAAAGAACTATTGGTTTCCGAAACTTAGGCAAAGAGTTGAAAATTAAGTTCGAAATTGTGTCAAATGTATAGTTTTCTCCCCTGCTGCCCGTTCAAACGAACATAGTTTGTATAACATCCCGAAATCTCCAGTCCCTTTCGATACGCTTCATATAGACCATTTTGGTCCACTTCCTTCGATTCGCACGGTAAGAAAACATGTCCTTGTGGTAGTAGATAGTTTTACGAAGTTCACAAAATTGTACGCGGTAAAAACAACAAGCACAAATGAGGTATGTGCCTCTCTGCAAAAATATTTTGACGGTTATAGTAGACCCCGACGCATCATAAGTGACCGAGGGACGTGCTTCACTTCAAACGAATTCTCAGTATTTCTTCAAAACAATAATGTGCAGCATATAAAGGTTGCAGTGGCTTCGCCGCAGGCTAATGGACAGGTGGAAAGGGTGAACCGGGTTTTAAAGGCGATGCTGGCTAAGCTCACCGAGCCAATAGGGCATTCGGATTGGATGAGCAAACTTATTCACGTAGAATACGCCATTAACAACTCTGTTCACGCTTCAACCAGAGAATCGCCAAGTAAACTATTGTTTGGAGTGGAGCAGAGAGGTAGAATCATCGACGAACTTACTGAACACTTACAGGACAAAGAGGGTACATCTGGAAAATAGTGGTAGTGCATTTTTAGTGTTGGTGCAAATATGCCCAACCCTGACAAATATACCTATGCACATACATACATACATATTTCAGAACATATTCATACCTTTTATTTTTTACCATATTAGGCGGACCCTAATGCACGTTTTACAGAAAATCAACAGCGACGCTATGAGGCCACCAACGTAGCTACGCCCGGAAATAGAAAATATGTAGTGCACAAACAAAACAATCACAAACATTCCAATTAGAAAAAAGGGGTCGGCCAACCAACTTAAGCAGCGGTGATTTGCTACACCCGCGGTACGCATACATATTTTGGCAACCCAATGATAGCGGACATAGCACAAAGAGAAGAACTAGCAAGGAAGCCTAAGTTCGGGTGTAACCGAACATTAAATACGTAGTAGTGATATGTTTTGGTATCCCAATTTACTCAGGTCTATTTTAATACCTGAAAAGGTGTTATAAAACAACTGATTGTTTTCGATTAAAAACACTTCTGACGTAAGTGGTAAATTAAATTATCACTAAATAACAAAATACATATAAATAGCTTTCCCCATGTCCATGAAAGGTATGAAAATAAAAAAACGGGCGGCGCCACGCCTACTTCAACAAAATCTACAAAATTTTTTTACAGCTTAGGTTTTCCTAAAAAGCCTATTATGTGTGTAAAATCTTATTTATATAACTAATACAATTATGGAAATATCGCGATTTTAATTTTACAAAGAAATTTTTCAGAACTGTGTTCGAAAAGTGGGCGTGTCCGTTAACCAATTTCGTTTATTTTTACAGCAAAGAGTAGACTTTGTATGTTGAACTATTTCTCCAAATATCGTTTCAATACATTAATTTTTACCGGAGTTATGGCCAGAAAAGTTTTGTGGAATAATCCACCATAAAGGGGCGGGGCTACGCCCATTTTCCAAAAATGTTGTGCATTCGACTTTTTTTTCCCACGAACACTTTAGAGGTAAAATAGAAAAGATATACAGCTAGTTTAAGCAAAGTTATTGCATATTCAATATATCTATGATCCCTTTCAAAATCTTTCGTATAAAATTGGGCGTGGACCTTACCCGATTTCGCCAATTTTTTTTCGGAATATTGCCGGTATTAATATAAACATGTGTGCTGAATTTCATTTTGCTATCTTGAGCGGTTTTTGATTTATGATAAATAATATTTCCAAATTTGACTTAATCAAAAGTGGGCGGTACCATGCCCCTTTTTAAAAATTTCTTCAGAAATGTATTTGTTGCCTTAACGCTAAAGTGCACACCAAATATTATCCTTATAGGTGTATTATGTACTGAATAATCACTCTTTTTGTATTTTCGAAAATAGTATATGTATATAAAGTGGGCGTGGCTTTTAACCGATTTTGCCTATTTTCAATAGCGCTCCGAGATAAGTGAAAAGGAACCTGCACACCAAATTTCATTGAGATATGTCAAGATTTACTCAAGTTATCGTGTTCACAGACGGACGGACGGACAGCCGGACGGACGGACATGGCTCAATCAATTCCTCTTTTCCTCCTGGACATTTTGATATATATAAGTTGTAAACATAGGGTAAATCAATCCTGATAACAACCCTGCAGGGTGTGTTCAACCGTAGTCGGTCATGCATGTTTAACTGCACCTAATATAAGATAGGCCTAATATAAGATATGTATGCGGCTCCAACCGCACCTAAGTTAAGAGAGAAAACCATATCCTGTATACCATTGAATATTAACACGCGCCAATAAATTGTATCTGTAGCCATCGACTACTTTTATATTTCTGATTACAATTCAGAAGCAGGATTCGACACCTTTTTGCGCCCACTTCTACAATAAAGTGAAATTTTTTAATATTTTGACTGATTTCGGTAATAAAACAAGGATGTCGGTAGAATTGAAGACACGCAATGAAATGGTGGCAGAGCTGCTGAAGACTGGGATAGATCCTCCGGAAAGTGCCACGATATCGCAGATCCGAACGCTATATAAAAATACGTATGGAGAAATTGACGAGACCCACGAAGAGGCAGCTGAAGATTCCCCGGCTAGACCCCGTCTCAGGTCCTACACGGTGCATTACAAAAATATTTCCGCTGCTGCAAAAGATGTACCAACTGATCCTAACACTGATGATGAAAATTCCATAACCGCTGAAACTCTGAACCATGCTGAAACTGTGAACACTGCTGTCCATGATGTCACCGCTGAACCTTATGCCACCGCTGAACCTATTACCACTGCTGTCAACACCATCTCTGCTGCTGGGTATTCACTCGCTGCCAGAAACGCTGGTTCCGTTTGCAACACAACCGCTGTCATCGGTGTATCTACTGCTGCCAATTACGTTCCTAATTGCAACTATAACCATTTTACAACAGAAGCAATGCACGCTGAAAACGAGCGCTTAAAACTACAAAGGAAGATGCTTTTGTTGAAGAAAGAAGTAGAAATGCTTCAGATGCAGGGACCCCGTCTTCAAACAGTAGACATGTCGGCTATTGACGCCATGTCAGTAAAGTACTCTGGCGATGATGGATACGACGTCCATAAGTGGTTTGATTAATTGCAAGACATATTTGATTTGTTGAAAATCGACGAACGCAATAAGTTGGTGTGCACACGACGTTTATTAGATGGCACTGCTAAACTTTTTGCGCAAACAATAACTGCCGCCACGTATGGAGTTTTGAAGGGTGCTTTATGTGAAGAATTTGGACAAAAGCATACTCTACTCGAAGTTTACGAGCAATTGAAAAATCGAAAGCGCAAACCAAATGAAAGTGCTCAGCGATATTTTGTGGAAATGAGGGTAATAGCTAATAAAGCAAAGATTCCAGAACGAGATGTAGTTGACGCCATCATAGCCGGCCTTAATGAAAGGAGTTCATTAGTATCTATGCTCTATCAAGCGACCACGGTGGAGCAATTAAAGAAACAATATGAACGCTATGATAAACTCAGGGACAAATCAATGTTAACCACATTCAGACCTCAGACAGCAACTAGTAAAGTTTTAGTGAAATTGGATTCGACTGACGTGGTTATACGATGCTTCAATTGTTCGCAGATGGGGCATTACCAATCGAATTGTACAAAACCTGTACGTAAACCAGGATCGTGCTTTAAATGTGGTGAACTCGGTCATTCCCATCAAACATGCCCTAAGAGGAAAACGGCGGTTGCAGCTATAAACGCAAATGTGGAGTTAAGAGACGCAGGTATGGCCGATGCGGTTGAGGAAATGCAGGAGGTAAGTGTCACTGTTCTAGGTAAGCAAAGCAAACGCACTGTTCAACTTTTTCTCTCTCTTCTTGATTCTGGTAGTCCGAGGAGTTTTATTAAACGTTCGGTAGTGCCATTCCAAATGAGCAGCGAACTAAGGCCTACTAGGTATAGAGGTGTTGGAAATAAGCAACTTTTTTCGTACGGAGCAGTTTTATGTAAAATTAATTTAAAGGGACAGGAAATAACCCACCGATTTTTAGTTTTAGACGACTTGGATCTGTCTACGCCTATTTTAATTGGACGAGATCTTTTGAATAAATTTCAAATATTTTTGTGCAAATTTAGATCAAAGAAAATTAAATATTCAAAAAAGATGTTAATGGATTTGAAAAACGAGATGAAATTAAATAATATGAATTGTTATAAAAACAGTGCGCTTGGTTTGGTCTTAATAAGAATTGTGATGTATGCTTGGGGTGCCCGGTTGGGGGTTTGGTGGGGTCCACCGATGATTCGATTCAGCCAAGTCAGGTGGAATTATCGAAAAATAAAAAGCGGTCTCTGTCGGAATATACCATTGAAGTTTGTGGAGTAGAAATAAGTAGTAAGAAGGATGCTACTCAGCTAGATAATTGCATTATCAGTGAGGATATAGGAGTTTTTTCAATATCGAAGTCTGGAGATGCAGGTGAACCTGATGTAAGTTCCGATCTAAACGCACAACAATATGAAGTATTAGGACAGATTATAGTAAACAATTACATGAAGCCTTCATCTGAAGTACAGATTACACCTCTCGATTACAAAATGAAGATTAATCTAACGGATGATACCCCTTTTCATTGTGCACCAAGAAGACTGTCTTATTCGGATAAGACTGAAGTGCAGGCGATCATCCAAAAACTCCTTTCTGAGGGTGTTATAAGGTATAGTAACTCCCCATATGCCTCTGCCACTGTTTTAGTACGAAAAAAGAATGGCGAGGGAAGATTATGCATAGACTATCGGTTCCTAAACAAAAAAACCATTAGGGATAATTTTCCGATGCCACTGATAGAAGACTGTTTAGAGTATTTATCGGGTAAGAAAATTTTCACAGTCTTAGATTTGAAGAGTGGGTTTCATCAGGTCCAGATGGATGACGGTTCTATTAAATATACTTCTTTCGTGACCCCTGGAGGTCAATACGAGTACACTAAAATGCCTTTCGGCTTAAGGAATGCGCCGGCTGTGTTTCAGCGTTTTGTTTGCGAAATTTTTAGGGATCTTCTACAGTCAGGCAAAATAGTTATCTTTATGGACGATATTCTAGTAGCAACTCGTGATTTTGAAACCCATGTGGAAATTCTTAGTTGTCTGCTAAGACGGTTATATATGAGAGGCCTTGAGCTAAAGATGGAAAAGTGTAAGTTTGGATACTCCGAAGTAAACTTTTTGGGATACCACGTGAGCGATAAGGGCATCCGACCAAACGATGTACATATTGAAAACATTAAGAATTTTCGCAAGCCACAAAATTTTAAGCAGCTTCAACAGTGTCTGGGTTTGTTCTCCTATTTCCGAAAATTTGTTCCTTCTTTTTCCACGATAGCAAAGCCTTTAACAAATATGCTTAAAAAGAACACCGTATTTAATTTTTGCGAGCAATGCGATAAAGCTTTCGAGTCTCTTAAAAGTTCGTTGATGTCAGCTCCTGTACTAGCAATATATAATCCGCATAAAGAGACCGAGCTACACACAGATGCTAGCAAGCTAGGATTCGGAGCTGTGCTTATGCAAAGACAGGATGATGGGAAGTTTCATCCTGTATCCTATTTTTCTAAGACAGCTTCACAATCTGAATCAAAATTGCACAGTTTCGAGTTAGAAACGCTAGCTATTGTATATTCTTTAGAAAGGTTTAGGACTGAACTGAAGGGGATTCCATTCGTAATAGTTACCGACTGCAGTGCTCTTGCTCAGGCAATGGACAAGAAGCAAATAAACCAATGTATAGCTAGATGGGTGTTCAATTTTGAAAATTTTAACTTTAAAGTAAAACATCGGAGTGGTAGTTCGATGGGCCACGTGGATGCTTTGAGTCGATGCCACTTAGTCAGCTCCGAGGAAATCAATAATACTGATGTAAACATCAAAATAGGGATGCAGCTATAAAAGCTTTAAGGGAAAAATTGGAGGGTGGTCCGGTACAGCATTTCGAACTTAAAGATGGACTTGTCTTCAAATCAGATGTAAAGTCATCACACCTCCAGCTGTACGTACCTAGGGAAATGGAAACCAATATCATTAGATTGTTGCATGAAAAAATCGGTCATATGAGTGTAGACAAGACAGTAGATGAGATAAAAAAGAACTATTGGTTTCCGAAACTTAGGCAAAGAGTTGAAAATTAAGTTCGAAATTGTGTCAAATGTATAGTTTTCTCCCCTGCTCCCCTGCTGCCCGTTCTCCAGTCCCTTTCGATACGCTTCATATAGACCATTTTGGTCCACTTCCTTCAATTCGCACGGTAAGAAAACATGTCCTTGTGGTAGTAGATAGTTTTACGAAGTTCACAAAATTGTACGCGGTAAAAACAACAAGCACAAATGAGGTATGTGCCTCTCTGCAAAAATATTTTGACGGTTATAGTAGACCCCGACGCATCATAAGTGACCGAGGGACGTGCTTCACTTCAAACGAATTCTCAGTATTTCTTCAAAACAATAATGTGCAGCATATAAAGGTTGCAGTGGCTTCGCCGCAGGCTAATGGACAGGTGGAAAGGGTGAACCGGGTTTTAAAGGCGATGCTGGCTAAGCTCACCGAGCCAATAGGGCATTCGGATTGGATGAGCAAACTTATTCACGTAGAATACGCCATTAACAACTCTGTTCACGCTTCAACCAGAGAATCGCCAAGTAAACTATTGTTTGGAGTGGAGCAGAGAGGTAGAATCATCGACGAACTTACTGAACACTTACAGGACAAAGAGGGTACATCTGGAAAATAGTGGTAGTGCATTTTTAGTGTTGGTGCAAATATGCCCAACCCTGACAAATATACCTATGCACATACATACATACATATTTCAGAACATATTCATACCTTTTATTTTTTACCATATTAGGCGGACCCTAATGCACGTTTTACAGAAAATCAACAGCGACGCTATGAGGCCACCAACGTAGCTACGCCCGGAAATAGAAAATATGTAGTGCACAAACAAAACAATCACAAACATTCCAATTAGAAAAAAGGGGTCGGCCAACCAACTTAAGCAGCGGCGATTTGCTACACCCGCGGCACGCATACATATTTTGGCAACCCAATGATAGCGGACATAGCACAAAGAGAAGAACTAGCAAGGAAGCCTAAGTTCGGGTGTAACCGAACATTAAATACGTAGTAGTGATCTGTTTTGGTATCCCAATTTACTCAGGTCTATTTTAATACCTGAAAAGGTGTTATAAAACAACTGATTGTTTTCGATTAAAAACACTTCTGACGTAAGTGGTAAATTAAATTATCACTAAATAACAAAATACATATAAATAGCTTTCCCCATGTCCATGAAAGGTATGAAAATAAAAAAACGGGCGGTGCCACGCCTACTTCAACAAAATCTACAAAATTTTTTTACAGCTTAGTTTTTCCTAAAAAGCCTATTATGTGTGTAAAATCTTATTTATATAACTAATACAATTATGGAAATATCGCGATTTTAATTTTACAAAGAAATTTTTCAGAACTGTGTTCGAAAAGTGGGCGTGTCCGTTAACCAATTTCGTTTATTTTTACAGCAAAGAGTAGACTTTGTATGTTGAACTATTTCTCCAAATATCGGTTCAATACATTAATTTTTACCGGAGTTATGGCCTGAAAAGTTTTGTGGAATAATCCACCATAAAGGGGCGGGGCTACGCCCATTTTCCAAAAATGTTGTGCATTCGACTTTTTTTTTCCACGAACACTTTAGAGGTAAAATAGAAAAGATATACAGCTAGTTTAAGCAAAGTTATTGCATATTCAATATATCTATGATCCCTTTCAAAATCTTTCGTATAAAATTGGGCGTGGACCTTACCCGATTTCGCCAATTTTTTTTCGGAATATTGCCGGTATTAATATAAACATGTGTGCTGAATTTCATTTTGCTATCTTGAGCGGTTTTTGATTTATGATAAATAATATTTCCAAATTTGACTTAATCAAAAGTGGGCGGTACCATGCCCCTTTTTAAAAATTTCTTCAGAAATGTATATGTTGCCTTAACGCTAAAGTGCACACCAAATATTATCCTTATAGGTGTATTATGTACTGAATAATCACTCTTTTTGTATTTTCGAAAATAGTATATGTATAGAAAGTGGGCGTGGCTTTTAACCGATTTTGCCTATTTTCAATAGCGCTCCGAGATAAGTGAAAAGGAACCTGCACACCAAATTTCATTGAGATATCTCAAGATTTACTCAAGTTATCGTGTTCACAGACGGACGGACGGACAGCCGGACGGACGGACATGGCTCAATCAATTCCTCTTTTCCTCCTGGACATTTTGATATATATAAGTTGTAAACATAGGGTAAATCAATCCTGATAACAACCCTGCAGGGTGTGTTCAACCGTAGTCGGTCATGCATGTTTAACTGCACCTAATATAAGATAGGCCTAATATAAGATATGCATGCGGCTCCAACCGCACCTAAGTTAAGAGAGAAAACCATATCCTGTATACCATTGAATATTAACACGCGCCAATAAATTGTATCTGTAGCCATCGACTACTTTTATATTTCTGATTACAAAGTCAATATCTATCTCGATTCGTTTATGCCGTTACATACTACCGTTAGGCGAATGAAGTTAATATACCTTGTGTGCGAAGCACTACTAGGTATAAAAATGCATTGCTAGCATTGACAGCAGGTACAAATGGGATTGCAGGAAAATAACTAGCATATGTACATATGTAAATAATATTCATGTTGAGGGAATGTCCAGCTGATCGATGGAGTGCGAGAAAGCAGCTGACCACAAGCAATGAGGCATCCCAAGTGGAAGCGGCACCGCGGCGAAACAGCTAGAATGCATGAAATTGTATATGGGAAATATGTAAATACCATATATGAATATATAAACTCAGTGGAAGATGCGCCGTTAGGTTAAGATTTAGTTTTAAGAATTATTATTGTAATTTTGCGGTTTGCCGCCCGCAAAATCTGTATAAAAAGCAGGGCTGCACAACGATATAAACGAAAAAATTTCGTTTTGTTAAATATCAAAAATATATTTCGTTTTGATAAATATCAAAAAAAAAAATTTTGTTGAATATCAAAATCAAAAAATAACAAAAAAAAATTGTTTCGTTGATTATCAATTCAAAAAATAACAAAAAAAATTTTTTCGTTTCGTTTATTCATTTTACAAATTAGGCTGGGTCGGAAATCCAGTTTATTTGAATTTATTTGTTAAGTAGAAAAATTAATTAATAAATTAAGGAACACAACAAAAAAACATAGTTACTAAGTACTAAATTGGCGCATGTACATTAGGCTCGATCGAAAATTCATATTTTCAATTTATTTTGTTAAGAAGAATAATTAATTAATTAATGAAAACAACTTAATTAGTTTAGACGCATCGTCACTTAGAGCTGCCCTGTAGTCATTAATAATATATTTTAATGTAGAAAACGCGCGCTCCACGCTGACTTGGGTAGCGGGAGTTGCATGGATTATATGATACAACTGGTATAGAGTACTATGACTAAATCGTTTTGGTTCCCAAAAGTCCTGCAGATTTGTGTTCAAATTAGACGATTCATTGAAGTTTTCAATTATAGAAAATGCTTCATTTCTGCATGGGATGTCCGATTCAGAATGTCCTATTTGGCTCATTAAAGTATTCAGTAAATCACCATCATCTTCGGATGATTCTACGGAATTGGTAGTAAAAGACTCAGGTGCCTGAAAACAAAAATAATTGGTAAATTAAGTAACCTAAAGATATAAAGAAACTTACATTATTCTCAGTGTCATGCATCCTCGAGTACAACGCTTTTAAATGAGCAACAGCTACTGGCTTTAAGCTTGCAAACTCCGGAAGCTGAAGCAATCGCCTCAAACGAGGATCGAGGTACATTGCTGCAGCTACAGTTTGGTTTTGCAGCAAGTTATGTTTCCTTTGGTTGAGGGACTGCAATAAAAGTTTGGAAATGTGTGACGTTTCTGAGTCTTTTTTGACATGCAGGTACATTTCTTTTAATAATAATAATAATAATGCCCAACGGATTACCCACCATATCCCGCCCGACCGGCGCGAGGGGCGCATCCGCATGACGCACGGATTGCTCTTTCGTGCCGAGTCTTTGAAAGGCTTTGGTTTGTTAATCGTCGAGATCTAAAACTGCTCAGCTACAGAGAAAACCTCATCAGCTAAGTAAGGTAGATAAAAAATAGATGACACAATTAATAAATAGTTAGTTGACAGCGAATAGTTATTGTAAAGAATAAAGATAAGAATCAAAGGAGCAAAATGTTGCTATGTATTTAGGATAGAAAGAATTGACTTTTTTATGCTGCATAGTGAGTCTGAAATATCAAACGTACCAGAATGAGAGTTATAATCTTGACACAAACAACGAAAAGGCTCATTTAATTCAAAATTAGTTCGGCACTGTTTCAAGATAAGGGGTTTAAAATGTCTTGATGGGCGAGAAGGTACATTGAAGTTCACTTCGCTCAAAAGAAACGGGCTTGTGATTGAACCATTTAGTAATTTAATCATGAAAACAATTCCAAGCATTTCCCTCCGACTAGAAAGGCTGTGAAGATTAATAAGTTTTAAGCGACTCGTATAGGATGGCAAATTATACAACGGATCCCAGTGAAGATCTCTTAAGGCAAATAGTAAAAATTGTTTTTGAACTGATTCTAAGCGATCCACGTGGACCTGGTAACGCGGGCTCCAAATTATAGAACCGTATTCAAGTATCGGTCTGACTAATGTAGTAAAGAGAGTTTTAGTTACATAAGGGTCGCTAAATTCTTTAGACCATCGTTTAACAAATGCTAGAACGCCTCTAGCTTTATTGACTGTTACGTTAATGTGGCAGTTAAAACAGAGTTTGTAGTCCATAGTAACCCCAAGGTCAACAAAATCATACATTTGCTCAAGGCTATAATTGTTAATTGTATAGGAAGCTGGCTGAGAAATTCCTCTCGAAAAACGCATGTATTTACATTTCTTTAGATTAAGCGGCATATAATTTAAATCGCACCAAGTAACTAGTGTATTTAGATCTGATTGAAGCTTATTGCTATCTTCGGATGATGCGAATGACATGAAAAGCTTTACATCGTCGGCATACATTAACATTTTAGAAAATTCTATTACTGTAGAAATGTCATTTATAAACAGCAAGAACAGAATCGGGCCCAGATGGCTTCCTTGAGGAACTCCAGAGGAGACATAAATAACATCGGATTCACAGTTTTTGAACACTACTTTTTGTGTTCTGTCACTAAGGTAAGAAGAGATCCAGCGATTGAGACCCGGCTGGAAACCCAGCTGATCTAGTTTATGAATAAGTAACGAGTGACACACTTTATCGAAAGCTTTGCTGAAATCAGTATAAATAACGTCGGTGTGCAGATTTTTTCTAAAGCCATTTGAGACATGATTTGTAAATTCAAGTAAGTTTGTAACGGTGGACTTTCCCTTACAGAACCCGTGTTGACAGTCAGAAATCAAGGTAGAGATAGGATTCGTAAGCTGATTGGTAACAATAGCTTCAAACACTTTTGGGATGGCAGAAAGCTTTGCTATGCCACGATAGTTCTCTATAGAAGCCTTGCTTCCGCTTTTATGAAGCGGTATAAGAAACGACTCTTTCCATGCTTTTGGAAAAACACCACACTTTAGTGACAGATTGAACAAATTGGTAAGGGGTTGGTAAATATTGCTAGCACACTTCTTCAAGAAGCATGTAGGAATCCTATCAGGACCGCATTTAATAGATTCCTTCAAGGTTTTCAGATAAATAAGAACATCATTGGCGCATATAGTTGGACAATTAATTAAATTGTTCCCATATAGCTCATAGGGATAATTTAGAAAGTCAGAATTAGTGACTGCAGAATAGTTAGAATTGAAAAATTGCGCAAAGAAATTTGCGATATCTTGATTATCGCTAGATGAAATGTCTTTATATTTCATGGCTGAGGGAAATCCCACAACTTTTCGTTTAGAATTTACGAAATCATAAAATGACTTCGGATTGCGAATAATGTCTCTTTTTGTTTTAGAGATATAGGCTTTATAGCACTTTTTATTCAAGTCGATGTACCTCTTACGTAGAACAGAATACAACAAGTAATGTTTGTTTAACCCCGATTTCTTAAATAATTTGAAAGAACGCGTTTTTCTATTTTTCAGCATCATAAGCTCTTTAGTAAACCAAGCTTGCGTTGGATGATCATATGTTAATTTACGTTTAGGAACAAACTTCTCAAATAAGTAGTAAATAGTTTGATTAAAATGTAAAACGTTTGAATCGATATCGCCACAAAGCTCAGGCCAAGTTAATTTAGACAGTTCTCTATTTAATTTCTTATAGTTGGCTTTTGAGAAGTTAAAATCAAAGCTACTACTTGAGCAGCATTGTGTATATTGGCCATTACTTATGGTTTCGTGAAATATTTCCATAGAAGGGTGGTAGACGTCTTCTGGTAAAGCCAACGGATCACAACGATTTACAGAAAATTTGTTTTTATCATCAACATAAATTAAATCTAAGATTTTGCCAAACTTGTTAGCGGTAACATTTATTTGACTAAGGCAGAGATCAGAAATTCCATCCAAAAAGTCATTGAAGCCCAGTTTGGATGGATTTGGAATAATGGTTCCGTCAGATATGTTCCACGATATATGCGGTAGGTTGAAATCACCTAAAACAATCATCGAGTCAGAAGCTTTAGTCAATAAGTTAACAGTTCTGAGCAGAGAGACATGCTGCATGTAGATTGAACGTTCAGATGCTGGAGGGATGTAGCAAACAGGTAAGTACATGTACACGTTCTCTAGCTGGATGCGGATGCATATAAACTCAATGGAATCCGTGTTAGGTACATTAACCTCCTCTGAAGGAATAGAGGAATGAACGGCAAGTAGAACACCACCTCCGACTTTGTTCAAGCGATCATGTCTATAAACTTGATATTCGTTACATAAAAACTCGGAATTGAAAACATGCGGTTTTAGCCAAGTTTCGGTAAAAGCAATTACGTTATAGTTACAATGGAAAGATTTCAAATACAGGTCATTTAATTTGGTATTTAAACCTCTGACATTTTGGTAAAAGATATTCACGGACTTAGTACTTAGTTTTTTGACTCAACATTATTACGAGTGATTTTAGCTACGTTTTGAACATTTCTATTCGGTCTGAACTCAAACTCCCGCACAAGAGCGCCGGGAGGCCAAAAAGAACTGTCCAAAAGAGAGTTAAAATCTTTTCCGGATACATCAATTTTAAACGATGACATATTACGTTGGTAAGCGAAATTAAATTTTCTAACGGTTAAGGTTTGATACTTAAAATTCGAAGAAATATGGTACCTCAAATCATCTTCAGTAGTGTCTGGATGGAACCTAGACACAAAAATCGATTTTTTTTGAGGGACCACAACCAGCTTCCTAGTAATTGGTTCGGGCTCCACCGTTGGAGGTTCCAAAGTTTTTTTATTTGTTGACTTTGGGGGGGCGTTTTTGGACGTTGCCCGAACAGCCGCGTCAGGTATTGGAGATGCCAAGTCAATAAGTTCTGTTGGGACGAAACATGATAGCAATCTGGCAACACATGATCAAAGTTTGACATCTTGCTAACATATCTACACACGGCTGTCACTTCTAGTTATCCAAGACTGCACACGTGAATTATTGAAGTATAATATTTTACTATTAAATATCTTTTGTATTTTGTTTGAATTGAATTATAAATATATGAAATATTTGTACGTCTGTACCACCAGACGTAACAGTGGCGACGAGGAATTCAGGTATTTATCAAAACGTTTACAATCACAAAGATAAAAATGGATGAGGCAATTCAAGCCCTTCTTAAACAAATGCAAAAGCAGCAGAAGGAGCAGCACGATGATATGAAATTACTTATGGATAAGCTACTTCCTAAGGAGCCTTCGCAGCTTCAAAATAATGCATCCAATTCAAGTAAAGGCCCAGAATTCATCCTAGAGGCGCTCGCCGCGAACATATCGGAATTCTGCTTAGATGCGGATAACAACATAACCTTCGATACATGGTTCGCACGCTATGAAGATCTATTTGCAATAGATGCAGCAAAGCTAGACGATGCCGCTAAAGTGAGACTACTGCTTCGGAAATTAAATACAAATGCTCACAGTAAATATATTAACTATATTCTTCCAAATCACCCACGTGACTTTACATTTGACAACACGGTGCAAAAGCTAACCCAACTTTTTGGTAGTCAAACGTCAATTTTCAATACGCGTTTTAATTGTTTGCAATTAACAAAAGATGCGAACATGGACTTTCTAACATACACAGGTATGGTCAACAAACACTGCGAGAAGTTTAAGCTAAATGATCTGACAGTGGATCAATTCAAATGTTTAGTGTTCGTCATGGGTCTTAAGTCACAAACAGATTTTGAGATACGAACAAAACTTTTAAGCAAGATCGACAGTGAAGCCAGTACCATCACACTTGCCGTCATATCGCGAGAATGTCAGCGCATAATCAATCTTAAGTCCGACACCGCTCTTGTTGAAAAGCAAAATGTTGAAGTTCAACAAGTAAAGGCAGCTAGGAACATACCAAACAAGAAAAATAGTACACCAAACTCGCCATGTTGGTTTTGTGGGGGTATGCACTATGCACGTAATTGTTCCTTCAAAACGCACAAATGTAAGAAATGTAACGAAATAGGACACAAAGACGGATATTGCAAGGTCAAGAAAGGAAAGCATCAGGCAAACAAGGGTACACACACAAAGAAAAAACCCAACGCCGATACCAAAACAATATTTGCAGTCAACAATATAAGCTTTAGAAAGTACGTAAAAGTCAGAATCAATGGAATCGTAATCAGTCTCCAACTTGTGATGGTTTGTTACTATCCGGACACATATCCGTGCCCTCTGACGAGGACTTGTGCGTGGCCGAGCGTGCATGCTAGTTGGGGCCAGGTCTAAGCTCGCCGGATTGGGGTGGTTCTTGCTGGCCACTCATGCACATAGATCACCATTACACAAAAAAAATCATGCACATAATAAAACTACTAGCCGCACCATGAAGCTAAAATGTTGAGACCCCCCCCCTTTAATTAAACAACCGGACCGACGGACACTGAGGAAACCGGAAATGCCACCGCCGAACGAAAGAAGCCACAAAATCGCTTCTTCTACCTCCCCTACCCAACCATCGAGATGTACTAACCCTCTGCTTAATGCACCAAACCCAACCATAATGGAACGAAGGCTCACATATCCTCACATCCTTTCAAATTAAAACTAGCACAGATTCATGTTGAATTCACAAACTTGAGTTACATTTTATTTCTAATTATAATGTGTATTTTACGCACGTAGGCGTTTGTTTCGTTGTAAGTTCGTTAAACTATTTAGGTAACAACTCTCTTAAGGCTAATTGCTAATACGTTTTGTTCAACATTCTAATTGGGATTTCAAGGGTAAATCAAAAAGGGGTAAAATGCGATCATTGGCAACTCCCAAATGGCAAAAAAAACCATGGCTTAAGCAATAGGAAGAGAGAGAGTAATGCGTTCACATATGTAAGTATGTACAATTTTCCCCTTTTTTTTTTTCTTTCACATTGCCGTCTCTCTACTTTTGTCGAATCTGACATACACTACCATACACATCCGAACAGGCAGAGCATAATATTTAAGAGAAAAGTTAAGAGCACTTACCGAGTCATGTCTCCAACGATGTCAGCAGGCGCCCGAGATGCGTTGGCAAGCTAAAAATTTACAAACAACTCCCCTAAGAGTTTCACTCCCTCTCTATATCTCTCCAAAACTAACACTCTGCTATTCTTATTAGACAATCTGTTATATGGATGTACATGTGTAAGTAAGTATGATATGTTGCAATGAGAATATCTCTTCGCTCATTTTAACCCTTTTTAGTCCCTTGAGTCACAAATAATATATTAACAAAACCCCGGAACACAAATTTTGAGATTATGTCCCAAATGAATAAACTATTATGTACCAAGCCTACCTTTAATTTTTTCACTATGGTAAAAACCCAAAAATGAAGGAGTGATAAGATTAGTGAACAAATTATGTTCTAAACAACTTTAGGCAGCCTAATAAGCAGGAAGCCAGGAAAAAAAATTACTAGAGCACTAATATATATGTCTATGTTGAAAACTACACTGCTTCGCGCTTCTTGGTTGGGAGCGCCTGGATCTGCCCCACGTTTCCTTCTCCCTTCGATTTAGCTGGTTCTCTTTTCTGCTGATCAGGAAATTCACTTAGAGTTTAATATTCCGGCCTCTCCAGGCCGAGTTGGCTTCCTCGCCGGGGTTTCTCGCGCTCGGATTTCCCGGATTAAAACGGATGGATTCACGCTCTTTATTTTGTTCTACGCTGAACCGATTGGTGACCATGCACCGTACGCGATGTGCGACTTTATCGTCTTAATTACTCTATACCTTTAAACTCCCCGGATTTACAGGGGATCGGTTCACACACGACTTACAACCTTTTATTTATATGAGCGGAACGCTAGGTGACCATGCACCGTACTCAGGAAAGCCAACAATTATTTTAGGCACGTCTTGCCACGTTGAGATCTCCAGACAGAAAAAGGCCGGCTCCTCTTCCGGAAGTCTCAACTTCTTTTCTTTTCTCTCCATCTCCGTTTTCTCACTCTTTCGTAAAACCCATCATGCATTGCTAAGTGTTATACCGAGATTACTCGCTGATGGTGTTGCCACTACCAGGTTGATAGCCTATTTAACTTTAGGAGGGAACTCTGACAATAAAATTACTTTCGAAAATGCTGCAAGGAAATTTCATGTCACGCTGGTGTTTGAACCCCAAGCCGAGCTCACAGGGCAGGTTTCGGGTAGTATATGTGCAACATGTATTGTACACGAAAGCTGAAAAAGGCGGACAGTTTAACAGGGCTGCATATCCTTGGCGTGGTATGTGCCTAAAATCTTCCCATCTAGGTCTTCTAAGACGTAATACGCGGAACCCAGTTTCTCTCTAACCCTAGCCCCTAGATAGGTTTTTGCAAGCTTGGAGTTGAATTGTTTTGCCATATTGCTTTGGGCGATGTTCCTGCGTAAAACTTCCTGCCCTGGCTTATACGAGATTTCCCGTGATCTTAGGTTGTACCGATGCTCATTGCGATCATGCGCTCTTTTTAGGTTCTCCCGCACAATATCTCG
Source organism: Sphenella marginata (assembly GCA_951509765.1). Classification (NCBI taxonomy): domain Eukaryota; kingdom Metazoa; phylum Arthropoda; class Insecta; order Diptera; family Tephritidae; genus Sphenella; species Sphenella marginata. The sequence continues at coordinate 47,177,945 of OX608082.1, forward strand.
AATATTTAATAGTTTGTCTGAACGTGTAGGGCTGGTGTCTGTTAACCCTTCGGTAGTCATGCCAATATTTTTCAAAAGTTTATAAGTATCCCCGTGTCCTACCATATGCTGACCGAATACGACAAAGTAGGGACTATAACCTATCGACTGATGGAAAGAGCTCCGAATTGCCGCATTTATGCTACTAAGATGACAGTCCCATTCCCTCTGATCGTCGTGTATGTAAGCCCTCAGAGCTGCGTTTAAGGAGCGATTTAAGCGCTCGGAAGCGTTGCTCTGGGGAGAGTACACCGCCGTAAAGGAATGTTTAACACCACACTGGGTCAAAAATGCTCCAAACTCCCTTGACCTGAATTGGCTGCCATTGTCACTCACGACGACTTCCGGTACCCCGAAAACATCAAATACTTGTTCTTTCAGAAATTTTGTAATTGGGCTGGTAGTGAACCTTTTTAAAGGACACAGAAAGCTGAATTTAGACATGTGGTCCAGAACCACTAAAATACCCAGGGACCCGTTTTTCGACCTTGGAAAGGGGCCCACTATATCAATGTATAGGCGCTGAAATATTCTTTCCACCGGTTTAATTTTTCCCATCGGTGGACGAAGAACGTTGGTTGGATATTTAGTCATTTTGCAAACTTGGCAGTTGCTTACATACTCTTTCACCGAACGGTATAAACTAGGCCAGTAGAAATAGCGACGCACCCTTTCCACAGTTTTGGCTACCCCTCCGTGGGCGCTGGTGGGAACATCATGCGCCTGTTTCAGTACCTCCGGTTGTAAGGGCTTCGGAACCACCAGTTTCCAGGCTGCACTTTCTTCATCTGAATCACCCGAATAAAACTCCGTACGGTGGTATACGTATTTTCCCGCAATTCGGAAATCCGGATACTTTCCAGGCTGTTCCGATAATTTATCCTTCAGCTCGAGGTATTCCGGCTGGTCAAATGCTTCCGAGGATAAATTGATAAGCGGTAGATTATCTATTTCGATACCGGCCACTATTTCATCCTCGCAGTGAACTCGAGACAGCGCGTCGGGTACCACGTTCGCACTCCCCTTCCTGTGCTCAATGATGAAGTCAAAACCTTGAAACTTCAACGCCCAACGAGCCAAACGTCCACTCAAGTCGCGTTGATTCATAAGCCACCGCAGACTCGCATGGTCGGTAATGATTGTGAACTTCGACCCTTCCACATAAGCTCGAAACTTCTTAATGGCCAATACTGCTGCCAAACATTCCTGTTCCGTCACGGAATAGTTCTGTTGAGCTTTATTCAGTTTTTGTGACATGTAAGCAATGGGAATTTCTACGCCTTCACCATTCCTTTGCGCAAGAACAGCTCCTACTCCGTGCTGACTAGCATCGCATTGAATTATGAATGGCTCGTTGAAGTTCGGATTCGCCAAGAAGGGCGCAGTCGTAAGTTTGTACTTAATCTCATCGAACGACTTTTGTGCTTCCAGCGACCAGGTGAAGGTTTTGGACTTCTTCAACAAATCTGTTAGGGGGTGCGTTACTTCAGCAAAATTACTGATAAACCTCCTATACCAGCCTGTCATGCCCAAAAACCTCCGAAGCTGCTTCGCAGTTTTTGGGACAGGGTAGCCTGCTATAGCTGACACCTTGTCTTCATCAGTCTTGATCGTTCCTTGACCAACCACGTAGCCAAGGTAGCGCACTTCCTTCAAACAGAATTTGCTTTTAGCGATGTTTATTGTTAGACCAGCTTTGCGAATGTGGGCGGCGACTTCTTTAAGCAGCTCTATATGATCTTCAAAACTCTCGGATAACAAAAGAAGGTCATCTAAATAAACCAATACCCTCTCCTTTAGATGGTATGGGATGACACGATCCATCAATCTACACATCGTTTGAGGTGCATTGCACAGACCGAACGGCATCACAGTATATTGATATAGCGGTCGATTAGGGATTGTGAACGCCGTTTTTTCTCGAGAATTTGCATCTAGTGGGATTTGCCAGAAGGCATCTTTCAAATCCAGGCTAGAAATGAATTCCGCTCGTGGTAGCCTGGACAGTATACCCTCGATGTGTGGCAGAGGATAGGCGTCTTTAACCTTCAAAGCATTTACTTTTCTACTGTCCAAACACAGTCGCACTTTCCCAGGCTTGCGAACTAAGACCACAGGCGACGACCAGGGACTGGTAGATTCCTCTATAACCCCCAAGGATAGCATACGATCGATTTCGTCACACATCAGTTTCTCCACTGCAGGGGACACTGGGTAATGCCGTTGCTTCACCGGTTTAGCATCTCTAACATCGATATTATGCGCAACAACTGAGGTTTTACCAAGTCCGTGAACTTCGAAGCTTGGAAAACTTGATATGGCAGAGTCCAGAACGGATCGCTGTTCGAAAGTTAGAACGCATTGGTTAGGATCAGTTCCCCCGATATTAACTTCGCTGATAACACTTGCTGCGATTTTAAATACTTTCCAAAAATCGATCCCAAGGTAAAGATTTTGAACTAGGGACGGTATTAGGTAAAATTCGATGGGATGAGTTTCTGATCGATAGGTTACCCTAAGCTTTATAATTCCGGCAATATTCTGCTTAGTTCCATCAGCCGTTCGAACAGACGACGTTATTCTTTTCACAGCCTTGCTTTCCGCTAGCAGTTCGTTTGCTAACTCAGCGCCTATGCAACTAACAGAAGCTCCTGAATCGAGTAGGCCGAGATAAGTTTTATTTAAGATATTCACCGAGGCATAGGGTCTAACATCGTTCTTCTGTTGAAAAATCTGCGAAATAGAGCTTAATTGTTTCTGCTTCGCCTTGATTGTCGACCAAAATTTACGCGCTCTGTAAGCTGAACGAGTTCTTTTAAAAATATTTTCCTTTGCCTTTTGATAAGCTGCGAGCCTCTCATGCAAAGGTTTTAAGGGGTATAACCTAGGAAGAGGTTTTAGGAATTTACTATCATTCTTGAGAAGGATTACAGGTGTATTTGACTCTTGACGTCCGATTGTGAGTGGGGATGCCTGGTCCTGTTGCCGGCATCCCTCCCCCTGTTTTCCGCACTATTGCATTTAGGGCAGTTGGAAGAAAGAAGGCAATCAACCCGCACCCGTAGCAGAAGACACGCCTAGGCTTGATGCAACTTTTATAATTGTGCCCGGATTCATCGCAGTTCCAGCACTTCTTCGGTTCCGTGGAACTGGATGACCTTTTGGCTTCCAGAGCAGCAACTTCCTCAATAGGTAAGGAGTGATCAGCTTCTAACTCTGCTACCTGTCTTCTAGACCCAGAAAACTGTTTAGTCGATTGAAGCTTCCCTTGAATCTCAGCAAAGAGATTCTCACGACGTCGACACGACCTGTGGAGCTCCGATATGGTACGAATGTCCAGATGCAGAAGTTCCAGCCGAATGTCTGGTTGCAAATTCCTGATAATGGTCTCCACCATCTCCTGTTCAGTCCAGGGTCTACGCAGTCCGTCGGCTATATTCATTATAGAGTCGAGATATGATTCAAATGACTCACCACATTTTTGTTTCCTATTGCGAACAGCTTCCATAATGTCAAAATCTGTCCTAAAATCTTTAAAATATCTTCGCATGTCGTCGCAAATATCACCCCAATCAATCGCATCAGCAGAACGATGGTATCGCCAGAACCAGCGTTTTGCCTTACCTTCAAAAAGAACGTGAATATTTTGGCATAATAAGTCAAAGTCTCCTTGTAGGGTCGAGCGAGCCAAAGCATTCACCCTGTAGATGAACTTATCCACCGTAATACTATCTAGCGAGCCGTCGAAGGATAATTTCCAGCCAGATACGATTTTTGCAGCTACTGACACTGAAAGGCGATTTGGTTCTGCATGAGAGCGTAAGATATTTGCGTTCGAGCGCCCTCCCGGTGTGGAAGGTGCACCATCAAGGGCCTCGACTCTGCTATTTTCACTACGATGAGGATGCAAACTAGGATTGTTAAAATAAGTACCAAGCGAATCCGATATTACCCTACTGATTTCTTCCCGTATCAACCTAGTAGACCGTTCTTCATACTCCCTGAATGTATCTTCTAACCTGTTTTGTATTGAACCATGATTAGTACCTTGACCCGTGGGTTGCGGAGTCCGTGTAGGGTTCCCCCCACGATTCCTACCGCGCCAATTACCATGGTTTAACACAGGATCTGATATAACAATTATATCTCAAGATGTCTTGGCAAAGCTTTCAACGACGAAAATGGAAGAAGTGAACCGACAAGCACGCAGCGCAACAGGCGAGCTGCCACTTGTAGCCCAATTTGAGTGTAACATCGAGTTTCAAAACCGTAGAATTATTGCAACATACTACGTAACGTCAGTAAAAAATCTGAATGTAATGGGTCTCGATTGGATAAGGTCTCTTCAATTAGAAGATATGCCGATCAACACTATCTGCCAAGCGATCACAACAACAAAGTATCCAAGGCCCAAAATCGACAAACATACCGTGAAAGAATTTGCTCCACATCTCTTCGAGAACAAAATGGGATTGTATAACAAATCTACAGCACATCTGTACATCAAGGAAGACTGTAGACCAGTCTTTCGCCCACCGCGACCAGTCGCGTACGCCGTAAAACAATCCGTAGAAGTCGAACTAAATCGTCTGGTAAAAGAGGGAATAATCTCACCGGTAAATTACAGCGATTGGGCGGCTCCCATTGTTGTAGTCAGAAAAACAGATGGTAGAGTACGTCTATGCGCCGATTTTTCCACAGGTCTAAATAATGCATTGGAAACACACCAATATCCTCTTCCCTTGCCGGAAGACATTTTTTCTAAATTATCAAATGCCAAAATATTTAGCCATATTGATTTGGCAGACGCTTTTTTACAAATTGCTATTGATGATGAATCAAAACATCTACTTACAATAAACACACATTTAGGCTTGTTTCGTTACAACCGCATGGTTTTTGGGGTAAAAATATTTCCATCAATATTCCAACAAATTATGGACCAAATGCTAGCTGGATTGGAAGGTGTCACCGCATATATCGACGACATTTTCGTTTCCGGAGCTACTCAGGAAATACATGACACAAATCTTGAAAAAGTTTTACTCCGCATACAAGAACACGGATTTAAGCTCAAAATTGAAAAGTGCAAATTTTCACTTAAAGAAATAAAATATCTTGGTTACATTATTAACTCACAGGGGTTGAAACCAAATACAGAAAGAACCGCAGCAATCCGCGAAATGCCGGAACCAACAAACATTTCGGAACTCCGGTCGTTTTTAGGTGCCATAAACTTCTATGGAAAATTCGTAGACAAAATGCGCTTGTACCGTGGTCCACTAGACGAGTTGCTGAAAATTAATACAAAATGGCAATGGAAAAGCAATCATGCAAAATGTTTCAAACATCTTAAGGACATCCTGTCATCCGATTTATTGCTCGCACATTATGATCCAAATCAAAAGATAATTGTTGCAGCAGACGCGTCAAACTATGGACTTGGCGCTTGCATCATGCACGAATATCCAGATGGTACGCAAAAAGCAATTAGTCATGCGTCGAAATCACTGACTGAAACCGAAAAAGGATACAGCCAGATTGAGAAAGAGGCTTTAGCGTTAATATTTGCCATAACCAAGTTCCACAAAATGATCTTCGGGCGTAGGTTCACCCTACATACCGACCATAAACCACTTTTAGCGATCTTTGGGAAGAAGTCCGGTATTAACGCTCACCAAGCAAACCGTCTCCAGAGATGGGCTATAAAACTACTCGCGTATGACTTCGACATCAGATTCATAAACACAAATAGTTTCGGTTATGCAGATGTTCTATCGCGACTCATTAAAAACACCGTCACCGATTCAGAAGACTTCATCATAGCCTCCATCAAGCTAGAAAACGAGGTAAATTCAATTGTTACAGAAAACATAGGAAAAATGCCAATCACGCACAAAATGTTGCAATACGAAACTGCGAGAGATCCAATCCTGAAAAACATTCTCGAGTTTTACAAAACGGGCTGGCCAGTAAAACTTCCGGAGAATACAGACATCAGACAATATCTTGCGCGAAAAGATTCCATTACCGTCACCAAGGACTGTGTAATGGTAGGAAATCGAATTGCTATACCAAGAATCTACCAAAAGCGAATTCTAAAAGAACTTCACCGGGGTCATCAAGGTATACAACGAACAAAAGCAATCGCTCGTAGCTATGTATATTGGCCCACAATAGATAAAGACATTATAAATTTTATTAACGACTGCCATCAATGCGCAGCAGCGGCCAAATTCCCAACAAAAACAACATTAAGCCCATGGCCCCCAACTAATGAAGCATGGCAACGCATACACATCGACTACGCAGGTCCAGTCGATGGATATTATTTCTTAGTAGTGGTGGACTCCTATTCGAAATGGCCAGAAATAGTGATGACCAAGTCAATCTCTACACACCAGACCATCAATATTTTAAATGAAATCTTTTCAAGACACGGTTTTCCAAGTACGCTGGTATCAGACAATGGAACCCAATTCAAGAGTGCAGAGTTTCAAAACTTCATCCGTGAACGCGGTATCCAACATCTTTGTTCCAGTCCGTATTACCCTATGTCAAATGGTCAGGCGGAACGATTTGTTGACACACTCAAGAGAGCATTAAAAAAACTTAGTGAGGAGGGTACAACCGACCAAAACCTACAAACATTTTTAATGAGTTATCGCTCCACCCCGAACCAAAATTGTATGGATTTCAAATCACCTGCCGAGCTGTTATACAATCGAAAACTCCGCACCCATTTGGATTTACTTCTCCCACCAAGCGAGGAAAAAGCACCAAATGAGAAACAAAGCTCGGATATGGAATACCAGTACAACAGAAAGCACGGGGCCAGTCGGAAACAATTCCATCCCGACGACAAGGTTTACGCTGCGATACATACATCTAACAACAAGTATGAGTGGAAACCAGGCTCGATAATAGAACGTATTGGTAGCGTCATGTACAACGTCTTAATGGACACGGGAAAGTTGAAAAGAATGCACGCAAATCAATTGCGCCATCGTAGATCTCAGACCCAACAGGTATCAGAACGCGCAGACCATATTCTAGACCATTTAGAAAAAGAATCAGAAACTCAAAACGAAGACGATGAAAACTCAGGTCAATCTAATCATAAAATTGCGCACAATGATGATGACTCAGCTCAAACCAATCACAATCGCGAAGACCAAGGGACTCCATCCCTACGTCGCTCAGGTCGTTCTCGACGCCCGCCACTTAGGTTTTCACCGAGCTCATTAAACTAAACAGCGAAGGTGTTGGGACGAAACATGATAGCAATCTGGCAACACATGATCAAAGTTTGACATCTTGCTAACATATCTACACACGGCTGTCACTTCTAGTTATCCAAGACTGCACACGTGAATTATTGAAGTATAATATTTTACTATTAAATATCTTTTGTATTTTGTTTGAATTGAATTATAAATATATGAAATATTTGTACGTCTGTACCACCAGACGTAACAAGTTCAATGGCTGGAGGCAGGTTCGGCGCCATTGAAGTAGAAGGCAGATCATCCGTACGTCTGCGCTTGTTTTCGCGATTCTCTTCGCGATTGTCAGGGCATTCCAAGTTAGGCGAACTATCTAGAGGTTTTAAAGTTTTGAAAATATTTTCGTACTTTTTAAACTTTTCAGTCAGCAATGAAAAATCTTTGCTGATTTCAGAAAACCCGTTTCTAATGTGCCTAAAAGTTTTACATAAGTGAACTTCCGTCGATCGACATTTAGTACAGGACCAGCGCAGGCCTTTTCCGTCGTTAATTAAGTCCGCTATTCTACCTGTTAACCCGGCGCATTTTGCGTGGATAAGTCCATCGCACAACCAGCATGCTACAAAGCGTTCGGACTCGCTTTTTATTTGACAGTTTTCAAACATACACGACATTTTTAAAAAAGTAATTAAAGCACTAAATAAAAATAAGGAGATAAGAAATTTAGTATTATCAAAAATTAAAGAAAATATTAATTTATCAAATGAAAAGAAACACAACCCTGACAGTTTGAAACGCACAGGATTAAGCGACCAGTTTTAGACACACTGTATTTGACGTTTAACAAACCACGCAAACAGCTGTAACAAAAGAGAGATCAAAAAGCAAATCAGCACACAACAACAATTGCAATGTAAAGTACGAGCCTTTCAAATGCAACAAATACAATATGCAAAAAACTCAACTCAATAGAATGATTTAGACAATTAATCACAATTCAAAGATTTAAGTAATTATTCACAGCAAGTAGTGAAGCACATTAAGTATTAAACTCTTTTAACTTTAAATGCAACTTTTAATATTAGGATATCAAGAAGTTATTTATTTATTAAAGAAAAATACAGAGCAAATAAAAAACACAACTACACAGCTTGACGTTTGCGATGAATATTTGATGAAATCTCCAAACAGCAAATTTTTGTTTTGGAGTTGCTCCGTAAGTTTTTTAACGCAGCTGAAGGTATTTAAAAAATTATCTACAAAAGTCCAGTCGATTTTTGATTCTTTTATATTTCCTAAAATAAATATCTCCAGGTTTCGCAATCTTTTAAGCAGCTCGTAGGAATACGACCAACGAGTCGTACAATCAACTATAGGGGGCATTAAATTTTGAGAAGATAACAGTCTGTACATAGCAGGTGTGCGAAGCTTTTCCATAACGCTGCGGCATTCTACAAAACGTTGTTTGATTTCCACATTCTTTAAAACATCACTAACACTCAACTGAACGGTGTGCGCGGCGCACCTTATACATGTCAGAGAGCCTAAAATTAGGAGTTTGTTATTGTTAAAGAATTGGCTTACTAAAATTTTGCGAAATACACATATTAAACTCTTCGTCGTCGAAAATGGTTTCAAAATTTTGAAAAAGTTATCTTCGATATCTTCATTCGCACTTATTTCTTCCATAGCTTCGCATTCTTCGTAGTCTTCATTCCTACTTATTTGTGAATCCTCTACTTCTTCCATAGCTTCGCGTTGTAAAAGAGCCCCACAGCATACCATATTGCTGCCGTTATCGCTTGTGATACTATATATCTGGTTAATACTTATATCATACCTAGTTTTTGAATAAATTAAAAGTAAGTTCATTATAGTAATTTAGAATAACAGCTTAAGTAAAGACACAAGCTTTCTAATTTTGACACAGAATAGGAAAAACTTGATAAATAGTAAAACTTGACAAATAAGCAAGTTTATCAAGTACACGATAAAGCTGTAAATATATGGTGAACTTTACTTGAGATAGGCTACTAGCTATTCGATTATGGAAAAACCTAACTGGAGTTAGGCTTTTATAACAAAACAGACAATAATAATCTGAATAATTTTGTTTCAAAAAAACTCAAGAAAAAAAGTTGAAAGCCTGTCGATTTGACCACGATGGCATCAATAGTCCACTGGACTTAGGCTATTGTGGTTTGTGACCACAGATATGTCTTAAATATGAATGCGATGACGGAAGGGGAAGGGATAGATACAGGATAGAAGAGCATTATTCGGGTGTCTAAAAAGAGGCCATAAAGGGAGAATTAGAAAAGGGAAAACATTTTTATAAATAAAACTTTTTGTTCTCACCTGTGCAGGGTGTCCAAAATAAGGGTCTTTATATTTTCCGCACTATGTTTTTCTTGCATATTTTTGACAGCTAATGTTTTAACAACAATTTCACCATCTAATAAGTACTGTGCGTTTAAACATACGACGTTTCGAAAAAGTCGACGAGCGCTGTCTATTTTTATTGATATAAATCTGTTTTTTAAACTCGTTTTTAAATGATTCACTTCACTATCAAATTTGTGTGCAATTAGTTCACCAATGTTATTACGATGTATTTTATTCATTTCCAGCTGTGCACACATCGGTTGAAATACCGTTTGAAAACTTTTGGAATTAAAAAATGTCAGTGGCACACCACATTCCGTCACGAAACCGGTACATACATTGACAACATCACCTTTGCTCATGTTTAGACACACCTTTCTTTTTTTTTCAACCACCTCTTCGGCTTCTGGTGGATTCTGTTCTGAGAGGGCAAGAAATTGTTTTTTGTGCTTTCGCAGCAAATGGATTTTTTTGTTTCCTAAGTGGTCTTTTGCAATTACAAAATTACAAAATTACAAAATATACACTTCTCATTGATAAAGCACGACCGCACTAATTCCCCCTCTCTTTTGCGACCCATATTAACCAATATGATTTTGAAAAATTTCAAATATTTTTGTGAATTGTTTTGATAAAAACCGAAACGAAATTTATTTTGATAATTATTTTTTGATTTTCAACGCAACGATATATTTTTTGTTGAGCTTTTAACGTTATTATTATTGAAAAACAAAACGAAATAAAAAGTTTTTTTCGTTTATTAATAAAAATAACGTTATTTTTCAGCCCTGATAAAAAGGCGATGATTTTTAGGAAATAGGGAAGTCGTTGTGCGACAGAAGCTAGGAATAGTAGTTGGGCTTCCCACCTCAGCGAATGTAAACCTGGAGTTCTCACCTCACGATTGCAAGTTTTATATTCAGTGGTGGTTTTCACCTCCGCTGACGGTGGGGCCAAGCAGGAGTTTTCACCTCAGCCGCCTTCATTATAGCTAGCCATAATCAATAAGAAAAGAAGGATTAGTACCCAATTAAAATTAAGATTGTAGGTTTGCGAAAAGAGGATAAAACCCCAAAATAAAATAAAGTAATACAGTTGAATTCAAACATAATCACAGGGTTTTATCACTTGAGAGGACCTTTAGTTAACTTCTACTCCGGCATTCAAGAAAAAGTCCGTCACAGTTGTTACGATTTTTGTAAGTGTTGTTGTTGCCAGTAGGTCTTTTTGTTTGCAGTCTTTGTGTGTTGGTGTTGTTTTGTGTTTGATTGCGGAGCGCCGATGGTGAAATTTTAGCAGATACGTTAGGGCTAACTCTTGCTCCAGATGGATTGGATACATTTGACACTCCAGCAGGAGCAGAACCCGGCAGTGGTTGCTGGTGTAGGGACTTACGGCGAGCAACGCTGCAGGCATCACATCTATGTTTAAGGTTGTTAGCCTTCATGTACTCCACATCATATGCAGTAATTTTGGCGCAGAGGTATTCCTTTGGAAATTAGTGGTTCATCTGAAGCAAGAGCTTCCAGGATCCACATCCATTGGAGTGGGACTTTAAAATAAAATATTAAAAACTAAAAATATTAAAAACTAGAACTTCAAACATATACATACTTATATGCTTACTTATTTGATGCATTTATTTATTTACATGAAAAATAATTATAAACTATTATATTACATACGAAGGTAACTAGCAAACATGGGTTATCAACCTAAGCTTCCTAATTTTAGTGGTAATTTAGTGCATTTTTCAAGTGGTAGTGCAATTTATTTTCACTATCACTACTACTACACGATGTTTCGTGCGCGTTTGCCTTTTATTCTCTTTTGCGCATTGTTTGTTTTTGACATCGTTACCATGCGCGCTAGAATCGCGGGTACATGCACCGGTTACGATTTTTGGTTAGATAATCTTCTGGGTACAAAGTTTCCGGTTACGCTCAGAATCGACACGTAAATAATTAATTGAATAAAAGTATAAACAAATAGCGGGTTACACTCTCAACAGGTTATCCAGACTAAACACCACTACCACAAATAAAAGTATCAGCGCTAGTGACGCCAACATCCGCGCTACAACTACCAAGGCGCTAGCAAAAGTGTTGAGAGGTACATATATACCAAAAGGCAATTCGGTTTCAGGAATCACAATCCGAGAGCGGAATTTGGATTGCTATGAATACGTAAACTGCGCCACTGGTTTCGTATTATCACCGCCAATCGATACCAACCGCCGTTTCAAGTGTTCAACGAAACATACAGCTAATATCCCTAATATTGCGTAAAAAGGTGTGTTAAGGTTCAAACAGTGGTACATAAAGGTAAATAGTGGTTCGCATTATTTGGGATTGCGTAATTTCAAAACCCACCGAAATGCACTTGCATATTACCCGCCTCTTACGACCGGTATGCTTACCGCCACTGTAGTGAATCATTGCTTCATGTAACAAACACAACATGTGGAGCGATGACCGCAGTTACCAATTGTAATGATGTGCAACTCGATGGTTGATCTACGGATGTGATGCCTCTCACCTCTCATTACCCATCTTCTCTTTCCTTTCGGAAGGAGGGATGACATGACCTAGAAGGTTGCACTGGCCATAAAAAATCGCTACCACGACAGTCGGGTAGTACCGCAAGGGAGTACCGGAGCGTACCGGTTTCGTATCCGGCCAAGGACTGTTATTTTGACAACACTCCCCAAAGCCTTCGGGGAGTGATTTTTGTTGCTATAACAACAACAACAACCAATTGCATAGCGCAATAAGACCGGTGCGACGCTGGCAGAACATGTGACGACATTATACCAACATTAGCGACTGCATTAACAGCTGAATTAGAATTCAGCTACACAGAATACGGAAAGAGGAGGAGTTATGAAAATCACTTTCTGGGATTTGAAAATGTATAAATATTTAGCTATAAGTTCTGATAAATAAAATAGAATTGCTCTCAACATCAAATGTTATGTTTAATGTTTTATTACAAGGCTCACTCGTTCCGGCAGACATTAATTTGAATGACTATCGATCGTCAGAACCCTTTCTGTTAGTAATAAAAAAAAGGGAGCCTTTTTAAAATCTGATTGTACCATCACACCAGGGTATAATAGGATGTTTAAACGGGGTTGCTACTTATCTGATCTGCATTAATTAATAAATAAAAATAACTCAAGTAAATAATCAAATGCGACAATATTAAAGATAAACCCAATCAGTCGTAGATACGTACCTGACGCTTATCACTGAGTTCACATTTATTTCCCAGAAGCATCTTTTCTACATCAGCTGATGCATTTTCCTCTATATTACGGATCCAGTTTTTAATATTTTCAAATGATTTTTCTTGTGTAATATCATACACTAACATTATTCCCATGGCTCCTCTGTAGTATGCTGTAGTTATCGTCCGGAACCGTTCTTGACCGGCGGTATCCCTATAAAATACACATAAATAATATGGGGCAAGAATTCGAAATAAGTATACATTACCATATTTGTAGTTTGATTTTTTTACCATCTAATTCAATTGTCCTTATTTTAAAGTCAATCCCTATAAAGATATAAAAATTTGAAAAATGTTAAATAGCTAGTTGAGGATGCGAAATGTTTGTAAAACCATTTTTTTTACAGATGGGATTTTTTCCAAACCAAAATAAAAAGTAGTAGCGAAAGGTGTAAGCACTTTCTTTGGACGGCAAAATTAAAGCCGGGACCACAAGAAAGTAGAACAATTTGTTTGGTCAGTTTATTTCCCGAGTTGTTGATCACAGCAGAAAATAGTGGTGAAAAGTGTATCTTCTTGGGAACTGCAAAATTAAAGTTTGAGTTACAAGAGAATAGGCTATGACTAGGTAAATTAGAACATCCCGTAATCAGATAATGACGAGTATTTCGAAATCAAGGCTAATGACAAAAACATGGTTTGTTTGTAAAGACGACGTCGGCGACAAATTTGTCAAAAGCCAGGTGTGCGTCCATTGTACCTTGTTTTTCTTTGAACGCGGTCTACTGTGGCCTAATGTACTTATGTATTTCTAAGTGCAACTAACACGATCCGCTTCGCGGTGATTCTTTCTGGCACCTTGCTTAAACAAGCAAGGAGAGAAATCGGTCTATATGTAGGAGATCTTCTCCCTTCCTCGTGTTTTACCAGACATCGTGGAAATTATAATGTCATATTCAAATCTTCTTATAGGTCATTCGTTTTTTTTTCTAATCGGCGAATTTGGCATGTGTTATTCCTGGTTAATAATTTTATATTTCTCTGCCAGAGGCCGTAACTGTTATAAGTTTAATTATAGAACTCGACATTTGATCATTATTTTTTGATTTTTTTCAATAAAAATCAACAATAATCGTTACGCTTAAGTTTTATTTTTTTGATTAAGCGTAATGATCACTTTTTGATTTTTATTATTTTGAGAGGAAATAAAACTTACCCTTGAGTTTCATATTTTTGCTAGACAGTAAGCGTTATTCTTTGAGTGATATTTTATCGTTCAAGTATAAAAATTAAGTTCCGAGTTTTAAGTTTTCTCGTAGATCTCGTAGATAAAAAACTCAAAAGGCTGCTTCTCCTTTATGGCAAGTATATGTATGTGGCTAAAACTATGTTTAAATAATTGAGTACATATGTTGACGAGATTATACCAACCAATATTTATGACCAACAACTTTCCTTAAAGGCGCAGCGAACTTTTGAGCAAAAATATAAAACTCAAGGGTAAGTTTTATTTCCTCTCAAAATAATAAAACTCAGGGAATAAGTTTTATGTTTGACCAAAAATATTTAACTCAAAAGTAATGATTAAGTTGTAATTTATATAGGACTTACTCAAACTTTTTTCAATCATTGTAGATTTCGGTTGAGCATGAAGAGACATGCTCATTCATGGACTTGAAACTGTTCTACGATAGGAGGAAGCCTTTGAGTATTGAGATTAAAAATACAAAATTAATCGTTATTGGTTGTCCTTGTTCTCTGCAATGAAATCAGCCCATAAGGCTGCAAAATAATTTGCCATCACATTTGGTGCGTAAATGGGCCCATGGGTTATATCTATACATTTTATGGATTGTATTTCATTTGAGCCTGTGAGCTTATTGCATTGGCTCTTCTATAATTCGTGAGATTGTTTTCTGATCCGCCTTTACGGTATGTATACCATATTCTCTTTTTTTGCTCTCTAAGTGAGGAAAGGGTACTGGAGCAGTATGGCACAATCTGTTTGAGAGGCTTAGGTTATGTTTGTGGTATTGAAAAGTGAGCTGTCATACGAATGACTTTATGCAATGCAACAGCCTCTTTATTGATATTGCTAGATTTCAGTGTTTCGTCAATTGGAATTTGAGCCAGTCTGCATTGTCCTTTTTGAATTTTGCTTTGGACGGCCAGGATTTGAGCCTCCCGTTATTAGTTTTGTAATAACCGGGAAGTGATCACTGCCATATAGACAATCTATTGTTGTAAGTTTTGGATCAATCGCCGCTGAGGCCACTGTGATATCTACCTGAGTGAAGGTTAGATGCGTAGAGAAGTGAGTCGGTATTCCCACAACAGCCAGTTCTACGTACCGGAATGACTCGGGTTTTTTCCGACCAAGGGCTGTTATTTCGTTACCTCCCTGCCTAAATCGCCAGTTATCCCCCGTCCCTCCAATAATGTCATCCTCCGAGCAGCTCCTTGCAGGTATTGAATCCAACCCGGGTCCAAGAGATTGGTTCTGCTGTATATGCTGGAAGAAAATGAAGTATCAGTTCATAGGACCTGCAACGGTTGCAACATCTTTCATCGCGATCGTGCGAGAGGAGTTGATGGTGGTCAGTGCAATATCGTCCATTTGAGTCTGATGTCGACCCGAGGGACACCACCTTAAAACGTCGAGGTATGATTGTCCGGTCAGGCGATGTCGACCTTGAGATCATTAACATTTACATACTTCCTGTTACCTGCTGTCCCAGGCATAACCATCCTGACATGCGGGCGTTGCTCAAAGGTGGGTTATCCTTGGGACTTTAATGCACACCATGAAGCTCTGTGAAGTTGGCTCCTCCAAGTGGGAGTAAATAACGTCCACATTTGTCCACCCTTTGCTTAAAAGAAAATATCGATCTGAAGTTGGAACCTCCAAATGTGAATAATTATAAAAATGGCATGTCGTTCGTTTGTCCCAGTTTTTCCAGGAAAAATTTTTGTCTGTCCACCCTTTAAAGTTATTAAAAAAAAAAATTGGTGCGAAGTTGGCGCCTCCAAATGTGAATAATTATTAAATTGATATGTTATTCGTTTGTCCACGTTTTTCCAGGAAAAATTCTTGTTTGTTCACCCTTAGTTCAAAAGTTATTAAAAAAAAAGTTTTTTTAAATTGGCGAAATCGCTTGTCCACCCTGTGTTCAAAAGTTATTAAAAAAAAAATTTCTAAAAAAGAAAAAAAAAAGGGTTTTTTCTTCAAATTGGCTAAATTGTTTATCCACGTTTGTCCAGGCAAAAGTTTTGTTTGTCCACCTCTTTTTAGTTTATTTTTTTGTAAGGCTGTATAAGTAAAACTTTCGTCTTTTATAATACATCTTCAATTGGTAATAATAATTTTAATCGTAGTTCTATTTTAATAATAAACTAACATCGAACAATTTAACAAATAGTGCAGTAAATTTACTTAATCTAGTTATATTCGCTATTTAGTTTAGGGAGATAGAAGTTAGAAGCAGGAAGAAGAAGCAGATCAAGAATTGGGAAATAGACAGACGAAAAAAGTAGCAATCATATTGCAACAAATTCAATTTGTTCAAAACTTATTAAAAAAATTTTCTAAAATAGAAAACAAAAACATTATATTTTTTCTCCAAATTGGCTAAATCGTTTGTCCACGTTTGTCCAGAAAAAGTTCTTGTTTGTCCACCCTTTGTACAAAAGTTATTAAAAAAAGCTTTTCCTAAAAAAGAAAGAATGATAAGTATGGAAAGAAAAACATTTTCGAAATCGTACATAAAAGTCTTTGATTCTAAAGTGTCTTCCATCAAATACTTTTTTCTTCACAAAACCTTATGAACCGTGACTTGGCTACACAACTTAACTCGTGACTTGGGCACTCAGTGCCCAGTAGTACATTTTGTATGAAAATTTAGACTTTAAGCAGTTTTTTTTATTAAAAAGCCAGTAATTTAATATAATTTACAACAACTTTTTCATGTTAGAAAGAGATCTTTTTGGCATATAAAAGTCATATTACTATAAAATAAAAAATTCTAACTCCTCAAGTTGGTGAAGTTCTACGCTGTCTTTTTGGTGGGTTTCTGAGTCCGTATCAGCATCGGCATTGTACTTTTCATAGTAGCAATTTTCACATGCCCTTAGGTAGTGCTTGGTGCAAGTCGGAGTGAGGCAATGGTCGCAAACTGCCGTTGTTTTGTTGTCGACTTTAGCAGCTTTGCAGGTTTTACACCGGCGCTTCTAATTGTTGGCCTGAAAAAAGAATAGAATTAACTAACTTTGATGTAGAAAAGTGAAAGAGCTTACCTTTACTGTGGGACGAGATCTCGATACTGAAGGAACTCGTTTGAAATCTATCAAGTCCATTGCAATTTTGGTTGTACAATTAATTTTAGTTTTGGATCGGTTGGGCAATTGTTTCTGAGCTAACTCCATAGCCATTTCTTTCAAAAATATTTTGCGCTTTTCAGAATTACGGGTGTTCCACGTTGTTATAAAATAATGGACCAGCGATTTTTTTCTCATTTTACACCGGCGCTTCTAATTGTTGGCCTGAAAAAAGAATAAAATTAACTAACTTTGATGTAGAAAAGTGAAAGAGCTTACCTTTACTGTGGGACGAGATCTCGATACTGAAGGAACTCGTTTGAAATCTATCAAGTCCATTGCAATTTTGGTTGTACAATTAATTTTAGTTTTGGATCGGTTGGGCAATTGTTTCTGAGCTAACTCCATAGCCATTTCTTTCAAAAATATTTTGCGCTTTTCAGAATTACGGGTGTTCCACGTTGTTATAAAATAATGGACCAGCGATTTTTTTCTCTTTTGCCTGTGAATCCGCCTAGCATTTTGTCAAAGGTATCGACTCCCCATTTATTGTCATTGTAGTCATGTATGACTTGTGGCTTTTTTGTTACTGGATTCACCTCTTAGCTGGCATGAGCAGTTGAAAGTAATAGAACATTTTTCTTTGAATTTGTTGTGAAGCTTACCAATTGCATTGAATTGGAAAAGCAAAATACTGATTCGAGGATACCCCTCTTTTTTTCTTCCTCAGAAGATGTGAAAAGTTTCGGCAATTGCGGCCTATTGCCTCTTATTGTAGGTGGTATTACGAGTAAGCAATTCCTCTGCTAAGTCATAGCTCGTAAAAAAGTTGTCCATTGTAATGTTCATACCCCTATCCAAATATTTCTTACTAAGTCGCATTACAAGACTGCGCGCGATGCCAGTTGACCTCTGTTCATTAGGCTGTGACCCCAAATATACTTCGCCTGCAAGCGGATAGTTAGTTCTTGCGTCAACAAGCCAAAATATTTTTGTGCCATACTTTCCCGGCTTAGAAGGAATATATTGGCCGAAACTACATCGGTTTCTTGTTGAAAGTAACTGCTCATCAACTGTCAATTCTTTACCCGGAATGAATGGCGTCGTCAAATTTCCTAAGAATGCTGCATGGCGAATAGGTTCCAATTTATCGTACCGTAATCTCTCAGAGCGAGTCCTAGAGTCGTCAAAGCGTAAAAAGCGGCATAATTGCTCAAACCGATGCAATGACATCACTGCTCTATAAAAGGGCATTTTCATTTTATGAAAAAGATCCTTGGCTTGAACTAAGTATGCTTTCTCAGCACCGGAATATAAAATTATAGCAATAAAAGCATATATTTCATCCACATTTGTGCATTGCCAGTATCTCAATTTTCTTGGAATTGCTTCACGCATATTTACTTCGATTACTCCGTTTGTTTTTCTATTTGTTTCAAGCACAATACCTTCAACAAGATACACTGGGAATGCATCTCTCAAAAACTTCCGTGCACCTATAGCTTGCTTGTCTGCGCATTTCCAATGCTAATTCTGTTCGCCGTTTTTCGCATTGACTTGGCATTGACCACCAAACAGTTTGGTCATTCCTTCCTTGTCAGCAATATTTTTCTTCACGGTTTCTCTCAACAGCTGAACTTGAAAGAAAACTGGATTCGTATCTATTTCAAGATCCTCGTGGTTATATTCTTCGAAACGTGGATCGGGCATTGGTGGCAAGTTTTCGTCTTCGATGTCAGACTGGTCACTGGGTATCTGTTCATCTTCGTCTTCAAATGTAGGATCATTTCTACCATCATCGTCCTCGCTTTCGTGACCACCGAAATAGTTGGAGAGATATTCTTGTTCTTCATTTGTCAATTCACGGCGTAGGTTGGCCAAATACACTGCTAATTGCTCACTCATTTCCAAAATAATAAATTAAAATATAATATCGTACTTGTCACTAGTAAGATTTAGCCAAAACTGATAAAAAGCACCGAATATCCAACAAACTCCGTTAGAAAATTATACCTCTCCATACAAAATATATGAAGAAATATTATGGGCACTTAGTGCCCCAAGTCACGTAAAAAAAATTTCATGTTCTGCTAGCTTTAGGCTAAACCTAGCAGAGCAATATGCGTAAACAGTGAAACAAGAATATTAGCGCAAATGTTATTATGCAGAAGTTATGTGCTCCAAATGTGCTAATTAAGTGCCGTAATCCCAAAAATGTGCTCCTCTATTTTTGTCAAAAACTGATGTTCTGCTAGCTTTAGCCTAAAGCCTAAAGCTAGCAGAGCAATATGCGTAAACAGTGAAAAAAACAGTTAGCGCAAATTTTATTATGCAGAAATTATGTGCTCCAAATGTGCTCTTGAAATAACCTACCCCCCAAAAAAGATGCTCCCCTTTTTTTTAAAAAAAATTTCATGTTCTGCTAGCTTTAGGCTAAACCTAGCAGAGCAATATGCGTAAACAGTGAAAGAAGACAATTAGCGCAAATGTTATTATGCAGAAATTATGTGCTCCAAATGTGCTCTTGAAATAACCTACCCCCAAAAAAATTCCTCCCCTTTTTTAAAAAAAAATTCATGTTCTGCTAGCTTTAGGCTAAGCCTAGCAGAGCAATATGCGTAAACAGTGAAACAAGACAGTTAGCGCAAATGTTA
Organism: Sphenella marginata; assembly: GCA_951509765.1. NCBI lineage: Eukaryota > Metazoa > Arthropoda > Insecta > Diptera > Tephritidae > Sphenella > Sphenella marginata. The sequence goes on from OX608082.1 coordinate 47,197,794, forward strand.
TTATGCAGAAATTATGTGCTCATTAAGTGCCCATCCCCGCAAACAGAAAACGAATATACATATGTGTATAGCAATAGAAATTAATTTATTCAGTATTTAGTGACTTTTTTGAAAATTAACATGCTTGGACAACATATGTAGCATTGTGTCTCCTCTAGTTTTTTCATTGTCTTGCAAATCGTCGAATTCTGTCCATTTTCCGTCAGGACGGGGGCAAATGGCAGTGTAGTGCCCGACTCCCATTTTTCGTGGCTTGACGTTTTCCTTTTCCACCTTCATTGACCTTCGAAAAGGTGCAGTGCTTGGTGGTGCAAAATGGACTACCCCAGTCAGCTCATATTGTATGATTTCGTCCTCTTTCGCAAATTTATAGCGTCTGGGCAACGACTTTAACGCCACTCCCGGCTCAAGGTCGGCATCGCATACTTCCAAAAACATAAAAAATCCTGAAATTATTAATAAACATATATGTAAGAGAAAAAAATGCTTTTAGGTGCAAGCTACGTCCTTCGTTAAAACAAAAGGCAAAACAAGGTCTACTCTGAGGATCTCAAATGTTGCAGGACGACATTAAATTGAACTTTAATGATCCAAATCACGTATTTGTGAGTTTTATGCAAATTTTTCGTCCGACGAACTACTTTCAAGCCGGGCTACTTTAAAAGTATTCTCAGGATCCGAATTAAAAATATTTATTATTAATATGATCTTAATTATGAAAGACTTATAAAAAATGCTGAAATATATTAATACAATAGGATAATCATCATGTTCTAAAAATATCTTATCTTATCTTGTTAATTATTATTATGCTACAATAAACAAATTGATCAAGGAACAAGCACATTTCATTGAAATATCATTCATTTGCGTAGCGAATTACCTTCGGACGTTATTCGTGTCACGATTGATGAAGAGCAAACATCACAAGGCCGTTGTGGTAATGTCAAAACATCTGAAATTACCTCATCGAAGTTTTTCTTAAAAAGATCGCCATACCGCACCAGGATCGAAGCTCTCGACTTCACGATGTTCGTACATCCGTTGCTGCACTTTGAAATCTCCCTTCAGCTCGGTTGCGACTTGAACGCATGTAGTACAGCGCCTGCTATTTCAATTTCGCAGTGAAGAGTCGTACAATTGTTTACTGTGACAATTCTGTCTTCGTCATATTGCAGATACTCATACAACAATTCAGTTCGCTTAATAGACTTGCACACCATTTAGACCATGTTGAAAAATATATGAAGCCAGCTCGAACAATTTATTTCCGGTCTCTTTAAGCTTTTCGGGAAGAGAAACATTCTCGGAAAGAGCAAATAAAATGATTTGCAAAATTGAATCAAATGCGCAAGTGCTTGTCACACCTTGGGTATGTAATTTTTTATTTTTGTGACCTACAATTTTTTCTTTTTTTGTTATTTGACCTACTCCATAAAGGCCATTCTTTAGTATGGGAAATTTCGTATTCTTCGGAAAATTGAATGCTGTCAACAAGTGTTGGGGATTATTTAAATACCTGTTTTCTTTGAATTTGGGCTGCTTTGATTTTTTCCCCAAACCTCTCCAATTTTAAACGCATAGCAAAGATAAAATTTCAGGAGCAGCCGGCATATCATTGCATTCTGAACAAATCCTTTTTTTTTTATTGCCACTCTCAGGAGAAAAAGGTACGGTGGTGCTGTCATCATCATGAACTGCTTTTTCACAAATAATACATTTGTGAGTCCCGGCAGGTTTGGATCTTGGCTGACTTGAAATAGGCAAAAATTTAAAAAGATCTTCACATTCGTTACTCTCTGAATTAAGTTCCGAACTTTTTGCTGCTTTCATGTTCATTATCGTCAAACACATCTCCACCGTAATTATGAAGTTCCATTAAAGAATTATCTGCGCACTCGATTTCTTCGTGTTTTCTTTTCGACGCTTTCACATTATCATGTTCCTTCGATAAGATTGGCTGTTGCTGATGTACTGCATTGTCCAACTTTTGCATTGGAGTCAAGTCTTCTTCCATTCTTGCTTCCCCAATGGAAGTCCTCTCAGAAAAATCTTCGTCTGTTAAGTCCACGGCCTCTTTCGTCTCTTCAAGGTCATTGTTTGGAGGGTCCATCATGTCTGCCTGTACAAGATTTCCTTGGCCATCTAAAATCTTGATATGACTTTCTAAAAATCTATCGACCCGTATCTTTCCAAGTTCTCCATTGAAAATAACATTTTTAATTTTGTTAAATTCTGCTTCAACAGCAGCGCTTGTTGCTGGAACTCTTCCGAAGCCAAATTGGTCACGATAAATACACGACCACATCGGAATATGTGTCAAATCTCTGACCAACCGCTTACAAAAATCGGGACAGAAATGGGCATTTGGAGATAATCCTTTTTGCAGTTTTTTTAATGCTTCGGTCCAACGATTAATGGGAGTATCTTCGGAAACATCATTTAGCTTTTTTTCATCATAATCTGAGATTTTCTTCTCAACGTCTGATTCGACTTCTTCCAAAATCGGCTGCCCCGTTATAAGAGCCGAAAGGTACTGTTTGTGAGCAGAGCATGTAACTTCCGAATTATCCTCTTCGCACCGTCCTTCCGTTTCGCTGTTTGAAACAATTAAGGCCGATGTAATGATTTTTTGAGCTTCATTTAAATTTCTCGACATTATAATTTTTCCAATGACGCCCATATAAAATTTTTTTATCAGCCGGTGCTCTTTCTGCAATGCTTTAGCATACAAATGGATAAAGTGGTTTACGTCGATCCTCACGTAACAGTCCGGAAGGTTTCCCGTTAAGAAGTAGTCGCAATATTTTTCGACAGTCTTGAATCCAGTGAAGGATCTAACGATTGCTGTAAGAAATGACTGCCAAGTACATTAAAATATGTTGGCTGCGCGAAACATTGCAGCAGAGACAAACAATGCGTAAAGGATACAAGATTTCAGTCGCGGGGGTTGAATTTTGCCAGACAACCACTCATACATTTGTACAAAACCATTAAGCCAGGGTGATGACAATATTTGTTTTTTTGCCCCTTGCACTTGTTATTCAAGCTGACCAGCTATGATCGCTACTGCGTTAGTTTTTTTTCTTTCTTAATGTCCACAAATGCATACATAAGTGTATATGTATTCATGTTTCAAGAGCACATTTGGAGCACATAATTTCTGCATAATAACATTTGCGCTAATAGTCGTCTTTCACTGTTTACGCATATTGCTCTGCTAGGTTTAGCCTAAAGCTAGCAGAACATGTAATTTTTTTAAAAAAAACGGGGGTATTTGTTTCCTTTGGCACTCAACTACTAATAAATTAGCTAAAAATATGATAAGGGTACCAAAAGACGCGTTTTGACCTCAGGATCAAGGATCCGAAGTCGAAATTTAATTTTTTTGTTCCAGTGAAAAGTTATTAACAAAAAACCAAAAAATTACCCAGGTCAAATCCCGATTTAGGGGCCCGATCCATGTTTTTTATGTGCAGAACACCTTTCCGAGTAGGCGGCCTTCGGCCGCGCTTCAAAAAATAACCCTGGGCTACGCCATTCCAACTCCGAGTGTGTGCCATAGCCGTGGCTACCGCCACGGTGATGTCCTCTTTTCTCACAGTGTAATTTGTGATTACAACAACCACATGAAAATGACAGAAAATTCTGAACTTTGACTGCAAATATCTCTTCAATGGAACAAAAAAATGAAATTTCGACTTCGGATCATTGATACTGAGGTCAAAACTCGTCTTTTGACACCCCTATCATATTTTTAGCTAATTTATTAGTAGTTGAGTGCCAAAGGAAACAAATACCAAAACGGGGGATCGTCTTTTTTGGGGGTAGGTTATTTCAAAAGCACAGGTTATTTCAAGAGCACATTTGGAGCACATAAGCTAGCAGAACATCATTTTTTGACAAAAATAGAGGAGCACATTTTTTTGGATTAGGGCACTTAATTAGCACATTTGGAGCACATCATTGTCCATAAGTTAGTTTTTTGTTCTGCTAACTTTGCTCTGCTAGCTTTATGGACCTTGACTATGGTTAAAGGAACAGTCCTATTGTCATTCCACAGCTGATTGAAAGGGCAATTACCAGCACCATCTATGGAAGCGAGGGCAATAAATGTTGCCTTTTTGCAGTTTTGTAGGGGAAGGTTGTTGAGAAAAGATAATGCGGCCCTCTTCTAAGGTAATACCCCTTTTACAATAGAACATACATTTTTGCAGGGCTGGGGTGAGGGCGACATTTTCGTGCAGAAAAGAAAACGCTATTAAATATTGGCTTACCTCGCGTAGTGTTTTAATTGAATTAGTATATTTTGGTAAGAGTACATTTTTTTAAATTTTCTAAAAAAAAGGCTGCAGATAATTTGTTTTTTAGCTCAGTGCATTCGCACAGTTTTATTTTTAATGAACTTAAAAAATAACATAAAAAATTCCTTATTTTGAAAACAAAAATAACTTTAAAAATTTCTTCTTTTTGAATGAATCTTTATTATAACAATTTCATTTAACAAAATATAATGTCGTCGGAAGGATCATTCTGACTTGAACCTGCTTTCAAGTTTTTATAAAAAGTATGGTGCACGGGAGGGATATATTTTAATAAATCAATCATATCCTTTTTCTTTTTTTTGTTATAGAAACTCTTTTAACCACAGCGATATCAAAACAGCAATCAAAGGTCGATTTCATATGTAATAAGGCATAAAGTAAGATTACAGTTACGCTTCCGATTGCTGCTCTCATACATTAAACTAAGTACAACAATTTAAAGAACACACAAAAAAAATTGGCAGGTAGCGAAAACTCGAAGAGAGACAAGAATTAGAAACAAATAATAGTGATTAAAAGCAAAGTTAACAAGTGATTAATGCAATATAAATGCACACGTGGACTTATTCCCTTCTTCCACTGAAAATACAAATGTTTTGTTTCGTACAAAAAAATCTTTTGTCTTTAAAAGGGGTTTGCCGTTGAAATTTGAAAACAAAACTTTTACCATACACAGTTAGTCATAAAAGGAAGTGTATCCACGCGAAATCTCAAGAAAGCCAAAAATGGACTCATTCCCTTTATACACTGATCGACTCAATTGTTGTGTATGGTTGACCGTGTCAAAAGCGTTGGCCAAGTCAAGCGCAACTAGCACTGTCCTGTGGTTTGGACGCTTTTGGTTTAGTCCGTCCCCTATCTGAGTGGTGATGGCGTTCAGCGCGGTGGTGGTGCTGTGGTTTTTACGAAAACCATGCTGATGTTCGGCGAGCCGCAGGTTTGCGGTGAAATACGGTAATAAGATAGATTCCAACACCTTCAATACTGGCGAGAGGAGTGATATCGGGCGATATGACTCCCCTACGGCAGCTGGCTTGCCTGGCTTTAGTAGTGGGACCACCTTTGCCTGTCTCCATCTTTCAGGAATGGCAAAGGTGGACAGGGAAAGGTTGAAAATGTGTTAGGTATCTTATACCTTCGTCGCCGAGGTGTTTCAGCATCAGCATGGAAATGCCACTTCTGTTGTGGAGATGGCAATGGGCGCATTACTGTTTTTGGCTTTATGCGCTTCCCTGGTGGCTCGGCAAATCTATTTGTCCAACGGACTATGCATTACAAATTGTCGGCAGAAAGCGCTCGAGCATCTTTTTGGCTTCGACTAAACCTTATCACCGAAGGCGATGGATATTTTGTCGTTGGGCTTAGTCGGGTTGGAAAAAGATTTCACCGTCGACCATAATTTGCCAACTCCAGCCGAGAGGTTTCAAGACCTTAGGTGCTGTTGTTGTTGTTGTTGTTGTTGTTAGCAGTGCTTCGCCCTGCCCAAAGGGCCAGTACACTCCTAGTTGTCATCGGGCTCTTCTAACGGAAGTCCAAGGAAACGCGCTGTTTCAACAGGGTTGGACCAAAGTGATAGGGGGGTTAGAAGAGTATCTTCCGAAGAACACGAAAAGAGATGTTGCGTGTCATGGGGAGCCATACCGCATGCAGGGCATGTGTTCGGTATGGTGGGGTTCAGTCTGGACAAAGGCGGGCCCTAAAGGACCTCCACACTGAGTCGGTGGGCAGATCCCTCAGATCCCGTCCTGTGAACCCCGTTATTGGTGCCCAACCACCCGTTCTTGCTGAGGAAGAACGTGTCCTTCCGAGGGAGACTAGAGTCATGCTGGCTCAACTTCGGTCTGGATATTGCAATAGGCTGAACCTTAGGTGCTCTTCCCACTTAGCGCGTTTGTGTTTATCTACTAAGCGTCTAAGATCCTTTATTTGAAGATCAGTAGGGTCCAGGCGTCTAATATGGTCACGTTCATTTGCCAGGGCCGCTGCCTCTGCGGGGAAGAATGGACGCACTTTCTTTATTCTACCTGACGGAATGTGTTGATGGGAGGCTGAAACTAGGGCCATACGACACGCCTTTTCCACTTCTCGTGGGGAGAGCAGCGAAGGCGCTCTCTGTGGTGGTGATAAAACCCTCCCAGTCGGCGTTATTGATGTTGGTGTAAGTGCGATTTTCAGCGGTGACAAAGTCGGTGGGGCGATCGATAGAGAGCACTATGGGTAGGTGGTCTGAAGCAAGCGTCAGCATCGGTCGCCATTCAACGCAGTTTATAAGGCCTGCGCTGACTATGGTGATGTCTGGCGAGCTAGAGCAGTTTACCGCCACTCTAGTGGGGGCATCCCCATTTACCATGCAGAACGTCGAATCGTCTATTTGGGCAGCCAGCTCCTGCCCCCTACCATCGGGCTGTAAGCTGGAGTGCCACAGGTCGTGGTGTGCGTTGAAGTCACCAAGGATGACGCGATTCTCGCCCCGGAGTAACGCACGAATGTCGGGGTGGTAATCCCTGGGACAGCAGGTGACAGGAGGTATGTAAATGTTTATGATTTCAAGGTCGACATCGCCTGACCGGACAACCATACCTTGACGTTCTAAGGTGGTGTCCCTCGGGTCGGTGTCAGGCTCAAATAGACGATACTGCACAGATTGATGCGTGATGAATGCCAGACCACCTCCAAGCCCTCTCGCACGGTCACAACGGTGTACATTGTACCCGTTGCAGGTCTGAAGAGACGACCTTCCACATAACTTTGTCTCCTGAATCGCCGCGATTTTGATGTTATATCGCTTCATTAAGTTTATTACCTCAACAATTTTACCGGTTAGGCCGTTGCAATCAAATTGCAGGATACCGAAATGCGAAGGGGGAGCAGAGTTGATGCTGGGGGCTAGGTCGCGCACTACGGCGCATTCTTGAAGTCGAAGGAATCGCGTTACCAGAAGGTAGAGGTGAGTCAGACGACGTTGAAGGCTGCGTAGCTCGACAGCATAGCGCAAAGCACGTATAAGTCCATAGGTTCCTGTTTGTGAGTCCAGAGCATATAAGCACAAACAGTGCACGTAGTATAAGGGGCCAGGGTCTGATGATTGTGACTTATACTCGTGCTCATGCTGGAAGAAGAGGGGCTGACTGAGGGGATGGGAGAGAGCGGACGCTCAGCATTGCGATACTTGATCGACGACGGCCACAGGACGTCGTAGGACATGAACAGCAGGGGGCCACAAAAGTTCTATAAAAACTAGCGGGTCTATGTGTAGAGGGATTTAGTCCGGAGCAACTAGTTAGATGCAACCATCTATTACAATTAGAGCTGAATGTGAACGTTTCACATAGATTTTCTTCCAGCATATACAGCAGATCCATTCTCTTGGTCCCGGGATGGATTCAATACCAGCCCGGAGCAAGAGAGTCGTGAGCAGTCCAGCTGCAAGGAGCTGCTCGGAGGATGACATTCTTGGGGGGGGGGGGGATAACTGGCGGTTTAGGCAGGGGGGTTGCGAAATAACAGCCCTTAATAGGGGAAACCCCCCGAGTCATTCCGGTAAGTAGAACCGGCTGTCGTGGGAATGGCAGATGTAGATGTCAGCTATGTAGAAATTGGAGAATTCTCTATTTTTTCTCCAAAAATATATAGGAGGCAATCTTGAGGTCTTCGTATATTAGTAAAAACGAAGGAGTGTAGACATCTCTGTTATTGATCCGAAAGTACGATAAGCTGGTACTTTCTCTTGTCCATCTCTAGAGGACATCTGCCCTTTTCCTTTCTAAAAAGTAACATTAAAAAAATACCTGGTATTTGTTTCCTTTGTCACTCAACTACTAATAAATTAGCTAAAAATATGATAGGGGTGTCAAAAGACGCGTTTTGACCTCAGTATCAATGATCCAAAGTCGAAATTAAATTTTTTCAGGGCAAATCCTGATTTAGGGTCCCGATCCATGTTTTGGAGCAAATGCAGAATACCGCAACCTCTGGAATAAAAAAAACCAAATATTGGGATCGATAGTTATTTTTGCACTGAACATAACGGTATATTTTTTGGCATAAATGCAGAATACCACAACCTCTGGAATTAAAAATTGAGGTAGTGGGATCGAAAGATATAAGTAACGTGAGTATAAATATGTAAATTTTTTTTGGTGCAAACAACAACAACGAAAGTTATTTAGGGTCAAAGTTCATTTGAAGCATTTTTTAAAATCAAAATTTCTCAAAAATCCATGAACCGATTTTCAAAATTTTTTTTTAGTTGGGTAGGTAATTGAATAACCTTTAATATGATGTATTACTGTTTTGGGTGCAAAACCGTGTAAGTGCAAAATTTAAAGTAAGGGTTAAATTTCATTTGAAGTATTCTTTCAAATTGAAAATACTCAGAACTACCGCGTTGATTTTGAAAATTGTTTCAGCGTTTGATAGGTATTTTTATTCCCTTTATGTTATCTTTATTGCCAATTCAGAAAGGTGTTCTGTACAAAAATACCATGGATCCCGCCCATAGAGTGGGAACGGTGGCATGTTGCCACCGTTCAGGGCAACCACCCGGAGTTGGAATGGCGTAGCCCAGGGTTATTTATAACAAGCGCGGCCGAAGGCGCCAACGCAGAAGTGTGTACTACGCAGAAGGAATTAGCATGGTGTAGTTCAGGGTTGTTTTTAAAATTAAATTTTAAATTTTGCACATACGCGGTTTTGCACCCATAGAAGTGATATCTCAAATGAAAGGTAATTTAGTTACCTATCCAATGCAAACAAAATTTTAAAAATCGGTTATATAGTATTGAAGATATTTTGATTTCAAAAAATGCTTTAAATGAACTTTGACACTTAATAACTTTTGTTGTTGTTGTTTGCCCCAAAAAAAAATATACCGTTATGTTCAGTGCAAAAATATCTATCGATCCCAATATTTTGTTTTTTAATTCCAGAGGTTGCGGTATTCTGCATTTGCTCCGAGATATCACATTTTGGGTGCAAAACCGCGTATGTGCAAAATTTGAAATTTAATTTTAAAAACAACCCTGAACTACACCATGCTAATTCCGGTATTTGTTTCCTTTGGCACTCAACTACTAATAAATTAGCTAAAAATATGATAGGGGTATCAAAAGACGCGTTTTGACCTCAGGATCAAGGATCCGAAGTCGAAATTTAATTTTTTTGTTCCAGTGAAAAGTTATTAACAAAAAACCAAAAAATTACCCAGGTCAAATCCCGATTTAGGGGCCCGATCCATGTTTTTTATGTGCAGAACACCTTTCCGAGTAGGCGGCCTTCGGCCGCGCTTCAAAAAATAACCCTGGGCTACGCCATTCCAACTCCGGGTGTGTGCCATTGCCGTGGCTACCGCCACGGTGATGTCCTCTTTTCTCACAGTGTAATTTGTGATTACAACAACCACATGAAAATTACAGAAAATTCTGAACTTTGATTGCAAATATCTCTTCACTGGAACAAAAAAATGAAATTTCGACTTCGGATCATTGATACTGAGGTCAAAACGCGTCTTTTGACACCCCTATCATATTTTTAGCTAATTTATTAGTAGTTGAGTGCCAAAGGAAACAAATACCCTAATTCCTTCTGCGAAGTACACACTTCTGCGTTGGCGGCCTTCGGCCGCGCTTATTATAAATAACCCTGGGCTACGCCATTCCAACTCCGGGTGGTTGCTATCCCCACGGTGATGTCCTTCCGCGCCACTCTTTTCTCACTGTGTAATTTGTGATTACAACAACCACATGAAAATTACAGAATATTCTTAACTTTAACTGCAAATATCCGTTCACAAAAACAAAAAAATGAAATTTCGAGTTCGCAGAGTTGATACCAAGGTCAAATCGCGTCTTTTGACACCCCTATCATATTTTTAGCTAATTTATAAGTACTTGAGCGCCAAAGGAAACAAAGAGTGCCATCTTATTCATCGCCTAGAGAGATCTCGCATCAAGTTCAACTGGGTTTCGAAATTATAACTGACTTACCAATAGTTGAAATAAAGGTGGTGTTAAATGCATCTTCCGAAAACCGAAATAATATGCATGTTTTCCCTACACCAGAGTCTCCAATCAGTAATAATTTAAATAAATAATCGTACGTTTTCGCCATGGCTAAACACCAGCAAAAAAATTATTGTTCACAGTTAAATGACACTTTTTATAGTCTCATGCATTCATTAGTTGAGAAATCACGACAAACACAAGGCGTTTGCAAATGTAATATTATCAAAGGATTTACTAGATACCTTACATACACATAGAGTAAATAGATTTTAACAATAAAAACGAGTTATAAAGCAGACTTCTAAACAATAAATAAGAAAAGATGTGTTCTTTTGTTAAAAAAAATTACTTCACGAATAGGAATAGGGTACACGGTCAATATTTCCTAGAGTGATATTTATTGATCATATACCCCTACGGCAGAAAACCATGCTAAGACGTTCCGGTAAAACGACTAGTAAACTGACCGGAAGCGCTCCCGAACATTCCCACGACAGCCGGTTTTACGTACCGGAATAACTCTGGGTTTCCCCGACCAAGGGCTGTTATTTCGCTACCCCTCTGCCTAAACCGTCAGTTATCCCTCCCCCTCCCAATAATGTCATCCTCCGAGCAGTTCCTTGCATCTGGATTGCTCCAGACTCTTGTAACAAAACGTCCTATCTCCAACTTGCCGAATCTATTTGTGATCTCTACTTTATCTTATGTATAAATGTCATTCTAATTTTCTTTGTTATATTATTCGTATCGCTATTGGTGAACTATCATCTTGTCTGTGCATGCACGCCATTTTCAGTAGAGTCGTGAGCAGTAAGTTTGGAAGGGCGCAAATCGCGGTAAGTAAATTAATTGTATGTATATTGAATCCATTTATAATGTTCCCCCGTTAGGCTGTGTGCCAATCGGTAACTTTTTACTCAGAGGAAAAATGAGGTGAACAAATTTTCTATGGTGTACAAATATTTTCCATTTTGCTGTGCCAAATGAAATGGGAAATTTTGACAGTTGTAAATTTTGACATCTAAGAGAAGCACATGCGAAAGCATACATTCTGTGAATGAAATGTAAATTTACGTATTTTTTCTGCCATTATATTTGATATTTTTATTCATTTGAAATAATATGAGTGGCAATACCGAATGCATACATGTGTACACATTCACAGTTGCCAGAAATTTACCTACCCCCATGGGCTAGGGAAAATTGTGACATTCGTATTCACCCCAACAAATGTCAGAATTGTCTCCCGGACTGTCAAAATTTTGCTATTTTCAACCGATTGGCACACAGCCTTAATATAGAAATAAATTTGTCAGCACAAATTCGCCTGTCACATTGTCGCAATAGTTGCGCTATTAATTGTGCCTTATTTTATTTCAATGCCCAGCCAAACTCACGGCGCTACAAGCTTTATTTCGCGATTTAATTGAATTTATATCGTGAATTTTAATTGGAACGTGTGTGGCGATTCACACTAATTTCATCACACGCATAGTGGAAAGTATGCAACGCACGCCGAAGAGACGTAGTCCACGGCTTCTACAAGAGGAATATTCCAGCAGTTCCAGCAATTGCAGTGCAACAACAGAAAACGCCGCCGCAGCTTTATTTGAAATGTCTGTCGCACCAGTCACAACAGCCACAGATCAGTGACAGCCGCCGTGGGCCAAATCACCACGTCCGCCATAGACACCACCGCATTTTTTCCACAATTTGTAGCAGCCACAACAACAGGGGCCCCGATGAACTTAGCCGCCACAACCACGATCACCGCACCAACTAATGCAAGTATAACATCATCAAGCACAGGTACAAATCCTACGTCAAACGAGCAAAGTATTCCTGCTGACCAGGTGAGTCTTTTAATTGAACGTATAAGAATATTGGAAAACGAGGTTCGGGAGCATGTGCGAGGCAGCCAACAACAATCGCATGGTGCAGAATCCCAGACTAGTAGACAACCTCCCGAAATTTTGGCGCCAAATAGCCCGTCTTTCCGGCCAAATTTACATATATGTAGCGCCGCTAGTTCTTAGTTTCCTTTAGTAGGTGCTTCGCCAATGCACATATACACTCATGCATCTGAGTCGGTAGCAACGAGTGCTCTGCCAAAGCACTCATACACACAAGCCTCAGTCGTAACAAGTGCTCTGCCTACGCACTCATACACACAATCCTCAGTCGTAACAAGTACTCTGCCAACGCACGTATACGCACATGCCTCTCAACGAATTTCAATGACAACACATTTGCCTAATTTTAATAATACATACAGGTCAAACATAGGTTTTTCCGCACTGCCTTATCAACCTCCTAATATTATAAATACACACTTACGCGCCAATAATAATTACACCCCACAATCGTTGACTAGTATCTACTAGTCATCGTGAAGTAAGACAGGTGACGCCAAATGAACAGCTGTTTAATTTTTTTTCTACTTTTTTCTGCTTTTCATTGATTTTCAAGTGTCAAACTGTTGTCAAATTTGTTGTCGACGGCATCGTGAAGTAAATTAGTTCAATAAATAAAACAATAAATAAAAATGGTGAAGTGCGTATTATGTTGTAAAAAGGGTGGACCGGGAAATGGGTCGTTTTTCAGTATTCCGGACGATCCTATGTGGAGGATGCAATGGAGCAGAGCATGCCAAACCAACTTTGGACCTCGCGATGTTGTGTGCGAAGATCACTTTTCCCCAAGTGAAATTGTACGCAGCGGAAAAAGATCGAAGCTTTTATCAAAGGCTGTTCCACATCCCCCCACGTTGATCAATAGCTCCGCATGTAGCTCCACCATAAAGGAAGTGTAAGAAAATAAATGTTTTAAAAAGCTGAATGTCTTCTAATTGTTTTATTCCAGGTTTGCATTTCGTCCTCCAAGCTCTCACACACGAGTAAACAGCAGTGTTGTTTTTCCAAAAATTAACTGGAACACATGTACCGCATGCAGGATGAGCGGATTGAAGATAAACAGACGTCGTGTCTGCAGAATTTGCAACTAGCTGAGTATGTTTTAAGGTCATTTATGTACATATCGCACACTAAATCAAAAAGAGTCACAACTCAAAATCCGAGTAACTTTCAGTTAATTGCTTCTGGATCGCACAAAAGTGATTTGATTTTTAAAAACTTGACATCACTGTGCTCTTTAAAGAATAACGATAATAGTCAAAAAGAAAAATATTGTATATATTGGCTGCACTACTTTTTATTAGGCAATCTATGCCAAGAAAGCGACCTAAAAAAATTTTGAGTTGTGACTGTTTTTGATTTAGGGTGCGATATGTCCATACACATTTAACCATATATTTTTTCAATAATTAATCAGTTTTCCTTGCTGTGTGAATGAATGCATTGAAGAGCCAGCTTACGAAATACATCAACAGACGTCGTACATGCAGAACTTGCAGCCAGCTAAGTATGATAAATTGACATGAACATATATAAATAGACATTTAACCATATAACTTTTCTATAACTAATCAGTTCATATAAGTCATCTACTAGTATATACATGCCAGTTTGCATATAGTTGAAATCTACCAGTGTCATAGTAGTTCAAAATGGAATGAAATGAACTAGTAACAAATTCAAGATTCCCGATGCCTTTCCACATTAGAAGGAATTCTTTTACAGTGTGATCACGAGGTTAAAGTAGAATTGGAAGATATCTTTTAAATTTTGATTGAAAAAGGTCAATGCAACTGAAAAATGCATATAATAGCTATAAACCCAAATGAAAACTAAAAAACAAACTTTGTTTTACTAACTTGATAGTTAAAGGAATGCATATAAGGTACTTAGAGTTTGAACTTTTTCAAACTAGAACAATTTGAACATGAAAATGGTAGTTGAATACTAGTATGGTGTCTGACTAGTTTGGGTGTTTCACTGCAGGGAAGCTATAGTGTGCCTATATATTTGATTGGTTTTCCGTTGTTCCGTTTAAGCTATCGAAAATTGGAACCCCTAGCCATAATCATGTTTTGTTAGAATGTCCGCCCGTCTGTCCGACTGAATTTTTAGATACCTATGGGGCACAAACTAGGTCCTGACTATGTATAAGATACTACCAGGTAGTGGATATTTTCTTGCAAACATATCGCCAGCCCATCAATGTCAGGCGGGAGTGGGATGACAAGTGGGCTTAACTCCGTTCTTTCGGTACGGCGTGAGTTTTAATGGGTTCCATTCGCATGGCAAGAGTTCCTTCTCGTGATTATTGGCCCTTTTCGGTAATTGTATGCCACAACTGTCAACTGCTGAAACACTTCCGAAAATGTCTTGAAAGGTGTCAAACGACGCGGTTTGGCCTTAGTGACAATATTTCGAGGGCGGAAGTTCGGTAATCTCGTTAAGTCGAGAGATATTTGCAATTAAAAGTTTGCCATCGTTCGATTGTTTTCCTACCTCAGTTAAAATAGACATATTTTAAATCCTTGTAGACCGATACTAATTTTTCGTATTTTCAGGTATATATGATTAAATTGCGGTATGATGGAGTAAGTGTCCTCCAGGGCGAGTGACATTGGTAATGTATATATATGTTTATTTATATTGTATTTTGGGGTATGTATACGAGGGAGGGTCCATCTGCTGCCAACTGGTCGTGGCAGGTGGATTAATTTTCAGTGGCAGAAAGGTTCGCCTTTCTGCTTTAGGTTCTCTCTGGCCTCGTTCGCGAGTGCGATTAGGTTTTCTGGTGCAGAATGGTTCGACCTTCTGCGTTAGGCTTTCTTTGTCCTCGTTAAGGGGAGCGAGTGAAGGGTGAAAGGTTGGGAGATGGTAGGGTCTTGGTTGGAGGTGGAGTGGATGGTTACGATGAGGTAGCGGACCTCTCGCCATCCATTCCTTCCATAGGGAGCAGAATCAGTTTGACCAACGGTCTTCTGATCTGACCCTTTTCGGTGACGAGGTCCACTACACGCACTCGGTTATCTTCGCCGGGGTGTACGTGGGTAACTCGGCCGAGCCTCCATTCATTCGGAGTCAAGTTGTCTTCTTTGATGACAACAAGATCTCCCACCTTAATGTTTTGTTTCGGATGCCTCCACTTCACTCGTTTTTGAAGTTCGGATAAGTATTCCACTTTCCCTCGCCTGCAGAAGTTGTTTCTTTGATATTGCGCAGGCCTGCGCCCTCTTTTCCTCCACGGAAGTATGGTATTATGGTATTCGTGTTCTTGTACTGGCCATTGTGAGTTGTCTTCCTGTAACCAAGAAGGTCCCTGCCACCCCAAAGAATTGTAAAACGACACTATATTTCTGGTTGGATTGGGTGCGTCTACACGCCCGGTTAGTATCCAACCGAACACCGTTTCTTGAGCCAGAAGTGTACTTAGTACATTCTTTTTTAGTCCGCTCCGTATTAATTGCGGATATATATCTCCGCCAAGTAAGAGAACTACTTCCTCATTAACGTAGAATCTCTTATCTGCCAAGACTAAGTCTGGGAATGCCTGCATAGTCGTTGCGTCGATATGGCAGGATGGCAGATTCCCAGTTAGTTTGGCTAGAATTAGCACAGAAGTTTTTAGGCTAAAGCAAGGGTCCACTGGTGAACGGAGTTCAATGTGGGAGGCCGCCTTGACTTGAGCCGACACAGCATTAGTGATACCCGAAACTTGGGCATGCATCCTTTTTGCTGGTAAATTGATTCGGCGTTTTAGTCGTTCTGTCATGAACGAGCATTCTGAGCTAGAATCGATAAGTGCTCTTGCTGGGAAGTCTGTACCATTATGATGACTGGTGACTCGAGCTGTCCCTAGCAGCACACCTGTACTTGAATGTACATGGCAGGATTTTACATTTCGGTAAGAATCCGAGCTTGAGTTTGAAACTTCCCGTCTCTGTTGTGCCTGTTGAGAAGTAGAGGCAGCAGTATCAGCATTATACTGATTCGGGCTGCTGGTTGCCTGCGTCTGTAGAGACTCCGCATGCAGGAGCGTATGATGTCGAGAGTGACATTTGTTGCAGTCATACGAACTGCTGCACTTCGACACTGTGTGTCCTGGGGATAGGCAGTTTAGGCAGCCCTTAGTCGATTTAACGAAATTAATTCGCTCCACCGGCGTTAATTTTAGGAAACGGGGACAATTTCTCAATCTGTGGGAATTTGCTTTGCATTTTGTGCACAATAACTTTGTGACATTTGCTTGGTATGCACCAAGTCTTTTTGCAGGAGTTTCGTTGGCAGGCCGCATACTCTGTGGTTTCTGCGCTTTCGAAGCAGCCCCTATGAACCCAGACACTGTTTCAAGTGTCTGGAAGCGGTTGGACAAAAATTTATCCATATCCTCCCACTTGGATATTTCCACTTTATGGTCTATGCTTTGCTCCCATAGACCTAGCGTACTTTCCGGCAATTTAGTCGAACACAGGTATGTTATAATTGCGTCCCAGTTGGATGTCTCAATTTTATGACTTCGCAAGGACGAAAGGCAATTATTTATTTCGCTTTGCAATGTTTTAATTGCGCTACCACACTCACTATCTACCTTTTTTAAGTTAAACAAAATTTGGAGTTGCGAGTTCACTAGTATACGTTTATTTTCGTATCTCTCGCATAAGTTTCTCCACGCGATATCGGATCCTTCATTTGTAAGTGGACATTTTTTCACTATATCCTTTGCCTCACCTTGTGTCTTGTTGTTGAGGTGGAAAAGTTTCTTAACAGGTGTTAGGCGCTTATTTAAGATATAAATGGCAGTGAACATGTCACGAAATGTTGGCCATGACAAGTAATCGCCCTTGAAAACTTCAGTATCGCAAGGAGGCAGGCGGATACTGTGCTCAAATTCTGGCTTTTCTTCCGTTTTGGAATCGGGTTTTGTGAACGTCGCTTGGCGTGTAGCCATGTCTAACATGCATCGTAAATATATGGCGTATGCCTCTTTGAATTTTAGTTTAACTGATACAATGTCAGACGCTTCCAACTTATTTGAGTTTAACAACTCATCTTGGGCCGTTTTCGTTTTCCTCCACATTGACTTCAAGTCCTCTTGTTGAAGGCCAAGAGTAAACTTGGTGTGGGCGGAATCCCCTATTTCATTATAGTCAGCTTCGAATTCGCTGATCGTGTCAGCCAACCTAATGAAACTGTCCATGTTTTCAATTCTGAGGAATTAGAATCAAAACAAAACTAGAAAAATAGCTTGAGGTACGAGAAATGCTCAATCGTTCAATATAATTCTTAAAAAAGGGTAAAGGCCGTATGTACCCCAGGAAAATCAAACAAACCAATTCAATAATTTTTTCAATAAATGAAAGCAGACTCTTTAAAATCTTATTAAATTTTATTTATTTATTACAGACTTGGCCGTATCGTCTGAATAATTTATTTAAACTCGACAATAAATTCAAATTTATAATATTTGATTAACTCGCCACCCACACGCTATCGGGGATATGTTTATATATATATGTATACGTGTGTATATGTGAATATTTAAGTGGATATTTGTGCGAATAAATTAAATTTTAACTAAAAAAAAACTAAGTGACTTTATTTAAGAAACTAACTAGCCTTCGGTTGAATTGCTGTGCGTGTTTATTGCTAAAAAAGTGGAAAACTGAGACGAAACGAACAACCGAAAGGCTACGTGAATTTAATGTGAAAGTGAGGTTATGTTACCTCAGCAATTGCAATGTTAATTGTTTTGAAAAATTTTAAATAATGCACTCACTAAACAAATTCACTTTTCGCACTTATGTTTTGAGCACACTCGCGGGCGACACTTTTTAAATATAAATATTTGTGGCAATTCGTTTAACAAAAATAGCAACACCAAAAAACAAGTGGCAAGAAATATACAACTTACGTGCTTTGATATGGTGATCGGCAGAGTATGTTGTATGTACTTATGTGTTATTGTTGTGGTAGCTTCCTTGCGGCAGTGGTTATTTGGCTGTGGGTGGCTGAGTGTATTTATGCAACGTTGAATGTTAGTAAAATTAAATATTTTGTGCTGAGATGTTGAAATCTTCGTGTTGTTTTTTGTTGTTGTTGTGGACTGTATAGGCTGTATCCGTTTCTCGGTGAGATGGACCATGAACAAATCGGCTGTGGTGCTTAGCTGGAGCGGCCGTGGCTCGAAAGCACCGCGGTCGAATTGGTATTATTAATGGAATGAAAAGAACGAAAACGAGAATCTCGTTATAATGTGGCCGTATATTTGAATTGAAAGTTATAATTTTACAGTTGAATATTACCTTAACGTTGGCGGTGAAAATCCTGGGGTGGCCGTGATGTGGTTTCTTCAACGCTCGCTGGAAAAGTAGACGGTTGGCCAGTCGCAGACAACCGTTGAACCCCAAATTTCAGCCTCCGGTTTTAAGAGGAGGTGAACCGACACATGTACACCCACATGCATGTATATGTTTGCTGACAAACATGAATATGCGTACAGGTATATACATGTGGGCGGCTTGGTGTTGGGGTTTTGTATAAAATGAAAAGTGACATTAGGGTGGCGAATTTTTTTAGACTTTAGGCATCGGGCCTAAACAGGTGGACTTTCCCTTACAGAACCCGTGTTGACAGTCAGAAATCAGGGTAGAGATAGGATTCGTAAGCTGATTGGTAACAATAGCTTCAAACACTTATGGGATGGCAGAAAGCTTTGCTATGCCACGATAGTTCTCTATAGAAGCCTTGGTTCCGCTTTTATGAAGCGGTAGAAGAAACGACTCTTTCCATGCTGTTGGAAAAACACCACACTTTACTGACAGATTGAACAAATTGGTAAGGGGTTTGTGAATATTGTTAGCGCACTTCTTCAAGAAGCATGTTGAAATCCTATCAGGACCACATTTAAAAGATTCCTTCAAGGTTTTCAGATAAATAAGAACATCATTGGCGCATATAGTTTAGCAATTAATTAAATTGTTCCCATGTAGCTCATAGGGATAATTTAGAAAGTCAGAATTGGTGACGGCAGAATAGTTAGAAGTGAAAAATTGCGCAAAGAAATTTGCGATATCTTGATTATTGCTAGATAAAATGTCTTTATATTTCATGGCTGAGGGAAATCCCACTACTTTTCCTTTAGAATTTACGAAATCATGAAATGATTGCGAATAATGTCTCTTTTTGTTTTAGAGATATAGGCTTTATAGCACTTTTTATTCAAGTCGATGTATGTACCTCTTACGTAGAACAGAATACAATAACTAATGTTTGTTTAACCCCGATTTCTTAAATAATTTGAAAGAACGAGTTTTTCTATTTTTCAGCATCATAAGCTCTTTAGTAAACCAAGCTTGCGTTGGATGATCATATATTAATTTAAGCTTAGGAACAAACTTCTCAAATAAGTAGTAAATAGTTTGATTAAAATGTAAAACGTTTGAATCGATATCGAGACAAAGCTCAGGCCAAGTTAATTTAGACAGTTCTCTATTTAATTTCTTATAGTTGGCTTTTGAGAAGTTAAAATCAAAGCTACTACTTGAGCACCATTGTGTACATTGGCCATTACTTATGGTGTCGTGGAATATTTCCATAGAAGGGTGGTAGACGTCTTCTGGTAAAGCGAACGGATCACAACGATTTACAGAAAATTTGTTTTTATCATCCAAACTTGTTAGCGGTAACATTTATTTGACTAAGACAGAGATCGGAGATTCCATCCAAAAAGTCATTGAAGCCCAGTTTGGATGGATTTGGAATAATGTTTCCATCAGATATGTTCCACGATATATTCCGTAGGTTGAAATCACCTAAAACAATCATCGAGTCAGAAGCTTTAGTCAATAAGTTAACAGTTTTGAGCGGAGATACTTGTTGCATGTAGATTGAAAGATCCGATTCTGGAGGGATGTAGCAAACAGATAAGTACATATACACGTTCTCCAGCTGAATGCGGATGCATTTAAGCTCAATGGAATCTGTGTTAGGTACATTAACCTCCTCTGAATGAATGGAGGAATGAACGGCAAGTAGAACACCACCTCCGACTTTGTTCAAGCGATCAAATCGATAGTTCAAGGTTAGTTAGTGCCGCCAAGATCTGCTTACATGCGTACACCACTTTCGAACTAGTGTGTGGTGCTGCTATTGCCTTTATTGCTGATTGGCTGTCTGAAAAGATAGTGACTTTACCAGTTGTATTCAGGTCCCTGAGTGATCTGCCGGCCTGCAAGATCGCAAGAACCTCAGCTTGAAACACACTGCAATGCGGGGGGAGTCTGAATTATACGGCAATACCCAGGGACTCCGAGAATACGCCGGCCCCCACCCCTGAATCCATCTTGGACCCGTCGGTGTAGACTTGGATGCCGCTGTCAACTTCGACCCTGCCCCTTTTCCAATCATTCCTACTTGGAATTGAAGTAATAGTACTGCTCTCAAACGCCAGTTCGTGATGATAGAAGTCGGTTCTGGCATTAGTAGTGCCACCTGGAAGATGGTTAAGAATGCTACTGTGACCCTGCTGAGTATCCCTCCAGCACCCGGACTCCCTGAGTCTGAGTGCGGTTTGAGAATCGGATTCAAGGCCGCAGTGGGACAAGTGCGCAAGGCTCCGGTGGCACCAACACATGCCGCCCGCTGAACCTTTTGTAGGCTGATGAGGTTGTAGTTCTTCCGGAGAGCTTCCCACCATACTACAGATCCATAGGTCAGCACAGGCCGCACCACCAAATCGTACAACTTAAGCACCATCCTTGGCCTTAGACCCCATTTTTTACCAAACATTGATTTGCAGGCATGGAAAGCGACGCAAGCCTTCCGCACCCGCTCCTCAATGCACGCCTTCCAATTTAACTTACAGTCAATTATGAGCCCCAGATATTTAGTGCTAGCAGATAGGGATAGCCGCTGGCCATTTAATTTTGGTAGTCCGAAAGTAGGCGGCTTGTACTTCCAGGAAATTAGTATTTAAGATTTCAGGGTCAAGACTACAAATATGTTCATCTGCCCCAGAAACACCAAGGGATCTAAGGTTTTTCCAAAGGACTTTAGATAGCAGACGATAATTAAGTTAACTTTGAAGGTATGCCCTTTTGGAATCACTTTATTCCTAGCAACGCGAAACGCTTTCCACGATTCATTGCTCCTATCATTTTTCCATTTCTTATAGGCTTTACTTCGATCTTTAATTAAAGATAGCACTACGACGTAAACCAGGGTTTTTTGTAACCAAGCACTTTAGCTTCGCGCATTGGGACGAATCTATCAAAAAGATGGTTTACTAGTGTATTAAACTATTGTAGCTTTTCATCAACTGTTGTGAATAAGCAACCCATATTCCAGTTAAGCTGAGCAGCTTGCGTATGTAGAAGGTCAATGTCTATATGCTTAAAATCTCTAAAAAAATAAGTTCGTTGGCTTACTTTGCCTTCCGAAATGAATGTTGTAGGAAAGAAATATCAGCTCATGGTCTGAAATTCCAGCCATCGGAAACTGATCAATGTGATTGACGTAAACCTTGTCACTAACTCCGAACACATCCAAAAGACTTGGTTTATTATTAAGTGCAAAGCGAGTGGCATATTCATTAACGATGGATATTCCTAACGCATTGAAATTATCTATGAACCTCCTGGTAGGGAGATCGGTGCATAGAAGGTCTATATTTAAGTCGCCACATACAATAATGTGCTCATAAAAGCTAGTGAGATCAGCCAATTCAACCTGTTGCATGTGATCTGATCTGCAAATTTCTTTCCATTTGAAATTATTCTTAAAATATAAGGCAATACCACCCCCACGAGCCTCCTTCGTTCTATCACACCGAATTGTCTCGTAATCACATACCGAGACTACGTTATCATCAATATACTCTTTAAACCATGTTTCTTTAACGCACACAAGATAAACATTGGAGCTATCAAAGATTAAATTTAAAATGTATACTTTCTCGGCATTTAAACTTCGCGCATTGATATGACAAACATTAAGGCCCGCTTTCATAAAAGCCGGTTAAATTATTCCTAATCGGCGATTCCTTAATCGCTGATTTTCTGAATCGACAATTTGGTTTTCACCAAAGCCTGGTTAAGTTATCGCCGATTAGACACATCATTGTGAATAAATTAGCAAAAACTTGCATTGTGAATTGGCAAAACAGCTGGTTTTCGTTTTGTTCACGTTTTCACAGAAAGTAAATTAGTGAATTAATATATTAGTAATGTTTTTTAAATGGCAAACAAACATGTATGACCATACATGGTGACCTGTATTATGAGGGTAAAGAGTATGAGACACGTTTAAAAGAGAAAAAATCAGGCCATTCATCTGAAGAGCTGCGTATAGGTCTTGGTTTGCCGGTTGGACCGAATTCCCATAAAATTCCACCACCATGGTTGATTGCACAGCAACGATATGGTCCACCACCATCATATCCGAATTTAAAAATTCCAGGTTTCAACGCACCCATACCAGAGGGTACATCATTTGGCTATCATGCTTTGTTGGTACCAAGCTTTGATGGTACAACAGCGATATGGTCGAAGGCAACTGGTATGTGTTACGATGAACAAAAGTTAATTTCCTAATCTAAATTACTTTGTTTAGGAGAATTTGAGTGCGTTGCTACATTGGAGGGACATGAAAATGAAGTAAAAAGTGCATGTTGGTCAAGTTCCGGCAACCTTTTAGCCACATGCTCGCGGGACAAATCGGTATGGATTTGGGAATTGGCTAGTGATGATGAATACGATGTTGTTGTTGTTGTAGCGCTACTTAGCCCTACCCTGATTAATTCGATTGTGCTGCTGTACTCAATTCACATAACCAGGATGGCATCAGCTTCCTATGGTAATACAATAAAAATGTATGCTGAAAATGCCACAGATAACGATTGGTACACAACGGCTACATTAGATTCTCATACGGTGTGGAGCATCGATTTCGATGCAGATGGTAACGTTTGGTTTCTTGCAGTGATGATAAGACTGAAAATATGGCGTGCTTATCATCCGGGTAATGAGGAAGGTATATACACACCAGAAGATAAAACAGTTTGGAAATGTGTTTGTACCTTATCTGGCGACCATTCGCGAACTATTTATGATGTGTCATGGTGCAAAAAAATTGAACTAATCGCTACTGGTTGTGGAGATGATGCAATACGCATATTTAAAAAAAGATGCGAATTCAAAAAAGAATGAACCAACCATGATTCCATCGAAGGATAAGGCGCACACACAAGACGTCAATGCCGTTAAATGGAATCCAGCACATGAAGGTCAACTTATTTCAAGTAGCGATGATGGTACAATTAAATTATGGTATCTTCAATTAATTTAATAAAATCAAGTTTGATTAAAATATTGTATCATTTCATTGAGTTTCTTTAAAAGATGTTCGTATGTTAATTTGAAATAAACCTGAATATTTTAGAACAGGTATTTTAGTATGTATACTAAGGTAGAAGTGCCTTGTTTTATGTTTACGAGCCGATAATACCGTGGAATGTTGAAGTAATTGGAAATCTTGTAGTCGTTGGCTGAGTGTCCTGTTGCAAACAGTCAATAATCCAATATAATTCACATATTCTGATTTATTCGTTAAATAACAAAGCAGAAGAGAATGTTCAGAAAATTCGATTGGATTTTGTTTAATTGAAGCTGTGTTAAGCTATGGCAACAATATGTAACGATATCAAATTCAGATCCTTCAACATTCAATCACAGAATAGGTAAGCTTAGAAGTTATTCCATTTTTGCAAATAATTTTATTCAATAAATATAAATTGCCAGTTAATAGCTTGTTTACTTGGTAAGAAAATGTTCATGCAGAGTTTTGTAAAGCTTTGCAGCTTTCCGAGGCCCCAGCCCAATTACAAGCGATAGTCGTTCTTCGCTAGCATCTATGAGGTTCTCCAATTTTCCAAAATTCTGTAGCAGTGTTACGGCATCGGTTTTGTTCACGGGTTTAATCCTAGTCAAAGCAGAAACCAGCTAAAATAAATATTTAATCAGAATCAAGAGTTAAGGTAAAACTATTTTAGACAAACCTTCTGATGTGGACTTGATTCAACCCGTTCCATAATCCATTCCGGCGAACGTTTTTCAAATTGTTTGTAAGTCTCTATGATTTTGCCTGCCTCTTCTGGGCTCCATGCAACCATAAGCGTTAAATCGGTTAGCAAGGATATGCGGGTTAAATTTTTCAAAGCTGCATGTGGTTCCTAAATAGAAATATTTGTAGAAATAGTAGACTTGTTTTAACAGCATCTATACTTACTTATAGCAGCACGCGAGGTTCATACTGTTTTCCAAGATCTTTGAGGCGCTGCTATATATGATCAGGATTGAGTGTGTGAAGCAGCTGAGAGCATCGAATTTCTTGCATAGTCCAAATTTAACCATTTCACCAAAGAAGCGTACAATTTTAATTTTTGATTCTATATTGGGTTGATTCTTTTTACGTATATGCCATTTGAATTCTTTGCGTAACATCTTTGAAAGAACAAAGCGTGAAAGAAAGGGCAGGAAATCCAAACGTGTTCTGTAATAGGAATATAAATGCATTATAAAAGTGATACTTTTTAGGCAAGAAAAATACATACCTCTGTACTGTAAAAATTGATTTCGTCAGATTTTTCTGATTGTTATTTGTATTGAAATTTAGCAGGAATTCAATTGCTGCCGAATCTATAAGTTCCTTGTTGACACAATTGTTTAAGTTATTCACAAACTGCTCGAAATGTTGTTTGCTGTGTGATACTTGGCCTGAGATACGTCCGACTTCTATGAGTTGCTGGCGTTAGTGGCAGTTGCGCTGAATATGGTGGTGCTCGCTGCTTTAGTGGTTGGTGCACCAACTGCTCCACGTGTGGCATATGGGGCGCCCTTCAATTTGCGTGCCTCACGCCTTTGCTTGCTCTGCTCTGATGGTGAAGATGAGATGGTGTTTTGCGGTGAGCTGAAAGTAAATGAAATATGGATTACTAAGGCAAACTTTATTAGCCAAAAAATGTAAACTAACCTGCTTGCTGCTGCTTCGTATGTCATTGGTACTCGACGTGCCAGCAACACCACTTGTGGCCGACGAGCTGATGTGCTTGGTACCTCAAATCTTATGCGCGCACCACGACTATACTGCGGTGTGGCGCCTAAAAAATCATTCAATATATGTATAACTGTAGAGATATCGCGTTTGGGACGTCCATAACGATCTTGTAAAGCTGGATTCAATGTGCCCGAGTAGATGCCCTTACCATGATTCTTCATAGTTTCAATAACAGCGCCGGAGCTGCTGCCTTTGCGCGTAGCCTCTTCTCCACCACCGGATAAATCAATCTTATTAGTGAAAACCTCTTTGGAGAGTTGGTTAGTCCTTATATATTTATTACATACCAAAACGTTTTTGGTATTTGCATTTAATCAATATTATAGGTGAATTCGAGAATTCAATCACTGCCGCAGTACTGTAGTCAAAGGAAAAACTCTATTATTTTTAAACTGTAACTTGTGAAAAATTCTAGTTTTCTTGAATATGCTCTAATTCCATTCTGGAATATATCTCAAAAAAAAACGTGTCGATTCTCTTCAGTTTTGGATTAAAATTATACCTCTTTGGAAGTACTGCTTCAGTGATTGAATGCTCGAATTCACTTATAATATTCATTAAATGCAAATACCAAAAACGTTTTGGTATGCAGTAAATATATAAGGATTTACCAATTGCTTTCGCTTTTATTGGTTTATGTTTATATTTTGTTTAATAATATTGTTCAATGACACAAGGAACTTTGAAATTACACAAATGAAATTACACAAATTTTATTTTCTACACAGCTGACAGACGTCAAAGTTTGCTCAATCAGCAGATAACCGGCCATCCATCGCCGATCAAGTTAATCGGTGTTTAATCGGCTGATCCATGATAACCGGGCATGGTGAAAACGAATTTTAGCCCAATCACCGATTAAATTCCGATAAAGCGCTAACCGGCTTTTATGAAAACGGGCCTAAGTGATTAATATGTTAATATGCATTTACATATGTACATACAACGAACTAGAGAGGTTGATTTAGACTAGTAGATTTCCTATTCGATTTTTAAACGTTCGATTGCGTTTAACCAAGACGTGCAGATAGTCATTTGTATATCATTTAATTTTATGCACGTCCATGGTTGAGTTACCCCCTAAATTACAAAGGCCCTATGTATAATAATGTATATATAAAGTATGTATTTCTGAGGCAAAAAGATATAAATCATACCTACTGACGTTATGTATATAACTATATATTTTCAGTCTTATTATCATCGAGTCAAATATTTTATACGAAAACTCCGAGCTTAAAAAAGAAAACAAAAAACTCAGGCAAGACATAGATAAGTTAGAGTCTAAATTAAAAAAGGCGTTATCAATTGTGGAATCCCTAAAAAAAGTTTTCACTGATGGGCAAGTAAGGAAGTTAACTGCTCCCCGTAAGTTTTAGGCCCATTTGCATACAAGTCGGTTACCACTAACCAAATTAATCAGCATTTAGCGTTAATCGGCTTTTATCGGTTCTTATTTCTTTTAGAACTGCTTAATTATAACTTATTTATTATAGAAAAAAGAGTGAAATGGTCCCCCGAAGACATTTCAAATGCAATTTGTTTGCAACCATCAGGTGCAAGATCGTACAATCATATGTACCAAAAAGGGTTTCCTTTACCTCATTTATCTACACTGCAACGTTGGTCTCGTAGAGCAGACGTTAGTGAAGGCGTTATAGGAGCTTCGATGGAGTACATGAAATCAATGTCCCATCTAAGCGCAGAAGATAAAATGTGCATTATCTCGTTCGATGAGATGAAAATTGCTGAAACGTACGAGTACGAGCAACTGGGTGACTATGTAGGAAAGCCTGCGAATCTCGTCCAAGTTGCAATAGCACGCGCCATATGACGAAGACGGTGATTTCTACAATAATTTCTGCGATTTCCAATGTTGGGTTCACTGTGGTTGCCATGGTTTGTGACATGGGGTCTACAAACCAGAAGTTATGGAAAGATTTAAAAGTGACATATGGTAATTATTACAGTAGTCATATCAAAAGGGTTATATTATCGTTATCAATCGACTTATAGATACACCATATTTCACAAATCCCGCTGATGAAAAGATGAAGGTGTACACATTTGCCGACGTTCCGCACTTGTTAAAGTTAATACGAAACCACTATTTGGATACGGGTCTAATATGGAAAGGTCATCTGTTAACCACAAAAACAATTTGCGACTTGTTACGTTGTACCTCACGATCGGATGCTTCAATAGCTTATAAAGGGTTTGGGTTTTATTGAGTGCACCGTGCCTATGAATGTTTTTTTTTGTTTAGAGGGGTAGATGGGGTCGCAGAAATCACAGAACTAAAGCCTGAACTTGGAGGCAACTCATATTTTAAGAGAAAATCGTATTTGAAGATTCGAATTTTCCCAACCAAAATGTGTAAATTTTAAAACACTTTGATAACACTATACACACAAAACTATTAGCGTGTTCCAGTTTGCTGACCTGGGTCGGATCACGGTCATCATTTAACAGGAACGATGCGGGTCAGCTGCATGAGAGTTGTTTGTGTAAATAAGTATGTATACATATGCATGTTTGTGCTACTAAGCAAATAAGGGTTGGCTGTCAAAAAATCTACTACAAAAAATCTACTACTACGGATCCGAAATTGACCCAGAAAAATATCAAAATCACAGCGTTGTTGTTGCATTTACATGCAACATTTTATACAGGTCTGGGTTTGTGTTTAACTGGAATACGCCATATATTACATTACACAAAAACCCGCTTCCACACAGTCCCGTCAAGGCAAATTCATTCTTATGGTAATGTGAAGTGAACAGCTGACTCCTTCTTCTTCACGTTTTTAACTCACCGTGTAATGTAGAATGTCATAAAAAGAAAAAATTGGCTGTTGACTTTGAATTTTGTATTTGGTATTTATTTTCAAAAAACCATCGGAACTTACCAAAAGGGTACGATGGCGATGGTTTTAACTAAATTTTATGCACGCATGAGTTGTCCAAACACATATTTATAGTTCCAGACACCATTAGTTCAATTAAATTTTTATGAAATATAAAAAACCAATCGATGGTTGTCATTTAAAGTTTTTTTTCACTATGAAATTCTAGGTTACAAAAACTTGAAGCGAATAGAGGCGAATATTGCCGAATTCGCTCTGCCATTACCATAACAATCAATTTGCCTTGAGTCCCGCTCTGTTTTTTGGCCGAGTTTTGCGCGAATAACCGCTTTAAACATTTAAATTTTTTATCACAGAAAGCCCGACATGTTTTTTCACTTGGCAACAACAATGCCTTCAGATTAGTTCCAGTTACAGCAAGTAGCAACTGCTGATGGCTCTGAAGGAATAAACAAACTATGTTATGGCACGTTCACTGCAACATAGCTTGTTTATTCTTCATTTTATGAGTTATTTGATAGATTTTCTTTAATAACTCTTAAGAAACGCGGAGATTTATCACGTTTATTAACCACGAACAGATATAATGCCGAAAACTAAGCAGCTTGCAACGAGATTAATTTGAACTAGTTAATAAAAAAAATGTTGCCAGACCTTCCAACAGTAATTGTAACAAAAACTTCTTATATTTTAGGTATTGGTGCAGTTTATAGGGACCACCCAAAACTAGACCAAAAAAGTGGGGTATCACAAGACGCGTATTCACGTCTAGATTTAGAATCTGAAATGAGATTTTTGTTTTTTTCAACCGTTCAAACGTTATTTGCAGTTAAAGTTCACAATTTTCTGTCATTTTCATGTGGTTGTTGTAATGGCACATTAGGCTGAGTTAAAAAAGTGAAAAAGTGTGGGAAACGTGGCACGCGGAAGGACATCACCGTGGTGGTAGCCACGGCTATGGCACACACCCGGAGTTGGAATGGCGTAGCCCAGGGTTATTTTTTGAAGCGAAGGCCGAAGGCCGCCTACGCTCGATGGTGTTCTGCACAAAAATACCATGGATCCCGCCCATAGAATGGGAACCGTGGCATGTTGCCAATAAATGTCCAACAGGTTACAAAACTCATACTCAGAAGTCGAATTATCATCAAAATTAGATAAAACTATGCATTCAACGTCAAATGCTAAAACACGTCCAAAGATTTCGGGATGGGTATCGAAAGACGCGTTTTGCAACAATAATCCAAAAGGGGAAATCTGAAATTTTATTTCGGTCAAGTTATATTTGCAATTAACGTTAAAAACTTTTTGTAATTCGCATGTGCTTCTAGTAGACACAGATATAAGGTATGGATGTACAGTATTACCCAAAGTTATTGATCCCAAATGTTCACTTGAGGCGCTATTACACTGAAAATACCTGTCATGTCATGTTTTCCTGCTCAGTCCTCAACTTCAGCTTTTGAAAAATCTGCATATTGATTTACACATGTCTGGCACCTCCTATTACTCGCTGACGATTCAACTAGTACCAAACCGCCATTGTTGTTCTCAAGTGATTCAGCCAAAATAGAAAGCAAATTATTTGAATGTTTTTTTTGTCGTGTTATATAGTTTAGAGGCTAAAATATTAAAAATATGCAGTATTTTGAGAAATATAGTTCAGTGTGAAGTGTTTTTAATTCTTTAAAGTGAATAATTGTAAACACATTGGGTAAATTTGAAGCTTCCTTACATACAATTTTGCAAATTTAAACACGATTTTTTCTCAAAATATATAGCTTGCCTCCAAGTTCGGTCTTTTGTTTTGTGTTCTGTGCGACCCCCTCAAAAAAAAAAAAAATTCCTAGGCTCGGTGCATGATCTAAAATATTCCCCCATTTTTTTGTTGCCTTAGTCTGGCCTTCGGCAAAATGCCATTTATTTTGACTCTGTTGGATGTAAATGCAACCCTTCACGATGGCATACTTATGTATAGGTAGAAATTAGAGTTTTGACAGATGATTGTCACTATTAGCTGAACACGTGAATTGAGATATGTGAGGTGGGTTTTGTCGAAGGCTGAGGTACGCTCAGTCGCTCCAGGGTCGAGGAGAGGTCCCACAAACCCCTACCCAATGATAACACAAGATATTTGTTCTGTCTTACTCCGAACACACACACACACCCTTGGTGGCCTTGAACACCGACAGCCTTAGGTCCCAGAGAGAGAGAGAGAAGGAGAGCGCGAGAAAAAGAGAGCTGGCGATTACGGTAGTGTCGAGGGAGTATCTTACCAAGCGACGGAGCGCGTGCTGTGACTTGCAACGGACGGGTACGGGTACGGTGACGGTGACGGTGATACGGTGACGGTGACGGCGATGATTATGCTGACGACGGGGCCGAGTGCGGTGATTTTACGGGGACGGTGGCGTTTCTACGGTTACGGTGACGGTGAGTCGGCGTGGTGGTTATACCTATGAGGAGTATCTCTAAGATTAGTAAGTGGTAGGTACTATTGATGGGTACTGGGCGGCTCTCTATTCCTCTCAGAGTGCTTCGGGCTAAAGCCCTAGCGTTCCTGAGGGGTATAAATGAGTCCCCCTTTGCATCTGACCCGGTACCTCAATCAGGGAGCGGGGGAGGGTTACTCCTCGGCTACCCTGTATGAGGTGTCCGCGCCAAACGCTCTTTAACTACCTGGTTGCGGTTATTTATCGGGTCTGGTATTTTCCTTGGGGGGGGTTAGGACTAGTCCCGGCCCCTCCCAGGAGGAATACCCGCGCCCATCCATCCTTCGTGGTCCGTCAGAGGAAAATCCTCTCCTTACCACGATGGATGGTAGCGAAACGGTAGGTTCCCCATGGGTGGAAGGAGGGGAAGATCCATGAGCCGAAGGCTCTTGGGGAGACTTCCCCCATTTGCCATGGGGTCCCTGGATACCCTGTGTAAGGATGGGAGATGCTAACTGGTGAGTTGGCATCCCCCCAGCTTACCTATGAGGAGTATGCTTTCTGCGCCGCGATCTGTGCTTTAGTACTTATGTGCTTATAAACTTGTTGCGAATTACCTTCCTAGCGGTGGCGAACGAAAATGCATGACCGGCTGTCATGCAAGCCCTTTGTGCATACCCAACGTATGGCGTATGTGTGGTTGTTCGCTGTCGATCTTTGCCTTGCTATGTACGTGTGGTTGTTCGCTGTGCCTTTGGCTTGCTATGTGCGGGTGGTTGTTCGCTGTGCCTTTGGCTTGCTATGTACGTGTGGTTGTTCGCTATGCCTTTGGCTTGCTATGTACGGGTGGGTATGTTTGGGTATCTATATGTAGGTTTTGAGGGAGTTGGATATTGCAGCGTGGCTTTTTGCTACGTTACAGTCCCCCTCCCACTTCAGGGAACAAAGGCTTTGGCGTTCAGGAGTTTGTGACCTTTTTGGCCTGCACTACCTAAGACAGAGTCCTGGTATCATTTACCACCTTGGGGTGGCTCGGCCGGTGTTGGTGTGTGTGTGTGGCGGTTGGAATATTTTATTTTCGACATATTTCTATTTTTGTTTCTATTTACAATTCATTGTGCTTAAAGCTACAAATTTCAATATTTAAACTTACATTTCAATAAATTTACATTTCATTTATGATTAAATTTACATTTCATTTAAGAGCATTATATTAAATTTACATTTCATAAAAAAAAATTCTCTGATTTCATGTTTATGCGCTGTTCAGTCCTTTAATTTTACAACTCGCTTTTGCCCAGTGATTTTTTGTTACGACCGCATGGTCCGCCTCTAGCTGGGTACAGTAGACGTTTGTTCGGCCGTACCGGAAGTGCCATGGTTTTACGTCGGTTTTTGGTCGGTTTATCGCACCCAGCTTCTCGAATATGTCGTTGCACTTTCCTTCGTCCTGGGTTTGGGTCTCTTCTCTTGCTTTCTTGCCGCCGCCGGTTGTTTCTGCAGATTCTTCTGTGTTGGTCGGACTTTCTTGTTCTCTGGAATGATAAGAACAGACTTAGCGTTGCACTAGGTTAGTTGGTTGCAG
Source organism: Sphenella marginata (assembly GCA_951509765.1). NCBI lineage: Eukaryota > Metazoa > Arthropoda > Insecta > Diptera > Tephritidae > Sphenella > Sphenella marginata. The sequence goes on from OX608082.1 coordinate 47,230,024, forward strand.
TCGTGGTTCGGTGTGGTTGTTCGTCGTTGGCGTACGGTTTTAGGTCCTGTAAATGCGTATGTGGTGTCCGTTTGTTTGGCTGTTCGGGGTCTCTCAGTTGGACTGTGTTGCATGATACGCATTTCTCTATCACGTACGGGCCGGAAAATTTCGGTGCTAGTTTCTGCGTGACTTGATTTATAGCGGATGAGAGCGGATTCTCACGTTTCATTACCATGCACCCGACAGGTGGCTTCCACGGCCTGCGGCGTAGGTCATAATATTTCTTTTTCGTTTTTGCTGCTTTAGCCAGATTCTTCTTGATTTCCTCCCATAGGTCGGTTATAGTTGTAGTTATTTTCGGGGATTCCTCGGGCACGATACCTTCAGTGCGGACTTGGTGGGGCGTCATAAGATTTCTGCCAAAGATAATTTCTGCAGCCGATGTTCTTGTTGCCTCGTGTTGCGCTGTGTTGATGGCGAAGGCAATTTGTGGGATCTCCCTGTCCCAGGTACGGTGGTCGGTTTTTGACCGTTGCGCTATCATGGTTTTGATCACCCTATTGGCTCGTTCGGTTGGATTTTCATGTGGGGCGTAGGTTGCTGTGAACTTATGCGTGATTCGGTGTTCGTTGAGAAAGATAGTTAACGCTTTCCCCACGAACTGCTTACCGTTGTCACTGAGGAAGACTTCTGGGCATCCTAACCGGTATATCACTCGTTCCTGTAATGCTTTGATTACGCTCACGGTGGTTGCCTGTCGTACGGGGATGAGTACCACCCACTTGGAAAATTTGTCTACCAGGACTAGTAGGCAGGTATTCCCTTGTTTGGATCTCGGTAGTGGTCCTATGAAGTCTGCTGTAACGATCTCCCATGGTTTGGTGTACTGCATGGTAGCCATTAATCCTGCTGGACGGCGTTGTTCGACCTTGTATTCGGCTCAGGCGTGACATCCTCTTACGTATTTTAATACGTCGCGGTACATTCCTGGCCGGTAGTAGTTCTGCTGGGCACGTTTTAAGGTTTTCTTCACTCCTAGGTGTCCGGCGGTGGCGGAATCGTGTACTTCCTTGAGGATTCTTTGCGTATCGGCGGTAGGTATACATAGTTTCCATTTTGGTTTCGACAATCTGGTAATCGGGACACTGGCTTGAATTTTGTGTCGTTTTAGTCATGCTTCGTTTGTGCCAGTCGCTATTGGTATTATCCGTGAGGCACATGGTATCGGCCTCATTGTCTCGTATGGGAAGTGGGCATCGGGAGAGTGCGTCTGCCACTGTGTTCAGCGCTCCTTTACGGTATTCGATGTCTAGGTTGTATTGCTGGAGTTCTAGCGCCCATCGGGCCAACCGTCCAGAGGGGTTTTGCAATGAATGAAGCCATTTTAATGAACGATGATCGGTAATCACGGTAAATCGATAACCCTCAAAATAAGGTCGCATTTTACGGATGCCCCACAGTACTGCCAGACATTTTTGTTCGGTTGCGGAGTAGCGTTTCTCCAGATCCGTCAAGCTCCGGCTTGCATATGAGATAACCCTTTCTTGTTCAGAGTGTCTTTGGAATAATACGACTCCTAATCCTTCTCCACTAGCGTCGGTTTGCAGGAAAAACGGGTGGCTAAAGTCCGGGCAGCATAGCACTGGGGCCGTGGTGAGTTTGTCCTTTAGGTGGGTGAACGCCTCCTCTTGCTGCTGGTTCCATTCCCAGCGTTGCCCCTTTTTCAGCAACTTGTTAAGCGGCGCCGCGATGGTGGAGAAGTCGGCTACAATGCGTCGATACCATGAGGCTAGGCCAAGGAACCGGCGCAGTTGTCGAATATTTAACGGCGCGGGCATTTCGCGCACTGCTGATGCTTTTGCTGGGTCGGTGTGGATTCCTTGGTCGCTGACGATATGTCCAAGGTAGTGTAGTTGTTTTTGGACAAAACTGCACTTCTCGAAATTTATCTGCATGCTGTTTTGTTCTAGTCTCTCGAAAACTTCCCTTAAGTTGCGGATGCTCCTATTGCCCGTGCTATACGTGAGTTTAACTCACTGAGCGTTACGGTTTGCTTGGATTTTTCACTACCAAGATTTAAATTTTTAATTATTTTAAACTCTGCATTTTAAGTTCTCCGGTCCATATAACTATGTATATTAGTTTCATAATTTAAGCTCTACACTTAGTTTAAGAACTATTTAATAAATTTAGTCTGTAAGGATTTATTCCATTGACTGCAAATAAATGAAATGAAATGAAATGAAATGTGTTCGTCAAATGTATCCCACAAGACAATTATGTCATCCAGATATGCGAATACCTTCGGTTGGAGTTCGGGGCCCAGAATGTCGTCAAGCGCTCGTTGAAAGGTGGCCGGCGCGGAATGTAGCCCAAGGGGCATAACCTTCCACTGGAAGAGTCCACGTCCGGGTACGGTGAATGCGGTGTATTGCGGGACCTCCTGGCCATCGGTATTTGCCAATATCCATTCTTTAAATCGATGGTGGAAATAAACTTTGCTTCTTTCAGTTGGTCTAGGATTGCTCCAATTCTGGGTAATGGATATGCGTCCGGTATGCTCGCTGCGTTGAGTTGACGGTAGTCGATGCACATCCTCCAGCTACCTTGTTTCTTCCGCACCAGGACTATCGGCGAGCTGTAAGCGCTTTTTGATGGTTTGATACGTCCTGCGGCTAGTAATTCATCGACCTCCGTGTTTATCACCTGTTGCATCGCTGGATTTCGTGGATAATATATCTGTTTTAGAGGTCGGTCGTGCTTGAGTGAAATTACATGTTCTGCCGCGTGGCTGTGGCCAGTTATTTTACTGAACCTTCGTTTGTGTTGGTCGAGAAATCCCTCGAGGTGACTCTTCTGCATCTCATTTAGGTGCTCCCTTTCCGTAATCGCGCTTAGTTTCGTAATCGTGGTGTCCTGTGGTGGCGAGGCCGGCGGTAATACTATACCATCCAAGGAGAGAATGAGTCCCCTCTCCCTGAGGTAGTCCATTCCGAGGATCATCTCTTCCGCTAGATTAGGAAGGGTGGACACTCTCATGCGCGTCCTTTTGTTGTTGTGGGATATGGTTACCGGATACGTGTATGAGCTGATGACGCAGGTCCTATCGGCGAGCTGCACGTTCCGGACGCTGGGCGTGCGCGGTATCTTCTTCGACTCTAAATGTTTTCGGATAATATCCCACACACAGTAAGCTGGACATAATGACGACCATCCATTTTTACACCAGGTGATTGGACGTTGGTTGCTACTGATGTTCGCGCCTTGGTTTCCTTTACTCTCACTAGCGTTCCGGTGTTCAAGTGGTGGCATTGGCACTCCCTGGACAGGATGTTGTCCTGGCCACATCTGGAACAGAATAATCTTCGTGCTCTCCTGCAGTTGTGGTGCAGATGCCCACGTCCCTTGCATCTCCAGCAGGATTCCTCACGGCTATACTCTTCGGTCATTGGCGCTAAATAATGCGCTGGTTGCCTGCCTTGTCTATTGGCCTCCCCTTGCAGCATCTCGAACTCATCCGTGAGCTCCATCAGCTCCTCAATAGTGCGAAATTCGCTACGTTTCGCGAATAAGCGGTACTCCACGCGAAGTCCGTCGTAAATCCGCTCTAGGTGGTTCTCCCGTGACATGGTCGGATGCTGTCGTATCATGGTTTGTATGACGAGAATATAGTCCTTGGCTTTCTCTCTCCCCTGCTGTTTCCTCTGTCGTATGGCCTCTTCCAGCTGGGCGAGGTGTCGTCTGGGCAGGAAAAAATGTTCGGCGGCGGTGCGGAAGCCTGCCCAAGAGAGGATCTCGGCCCTGCGGACCCTGAACCATTGTAATTCTCTGCCGCGCAGAACCTCCAGTAGAGTGGGGAGTAATTTGTCTAGGGGAATCTTATAACATTCTGCCGGCTCCTCAATTCTCTCAAGAAATCAAGCAGCGTCTCTCCTCCCGTGAAGTGGACGTCCCATCGGCGGACGGTATTCATTACCTCGCTATCTGTCAGCTCGGGGCGAGGTGGCGTTTGCTGTATCTCTTTTGTCACTGGACACGGAGTGCTTACGTAGATGCCGGGGATTGAATCGAGTGTCGTTTTTACTTGGCTGTTCTCTTCTGCCTGAATTTCCTCTTCCCCCTCTTTTAGTAAATTTTCGGTTGATTTGCGGTTTCTCTTTGCCTTAACGTAAGCACTGAGTGCCATGCGGAGCTCGGCAACAGTGTAGCCGTCGGCAAATATCCTATGTCTCTTACACTCCTCGATAAGCCTCTCTTTCCTCAGCGAATATATCCAATTCAAGGAGTCGGTGTTTAATAGGTTGGTGTTGTTCTCTCTTTGTGGTGGTTGCGTGTTCGGCTGACCCTCTACCACCGTGCTGGTGCTTGTTGTTGGCTTTACACAGTCGCCGGTGGAGATGGGTCCCTGCTCGGGCGCCATTTGTGAGGTGGGTTTTGTCGAAGCCTGAGGTACGCTCAGTCGCTCCAGGGTCGAGGAGAGGTCCCACAAACCCCTACCCAATGATAACACAAGATATTTGTTCTGTCTTACTCCGAACACACACACACACCCTTATTGGCCTTGAACACCGACAGCCTTAGGTCCAAGAGAGAGAGAGAGAGAAGGAGAGCGCGAGAAAAAGAGAGCTGGCGATTACGGTAGCGTCGAGGGAGTGTTGATGGGAACGGCGGTTCGGGTACGGGTCCCGTTACACTCTACGGTGAGTATCGTATCTTACCAAGCGACGGAGCGCGTGCGGTGACGGTGACGGTGATACGGTGACGGCGATGATTATGCTGACGACGTGGCCGCGTGCGGTGATTTTACGGGGACGGTGGCGTTCCTACGGTTACGGTGACGGTGAGTCGGGGTGGTGGTTATACCTAAGGGCCGCTTTCATAAAAGCCGGTAGCCGCTAACCAGAGGTTAATTGACGTATTTTGTATGGTTAGCTGTCAAATTAATCGCCGATTAGGCTTAACCGGCTTTTATGAAAGTGGCCCTAAGAGGAGTATCTCTGAGATTAGTGAGTGGTAGGTACTATTGATGGGTACTGGGCGGCTCTCTATTCCTCTCAGAGTGCTTCGGGCTAAAGCCCTAGCGTTCCTGTGGGGTATAAATGAGTCCCCCTTTGCATCTGACCCGGTACCTCAATCAGGGAGCGGGGGAGGGTTACTCCTCGGCTACCCTGTATGAGGTGTCCGCGCCAAACGCTCTTTAACTACCTGGTTGCGGTTATTTATCGGGTCTGGTATTTCCCTTGGGGGGGGGTTAGGACTAGTCCCGGACCCCTCCCAGGAGGGATACCCGCGCCCATCCATCCTTCGTGGTCCGTCAGAGGAAAATCCTACTGAAATAAAGCGTCAAATTTACATGGTCACACAAACATCGCGAATGTTTTAACAAACTTAAAAACATTTTATCTTCAGACTTAGTGCTAACGCACTTCGACCCTACATTAAAAATAATTGTTGCAGCTGACGCATCAAACTACGGTCTCGGGGCATGCATATTACACGAGTACAGCTACGGCTCGGTAAAAGCAATATGCCACGCATCACGCTCACTCACACCAGCAGAGAGGGCTTATAGCCAGATCGAAAAAGAAGAAGTAGCAATTGTTTTTGCGCTCACCAAATTCCATAAAATGGTATTCGGACGCAAATTTACATTACAAACGGATCACAAGCCCTTGCTTACTATATTTGGAAACAAAAAGGGTATTGCCGTACATCAAGCAAACAGACTACAGCGCTGGGCACTTAAACTGCTAGCTTACGATTTTGAAATATCCTACGTTTCAGCCAATAATTTTGGTCACGCAGATTTTTTATCGCGTTTAATGAATAAAAACATCACACCATCAGAAGATTACGTCATAGCATCAATACAACTCGAAGCGGAAGTTTTTAAAATATTTTCGGATATCATAGCCGAGTTACCCATTACTCACAAAATGGTTTCGTATGAATCGCTTGGGGATACAACTTTGCAACTAGTTATACAGTATGTGAATGGCGGATGGCCAAATACCATAACAGGCTCCGACGAAATAAAACAGTTTGCTAATCGAAAAGATGATCTCAGCGTCGTTGAAAGATGTCTTATGTTCGGAAATCGCATAGTCATTCCGACAAAACTCCGCAAAAGAGTGCTAAAGCAGGGACATCAAGGTATCGAGCGTACAAAATCGGTAGCACGAAGTTTTGTGTACTGCAGCCGGATTCCAGTCATCGCTATCGCCTAATTGCTAAAATTCGCCAAAATGCCAAAGAAAATGAACTCTTAAAATATTAGGAGATTTCGCTAATTTGCGATTCTGAAACGCAAGTCGCCTAGCTAAAATGTAGTACGGTTATCTTTTCGCTTGATGGCGCTGGGATAGCACCGTCATCTGTCAATTTAGTTGTGATTCCTTACATGCCATAAATCACCAAAAATAGCCCGAAATAGACAAATGCTACTAGATGTAAACCCCATACTTTGGGCGCCGAGAACACTGAAAAATTAAATTACAGACAATTTCAGAAATGTTTCTTAGCACCTCCAAGCCACGAGTGTCCTAAAAGTTATATATATAAGAGGTGAAAACGCTTCTTTGATACTCCTTTCCACATTTTTGGGACGTGGTTTAGCAGTTGTTTCCTAAAGGAAACAATTACCAATTTCTATTTTTCTTATAAATGGCATATATTTTATGTCAATGAGTGTTTTTTTTGATATAAAAAAACTTAATTCTAACATTTTATCATATATTTTGTATTTTAGCAACAGTTTTTTTTGGTTGCCAAAATAAGCATGCTTTAGGAGAAAAATAGAGATTTTACGAGATGGCTGAAATTGCAGAATCGCAAACTTAGCTAAATTAGTCGCCAAAAACAGCTGATGACGTTATCTGGTTCATTCGTGTTCATCGCTTAAATGTGCCAAAAAAATTAATCAAAATGAACCAAAAATGGAGATTTTAGGAGATTGTCATTCACTGGAATCGCAAAAGTCGCCAAAAGTTGCCAAAATGTATTAAGAGATTTTTGGCGATCGAGATTAAGCTTTAGCGATGACGGGAATCCGGCTGCTGGCCTAATATCGACGAAGATATTGGTTTCATGATACGCAACTGCAACAGATGTGCATCAGCGGCAAAGTTACCCACAAAAACGCTTCTAAAGTCATGGCCTACTCCAACTGAAGCCTGGGAACACCTTCATATCGATTACGCCGGCCCACTGGATAATACCTACTTTTTGATCATTGTAGACGCATACTCAAAGTGGCCCGATATAATCCCAACAACAAGTATTTCGAGCAGCAAAACAATCGAAATGCTAAACGACGTTTTCTGTAGACTTGGTATACCGAAGTGCATAGTTTCCGACAACGGAACGCAGTTTGTGAGTGCACAATTCGAAATATTCCTGGCAGAAAATGGTATTGAACATCTTCGATCCAGCCCATATTACCCGATGTCAAACGGACAAGCCGAGCGATTCGTTGACACTTTTAAACGAGCGCTAAAGAAACTAAAAGGAGAGGGTACCACAGTTCAAAACCTGCAAACATTCCTACAATGTTACCGATCTACTCCAAACAAAAATACACCAAAACAAACATCACCGGCTGAGGCTCTGTTTGGACGCAACATCCGCATTCCGCTAAATCTCATATTTGTATTTGTATTTGTATTTATTGAGTAATTTTCCTGGCACAACAATTTTACAAAAATTTTATTATAGTGCTAGTCAGGAATAACATGTTTAAGACTAGTTTAAATAGATAAGTATATCAATAACCATTAAAGGAAGAAAGAATATAGGAAATGGTCATTATGTACACCATGGAAAGGAAAAAAGAATAACAAATATTAGAATACATTAAGTAGTAAGAAAAAAATAAAATAAATAAATAAAAACATTAAAATTAATTCTAAACTTATGAGTCATTATAGGTTAGGTTAGGTTAGGTTGCGAGGGTTAGACCGAAACACAAGGTTACGGCCCGACACTTAGGCCACCAGTGGGCCCGTTGTGATACCCTATACGGACTCGAAAACAAGAGAGTCCCTTCCTCGCCTATATATGATGATCGAACCACTTCGTGGAGACAATGAATTTAGCTAGAGCCTTGACCTCACATCTAGAGACTTCAGAGAGGTCTACTAGAAATGGTTGCCCTAGAAAGGCTAACCGCCGCCTGCCAAGTGCTGGACACTGGCACAGGAGGTGCTGGACACTCTCTTCCTCCTCGATACATCTACAACTGCGACAGTAGTCGAAGGTTGTCGCTCCCAATCTAATACCGTGAGTGCCAATTAGGCAGTGCCCCGTTAGAACCCTTATAAGTGATGCCACCGTAGGTTTGTTTAGGGTAAGAAGCTCCTTAGTGCGCCCTCTATCATATGAGGGCCAGGTTAGCCTGGATGTCTCGCAAGTTGAGATTGCCGACCATTTCTCGTTTGCAGATCTTATAGTGCTCGTGCTCACACGGAGCTTGAAGGAGGCCATAGGTATACCTACCGAGTCATTTCCGGAAAGGATGTGGTCGGTGGTACCTCTTCTGGCCAGCTCGTCCGCTCTGCAGTTACCCTCAATATCCCTGTGACCAGGTACCCATATAAGGTTGATACTGAAGTGCTGAGCCATCTCGTTAAGAGATCTGCGGCATTCAGTGAGCGACTTTGAATTGTCGACGAATGAGCCCAGGGCCTTAAGTGCGGCCTGGCTGTCTGAGAAAATGAAGACCCGTTTGCCATCACTGGGTACAGTAGCCAGATGGCTTACGGCTCTGTGTATTGCCAGCATTTCCGCTTGGTATACACTGCAGTGATCCGGAAGGCGGAAAGAGACCTCTAGACCCAGATCCGGTGAGAAGATGCCCGCTCCAACCTTCCCGTCAAGCTTAGAGCCATCGGTAAAAATGTTTACAGCGTTCGAGACAAGATGCTGCCTACTATCCCAGTCTTGTCGCGTTGGTATTAACACTGTGTAGTTCTTAAGGAATACATTCCTTGATGTGCAGTAATCAGTGAAAGTTGGTATTGGGACAGGGGCGCATGCACCCAGGATGGTGGCATGCCCACAAGTTCCATTTGACCAGATACCCGTTTCCCGTATACGTAGAGCCGAGATAACAGAAACCTCCCTCGCCACAAGGTCAAGGGGTGGTAGGTAGAGTATTGTGTTAAGTGCTTCGGTGGGAGTAGAACAGAGAGCCCCTGTTATACATAGCTCCGAGCTTCTTTGCACTTTTTGCAGCATTTTAAGATAGGTGCTTTTGGCCAGTGCAGGCCACCAGACCAAAGCGCCATATAGGAGAATCGGGCGTACAATGGCCGTAAAGACCCAGTGAACCACCTTAGGGGAGAACCCCCAGGAGGCACCAATTGCCCTCTTGCAGGAGAAAAGCGCCGCAGCTGCCTTTCTGGATCGATCCATTATGTTGTCATTCCAGAGCAGTTTTCTATCTAGAATAACCCCCAGGTACTTGACCTTATCACTCAGAACTAGAGACGTATCCCCGATTCTTGGTGGTATTATGTTTGGTATCTTGTATCTCCTCGAAAAGAGAACTAACTCGGTTTTATCAGGGTTCACTTCCAGGCCAGAGCTCTTGGCCCAGGATGATATTGTGGATAGTGCCCCTTCCATTAAATTACAGAGGGTTTGCGGGAATTTTCCCCTTACAATGACGCAGATGTCATCAGCATACGCGATCAATTGATGGCCTTCTGATTCCATGAGACGTAAAAGTTGGTTTACAGTAACCAGCCACAAAAGTGGAGAGAGAACGCCACCCTGCGGGGTGCCTCGGTTTGCGAGTCTGTGGACTTCGCTCCCGCCTAGCTCAGTTTTTATCCGCCTATCCGTAAGCAGATTGTAGATAAGTTCCACAACGCACGCGTCCACCCGTAGGTCCATTAGGGCCGAGGTGATTGCAGTTGGAACGACGTTATTGAAGGCGCCCGCTATGTCAAGGAAAGTCACAAGAGTGTACTCTCTGAGGTCAAGCGACCTTTCAATGACTGACACCAGCGAGTGCAAGGCAGTGTCGGTTGACCTGCCTTTTGTATAGGCATGCTGGGCATGCGATAGAGACGATGGGTCAATCAGCCTCCGGATATAGTCCTCCAGTAGTCTTTCAAACGTTTTAAGCAGGAAAGAAGACAGACTTATTGGCCTGTAGTCCTTTGGTTTTGTGTGAGAGGGCTTCCCTGCTTTGGGAATAAAGACCACGCTGACTTCCCTCCACGATTCCGGTACGTATTTGAGCCTCAGACAACTTAAAAACATCATCTTTAACCAGGGTTTAATGAGTGAGGCAGTGTGTTGAAGCTGAGCCGGGAATATTCCATCTGGGCCCGGTGACTTAAAGGGTTTAAAGGTAGATAAGGCCCAGTCTAGCTTTCGATCATCTACGATTTCTTTCAAAAGCTTATCAGAGGGTAGCCCTCCGATAGCTAAATTTTGAGACGCGCCTTCGCATGTCGGAAAATGTGTATCCATAAGCAAGTTTATGGTCTCTGTGCATGTCTCCGTCCAAGACCCATCAGGCTTTTGGACATAGCTTAACTGAGTTGGGGATTTCGATAACACCTTCCTTAAACGGGAGGCGGCAGATGTGGTTTCAATCTGGCTGCAGAAATCTTCCCAAGATGATCGCTTTTCCTTACGAATAGCTTTCTTATACAGGCTAAGTTTCGCCTTATAGTCCGCCCATGATTCCTCATGACCGTCATGCTTTGCTTTGTTAAAAGCCGTCCTACTGGACTTCCTAAGCTCCTCGAGATTAGACGACCACCATGGTGGTTTGCGGGTTTTCGCCGCCCTCCTGTTTGGACAGGCCCTATCTAAAGCAGTCCTACAAAGCTGACTGAAATTGTTTACGAGCCCGTCAAGCTCAGAAATGTTAGTCGGGGTTTGTACCCTGTTTGGCAGATTTTTAGCGATAATCTTTTTATAGTAGCCCCAGTTTGTTCTTCTAACATTTTTAAAAACCTTAGGCCTAGTGGGAGTTTGCGATACATTGAAGCTAATGTACCTGTGGTCCGAGAAGGAGTGTTCGCTTAGAACCTTCCAAGATTCGATTTGATCACTGAAGGAGTCCGTGACTAGGGTAATGTCAAGGACCTCCTCCCTATTTCTAGTGATAAAAGTGGGGTCGCTTCCCCTATTACATATACCTAGATTAGTGCCTAGAAGATAATCATAAAGAGACTCACCCCGGTCATTTGTATCAGTGCTGCCCCACTGCGCATGATGGGCATTTGCGTCACCTCCGAGTACCAGCATTTCATCCCGCGGGTTTGAGCGCCTCACGAGTTCCCGGAAGTTGTTTGGTGGTAATGGGCCCTGGTGATCATGAGCCAGATAGAAGGACGCAAACGTGCACCTCCTACCCAGCCCCTCGACGCTTATCGCTGTCAGATCTCCATCACTACATTGCGGAAGAAGAAAAACATTAAGAGTAGACTTAGCTAGAATACATGTACGTGGCTTACCCTTGTTATGAGCGCAAAAAAAGCTTGTAGCCAGGCGTCCGCAACCCACAGATCCTTTCACCAGTGATCCATGGCTCCTGGACTAAAACAATGTCTACTACACCTGCGGACAGGCGCAGTAGAAGCGCAGCTGAAGCTGCTTTACTGTGATGAAGGTTGATCTGGAGGACCCTCATCATAATTTTTTGGCGCTCTCCTCCGTGAGCGTAGCGTCCGACTCCCCGTCGCTCAGAAGCTGACTCTCGGAGTAAATTCTCCTGAGAGCCAGACTACCGTCCGAGCTCGATGAGTCGTACCCACCACTAGGTTCCGGCGCTTTCGCCTCGTCCACCTCCATCTCGTCCTCGCTGGGGGGTTCACCCGCCTCCAGAGCCTCAAGATTGACAAGGGATTCTACGTCTGCCTTATAAACCCGAAGGCTGATGTTTTTAAAACCGTAGCTCACCTTGTAATCATTCTTCGACAGTGCACCGACGCTTGCGCTGTCGAGTAGCAGGACGATCTGCATCGTGGCCTTCTCCGTCTTCTCGACGTTCACCACTTTCCAATTCGGGGTAACTACACCCGGGTTGTACACCTGGAGAATCTCCAGGATATCTGCTGGGTCCGTGGGCGTCACTGGAACCCAGGCTCTGGCTCTCGGCCTCGAGGGAATATCCCGCGCATCGACCGCCTTGAGCCTCGCACCCGGATATACCTCCCCTATCAAGCAGACGGCGGCCTTGTACAGTACCGCCGACCTTTCGTCATCACAAGCAATGAGTTTGACGTTCCCCTGGAACCACCCTGCATCTTTGAATGATGGCAGTGGCCCGGGGTTGTCTTTTATGACCTTCACGGCCACCGTAGCGAGCGCGGCCTCGATCCACTTCCATTGCTGTTTGGGGATCCTGCCGTCAGCGCTACTCTCATCTATGACGCCAATGATCTTCCGATCCTTGGCGATCTCGGCGAAGGACCGCGTCCAGCCTCCTTGTATCTTGGCCCTTTTCGGTACCGTTGGGTTCGTCTCTTCCATTGACCGCTGACGCTTCGAGGTTGCCTCACTCTCGACCCAGTCAACGCGGAAGTTCGGAAAGGTACGCCTTGCCCACTCAAGCTCCCGCTGCACCTTCGCCCAGTCCTCCGCAGAGACATCCCCCTCCCTTATCGGTGAGGTGGCGTTTCTGCGTAGGATCCGAGCGGCCGCGCGCTTGTCTTGGTGAGAAGACTTCCTTGCCGCCTTCGCCACCTGCCCCATGGCCTTAGCGCTGGCCCCCCCCACATCCCTGGAGACCCCACCAGATGACTTACCTGACGCTTCACGCTGAAAGGCAGCCTTGCTGGTGGAGGCTACGGGATGGGCGGTGACTGCACCAGAGACCACCCGGTCAGTGCCTCCCTGTCGAGAGACATTGGCCTTTGGGCTGCTCGAGCCGGATATACTCTCGGCTCTACCTTGAATAGTGTCCTTGGCCCCAACACCAGCCGTCCCCACTTCCCCAGAACCTACATCAGCAGGCCCATCAGACGCTAATCGCTGAGTGACAGGCCTACCAATGGGGGCCGAGGGAAGGGCGGCGGCTGCGCTTTGAGCCTCCCGACCAGCTCCCCCTCCAAGAGAGGTGCTGACCTTTGGACGAAGCGGGCTGGATGCTCTCTCAGCCCTTCTTTGTCTTGCTGCCGCTGCGGCAGCGAAACGCTGAGCAGTTCGCTCAGCTTGTCTTTGAAGACCCGGACGAGCCGTGGCCTTCGAGGAGCAAGCTCCAGTCGGCAATTTTTTAGGAGAGCCGCTCTCCGTTTTATTATTATTTTTGTTATTTTTCTCCATCTTTCAATCCCACGAGTTGCGGAGAAAGGGAAAGGTCCGCCCGGGCAGAGATCCGCAGTGCCCGGGTAAGGCTAAATAGCATCGAAGGGCGCCCGGTATTCGATGCACTCCGTTAGCGACTGGGCTATTTGAGGGCCCCCAGCCAGGCTGATCCTCGGCACGGGTCGTATTACACCTTGATCCAGCCCTTACTAAAAGGAAGGGGGGGGGGGGAGGAGAAACGAAGAGTGAGGATACAAGGCTTTGGGATGAGGGAAAAGAAGGTCGCCGCTCGAATTTGCCGCCGAAGCGTTACCAGGTGTCACCACGAGGAGGCTCCACCCCCACACGGGGGAGTGGAGGGCGCATGCGCACCTACGAGTCGACGCTTTGGGGTGGCGCTGGTGAGTGCAAGGCGCAGTCACCCCCATCAAAGACATTATAAAAACTAGTTAGCTCTTTTTTGAAGCGCAGCGCATTACTTATCAGCCTTAGTCTAGAGGGAAGTGAGTTCCAAAGACGTATCGAAGTAATAAAGAACTGGCGATCAGACGTTAGCATACGATATCTGAAGTGCGTAAGGAGTACGGATCTTGATGATTGAAGGAAAGTTAGCCTTCGATATAAATACCATAGTTTCTTCGTATATATTAATTTGTGTATGGCCACAAGCGTTTTAACTTTTAAAAGATTATCAAAAGAAATGCCAAGCAACTGTTCCGCGTGAGAAGAGATGTGGTCAAGTCTACCTAGCCCGTAACATATCTGGCAATGTTGTTGTACACAACATTAAGTTTCTTTTTGCATACATAGTCACAATTAGAGTAGATCTCACAGCCATAAAGTAGCGTAGATATTAAGTACGCTTTCGCTATAAGCAGTCGAATGTTTAACGGAGTGTAATATTGTGTCAACCAGAGTGTGCGTAGCATCTCATACAGTTTTCCTACCGTGCTAAAAATATGGTCTTTCCAAGTCAATGTTTTGTTAAAAACTATACCTAAATTTGTGGCAGTGTCAACGTATTCTATAATAGTATTGTCCAAGGTTAAATTATCCAAGCCAGTTGTTACGAACGACTTTCTATTAATAACTATACATTTCGACTTCTTAGGGTTAAGACATAAGCCGTTCATTGAGGCCCACGCACCAATATTATTTAAGTCATATTTTATGTTATCTATACATGAATTGATACGATCACTAGGGCAACACAAATACAATTGGACGTCATCAGCATAAATATGAGCTTTAGAATAGTTTAGAATATTACCACGAAATTCCAACAAAGTTGACACACATACACATCAGCAAAAACAAAATATGGAAAAACAATTCAACGAAAAATATGGCGCTAAGAATTCCGAATTTGTAGCACAACAACCGGTTTACGTCACGATATACTCCAACAACAAGTTTGACTGGACACCGGCGCAAGTCATAGAAAGAGTTGGATCCGTTATGTATAACTTGAGATTGAGCAACGGAAGAGTCATAAAAGCACACGCAAACCAAATCCGCAAACGTGCCAAGGAAGACATTCAGATAGAAGATTCGAAAGATAAGTTCACACTAACCGAAGCATTTGGTCTCCATGAAGTCGGACCACAAAAACAAGGTGGTGAAACTGAGGCTACTAGGAGTCCTTTGAGGGCACCTTCACCACAACCTCAACCAGCAAGAGTGGTCGATTCAGTACCATATGAAACACCTAGAAGGACGTCACGTCAACGTAAACCTGTAAAAAGATACTCACCGAATTGAAACGTTGAGGAGGGAATCATTATTCAACAGGGGAGGTGTTGGATGTAAATGCAACCCTTCACGATGACATACATATATATAGGTAGAAATTAGAGTTTTGACAGATGATTGTCACTATTAGCTGAACACGTGAATTGAGATATACTTAAATTAAATTGTAATAATAGTCTTTTAGTATTTTGATAAATAAATGAATTGATTTACTAGCAGCATACATAACAGACTCTATGCTGGCAACAAAGCCAAATAAATAGAAAATGAGAGCGAAAAAATGAGAGTAAAACGAAGTCTCAAATCAAGCCGTCTTTGCTGATCTGGGTAGCTGATTGGAACGCACTATTATACTCAAGCAGGTTTATGTGTTGGTCACCAATAATCGGATCGTTAGCGTCGATAAGTTTGCAACTTCCGGAATGTTTCAGCTTAACTTGTAACGGTTAATCTGTACAATTCATAGTTCCACGTTTTCTGATTTACTCTAATTTTTTTAAATGTATGCTTGCGATATGGCCGAACTTTGTACAACGAGTGGACTTTGTAATCTGTGTCAAAAGAAAGCTGATTTTTTTTGCCAGCGCTGTATGGATTTCTACTGCTCACCCCATTGCCAAAGAAAAGATTGGCAGCGGCATCGCTATATCTGTTTTGCTATGCCTGGGTTATTGCCTGCATCACCCTTGGTAATAGAACCTTCAATAATATCTAATAATAAATTTTCATCACAACATATGGACGGTGACATAGTGGTATGCACTTCTAAGGAAAAGTTATCGGCATCTGGACTGTCGAATGTCTTAAAAAAATGCGAGGAGGAAGATAAAAATCTAACTAAAGTCAAAAGATCCGAAACCGTTATATTGCTGGGGTTTATATCATCTAATGTGTGCATTGTTCGACCTATAAAGGAATCCGATGTTTATATGGATACTATGAAGAAAATAGATAACCGTGGAAGGCGAGCTCCACAATTTAATAATATGCCATCAGTTCCGGGTGAGGCCCTTTCAATGTTGAATGGTGTAATGAGTAGGGTCGAGATTTTATCCATTCAGGAGGAGAATCGTGTAAAAGTGTTATTTTACGATTATGGAGTTGCCGCAATTGTAGATATATGTGATCTCCGAGTTGCTCTGGACGATATTTTGAACTTGCCACGTTTTTCCACATCGGTAAACCTTCACAACGTTAAAAAGTTTTTGCCGGATGAAAGTTTTCTTAAGATATTCGAAGGCGTAGAATGCCAAATGCGCAGTTGTATTACAGCTAATGGAGAGGTAGAAGTTGAACTTGTTTCCATTGATGGGAAAATGCGTATTAATGAAGAAATGCAAAACTATTATTCAAATATAAACCATGCAAAAGTTTCCAAATGTAAAAGTGATACTGTGAAACTACTTGAAACAGACGCTACCGCTGTAGTAGTTGAACCTAAAGAAGACCTACTTGTCGATTTGTCTCAAGATTTACCTTTCCGGAGTAATGAGCAGCCAATTTTGAAACCAATAATATCTAACTGTATGGGAGACTTTGAAAAGAAACCTCTTATGACGCCACCGTTTGACATTTATGTTTTTAAGTCGGACATGACGAACTTCAAAGTCGTTATTTTGGACACATCGGCTCTAAGTTACGGATATATTGGATGCATAGCTGACACAGACCTGAAATATCTGGTCACTATCCAGGAATACTTAGCTAAATATAAAGATAAAGAACAATTTTATAAACCAAAACTGCATGAATATTGCTTAGCGAGATTTGAAAATGAGTGGTATAGAGCCAGAGTTGTGAAAGTAATTGACCAGGCACGTTACGCAGTTGTCTACTTAGATTTTACGAACGAGAGCATACTGACTTCTGCAGACATTCGTCGCTATCCCGAAGACTTAAATGGACCTTGTCGTACAAACCTCTGTTTGATTGATGGTTTGCCCAAGTCACTAAAATCTGAGCATATTCATTTCCTCAAAAAAGAGATAACTACAGAGAGCAAACTCTTAGTCGATAGCGTAAAAGAAGTTGTACAACAAATAGTTGTAATTCAGTGTGGCAATGTTATTAAAAAAATGAATTCTCTTGGCCTTATATAAAACCTATCTATGTTTATATTTCAAAAATTTACCAGTGAAATAAGAAATAAATAAATGTAACGACAAATAACTACTAGTACTACTTTGCCGTAATTCTTTGCGACCGTACGTAACTGCCAATACACGTCCAAAAATATCGTGAGGGGTATCAAAAGACGCGTTTAGGGCCCGCCTTCGGAAAACAAATATTTTTAGTAGTTTGCGAGATATTTGCGGTAATTCTTTATGACCGTTCGTGCTAGGTTAAGCCGAAACACCAAGGTAACGCCCGACACTTAGGCCTCCAGTAGGCCCTTTGTGATACCCTATACGGACTGAAAAACAAGAGAATCTTTTCCTTGTCTATAAAGGTGATCGAACCACTCGTGGAGACAATAAATTTAGCTAGAGCCTTGACCTCACATCTAGAGACTTCAGAAAGGTCTACTAGAAATGGTTAAGACTAACCGCCGCCTGCCAAGTGCTAACACTCCTCGATACATCTACAACTGCGATACCGTGAGTGCCAATTAGGCAGTGCCTCGTTAGAACAATTATCAGTTATGCTACCTTAGGTTCGTTTAGGGTAAGAAGCTCCTTAGTGCGCCCTATATCATATCAGGTTAGCCTGGATGTCTCGCAAGTTGAGATTGCCGACCATTTTTCATTTGCAGATCTTATAGGAGCTTAAAAGAGGCCATATGTATACCTATCGAGCCATTTTTTTTTATTTTTTACTTATTACGGTTTTCAAGACCTAATTCAAATAAAGTTAACATTAAATTTCATTCTACATTTAGGGTTTTACAATAGTAAAATAGTTTTTCTTTAAATTTATAAATATCACATTCTTTTATCGAGTTTTTTAGTTCATTGTACATTTTGTATTCTATATACTCTAGTGTTTTCTTTTCGAACTCAGTTCTTACTCTAGGCAGTCTTATATAGGTGCAACTTCTAGTTGCATTATTGTGAGTCTCATTATTGTAATGCATTCTACTACTTAAATAATTCGGTAAATTTCCTAACTTTACAATATGTATAAATTTCATTGTAAAAAAACTAATGCATTGTTTTATACTGAACCAATTGAACATGTTAAGCATAGTAATCTTTGGTGTTGTTGTTGTTGTAGCGCTACTAGCCCTACCTAGGCAGTCAGTATCTTACCCAGTAGTATCATCAAACTCTTCTAACGGAAGTCCTAGAAACCTAGCGGCTTCTACAGGGGCGGACCGGAGGGATATGGGTGTTAGAAGAGTAGGCTCAGCTGAGCAGACGAAAAGGTGGTTAGTATTATGGGGGGACAAGCCACGTGCCGGACAAACATTAGGCAAGTCAGGGTTCAGTCTGGATAGGTAAGAGTTTAACCTATTACAATATACAGACCGGAGCTGGGCCAGCATCACTCTAGTCTCCCTAGGCAGCCCGCGCTCCTGGTGTTGTTGTTTTAACAACAAAATCACTCCCCGAAGGTTTTGGGGAGTGTTGTCGAAATAACAGTCCTTGGCCGGATATGAATCCGGTACGCTCCGGTACTCCCTTGCGGTACTGCACGACTGTCGTGGGAGCCATTTGGTATGACCAGTGCAACCTTCTAGGTCATGTCATCCCTCCTTCCGAAAGGAAAGAGAAGATGGGTAATGAGAGGTGGGAGGCATCATATCCGTAGATCAACCATCGAGTTGCACATCATTACCTTTGTGCATATTGGTCGCCTCTTACGACCGGTATGCCTACCGCGGGCATATTCTAAGCCCCAACCCGCGCTCCTCTTCGGCAACGGGTGGAGTTGTTGCCTGAAGAACGGCGTTCGCTGGGATAGAGCTGACATAGGAATTTACCGAATCGGTGTGGATAAGGGTGAGGGCCTGCCGGTGCACCTTAGGATCCAACGGCGTGGAAATCATGCAGGGCATGTGTTCGGTATGGTGGGGTTCAGTCTGGACAGATAGAAGTTCAGCCTATTGCAATATCCAGACCTAAGTTGTGCCAGCATGACTCTAGTCTCCCTCGGAAGAACACGTTCCGGATCTCATCATAATGCTTTCGGAGATGTTTCCTTATGTCTCTGGGGGGCGGAGTTTCATCCAATAGTTGTCGATTTGGATGGCTGGGTCTATGACAGCTCAGAAGGAACTGCCTACTTAAAAGTTCCGCATGATCGCGAATGTTGAGCATTTTAGCCTCCTGCTGAAGGTGAGACTCAGGTGACATAAGCAAACAGCCCGTCGCAGTTCTGATTCCGGTGTTTTGGCAGACCTGCAATTTCCTCCAGTTGGTGTCGTGAAAGTTTGGAGACCATATGGGCGCAGCATAATCAATAACCGGTCGGCTAATAGCCTTATAGGTGGCCAGCAACGTTTCTTTGTCTTTGCCCGAGTGTCAGGTTCCGCTCTGTGAAGAAGCTGGAAAGATCGCGCAAGTAGTAGTTCAGTCTTGTACATAGTTCGTCCGTGGAAGGTCCATTGCCCGTGGCCATCACGGTGCAGTCGTCAGCGTACGAAACGATGGAGACCCCCTCTGGTCGGGGAGGCAGGCTCGAGATGTAGAAGTTAAACAGAAGGGGTGAAAGGACACCATCCTGCGGAACCGCTTGTCTAATTCTTCTAGGTCTACATTTCTCGTTTCGAAACTTCACTGACGCCAGCCGACCGTTGAAATAGTTGGCGGACCATCGTTTTAGGCTGGCAGGAAGCGGTGTCTCCTCCAGGTCTTTAAGGAGTGTGGCATGGTTGTCTGTGTCGAAGGCTTTCGACAGGTCGAGTGCCACGAAAACCGTCCTGTGGTTTGGTTGGTGTTGGTTCAAACCGAAGTTAATCTGCGTCGTGATGGCATTTAATGCCGATATTGTGCTATGATTTTTCCGGAAGCCATGTTGATGATTGGCCAGCTGCAGGTTTGCAGTATAGTATGGGAGCATCCTACACACTAAACGGCGCGCCCTTGGAGCGTATCTCTGAGGTGGTTGATCTGGGTGTCCTATTTGATCATAAGCTGAGTTTTAATATGCACATCTTATCGATCACGAACAAGGCCATGGGTGTGCTTGGATTTGTTAAAAGGTGGGCTAAAGAATTTGATGACCCGTACCTCACGAAAGTCCTTTACACATCGCTGGTGCGCCCAATACTTGAGTATTGTTCATGTGTCTGGTGCCCCGTGTACCGAGAGCATATAACGCGGATTGAGTCAGTACAAAAGCAATTTTTGATATTTGCCTTGCGTTGTTTCCCCTGGAACCCAGATATACACCTGCCTCCATATAGTAATAGGTTTCTCCTCATTAGTTTACCTACCCTAGAAAATCGCAGAACCTTATTAGGGGTAATGTTCCTCCATAAGCTGATTATCGGCCAAATTGACTCAACTGATCTTGTTAGTCGGCTAAATTTCGCCGTTCCTGCTAGGACGTCGAGGCACTTTGTACCATTTCAAATACCCATTTATCGTCAAAACTTTGCCAGAAACAATCCTCTGAATGTCTGGTGTTTACACTACAACAAATTATATAGTTGTATCAGCTTCGAATGTTCTGTTGGCCATTTATCTAAAGCAATACTTGATTTCCTTACCGTCCGCCGATAAACAATAAAGGATTCACCCGCTACACCTACTAATAGCCATACCGTCCAAGTTATTTAATACAATCTAAGTAGTTGATGAAAGAGAGGGTGGATTGGAGACACGGCCTCTCCAACCACCAGTTTTTTCTCAGATTCCTTAGAATACACTCAACCTGAGCAATTAAATCAACCGAACGAGAAGGTGGATTGGAGACTCGGCCTCTTCAACCATCCAGTAGTTTCTTCAGACTTCTTCGTGCAACTTTAATGGATATATTGTTTGACTGTGAGGGTGGATTGGAGACACGGCCTCTTCAACCACTCAGCCTCAAACTTATAATTCGTCCGAACGAGAGGGTGGATTGGAGACACGGCCTCTTCAACCATCCAGTTAGCCGCATAAATGAAAAATAATATCTTAAAAGTAAAATTCTTGCTTTTCTCAGTTCTGTAAATTCTCTTATACATTTTATATACATATGTATTTGTATTCACTATTGTAATATTGTTTTGTAAACCATGTTGATATTTCTACAGCCGACCCCTGTTTTTAGCGTCGACTTAAAATAAATAAATAAATAGCCTCTAACAACTTCACTACCGGCGAGAGGAGAGATATCGGACGACAAGAATCTCCTTGATTCGCCGGCTTCCCAGGTTTTAGGAGGGGGACCACAGTCGCGTGCTTCCAGATATCTGGTATAACGAATGTGGTCAGTGAAAGGTTCAATAGAGCCGCCAAGTACTTGTGCCCCTCGTGGCCGAGGTGTTTCAGCATCTGCATTGCAATTCCGTCGGGTTCGAGTGATCTAGAAGGTTTCGCATTCCTTATAGCTTCCTTAACCTCTTCGACAGAGACGACAATGGGCGCGGCTGTGTGTTTGTGTTTGTGCGCATGCCGAATGGCTTTTCTCTTAGCCCTATCTGCAGGAAAATGGAGTATAAATTGCCGGCAAAATGATCTCGCGCATTTCCTGGGGTCCGATTTGACGCTGTTGCCGAAAGCAACAAGAGTCTCACTTGGTCACGTTCTCTTGCCATTGCCGCTGCTTCCGCAGGGAAATTTGGCCGAATTTCCGAGATTCTGCCAGCAGGGATGAAGCGGCCGGAGTCTGAATCGATGACTTTGCGAAACTCGTTTCACCTTTGCGTACGTCCGTCGGTGTGGGTAAGTCACAAAGGAGTGCTCTGTAAAGTCCGTGAAGCGGTCCCAGTCCGATTTACTAAAGTTAATGCACGTTCGTTTTTCTGTCGTTATGAAGTCGGACGGTCGTTCCAATTTGGCCTACGACCGCCATAAGTACTATGAGAAGCGTCATCTGAAATAGTGATAAGAAACTGTGTGTTATCTTGCAAAACAGTTATTTTAATTTTATTAATTTACACCTACAAAAAGTGTGGTAACTCTGTTCGAAGACGCCCCCCCCCCCGGGTTGGGGCCTAGAATATGCCCGCGGTAGGCATACCGGTCGTAAGAGGCGACCAATATGCACAAAGGTTGTTATGGACAGGCGTCAAAATGGAGCAGTAAGGAAGGCGGTCGGCATGATATCATGTCGCACTGTGGCTAGTCATGTCGGCTGGGGTGGGCTCTTGCCAACCTTACCGTCCTGCGCCATAAACAGAGAAAAGGTCATATCATGCCTTTTAAACGCGGGGAAAAACGCAAAAACCGCGTCAAAATAACGTTTAAAACAACATCCGGTTCAACCCGGATGCCACGGACAGACCGTTGACAGTTCAAATTCAAAAATTCAAAAAAAATTCAAAAAAAAAATAAACGGGGAGAACAAAATATTAAAAATTAACCGAAAAACTAAAGCAAAACTGGCAAATCAAATAAATATTTAAACAAAACGAATGGCAAAACTAAAACCCAAAAAAAAAACCCTGAAAAATCAAACGAATCGGAAACGACCGATTACCATAGCTGAAAAGAAATAAACAAACAATAAATCAAGAAATGAGGCCGAACATAAAGGGGGCGCCGCGGGTGTTGTTGCGACCCACCCTCATCCATGGCCATCGATGCACCTAATCTCGATGGCCCCTTACCTAAAAACCTACTGCCTTCTAATTAAATCGGAACGCCAGCACTCCCATTTTTAGTTAACAAATTTATTCAATCTTCATTTCTTAAACCTAATTTTTTTTTTAAACAATTATTTAAATTAATTTTTAGTTTTTAGTTTATTTACTTCAATCTTCTTCTTCTTCCCTTTCTTTTTCTTCGTTTTGCTTATAATGACAACCCTATCCTATCCTTTTTTTTTCTTTTCTTTGTTTACATTCCTATTTAACTTTGTGTTTTAATCAAAGTTGTACTAATGTAGTTTAAACCTTTTTTTTGTTCTTATTTTTTTTTTATAAATTACATTCCTATTCTATCTTTTCTTTTCTTTCTACTATAGCTAACTTGCTTATTTAAGTATTTTGGTTTAGTTTGCTTATTTCTATTATTTCATTGTTACATCGTTATTTCGTTATTTATTTATTATTGTTATTTTAACCATTATTTATTATTATGTTATTTTATTGGCGGCCTTTAATTTGTTAATAAGTGTAGTTGGTTTAATTATTTATTTATGCATTTGATTAAAATGTATTTGTAGGTATTTATTTTTATGTATTTAATGAAATTTATTTTATTTTATGTATTTCATTTTATTTTTATTTTATGTATTTAATTTTATTTTATTTTATGTATTTTGGTTCTGTTTTAGTTTATGTATTTTATGTTATCTAATGTATTTTATTTTATTTATTTTATTTCATCTTATTTTATTTTAAGATATTTTTAATTATATTTTATTTTCTATAATTTCACTCTATTTTATCAAATGTATTGTTTTTAATTCTATTTTATAAAATTTGTTCCTTACTTATATCATATTTTCCCTATCTCCTATTCTATAATTTAGTAAGTTTAACTTTTTTATTTTGTTTATAGTAAAATTTCTTTTCTTACTTTAGTTAAGCCTATCAATTTAGTTTATTTAAGCTCTACTCTAACCTTTCTTTTGTTTACTATTTTATAATTTTTAAAATATACATGATTTTTTTAAAAAAAATTTTTTTTTTTTTTTTTTTAATATAGATCTATGTATGTTCGTGCATAACTAACAGCTGGTATTTGAATGAAAAAAAAAATTCTTATTTCTTTACAAATACATAATGTAGGTCTAAATTAGAAAGATCTCACCCGGTTGTTGCAGTAGGCCGTTGGTGGGGCGCTACTGTTGTTGTTGTTGGTACTATTTGTGCGGCGGGCCTATAATAGGGCGGCCCTCGCTGTTGTTGTTCTGGTGTATATATGCAGCGGGCCTACATTAGGGCGGCCCCTGCAGTTGTCACGCTGGTATTGTTGTTGTTGTTACAGGTGGTTGTGCGGCGGGCCTATATGAGGTCGGCCCCCGCTGTTGTCAATGCTGGTTGTTGCCGGTGTTGTTATAGTTGGTGTTGTTATAGTTGGTGTTGTTTATGTTTGTGCGGCGGGCCTATAACAGGTCGGCCCCCGCTGTTGTCACTGCTGGTGGTTGTCGATGTTGTTACCGGTTGATGGTTTTGTGGTTGCCGGGGTTATCACCGGTTCTGTTGTTGTTACAGGTGTTTGTGCGGCGGGCCTATATGAGGTCGGCCCCCGCTGTTGTCACTGCAGGTGTTGTTGTAGTTGGGGTTGCAGTAGCCCGTTCACTTGGGCGCTACTGTTGTTGTTGTTGTTGCCGGTTGGACGGCGGGCCTATAAGAGGTCGGCCCCCGTTATCGTCACGGCTGGTGGTTACGCTGGTTGTTGGTGTTGGGCGGCGGCCTATATGAGGGCGGCCCCGCTGTTATGCTGGTAGTTACGCTGGTTCAGTGCGTTGGGCCTATATGAGGTCGGCCCCCGCTGTTGTCGTTGCCGGTTTTTGTGACCGGTTGCTACTGGTGGTTCAATACGGTGGGCCTATGAGAGGTCGGCCCCCGCTGTTGTTATTGCTGGTGTTTGTGGTGGTCACTGCTGGTTGTTGTGACCGGTTGCTGATGTTTGTACGGTGGGCCTATATGAGGTCGGCCCCCGCTATCGTCACTTCTGGTGGTTATAGTTGTTGCCGTGGCACGCGCGCTTGTGGTGTGCGCGATGGTGAATGCTAGTAGTGTTGCGATGGCGGCGCGCTGTTGTTTGATTGGTCGTGCGCGATGATGGTGCGCTGTTACAATGGTGGCGCGCGATGATGGTGCGCTGTTATAGTGGCGCGCACGATGGTGGAGCGCTATTGTACAGGCGCGCGCGATGGTGATGCTATGCTAGCGCGCGCAATGGTGGCGCTGAATGGTCGCGCTGTTGTAGAGGCTCGCGCGATGGTGGAGCGCTACAAGCGCGCGCAACGATGTTGCGCAATTAAGGTGGGGCGTCAAAGGGTAGCGCGTGGCGGTGGTAGCGCGCGCAATGATGGTGCGCGAGGTGGGCGCGTGGCTATGGTACTGCGTGATGGTGGTACGTGATGTTGGCGCTGTTTTGGTGGTGCGTGATCGTAGTGGCTTTCTGGAAAATTCTGAAAAGAGATTTTAAGAAAAATTAAATCAAACATAGGAGATAAATAAATAATGTTATGGAACTTGCTTCTATTTAAGAGATATTTATGAAATGAAATAAAAGTGATTTTTATAAACATAAAATATGGCCTAATAATGACTATGTTGACACAGGTTTCTGTATACCGAAGGAATGTTTCGCTTTCGCGTATTCGGACAGCGCCAGTGGCCGGAAACTATGTCCATGTTTTGGGATTAATAGGCAAATCCTCAAAAGGAAATGTTTTCAAATAGCAACACTAATGGAAATATACATGTTTTCTGAGTGTCCTTGGAAAATTTGGGTTGTACCCGGCAAAATTACAGGTTTTTGTAAAAGAAAATAGTGGGAACTGTTTAGGAAAATAAGTGCCAAACAAGTATTTATTAACATATTACAAAAGAATTAGTAATATCTGTTTGAAATATAATAAACTAAAACAAAAGTGTCCGGATACTAAATTTGACTGTCCGGAAACTAGAACAAATCTAACCTTTTTGGATTTTTAATTTAATAATACTAAGAACGTTATAAATTTAAATTATACATGCGTCATATTATTTAGAAATGTCTTTATTTTTATAAACAATTTAACTTTTCGCGGCAGCGTATATAGTGAGAAATTGAGTGTAAGTCAAAGATGAGAAAAACGCTAAGTGTCCGGATTTTATGTCAATGTTTTGGGATTAATAGGCAAATCCCCAAAAAAAATATTTTCAATGGGTACTCACCTGGCTTTATTGTAAATGGGATCCTATACTGCTTAATTTTTGTTGTCGACCGCACACACCGACGAGCCGCCAGCATCGAGTTATTATATATTTTATATACACACTATTTCACTTTTAAAATACACAAAACTGCACTTTTGTGCCAAATTCTTGCCTTACTATGGCAGCTTGAATTTCACTTAAAGTTTTTCTAGTTTAGGGTTTTTTTCCCTTTTTCTTATTTGTCACGGGCACGACCGACTCGCTCAATTTCATAACACATTTTGAATGTCAGTGAATGCCGGCGAGGCCATTAGGGTATCGAGAAAAATTTTAAGCGATGGCGACTGCGCACTGGAAAAATTCCGCTATCCTGCTCGAGGTGGCGTGATCGTTGCCACTCCGATTGGTGGTTGCCATCAGGGCTCGGACTTTTGTTACTATTTTAGCTACTTTTTTGTACTGCCAAATTTGGTAAAAGTACAGTCCGGTTTCCGAAACAAAAAAAGAGCACAACATGTTATTAAATTTAAAGTAGGAGATACGATTTTACTTCCTGATAGCAGATTTTAAGAGATTTGACCCGTAGAAATTGTTTAAAATTGAAAGTTCGGTGATTACACTTTCTACACAGTCTTTAAAAAAAGGAATTTAGTACTTTTACTCTTGCTACTATTTTGTTCTTTAGTTAGTTTTATTAAAGGTGAATTTTTCGTATGGAACAAAAGTTGAAATTACAGAAGGTTAAAAATTAATAATTATCTTACGGAAAAGTTTGAAGTCAGGGAGAAATTTAACTTATCAACAAAAAATCATATTATGGTACTATTAAATGGCATAAAGCGTAGTAGATTTTAGTAAAGTGGATTGAGTATTGAATTTACTACAATTTTAATTAAGTCCGAACCCTAAAGGCACGCTTTCGTTGGCGCGCGAAAAAAGGAAGGTTCTAGAACTTGTGTTTGGTGCGTTCCCGTGGTGGTCCGCGGAACCCGACGTGACTAGGTTTTAGGATAGGAGACACATGAAACTCCTTGTCCGACCCTGCCATGGATAATACTATAATACACGAATATTGACGCCGTTAAAATGGTTAAACTCCCACCTTACAAATGCTTTTTACCAATTACTAATACTTATTGTCCACTTTGGTTGCACCTTGTTTTGGCGATATGATGAGTTATCCATCGAGTCAAGGTCAGGAATCAGGACGGGTTTCCATGTGTCTCCCACCCCACTAATTGATGAATTAATGTAAGTTACCCAGTGATATACGTTAATTTCACCTACAAGAAATAAATGATATTTACTTATGTCAAATGCCCATTTAATTCACTGTCATTTTTCGGGCAATCTGGTTTACCCTACTTTTTTTATTTCTGGCCACACCGAGAACACACTAACCACTTGTTTGTCTGGAAATTACAAATTCCGTTATTGGTGCCTTTTTCCATTTTATGGAACATTTGGTGCTGCCACCTCGGCAAAAATCACGCCACTTCCCAGAATCTATCGACTTATGTCAAACCGCAGTGTGAACCTAAACTGTCACCTATCCAACCGCAGTGAGTCATACCAATCAAACTCAATAAAAGAAAAATGACTATAAGTTGGAAGTAGACCATAACAAACCTGCTTCGCTTCGAAGACCGGTCAATGAAGCGAACAGGAAAAAGGTATACTTGCAAGAAAGCCATTTCGAAATAAAAAAAAGAAACGCGGGGCACGACTCACCCCTAGATAAGAGTCTCTAGTTCTACCACAAACTAGCCGGGCACAGAAGATCCGCCAGTAAGGAGATAAATTTGAAGTATTTTGTTTCGTAGTTCAAAACGCATTGCGGCGAAGGGAAGTTTTTATAGTGGTTTGGCCCCCACAGAAGTTAGGCTTGAGAAAAACGGAGAATTTAATTTTGTTTCTTAGTTACCATGCTTCGCGGCGGTAGACATTTGTTATTGGAGAACTCGTCAAAACTCCGAAAGAGATAGTTCCAGTGGTTTCACCCCCACGGAGGGTTAAAGAAAAAGTACCGGAGAAGCGGGTTTCATATTCGATAAGTATTCATCCGGTAGACATTTTGATTATGGAGAACTCGTCAAAACTCCGAAAGACAACCCGGTTATCAGGATTGCCAGGTTATCCACTGCTCCCTGTGGAAGCACATGTGGACTCCCTTCTGGGTCAATGCTCGGGGAGAGTACTGGGCGAGTTGTCCCCGACTGCCAAAACGCCCAGATGGAAATGTAAGGTTGAGAAAAAAAATAATAAAAAAAATGTCAAAATTCTGGTTATTGGGGACGAATATCCGAAGCATGGAAACGCCCTATCAATTTTCCCGTCAGATCTTCCAAGTCAGATCTTCCAAGTCATAACGCATAGCCTATTTTTCGACGGACTCGACACTTAAGATACTTCGGCAAGAATTTGGCGTTTATGCCTTGTTTAAAGTTACTCAAGGCAAAATTTTTCCTAAAAACCTCCTGACCTTCCCTATAGTTCACTAGTCTAGAGCGTTTGTTATATACTCTTACTGTCCTATCTTTTGCTGCATCTAAATTTCTACGAATTTTCTCGCGAATGTTTGACAATTTATCAGCCCTAGCTACTATTGGGATTTCATCTTGCGCCAGAGCGCCGAGTTTATCTAATATGTTGTATGCCGATGCGTGCTGAATCATGTTCTGACCGTATAATGCAAAGTATGGAGAGCACTGAATTGAGGTATGAAAGTCACTTCTTAAAACTGAAAGTATTTCGGGTATATGTCTATCCCAGTCAGTATGATCCTGTTTATCCTTCAGAAAAACTCTTATTTTTGAAACAATCTCCCTATTTACGCGCTCCGATGCGTTAGCCTGCGGTGAGTATAGCCCTGTCTTAATATGGGTTACCCCGTAATTCTCTAAAAATTGCTTCATATCCTTCGAGATAAACTGTTTACCGTTGTCGCTGTGGATATACTGAGGGACCCCTACAGTTGGAAAAATTTCAGAAGTGAAGTAATTCATAACGTTCACCGTCGTCGCTCTCTGCATGGGCTTCAACCAAACATACTTTGAAAAATGGTCCAATAAAATGAAAAGGAATTGATTTCGACGCTTCGATCTCGGATATGGCCCCAGGAAATCGCAGTAGAACCGCTGAAATGGTCTTTCCGAAGTAAAAGTATTCGCTATGGGTGGCCTGGCTTGTTGATTTGTTGCTTTTACCGCTTTGCAAATGTCGCACTTGCGTACATACTCCCGGACGTCCTTAGCTTGGCTTGGCCAGAAGTATTTCTGCCGAACGCGCTCCAAAGTTTTCTGCCACCCTCCGTGGTAGCTCCTGTTCGCATCGTGCGCAAGTCGTATTGCCTCCTTCATCAAACCAGTCGGTAACCATAACCGCCATAGCGAATGCTCCTCATCCTCTACACCCTTACGAAATTTAACCCTTTTGAAAACTACGCCCTCGTTTACACGTAAATCCGGTAGTGCCTCTTTGTTATCTAAAATGGTTCGGACTAGATCCGAGTATGCGGCACTTGCAAATTCTGGCGACTCTAAATCTATTTCGTGAGGTGTGTTCGGATAGGTCAGCGCGTCTACATCGAAGCGCGATAAAGCATCCGGTACAATATTCAGGGTTCCCTTGCGATGTTCCATTCTAAAGTCATATCTCTGAAGCAGAAGCGACCACCTAGCCAATCTACCACTCAAATCCTTTTGAGTCATCAACCACTTGAGGCTCGAATGGTCTGTAATAATACGAAATGGCAGACCCTCAATGTATGGACGAAAGCGTTTGACACTGACTATGGCTGCTAGGCATTCCAGCTCGGTCACGGTATAATTGCGCTGCGCATTGTTAAGCTTTTTTGAAACAAACGCTATTGGATGCTCAGCGCCCTCGTCGTCGACCTGGAATAGCACACCACCCACACCTATTTTGGACGCATCGCACTGAATAACAAATTCTTTCGAGAAATCGGGTTGGGCCAGGACAGGAGCGGAGCTCAAGGCTACCTTCAGCTTTTCGAAAGCCTCTATTGCCTCAGGGGTAAGTTTGAATGGACCTAGCTTTTTCCGAAGGCAATCGGTCAAAGGGCCTGCTAAATCAGCAAAATTTGTAATAAACGCCCTATACCAATTCGCCATACCTACAAACCTACGCACCTGCCTCGGAGACTTCGGGATCGGAAAACTTTTAACTGCTTCTATCTTCCCTGGGTCTACCTTCAAGCATCCGCTACCTATCAAGTACCCTAAATATCGAATTTCCTTCTGACAAAATTTGCTCTTCTTTACGTTAATGGTGAGGCCCGCGTCCCTCAAACACTTTGCTACCTCTGCCAACAAGCTCAAGTGGTCCTCAAAGTTGGTGCTGCATACCATCAGGTCATCCAAGTAAACAAAGACGTTCTCACGCAACCGCGAAGGATTGGCCTTGTCCATTAACCTGCTCATCGTCTGCGGCCCGTTGCATAACCCAAATGGCATCACTTTGAAGTGGTAGAGAGGCTTCCCCGGAACTGCGAACGCCGTCTTTTCCTTCGATGATTCCGTCAATTTGATTTGGAAAAACGCGTCCTTCAGGTCGATACCACTGATGAAGTGGGTATCCTTCAACCTACTCAATAGCCCATTAATATGCGGCAACGGGTATGAGTCCTTTTTAGTAACCGCGTTGACTTTTCTGGAATCAATACAAAGCCGGACCTTCCCTGGTTTCCGGACCAACACCACAGGACTACACCACGGCGAGTTCGATTCCTCGATAACCCCCATTTCGAGCAGCCTATCTATCTCACTAAAAGCTTCGGCTTGCCTCGGTGGCGAAAGAGGGAAATGCTTGCTCTTTATTGGAACCGCGTCGCCCGTGTCAATATGATGTTCGACTAGCTTTGTTTGACCCAGACCTAACTTCTCAAATGACGGAAACGTCTCTACTACGTTCTGCAGCTCGACCTTCTGCTTTGTTGTTAAATCATGGAAATTATGTTCTTGTTCCTTCTCTTCGCTAATCTCTAGACATGCTACACTGGGAAAAATATCCGGCGCTAACGCGAAAGCTCTCCAAAAATCAACTCCGAAATACGCTTCTTGAAGAAGCGAAGGAACAAGGTAGAAACGTATGGTTTTGGTAATGTTTTTGAAAGTCACAGGTAAGGAAACAGAACCTAGTATTTTCTGCTTGGCGCCACCCGCCGTGTATACAAAAGCCTGTAGTGGGTGGTATTTAAGCCCAATCGAATCCAAAAACTCTTCACAGTCCTTCCCAAGTATAGAGACATTAGCACCCGAGTCCAGTAGTCCTACTATAAAACTGTTTACTATTTTTATTCGCACCAGAGGCCTTTCATCCCCCGTGAGAACTAAGGTGGTGCTTTGCAAAAGTTTACGCTCCTGTACTCGATTATTATATCTCTTCCTACAGTTCAAAATATTATCTGATACACATGACGTTGGACTATTTTCGAAAATTCTTGACCTAACTAGCTCGTAACTGGTAACCCTCTGTTCCAAACTAGGTGAAAAATGCGCTTGACAAGCAACATCTCTGCTATGACTTTTCAAAATGTGAACTTGATTTGTAATATGAGCTGACGGCCCTGGACTATCTGCATCTGAACTATTGGAGCTATCTGAGCTATCAGGAAAAGTTACTAAAATGCTGGGTTGTTCCGTCGCAAGAGTGCCACTACTCCTCGAAAGTTCACCACTTCCATGGAACTTACTGTTCGCGATGGACCTACCACTTGGTTCAGCACTCGAGGCGACTCCTCGGGCACTGGCTGAAATGGGGGCTATGGCACCGAACGAGTCTCCCCCATCTTCTCGCTCGAATATTGGTTTCCCTGCCGGCGATGGTCCTTCGGACACTTTGGGGTATACACGCCCCTATGGCCGCACTTAAAGCAAAAAGGGTTCCTAATAGGTTCCTCGCAATAAATATATGAATGCCCCATGGCCTGACAATTCCAACACTGTATTCCTGAATAGTCCGGTTTCCTATTGCGCCGATACTCCAACGCCTCGATCTGCGGGTCAGCTTCGCAATCCTCGCCTTCCATCCTCCTATCCGGTGTCATAGCTCGAGCCTCATTAACATGTCTTCCGGTATAAGTTGTTCCCAGAATCTTGCTCTCCCTCAGCACTTGTTCTCCTTTTCGTGCTATATCGCGTAGGTCATGCAATGTCCTCGCCTCTGCGTTGAACAGCATAAGCTTCAAGCTACTGTTGACGTTCCGTTTTATTATGTCAATCAGTAGGGCTTCTGACATTGGTTCTCTAAGACGCGCGTTGAGTGCTACTATGTCAGTGTGGAACACATCGTATGACTCACTCAGCTTCTGCTTCCGCATTGAGATCTCCATCATGATCTCGTGGTCACTTTTCAATGTTCCAAACTCCCGCTTCAAAGAATAACACAAAAAAGGATAATTCGCGTTTGGGTTTTGCTTGGTGAACAGCCAGTACCATTCTTCAGCCCGCCCTGACAAAAATAAATGAAAGCTTGCCATAAGCTGGTCATCAGAACACTGAGTCCGCTCACATAAAGTGTCTAACTTAAACAAAAAATCCGCTACGCTCCCAGTTCCATCGAAGGAGACCTTCCACTCCTGTGGTTTCACCGCCATGTTGTTCGAAACGAAGTTGGCTTGGTTACTAACAAAGGTCTGGGCCCGGTTCCTTTCTTGCCTATTGGTGTCCCTAGTATAGGTCGCACCGCAATGCGACGATGTTACTGCAGCGTTAAGTAGGTCCATGTTTTCCCTGATCGTCCTCATTTCGTTACGCATCTCCTCCTGAGAAGTCCTGAACAGCTGATGTAGCACGTTCACCCACGAGTCTTCAGGAGGGGCCTCGACAATATTCCGTGGAGTATTCCTATCACCTAAAGTGTTAAGAGGTATAGATTTTTGTAGCAAAACTCCAGCTTCTTCCTGTATACCTGTCAACACGTTAGTGGAAGGGTCAAAAATATTATTATGATCTGCGGCCATGGACGAGTCAAGGATATTAGTACTAGCTGGTCTATCCATCTTATGGTTGGAAGCAGGGTTCAAAACTGTCCCGGTCGGATCTCCTCTACCCGGACTACCTACTGGAGAATGCATCACTAAAGGCCGATTTGTGGGCTGTTTTGGAAATGCCCCTCTACCCTGACCTCTAGGTTTACCCCCACTTCCTCGGTTAGTATTTCTAGTAGTCATGCGTTCAGCTGACTGTTCCATGTCTACTAGGAACTGTAAAAAAAAAATCGGTCAATAAAAAAAATTTTTAAGTATTGGTTTCGGTTACAAGGGGCGGTTGGACGGCACAAAGTCAAAATTCACCCTCCCTACCCTATAATACCGATGATTCGCGTAAAAAAAAGAAAGGCAATAATAATGTCTATCAAATCTTAAGTCGCTAATCGTAACGACTTTTCCGAAAAAAAAATATAATAAAGTTTTCAAAACAAGATATGTATATATACCTGTACAATATACGCTGAAAGAAAGTTTGATTAGTAAATATACGTTTGAAAGTCAAAATGCAATGAAATACGATATGTTGTTTGAAAAAAGATATTGGTATGTGTATTTAGATGTTCAATGGGAATGCTGACATCCCATCATTAGAAGGCATAGGTATAATGGAAAAAAAAATAAACATAAAACATTTGACAAGGACATATCCAGGTACACCTACCGCAATGCAGGGATGGTCTTAAGGACACCTCGCCCTGAGACATGTGGGTATACCATGGTGAAAATTTTGTTGTTGGTTTTTGCGATCTTTCTTGTTTTTACATATTTGTAAGTTTTTGCAAGCTTGAGATCAGAGAAACTATAATTCGTAATGAATTTTAATTGTCAGTTTTTGGGAAAAATTGATAATTGGAGAAAAATTACATTGTTAAATCACAGCGATGGATAGGATTACATGTTTCAGAGTTTCCAAGCTCATCATCAGATCCCTTTTCGGACACTGGGATGCGAACCAGTGTCTGCACCAAAGCCGCTGTTAGAAAATTCTAACATCTAAGGTATGATGCCCTGTGACGTCACAATGCACTTATCTCCACTTCAATTAATTCCCTTTTGTTTGTTTGTTCTTGCCAACAGTGAGCACACATTGTTGTTAGACCTTCGGTCATACGAACGAATGTGTGTGCTGGACTTTTTGTTTGTACATATTTATGTACGTAAACCCGTGCTACGGTTCTTAATATTTTGTTGTTGGTTTTTGCGATCTTTCTTGTTTTTACATATTTGTAAGTTTTTGCAAGCTTGAGATCAGAGAAACAATAATTCGTAATGAATTTTAATTGTCAGTTTTTGGGAAAAATTGATAATTGGAGAAAAATTACATTGTTAAATCACAGCGATGGATAGGATTACATGTTTCAGAGTTTCCAAGCTCATCATCAGATCCCTTTTCGGACACTGGGATGCGAACCAGTGTCTGCACCAAAGCCGCTGTTAGAAAATTCTAACATCTAAGGTATGATGCCCTGTGACGTCACAATGCACTTAAAATTTTGAAAAAAAGTTAAACTTATTTGGACTACAGTACTCCCGACCGCAATGCAGGGGCTGCTAAAGGCTGCCACCTGAGACTTGCCGAGGCACTGTAGACCGCAATTGACAAAAAGAAATCTGAAAATTTATTTTACTTTACACCTCTTCAGCTGCGCCGCAATGAAAGGATTCGGTTAGGTACCGAATTTCCCCAGACATGCGCAGTTGAAAAAGTTCAAACTTATTTGGACTCCAGCACTCCCGACCGAAATGCAGGGGCTGCTAAAGGCTGCCGCCTGAGACTTGCCGAGGTGCTGTAGACCGAAAATGACAAAAAAAACTGAAAATCTGTTCTACCCCTCCTCAGCTGCGCCGCAATGAAAGGATGCAGCTAGATGCCGCATTTCCCCAGACTTGCGCAGATGGGAAGGGGGTTATTCGGGTCCCCACTCCTCCTTCCGCAATGCAGGGGCTGCTGAAGGCTGCCACCTGAGACTGGTTAGATGAGTGGAGATACCTACAAAAGAAAAAAAAATGCATAAAAAAAAACAAAGACAAAACAAAACACACGTTCGGCAAACGAAAAGTTAAAAATCCCTAAAACTCTAAACCCCACTTAGCGGACATATTTATTTTTCCCGAAGCCGACATCGGACAACAGACCCGGGACAAAAAAAAATATGTATATTACAAAAAAACTAAGTGCGTTTAGCACTACCTCACCGGGTGAAATGCAAAACTTCCGGTGGACCTGACGTTAAGTCTCGTGGAGCCCTCAGCTACTGGACCCGAAGACCCATCCGGACAACTTGATCCCGTCGCAACGCAGGTGGCGGCTACTGGGCCTGCCTACCTGGGACATACGAGATGGTGAAACCTCACAACCTGACCTCAGGCCCCACGTTGGGCGCCATCTGTTATGGACACGCGTCAAAATGGAGCAGTAAGGAAGGCGGTCGGCATGATATCAATGTCGCACTGTGGCTAGTCATGTCGGCTGCGGTGGGCTCTTGCCAACCTTACCGTCCTGCGCCATAAACAGAGAAAAGGTCATATCATGCCTTTTAAACGCGGGGAAAAACGCAAAAACCGCGTCAAAATAACGTTTAAAACAACATCCGGTTCAACCCGGATGCCACGGACAGACCGTTGACAGTTCAAATTCAAAAATTCAAAAAAAATTAAAAAAAAAATAAACGGGGAGAACAAAATATTAAAAATTAACCGAAAAACTAAAGCAAAACTGGCAAATCAAATAAATATTTAAACAAAACGAATGACAAAACTAAAACCCAAAAAAAAACCCTGAAAAATCAAACGAATCGGAAACGACCGATTACCATAGCTGAAAAGAAATAAACAAACAATAAATCAAGAAATGAGGCCGACGCCCGGTGCTTGGCCCACCCTCATCCATGGCCATCGATGCACCTAATCTCGATGGCCCCTTACCTAAAAACCTACTGCCTTCTAATTAAATCGGAACGCCAGTACTCCCATTTTTAGTTAACAAATTTATTCAATCTTCACTTCTTAAACCTAATTTTTTTTTTAAACAATTATTTAAATTAATTTTTAGTTTTTAGTTTATTTACTTCAATCTTCTTCTTCTTCCCTTTCTTTTTCTTCTTTTTGCTTATAATGACAACCCTATCCTATCCTTTTTTTTTCTTTTCTTTGTTTACATTCCTATTTAACTTTGTGTTAGTTTTAATCAAAGTTGTACTAATGTAGTTTAAACCTTTTTTTTGTTCTTATTTTTTTTTTTATAAATTACATTCCTATTCTATCTTTTCTTTTCTTTCTACTATAGCTAACTTGCTTATTTAAGTATTTTGGTTTAGTTTGCTTATTTCTATTATTTCATTGTTACATCGTTATTTCGTTATTTATTTATTATTGTTATTTTAACCATTATTTATTATTATGTTATTTTATTGGCGGCCTTTAATTTGTTAATAAGTGTAGTTGGTTTAATTATTTATTTATGCATTTGATTAAAATGTATTTGTAGGTATTTATTTTTATGTATTTAATGAAATTTATTTTATTTTATGTATTTCATTTTATTTTTATTTTATGTATTTAATTTTATTTTATTTTATGTATTTTGGTTCTGTTTTAGTTTATGTATTTTATGTTATCTAATGTATTTTATTTTATTTATTTTATTTCATCTTATTTTATTTTAAGATATTTTTAATTATATTTTATTTTCTATAATTTCACTCTATTTTATCAAATGTATTGTTTTTAATTCTATTTTATAAAATTTGTTCCTTACTTATATCATATTTTCCCTATCTCCTATTCTATAATTTAGTAAGTTTAACTTTTTTATTTTGTTTATAGTAAAATTTCTTTTCTTACTTTAGTTAAGCCTATCAATTTAGTTTATTTAAGCTCTACTCTAACCTTTCTTTTGTTTACTATTTTATAATTTTTAAAATATACATGATTTTTTTAAAAATTTTTTTTTTTTTTTTTTTTTTTAATATAGATCTATGTATGTTCGTGCATAACTAACAGCTGGTATTTGAATGAAAAAAAAAAATTCTTATTTCTTTACAAATACATAATGTAGGTCTAAATTAGAAAGATCTCACCCGGTTGTTGCAGTAGGCCGTTGGTGGGGCGCTACTGTTGTTGTTGTTGGTACTATTTGTGCGGCGGGCCTATAATAGGGCGGCCCTCGCTGTTGTTGTTCTGGTGTATATATGCAGCGGGCCTACATTAGGGCGGCCCCTGCAGTTGTCACGCTGGTATTGTTGTTGTTGTTACAGGTGGTTGTGCGGCGGGCCTATATGAGGTCGGCCCCCGCTGTTGTCAATGCTGGTTGTTGCCGGTGTTGTTATAGTTGGTGTTGTTATAGTTGGTGTTGTTTATGTTTGTGCGGCGGGCCTATAACAGGTCGGCCCCCGCTGTTGTCACTGCTGGTGGTTGTCGATGTTGTTACCGGTTGATGGTTTTGTGGTTGCCGGGGTTATCACCGGTTCTGTTGTTGTTACAGGTGTTTGTGCGGCGGACCTATATGAGGTCGGCCCCCGCTGTTGTCACTGCAGGTGTTGTTGTAGTTGGGGTTGCAGTAGCCCGTTCACTTGGGCGCTACTGTTGTTGTTGTTGTTGCCGGTTGGACGGCGGGCCTATAAGAGGTCGGCCCCCGTTATCGTCACGGCTGGTGGTTACGCTGGTTGTTGGTGTTGGGCGGCGGCCTATATGAGGGCGGCCCCGCTGTTGTTATGCTGGTAGTTACGCTGGTTCAGTGCGTTGGGCCTATATGAGGTCGGCCCCCGCTGTTGTCGTTGCCGGTTTTTGTGACCGGTTGCTACTGGTGGTTCAATACGGTGGGCCTATGA
Source organism: Sphenella marginata (assembly GCA_951509765.1). Lineage (NCBI taxonomy): Eukaryota > Metazoa > Arthropoda > Insecta > Diptera > Tephritidae > Sphenella > Sphenella marginata. The sequence continues at coordinate 47,267,774 of OX608082.1, forward strand.
GAGGTCGGCCCCCGCTATTGTTATTGCTGGTGTTTGTGGTGGTCACTGCTGGTTGTTGTGACCGGTTGCTGATGTTTGTACGGTGGGCCTATATGAGGTCGGCCCCCGCTATCGTCACTTCTGGTGGTTATAGTTGTTGCCGTGGCACGCGCGCTTGTGGTGTGCGCGATGGTGAATGCTAGTAGTGTTGCGATGGCGGCGCGCTGTTGTTTGATTGGTCGTGCGCGATGATGGTGCGCTGTTACAATGGTGGCGCGCGATGATGGTGCGCTGTTATAGTGGCGCGCACGATGGTGATGCTATGCTAGCGCGCGCAGTGGTGGCGCTGAATGGTGGCGCTGAATGGTCGCGCTGTTGTAGAGGCTCGCGGAATGGTGGAGCGCTAGTAGCGCGCGCAACGATGTTGCGCAATTAAGGTGGGGCGTCAAAGGGTAGCGCGTGGCGGTGGTAGCGCGCGCATGATGGTGCGCGAGGTGGGCGCGTGGCTATGGTAGTGCGTGATGGTGGTACGTGATGTTGGCGCTGTTTTGGTGGTGCGTGATCGTAGTGGCTTTCTGGAAAATTCTGAAAAGAGATTTTAAGAAAAATTAAATCAAACATAGGAGATAAATAAATAATGTTATGGAACTTGCTTCTATTTAAGAGATATTTATGAAATGAAATAAAAGTGATGGTTATAAACATAAAATATGGCCTAATAATGACTATGTTGACACAGGTTTCTGTATACCGAAGGAATGTTTCGCTTTCGCGTATTCGGACAGCGCCAGTGGCCGGACACTATGTCCATGTTTTGGGATTAATAGGCAAATCCTCAAAAGGAAATGTTTTCAAATAGCAACACTAATGGAAATATACATGTTTTCTGAGTGTCCTTGGAAAATTTGGGTTGCACCCGGCAAAATTACAGGTTTTTGTAAAAGAAAATAGTGGGAACTGTTTAGGAAAATAAGTGCCAAACAAGTATTTATTAACATATTACAAAAAAATTAGTAATATCTGTTTGAAATATAATAAACTAAAACAAAAGTGTCCGGAGACTAAATTTGACTGTCCGGAAACTAGAACAAATCTAACCTTTTTGGATTTTTAATTTAATAATACTAAGAACGTTATAAATTTAAATTATACATGCGTCATATTATTTAGAAATGTCTTTATTTTTATAAACAATTTAACTTTTCGCGGCAGCGTATATAGTGAGAAATTGAGTGTAAGTCAAAGATGAGAAAAACGCTAAGTGTCCGGATTTTATGTCAATGTTTTGGGATTAATAGGCAAATCCCCAAAAAAAATATTTTCAATGGGTACTCACCTGGCTTTATTGTAAATGGGATCCTATACTGCTTAATTTTTGTTGTCGACCGCACACACCGACGAGCCGCCAGCATCGAGTTATTATATATTTTATATACACACTATTTCACACACTATTTCACTTTTAAAATACACAAAACTGCACTTTTGTGCCAAATTCTTGCCTTACTATGGCAGCTTGAATTTCACTTAAAGTTTTTCTAGTTTAGGGTTTTTTTCTCTTTTTCTTATTTGTCACGGGCACGACCGACTCGCTCAATTTCATAACACATTTTGAATGTCAGTGAATGCCGGCGAGGCCATTAGGGTATCGAGAAAAATTTTAAGCGATGGCGACTGCGCACTGGAAAAATTCCGCTATCCTGCTCGAGGTGGCGTGATCGTTGCCACTCCGATTGGTGGTTGCCATCAGGGCTCGGACTTTTGTTACTATTTTAGCTACTTTTTTGTACTGCCAAATTTGGTAAAAGTACAGTCCGGTTTCCGAAACAAAAAAAGAGCACAACATGTTATTAAATTTAAAGTAGGAGATACGATTTTACATCCTGATAGCAGATTTTAAGAGATTTTACCCGTAGAAATTGTTTAAAATTGAAAGTTCGGTGATTACACTTTTATTTTAAGTCTTTAAAAAAAGGAATTTAGTCCTTTTACTCTTGCTACTATTTTGTTCTTTAGTTAGTTTTATTAAAGGTGAATTTTTCGTATGGAACAAAAGTTGAAATTACAGAAGGTTAAAAATTAATAATTATCTTACGGAAAAGTTTGAAGTCAGGGAGAAATTTAACTTATCAACAAAAAATCATATTATGGTACTATTAAATGGCATAAAGCGTAGTAGATTTTAGTAAAGTGGATTGAGTATTGAATTTACTACAATTTTAATTAAGTCCGAACCCTAAAGGCACGCTTTCGTTGGCGCGCGAAAAAAGGAAGGTTCTAGAACTTGTGTTTGGTGCGTTCCCGTGGTGGTCCGCGGAACCCGACGTGACTAGGTTTTAGGATAGGAGACACATGAAACTCCTTGTCCGACCCTGCCATGGATAATACTATAATACACGAATATTGACGCCGTTAAAATGGTTAAACTCCCACCTTACAAATGCTTTTTACCAATTACTAATACTTATTGTCCACTTTGGTTGCACCTTGTTTTGGCGATATGATGAGTTATCCATCGAGTCAAGGTCAGGAATCAGGACGGGTTTCCATGTGTCTCCCACCCCACTAATTGATGAATTAATGTAAGTTACCCAATGATATACGTTAATTTCACCTACAAGAAATAAATGATATTTACTTATGTCAAATGCCCATTTAATTCACTGTCATTTTTCGGGCAATCTGGTTTACCCTACTTTTTTTATTTCTGGCCACACCGAGAACACACCAACCACTTGTTTTTCTGGAAATTACAAATTCCGTTATTGGTGCCTTTTTCCATTTTATGGAACATTTGGTGCTGCCACCTCGGCAAAAATCACGCCACTTCCCAGAATCTATCGACTTATGTCAAACCGCAGTGTGAACCTAAACTGTCACCTATCCAACCGCAGTGAGTCATACCAATCAAACTCAATAAAAGAAAAATGACTATAAGTTGGAAGTAGACCATAACAAGGTAATGATGTGCAACTCGATGGTTGATCTACGGATATGATGCCTCCCACCTCTCATAACCCATCTTCTCTTTCCTTTCGGAAGGAGGGATGACATGACCTAGAAGGTTGCACTGGTCATACCAAATCGCTCCCACGACAGTCGGGCAGTACCGCAAGGGAGTACCGGAGCGTACCGGATTCATATCCGGCCAAGGACTGTTATTTCGACAACACTCCCCAAAACCTTCGGGGAGTGATTTTGTTGTTAAAACAACAACAACCAGCAACGTTTCTTTGTCTTTGCCCCAAGTACTGCCGGCCAGTGACTTGAGGATCTTGTTGCGGCTTTGTACCTTTGAAGCTATTGCGGTGGCATGATTTTGGATTTTTAATTTAATAATACTAAGAACGTTATAAATTTAAATTATACATGCGTCATATTATTTAGAAATGTCTTTATTTTTATAAACAATTTAACTTTTCGCGGCAGCGTATATAGTGAGAAATTGAGTGTAAGTCAAAGATGAGAAAAACGCTAAGTGTCCGGATTTTATGTCAATGTTTTGGGATTAATAGGCAAATCCCCAAAAAAAATATTTTCAATGGGTACTCACCTGGCTTTATTGTAAATGGGATCCTATACTGCTTAATTTTTGTTGTCGACCGCACACACCGACGAGCCGCCAGCATCGAGTTATTATATATTTTATATACACACTATTTCACACACTATTTCACTTTTAAAATACACAAAACTGCACTTTTGTGCCAAATTCTTGCCTTACTATGGCAGCTTGAATTTCACTTAAAGTTTTTCTAGTTTAGGGTTTTTTTCTCTTTTTCTTATTTGTCACGGGCACGACCGACTCGCTCAATTTCATAACACATTTTGAATGTCAGTGAATGCCGGCGAGGCCATTAGGGTATCGAGAAAAATTTTAAGCGATGGCGACTGCGCACTGGAAAAATTCCGCTATCCTGCTCGAGGTGGCGTGATCGTTGCCACTCCGATTGGTGGTTGCCATCAGGGCTCGGACTTTTGTTACTATTTTAGCTACTTTTTTGTACTGCCAAATTTGGTAAAAGTACAGTCCGGTTTCCGAAACAAAAAAAGAGCACAACATGTTATTAAATTTAAAGTAGGAGATACGATTTTACTTCCTGATAGCAGATTTTAAGAGATTTGACCCGTAGAAATTGTTTAAAATTCAAAGTTCGGTGATTACACTTTCTACACAGTCTTTAAAAAAAGGAATTTAGTACTTTTACTCTTGCTACTATTTTGTTCTTTAGTTAGTTTTATTAAAGGTGAATTTTTCGTATGGAACAAAAGTTGAAATTACAGAAGGTTAAAAATTAATAATTATCTTACGGAAAAGTTTGAAGTCAGGGAGAAATTTAACTTATCAACAAAAAATCATATTATGGTACTATTAAATGGCATAAAGCGTAGTAGATTTTAGTAAAGTGGATTGAGTATTGAATTTACTACAATTTTAATTAAGTCCGAACCCTAAAGGCACGCTTTCGTTGGCGCGCGAAAAAAGGAAGGTTCTAGAACTTGTGTTTGGTGCGTTCCCGTGGTGGTCCGCGGAACCCGACGTGACTAGGTTTTAGGATAGGAGACACATGAAACTCCTTGTCCGACCCTGCCATGGATAATACTATAATACACGAATATTGACGCCGTTAAAATGGTTAAACTCCCACCTTACAAATGCTTTTTACCAATTACTAATACTTATTGTCCACTTTGGTTGCACCTTGTTTTGGCGATATGATGAGTTATCCATCGAGTCAAGGTCAGGAATCAGGACGGGTTTCCATGTGTCTCCCACCCCACTAATTGATGAATTAATGTAAGTTACCCAGTGATATACGTTAATTTCACCTACAAGAAATAAATGATATTTACTTATGTCAAATGCCCATTTAATTCACTGTCATTTTTCGGGCAATCTGGTTTACCCTACTTTTTTTATTTCTGGCCACACCGAGAACACACTAACCACTTGTTTGTCTGGAAATTACAAATTCCGTTATTGGTGCCTTTTTCCATTTTATGGAACATTTGGTGCTGCCACCTCGGCAAAAATCACGCCACTTCCCAGAATCTATCGACTTATGTCAAACCGCAGTGTGAACCTAAACTGTCACCTATCCAACCGCAGTGAGTCATACCAATCAAACTCAATAAAAGAAAAATGACTATAAGTTGGAAGTAGACCATAACAAGGTAATGATGTGCAACTCGATGGTTGATCTACGGATATGATGCCTCCCACCTCTCATAACCCATCTTCTCTTTCCTTTCGGAAGGAGGGATGACATGACCTAGAAGGTTGCACTGGTCATACCAAATCGCTCCCACGACAGTCGGGCAGTACCGCAAGGGAGTACCGGAGCGTACCGGATTCATATCCGGCCAAGGACTGTTATTTCGACAACACTCCCCAAAACCTTCGGGGAGTGATTTTGTTGTTAAAACAACAACAACCAGCAACGTTTCTTTGTCTTTGCCCCAAGTACTGCCGGCCAGTGACTTGAGGATCTTGTTGCGGCTTTGTACCTTTGAAGCTATTGCGGTGGCATGATTAGCGAAGGAGAGGCTATTGTCGAATGTAACGCCTAGAATTTTGGGGTGGTTGACAGTAGGTAGTGGAACACCATCTACGTGTACATTCAACTCCTGCCCCATCTGCGCATTCCACGTAGTAAACAACGTCGCCGAAGATTTAGTCGGGGACAGGGTCAGGTTCCGCTCTGTGAAAAACCGGGAAAGATCGCGCATGTAGTCGTTTAGTCTAGTACAGAGTTCGTCCGTGGAAGGTCCTTTGCCCGTTGCCATCACAGTGCAGTCGTCAGCGTACGAAACGATGGAGACCCCCTCTGGTGGGGGAGGGAGGCTCGAGATGTAGAAGTTAAACAGAAGGGGTGAAAGGACACCACCCTGCGGAACCCCTTGTCTAATTCTTCTAGGTCTTCATCTCTCGTTTCGAAACTGCACTGACGCCAGCCGACCGTTTAAGTAGTTGGCGGTCCATCGTTTTAGGCCGGCAGGAAGCGGTGTCTCCTCCAGGTCTTTAAGGAGTGTGGCGTGGTTGACTGTGTCGAAGGCTTTCGACAGGTCAAGTGCCACGAGAACCGTCCTGTGGTTTGGTTGGTGTTGGTTCAAACCGAAGTTAATCTGCGTCGAGATTCAATTCTGATGTTGTGCTATGGTTTTTACGGAAGCCATGTTGATGATTGACAATTCCGTCGGGTCCGAGTGATCTTGAAGGTTAAGCCTTCCTTATAGCTTTCTTCACCTCTGCAGCGGAGACGACAATGGGCGCGGCTGTGTGTTTGTGTTTGTGCGCGCGTCGGATGGCTTTCCTCTTAGCCCTATCCGCAGGAGAATGCAGTATAAATTGCCGGCAGAATGCGCTCGCGCACTTCCTGGGGTCCAACTTGACGTTATCGCCGAAAGCAATGGCGACCTTGTCATTGTATTTGGTCGGGTTGGATAGGGCCTTGACTGTCGACCATAGTTTGCCGACACCGCCGGAGAGGTTGCATGACTCTAGGTGTTCTTTCCACTTTTTCAATTTATGATCATTGACAGTCCGACGGATTTCTGCGTTGAGATCCTTTATTCTTGGATCTGCGGGGTTCAAGAGTCGCACTTGGTCACGTTCTCTTGCCATTGCCGCTGCTTCCGCAGGGAAATTCCGCCGAATTTCCGGGATTCTGCCAGCAGGGATGAAGCGGCCAAAGGCTGAATCGATGACTTTGCGAAACTCTTTTTCACCTTTGCATACGTCCGTCGGTGTGGGTAGGTCAGCGAAGGAGTGCTCTGTAAAGCCCGTGAAGCGGTCCCAGTCCGCTTTACTGAAGTTGATGTACGTTCGTTTTTCTGTCGTTATGAAGTCGGACGGTCGTTCGATGTCAAGTAGGATGGGTAGGTGGTCTGATGCCAGTGTAAGCATAGGTTGCCAGTTAACGTGGTTGATAAGGCCCGCACTTGAAATGGAGATGTCTGGCCAACTGTGGCAGTTACCTGCCACCCTAGTGGGGGCATCTCCATTTAATGTACAGAATGCCGAATTATCTATTTGCTCTGCGAGTGCGTGCCCTCTGCTATCTGCTGGCAAGTTGGAGTGCCAGAGATCGTGATGTGCGTTGAAATCACCTAGGATGAGGCAGTTATCGCCCCTTAGCAACGCACTAATATCAATGCGATAATCACGAGGACAGCACGTAACAGGGGGAATGTATATATTTAACACTCGCAGGTCGACGTCGCATGTCCGGACTGTTATGCCCTGGCATTCAAGGGTAGAGTCCCTGGGGTCAACGTCAGGGGCAAATAGGTTATACTGTACAGTATGGTGTGTAATGAATGCGAGGCCGAACTGCAGCGGAAGAGATATCGGGCAATATGGCTCCCCTACGGCAGCTGGCTTGCCAGGCTTTAGTAGTGGGACCACCTTTGCCTGTCTCCATCTTTCAGGAATGACAAAGGTGGACAGGGAAAGGTTGAAAATGTGTGTTAGATATCTTATGCCTTCGTCGCCGAGGTGTTTTAGCATCAGCATGGAGATGCCATCGGGGCCTATATACTTGGTGTTCTTAGATCTCCGAATTGCCTCATATACTTCGGTTGTGGAGATGGCGATGGGCGCATGGCTGTTTTTGGGTTTATGCGCTTCCCTGGTGGCTCGGCGAATCTCTTTGTTCAACGGAGGATGCATTACAAACTGTCGGCAGAAAGCGCTCGGGCATCGTTTAGGCTTCGACTGAACCTTATCGCCGAAGGCGATGGATATTTTGTCGTTGGATTTAGTCGGGTTGGACAAAGATTTCACCGTCGACCATAATTTGCCAACCCCAGCCGAGAGGTTTCAAGACCTTAGGTGCTCTTCCCACTTAGCGCGTTTGTGTTTATCTACTAAGCGTCTGATTTCCTCATTAAGATCCTTTATTTGAGGATCCGTAGGGTCGAGGCGTCTAATATGGTCACGTTCATTTGCCAGGGCCGCTGCCTCTGCGGGGAAGAATGGACGTACTTCCTTTATTCTACCTGACGGAATGTGTTGATGGGAGGCTGAAACTAGGGCCATACGAAACGACTTTTCCCCTTCTCGTACGTCAGACGGGGTGGGGAGAGCAGCGAAGGCGCTCTCTGTAGATGTTAAGAAACTCTCCCAGTCGGATTTGTTAAAGTTAACAAAGGTCGACAAAAGTCGGTGGGGCGATCGATAGAGTGCACAATGGGTAGGTGGTCCGAAGCAAGCGTCAGCATCGGTCGCCAGTCAACGCAGTTTATAAGACCTGCGCTGACTATGGTGATGTCCGGCGAGCTAGAGCAGTTTACCGCCACTCTAGTGGGGGCATCCCCATTAACCGTGCAGAACGTCGAATCGTCTATTTGATCAGCCAGCTCCTGCCCCCTACCATCGGCCTGTAAGCTGGAGTGCCACAGGTCGTGGTGTGCGTTGAAGTCACCAAGGATAACGCGGTTCTCACTCCTGAGTAACACACGAATGTCGGGGTGGTAATCCCTGGGACAGCAGGTGACAGGAGGTTTATATACGTTTATGATTTCCAAGTCGACATTGCCTGACCGAACAACCATACCTTGACGTTGTAAGGTGGTGTCCCTCGGGTCGATGTCAGGCTCAAATAGAAGATACTGCACAGTTTGATGCGTGATGAATGCAAGGCCACCTCCAAGCCCTCTCGCACGATCACAACGGTGTACATTGTACCCGTTGCAGGTCTGAAGAGTTGACCTTCCACCGAGCTTTGTCTCCTGAATCGCTGCGATCTTGATGTTGTGTCGCTTCATGAGGTTTGTAATCTCAACTATTTTACCGGTTAGGCCGTTGCAATTAAATTGCAGGATTGCGAAGTGCGAAGGGGGAGCAGAGTTGATGCTGGGGGTCAGGGACTGATGCGCATGCCTAGGTGGTAGTAGGCTGGGTCGCGCACTACGACGCATTCTTGAAGTCGAAGGAATCGCGTTACCAGGGTAGAGGCGAATTATATGACGTTTAAGGTTGCGTAGCTCGACAGCATGGCGCAAGGTACGTATCAGTCCATAAGTTCCTGTTTGCGAGTCTAGAGCATATAAGCAGATGACACAGGCCAAGGCAGTTATTGCACTTGACCGATGCCAAAGGCGTGTATAATCTTAACAGTGCACGTAGTATAAGGGACCAGGAGCTGATGGTTGTGACTTATACTCGTGCTAATGCTGGAAGAAGAGGGGCTGACTGAGGGGGCGGGAGATAGCGGACGCTCAGCATTGCTCAAATCCACTTGGGAAGTGCTACGTAGGGGGTAGCTGTGAGCTGCTGTGTGAGATGTTGACGCCTGGGACCCCTGCGGGTTGGGGCTTAGAATATGCCCGCGGTAGTCATACCGGTCGTAAGAGGCGACCAATATGCACAAAGGTAATGATGTGCAACTCGATGGTTGATTTACGGATATGATGCCTCCCACCTCTCATTACCCATCTTCTCTTTCCTTTCGGAAGGAGGGATGACATGACCTAGAAGGTTGCACTGGTCATACCTAATCGCTCCCACGACAGTCGGGCAGTACCGCAAGGGAGTACCGGAGCGTACCGGATTCATATCCGGCCAAGGACTGTTATTTCGACAACACTCCCCAAAACCTTCGGGGAGTGATTTTGTTGTTAAAACAACAACAACAACATTTTGACGCCTGGGGGCGTGAGCGACCGCTAGAAAAGTCTACTTGCTGATGTGCATTTGTAATGCTAGTCGTGGAGACTGAGGTGACAGAGTCAGACATATGTGGCGGAGCGATACTTGATCGACGACGGACACGGGACGTCGTAGGACGTGAACAGCAAGGGACCACAAAAGTTCTATAAAAACTAGCGGGCCTATGTGTAGAGGGATTTAGTCCGGAGCAAGTTGTTAGGTGCAACCATCTATTGCAAATGGAGCATTGTACTGAATGCAAGCGTTTCACATAAATTTTCTTCCAGCATATACAGCAGATCCATTCTCTTTGTCCCGATTTGGATTCAATACCAGCCCGGAGCAGGAGAGTCTTGAGCAGTCCCGCTGCAAGGAGCTGCTCGGAGGATGACATTATTGGAGGGAGGATAACTGACGGTTTAGGCAGGGGGGTAGCGAAATAACAGCCCTTGGTCGGTGAAACCCCGAGTCATTCCGGTACGTAGAACCGGCTGTCGTGGGAATCAATCTTTGGTGATCTTGGGCAGCACTTTAAAATTAATCGCATCGCCTTATTTTGTTGTAATTGCAGTTTCTTAATTTGTGTATCATATGCCAACAGCAGTACTGTGGGGCAGTATATGAAATGCGGTTCAATAATCGATATACTAATAATATAAAAGCTAGTTTTAAGAAAAGATCAGCCGAAGAACAGAAATCAATTTACAAAACTGGTGGTGGCCCTTACAGCAAACCGGTGTTTGCTGAGTACGACCACCAATTGCGAGAAATTGTTCCGGAAAAGCAAGTTCGTGGAAGTACCTCAAATTATGATAGTGACGCCAAGGAGAAAAGTTTTGAGATTTCGTTTATCGACGAAGATCAGGAGTCGATAGGAATGATCCAAGAGCTTAACGATAGTATTGAACCCAAAGAGTGTCCAGAGCCTGAGCAGCCTGCTGGGAACGCAAGCAATCTTTGTAAGTAGATTTGGATGTCTATATAGATTTAACACATTAGTAGTGCAGTAAAATTAGAGATTTGGTTTGGAATTCGAGATATAGCATTTTCAGGCCGAATGAAACTTTTTTCAAGTCAAATGAAACCTTTTTCAAATGAAGTGAAACCTTTTTCAACTCGAATGAAATGAAACCATTTCTAGATCATAGTATATCGCCCCTTCTAGTGCTTAGAAAATCTATTAGTGTAATTGCCACCATATTTATAATACGGTTTTAAATTTGTTTATTTATTTTGAAATAAATCGACTCAAATATAAATACATGAGTATAAAAAATAAGTAAAATAATATTAAAACCATATTATAAATCTGTTGTCAACAACCTTAAAAGACTTACAAAACATTCGTAATCGGGGGTAATACTTGATCTAAAAGTGGTTTCATTTGTAATTTCATTTGAAAAAAGTTTCATTTCAATTGAAAAAAAGTTTCATTTGATTTGAAAAAGGTTTCACTTCATTTGGAAAAGGTTTCGTTCGACCTGAAAATGCTATAACAAACTGAAAATCGGTTTATAGCTAAATGTTGTCATTCTATTAATTGTAAATAATAATTATTAATTCTAATAAATGTTGTCATTCTATTTATTCACATCCTTTATTTTTTGGAAATAGCGATGCAATTATTTGTAGAGAGATGGTTTATACAAAATTCAACAAAAGTAATTTCAACGATTGAAACATATTTTCTAACATTTTTTTTTTCGTTTGTAGCATGGAAGAAGAATATAGAGGAAGTTCTACTTCTTCTTCTTGGCCGCCATTGCCCTCATTTGACATTAATCGTGCTAGTCAGGGCTGTCATGGAATCCAAGTCGGTTTTGCATTTTATCGGAACTGCAAATCAATATTGATTTCATTTGGTGTCATGAAACCGTGTGGGTTTTGTTATTTTCGAATGTAAACAAAACCGATGTTCGAATCAGCTGTTTTGTGTGGATCGCAAACTTTATTTTCATTTTTTTGACAAAAATTTGTGAAATTCCATTTTTTTCTTCAATAAATCATAAAAATTGAATAGAAATGAAAGTATATGAGTTAGCTGAGCTGTAGCGTTCATGTTGATGGAAGAAAGAAGTTGCGCGAAGGCCAAAATGAAAATTTTGAGGGATTGCAGCAACCCGCTTGAGCTGCCGGACACAGCGTAATTAGATTTATTGCAAGGTGCGCTTGTAAATACTTATATGATAATTGCAGGTTCATAGTGTGTTATAGGCTACATAAAGAAGCTTTCCAAATGGTACTTGACACTATTGGCGAACACTTGGCACGACCTCAATTTCCACCAACACTGCAGCTAGCAGCTAAGTTGCGATTTTTATATTTTCCCCAAGTACGAATAAAAATATGAGCCTCATTAACATTTATTTTTATTTAAAACCATCATTTACTAACATTTTTATTAAATTTTCTATCTGCAATTGAAAAAAAAGCAAATCCAATAGCTGCTAGCTGCTTGGTTTATTTCCGACAGCAAAACCGATATTATCGGTTTCTGTGACACCTAAATCCGACATAATTCCGATTCGAACATGAAACCGATAGCATTGGATTTCATGACACCAAAGCAATTTTTCTGTCGGTTTTAAATCCAATTCCGACAACTATTGGATTCCTTTTCGAAATGAGCTACCGTATTTTCATACCAAAAACGTTCCGATTTAAACTTGAAACGGAAAAAAATTTTGAAGTTCATTGAAAAAAATTTGTTTATTTCACAATTTTGTTCATGAAAGAAAATTTCCGAAAATAAAGCGAAAGGTTAGTAAAATAATATCTAAATTTTGCACAGATACTAATTTATTTCTTTTAATAGATGAGTTGCATATTTAGAAGCTGCAAGAACACAAGATTTTTATGCAGAAGCAGCAGCGTCAAATTTTTTTCGCCTGCCGGCCGTGCCGTATATGAGGGAGAAGTGGCTGAGAGCATGTAGGGTATCTCCAAATGCAGTACCCCAGAATGCATTCGTTTGCTCAGACCACTTCTCCCCTAATGATTTAAAGGCAAAAAAGCGACGCTGCCAAATAGACCGATGAGTTCGGGGTTGATTTGGGCCATTTCGGGATTGTTTTTGGGACTATTAGACCATTACAAGAACTCGAGCCATTTCGGGACTGTTTTCGGAACCTATTTCGGGATCATTTCGAAGCTTTTTAGAAATCAGATCGGAACAATTCCGGAACCATTTTAAAACTTTTTAGGGCTCATTTTCGGATCATTTTAGGAGGGTTTCCGGTCCATTTAGAATTTTTGCGGGAGCATTGCGGGATTTTTTCTGAAACATTCCAGGATTTTTTTGAGTCCATTTTGGGGTTATTTTTCGAGACTATTTTCGGGACTTTTAAATTTTTTTGTGTGAATATATGTACTTATAACAACTCATATAACACGCAACCATTATTTTCAGATGCGAAGCACAAAATATTCAAAATGTGGAATACCTCAATGAAGATTTGGAGCATGGTACAATTAACAGGTAGACGCAGAAATAAAAAGCAACCCTGCTATGTATTTTGCTGGTTGGTAAATTGTCAACAATATCTTGTGTCAAAGTCATGCCAAAAGTGATAGAAGCTATGGCTGGTTATTGCTGCAAAGTTTTTTGCGCTGCTGCCATGAAGCCAGCGCATTGCCGGTATTAGCGCAATGTGTCTACGCAACTAAGCTAAGTATTCATTTGGCTCCGCTCAATTGTGTATTTGCTTGGAATAAAGACTGACACCAACTTGAGGATAGCGCAGTTTAGAAAACAAAATCAATCTTAAGATAAAGAATCCCAATTCGAAACCTAACCCTCCCAAAAGTGAATTATGATTCTTTGGACTGGAACACACCTTTCGGCTGCTGCCGTGGTATGGCGGAAGCATTGCTGGCGGAAGATCCAACGTTCGAGTACCGGGACAGTGAACATCAAGAAAGGTATGAAAAAGTTTATTCAAAACCAGGATAATCCCTTGGCAGTGGCTTTCTAAACTTTTCGAGTGAATTTCGGTCACGGAAGAACTTCCAGCAAGAATTGCAATTTACGTTACTTGTTATATAGGTGGCACTGGCTACGAGACTATAGTAATTGAAAAAAGTTGTTTTCGAAACTGCTTGACGGCAGATCTTTTTGAACTACTGACAGAATTTGTATTCAAATATTTTGTGCCCGGATTAACATTTTATCAAAATATGAAGTTAATGCAAAAGCGCCTGTAGCAACAACAGCGGTAACAACGCAATAACAGATGTGGTGTTATACAGCTTTGATATAACAAGTTGACATTTCAATATTGTTTACATGTGTAAAAAAAAACGAAATGAAAGTTAATGTTTTTTCAGCAACATTTGTACAATTTTGCGCGTTTAGTGGCTGTTTTTAGAAGTAAATTAATTGAAAAGATGTGATGGTGGAAATGCTTCACTAAAATCTCAGGTTTTCTTTAGTTAAAACGTGAAACCAAGACGTGAACCAAAGATACAAAATTTTTGCAGCTTCCGCATGTTTCTATGATCTTTGAGAACTGTAAAAGAACCTTCCCCGGTCCCTCTACTCGCGTACATCTTTCCATAATTCAACAAACCTTCTTCTTACTTATTTTTTTGTAAAACACAGGAAAATCATAATTTACAAAACTATTGCTTAATGTAAACAAAACAAACATGTAAACAAAACAAAAATGTAAACAGACATTGACAATTGGACAACCAGTTCGAATGAAAAAAAATAAAAAATGCAACTCTGATGCGGTTACCTGTTAATTGTACCATGATTTGGAGTCTTGTGTTGGGTATCGTTTTTACTACATATAAAGTAAGTTTCAATATTAACGATTTTTTTAGAGATGAAGAAAACTGTCCTCCAGTCCGCGGAATTTCCGAAAAAATTTGTAGAAAAGGATATGTAACTGTCTCAACACAGACTGAGTGAGTTCATAAATGTTAACATGTACATTAGGGACTTTGCATTCTTATTTTGTACGGTTAGCTGTCAAATTAGTGACAATGTCGTTTTTCAGTCAATATTGTGTTTCAAAAATATGCATACATTTGTACATATTAGATTGTCCCAAAAAATTAAAGTTTTTTAATTAAAAGGCATGCCCTTTAATTTTTACCATTATGCATCAAAAACTATCCTTACAAAGTTTTAGGTAATTCGGACCACGGAAACCCTTGCCGACTTAAAGTTAAAGTGATAAGTAAAATCGTACTACATTCCACTGCATTTTGCTAATTTAATGATTAATGTACTCGTGTTACTCATATTGACGTTCAATATTGTATTAATTATTTTGGTCGATATCTTCGAAACGGATGAGATATCGAAATAAAACTTACACTACTTTTAGGCCCACATGAGCATCTTTTATTTGGAATTTAGTACGATTTTACTGATAACTTCAGCTGCAAGTCAGCACGAATTGCGTAAAGCTTTGTCAGAATAGTTTATACAAAACAACTTTGAAATTTTGGGACAGTCTAGTATGCATATCAAATTTCAAACCAATATTTTTTACCATGCATTTTGGAGATGCTCCAGGTACGCCTATGTAGTTGTCGGCACTTTCACGTTTTTGAAAGTTCTTGATGTTATTATGCAAATAGGAAGTAAATAGTCTTTATTATTTTAGTCATGCTGATACGAACGCTATCGAAGTACTTCGCCTCATGGAGGAAAACAGGAAGCTAAAAGAAAGAAATGCGTTTTTAGAATTGAAACAAAAAAGCGAGAAAAGTATTGCAATACGCGGTAATATATTTACTCCGAACCAGTGGAACATTCTGCAAAGCCAATCAAAGTCACCTCATTACGAACTGGAAGATATTGCGTTCGCAATGTCCATATATTCAGCTGGTCCTCGTTGCTATAAGCTCTTGAGGCTTAAAAATATGCCCCTGCCATCTCCATCAACTTTGCGCAGATGGGCATCTAAACTTTGTGTTGACCCAGGGCTTCAAAAGCAAACCCTTTTGCATTTGAAATCCTTAGATATACCAATTGAAGACAAAGTGTGTGTAATATCATTTGACGAAATGAAATGTAGAGAGGAGTGGGCATACGACCGCAAAAGCGACATTATTATTAAGCCAAAGCGTTCAGTTCAAGTTGTCATGGTACGGGGTCTGCGCGCTCGGTGGAAGCAGCCAGTGTTCTATGATTTCGACTGCGGGATGACATTCGATATACTGCAGTCCGTTATTTCAGAACTGTATGCGATTGGATATACCGTTGTTTCGGCAGTAAGCGATTTGGGAAAGACTAATCAGCACGTGTGGAAGGCTTCAGGAGTATCTATCGAGCACCCGTACATGCAACATCCCTGTGACGAAGATAAGCAAATTTTTGTTTTTGCGGATGTGCCACACTTGCTAAAGCTCGTCAGGAATCATTTTATCGACGATACGTTTCTGTATGAATCAGTAAATGTTGGAAAGCCCGAAATTAAAGAGCTTTTGACTTTCTCAGATTCGGATTTAGGGATAACAAAATCACTTTCTTTGAAAATGTTGGACGTAAAAGGGGCAGGTAACTTACCAAAAACGTATCTTTGTTCATTATGCATAAATCACATTTTTATAGCGAGTCAAAAGGTGAAATATGCCGCGAAGTTGTTTTCACATACTACAGCAGCAGCATTGGAAAGGTGTGCGCAGTTGCGATTATGTACCAGCACAGAGAAATTCATGGCATGTGCCCATCTGGTTAAATTATTCAATGATTGGTTCGACGTGTTTAACACGCAAACCATGCAAAGCGATATGCGGCCGTTAAGTAAAGCGTACGGATTAGCCTTGGCGGAGCAAAATGATGTGTTAAATAGAATGAGCAACGCTGTCCCATATTTGCTGCCGCCTGGAAAAAGCGTCATAATTTTACCTTTTCAGTGTGGAATACTCCAAAATAACAATGCCTTACCCTTATTTTATAATTACATGAAGGAACAGTATGGTTATAAATTTATCATAACAGGTCGGCTAAACCAAGACTGTTTAGAAAATTATTTTAGCGCTATTCGCGCGAAGGGTGGTCTCCATGACCATCCATCACCGCTGGAGTTTAAATATAGGCTACGATCGTACCTGCTAGGTAAGATTGAAAGAGCAAAAAATATGGTTCATCACCTAGTTCGACGGATCTCCCAGCGGGAAGAGCCGATGGAGATCACATTCACTGGCCAATTCCGATCAAGTCGATTATCTATTACAGACTTCACAACATGTAATGGATTATCGCTGATTCAATCGATTTCATTGGAATTGGCAGAGAATTTCGAAAAGTATTCAATAAGAGTTTTTGTTTATGGACTTAACTGCCTCTTAATTGTTGTAAACCCCGTATATCTGTGATTCATACAAGTTTACTAGGTTTACGCTGTCTACGAGCTTTACGAGGCATTTGGGAAATTAAACAAATACCCTTAATACAAGTTCATGTTAGTTAATTCGATTCGCTAATGTTTTTAGGGCGCAATGAAAATATTCTATGCACTGGGGCTAATGTTGAATCCACTGAGGACAAACTAGTCGCGTTCGGCGACGAAATATTATCAGATGATGATGATTCCTGCAAATATGGGGCGGATGAGATACTATCTCAAAATATATTTAAAGAAGTTTTCGAAGATGAGGATTTATTAGAAGAAGATTTTGAGGTTTGCCCTAGGATAAAATGTTCGGTTGTGTACTAATTTTTAATTGCAGCTTTCAGAACAGCAATATCACAAGGAACTTTTGGACGATATAGCAAAATTAAGCCAAGTGGAATGTGATGGTTTGGAAAATTTTGGGGGGTATTTAATTAATAAAATGAAGTTAAAAAATTTTGGGTATAGAACTGTGGATGAAAAAAATGAAAATTATAGTTATGTGGACTTGTTGTCTGAGGGGAGGCTTTGGAAACCCACAGATGAATTTTTACAAAATTTAAAAGTTTTAAATTCAATTTTTGTTAATTATAATAACAATGACCTAAACGATTCTCCAGGGTATATGAAAAATTTGATGTCACTTGCAATTAGTACGATGTAAAAAGTTCTTAAGCGTTATTTTTAGCTAAAATTTGCTTTCTAATACACACTTTTCATCTCGACTCGAAAGTAAAGCTAAAAATCGCGTGAAAAAAGTCCTGTCGCTTCGTTGAAATCTTCTATAAGTTTTAAAAAATGCAAATATAATATTTAATTTGGAAGCAGAGATATATATATATTTTTTGAACCATTTACATATTTTAAAGCAGCTGCATAGCTTATTTTATAAGTATTTTTACTTTACAAACTATATTTTTTCCTATATTAAAAAAATCCCCAAAGTTTAAAAAAAAATTACCAAAGAAATTATTTGTTGAGGTGGCAACGCTCTGTGTTCAACTAACAAAATATACGAATGACAACTAATACGGTGTTTACACCAAACACTCTAGCGTGTTTAGAAGCAAACACTACTCGAAACCCTTGTCAAATCTCATACAAATTTCATAACACAAACCCATTTTAAACCCCTTTTTCTAGCGTGTTTGAGTTGGGTTTGCAGTCATTTCGATATTAAGTGATGGCAACAGTGGTCGTTTACGTCATTTATTTTCCTTTTGTTTTCTCATTCTTATCGAAACCGTGGCAACATTTTTGCTTTTGTCAACATTTTGACAGCTTCAACAAATAAAAAATATTGTAAAATGTGCATTGCTGTGGGCCAAAGAAATAAATTAAATAATTAAAATAAATTCACAGAAATGGAAAAAAAAAATAATAAAAGACTCGTTTGGACCCCTGCAGCCGATGAAACGTATAGTTGTTATAGTAAAATTGAATGGGCTACAAAACTGCATACCACGGGTATACTATAAAACTCACCGAAGTATTCCTTTAATGCATTTCTTATACGCTCTCCTTCGGCTCGATCGTTTTGGTTGTTGCTAAATTGGGGGTTGCGCCTGTCATCTCTTTGCATATCCACTAGCCAACTGTCCAGGATAGGGTCCTTCTCAGCAATCAAGAAATTGTGTAAAAGGCATGCTGCAGAGATCACTGCATTTACGTTTTTAATGTTGTTATCGATACCTTTTCCAATCCGTCTAAATCTAAAATAGCAAGAAAGTTGCATCAAAGTGAAAATATATAACAGATTTATACAGTACCTGGCTTTTAAATGTCCAAAAGCATTTTCCACTACTCGTCGACACTTGGATAATTTGTAATTAAACTTCTTTTGCCCATACGTGCTGTCTACGTTATACGGGTATGGCTTCATTACATACCTTGAGAGACGGAAAGCAGAGTCACCTATAATGTGCACAGGTATTTTTATGGATCCATGATACCTGCCCATTTCTTCAAGAAGTGGGCATTCCTGCAGCGCCTGCTTGAGAGAAGAGTTCTCAAAAATTTTTGAATCATTGCATCTTCCGGGGCTGCCGCAATGGATGTACATAAATCTGTATTTTGCATCCACCAAAGCCAAAAAAACGACAGAGTACCACCCCTTGTAATTGTAGTAGTCGATGGCCTCATCTTTCTTTGGGTGTATCTCTATATGGCAACCATCTGTGCAATAATACTGATTAAAGTTTAAAATATTTTCCATCGTTTTGTTATGAGCTTACCTATGGCTCCAATACATTGTGGGTAACCTAATTCTTTGAAGTCTGCGACGCCCTGTTCAATTTGAACCCTTCTTAGGGGAAAACTTGTCAAATACGTTGGCGCCATGCATTCCCAAACTTCATTACAAAAATCTATGAATATTTTGCAAACAGTTGCTTTGCCTACCCCAAACAAATTGCCAATGGATCTATACTCGCTTGAAGATGCTAATGTATACAGGGCGATCGCAACACGCTTCTCCAATGGGATCGCATTCCTATAGTTGGTATCTTTCTTCTTAATTTTTTGGAGAATACTACACAATTTGTTAAAACTTGACCTGTTCATTCTAAAGTTGTTTTTAAAAAACTTGGGGCCGTTCTTTTGGCAGTCCACTTCCCAAAAGGTACTTGAATGATTCTAAAAGATATGTATTTATTAAAGTCAGAAAGTTTTGTTGAAGAGTTAATAACATACCAAGCTCCATACACTTCTTGAGCGCGATAGTATTGCGTTCAAGTTGGTGGCAATAGATAAAATTATTTTATTATAAAGCAATTTTTTTTAATATGGTTCATGGTCACTTCACTATCGATTATTTTAAAAAATAATGATACAATAAACAAAATTAATCTTATTTTGTTAGCCATTTTTTCACAATTTTTTATTGAAATTTGAAAGTCAAAATGAAATGACAGTTTAAACACAATTTACATAAAACACGCAGTGGAAACAGTTGACAATTATTCTAAACCCAACACCTGCAAACACGGTGTTTGTGTTTGGTGTAAAAACCGTATAACACGTTTTATGTCATAGTGAAAATACCTTGATTTTCTTGTATCATGGTTTGTAGCATACGAGAACGAATGCAGAACGTGGAATAAGTACACGCCTGACGACTTATGGTCCAATTACCCTCCGGCGCAAGCACGTAGTACGTGTCAGCTGACACGACCCGTCTTATGAGAATGCCATGTAAGTGATTACTCAACGACGTACGTGTACGTGAACGTGAACGTAACGTAGAAATCAAACTACTTTTGATTTTTTTCGTATGAACGTGTCAGCTGATTGCTTGCTCATACGACAGTGTTGCCTACTCACTTTTTCGTATGCTCTTTTTAGATCGTTTTTAGTTGTTTTACAAAAATACCTTTTCAATTATTATTCCCATAATATATTGAAATAACCCAAAATAAATTTTGTTAAAATTTGATTTCAAATAAATTGACCAATTATTATTTTTTAATATCAGTTTCGGTCTTATATACAATGAAAAATACTCGATTGAAATATACATGTTTTCGGTAGCATGCATGAAAAGCGATCAATGGCAACATTGTATTAGATGTAAACAAAAGCAAATGGCTGATTTCTGCGTTAACATCACGGGCATAAAAGTTCGCCTAAAAGTACGTACGTACGTTATACGTACACGTACGTTACACGTCGGTGGGTAATTCAGCTATTAAAAAAGCGTAAAAGCGAAAAACTCACCATAAAAGCAAAATCGTCACAATCCAGCTGGGCGAAGTTGGCACAAGTGAAAGCTAAATGGACAGAAAAAAAGTTGCAAACCGAAATTGAATGCCTAAAAACTGAGCATGCATTGCGAGTGGCTCAAAGCAAAGAAATGCACGAGATGCAAAAAAAATATCTAGCAGAGAAGCACGAGCTGGAAATGTCAATAATTTCACAAACTGCTATGATGTAACTCAAAATTGATTAATTTTGTTGTGTTGGATTAAGATTCAATGCAAAGTGTGCCAATATTTTTGTTCGGCACTGTATATTGGAACGATTTTCCGTCATTCCTTGTCAAGTTTGGTTTTGCCACAAACCATCCATCTTCAATGCTTGCTTTCATTCCGGTTTGGTATGCGCATTTATTTTATTATTTATATGCGCATTTATATTAATTTGCATCACATCGCATGTAGTGGTGGCAGAACGCCGCAACTGGTTTGGCTAAAAGCCTAACTTGACAAGGGATGGCGGAAAATCGTTTCAATATACAGTTGCTCAAATCTTATTTCGTGCAAAGCGATATCCAATTAGACTGAATTGAACTGTAAGTTCTTACTTCCTTATTTGATTAAAAGTCTTGAAATATTGTTCTAGTTTTAAAGTATTATCTTTTATTTTAAATTTAAATATTACATATATTTTTGAAGTTTATTGTGTAAATTTGCTCCTAAAGCAACGTTGCTAGACCATTTGCAACAAGATTCTGAGTACCCCTATTGTATCAACAAAAATTTACCAGAAAAATACACTCTTGTAAATAAGTCATTACTGCTTCATGCTCCTTTTCATTGATGAGAAAGGTAATACAATACCTACTTTCCCACTGTATACTTACAAAGTTGCGAAATAGCTTCTGACTAATTCGCCTCTAACGCTACTGTTATAATTACCACTCGAAACGGATGGCATGCCTAAAGCGTCTTCAATATGACCGCGAATTTCACTTGAAACAGGTGGAGCACTCTTCTAATTTACTTGGTTGCATATGTTGTGCAAAACTGCTGTTGCCACAACAACACTCTCTACACGCTTAATATCACTGGATCACAAATTCCAACTTTTTTTCTGCACCAGAGACGCCATAGTGAAATTCCTATGTAGAATCACCTCCTAATTCCGAAAATCAAAGTTATTTTTACTTGAATGGCTCCAATTAATCGTGTATATCTCAAGATCAAACTGAGCTCTTCCAAAACGGTTTGAAAAATTTGAAAGCTTATAAAATTTACTATAATCAGTACATACAACACTTTTTGCTAGGTCCTGCAGATTCAAACATATTGAACAATCATTACGGATTTTATAATTTTTTTTGTAAAAATAAAAAAAAATTTGTACTTTGCGAGGAAGCATCTCGACAACTTTTTGTTTTTTTGCAGATATTTTTTCCCCCCTCTAAGCTCTGTTTTATTACAAAAAAAATAAGCTATCAGTGAACAAAATCTATGAACTAATACAAAAGTTATAAGCATTCAAGTAAATATATCCATTTAATACTTAAGTACCCTACAAATAATAGCATATGTACATATGGTTCTGTCTTAACTCTATGATCTTATTTTATAATTGAAAAAGTTATGTGTCTTCTTTTGACGCTTATTTAGATTAGGATCGGTTTCTCTTATGAGAAACCAACAGTAGTCGCCCATCATACCGACATCCCAGAATCCTTGATACCGACTTTCAATCACTTTCATTTGCTGGTGAAACCTTTCGCCATGCTCATCACTTTCGTCGCCAAGATTTTGCTGGAAAAAATTTAAGTGGGAGTGTAAGAAATGAAATTTTAAAGACATATTTACTCCTGAAAGAAAATAAAAAAGTAAATTAGATAAATACATAAGTGACACATTAGTATATAATTTTCTTAGGCTGGATTTATCTTTCAATTCAGAACAAATTTTTTGTTTATATTTTTCCCGTTCTTGTTTGTTCGGAACTGGACGATGAATTCAGATTTATGGCTATATATTCTCATGTAAATTTATGTAATATATAATTTATTATAATATGTTTTTTTATTTACCCATTTCCGCATAGTTTTTGATTAAGTCGTTCACTATCATCTCGTAGTAAGGACTTTTGTGTTTGCCTAAAAAAGAAGTAACGACCTTTTCAAAAGAATCCCACGCTGCTGCCTCCACTGGTGACAATAGTTCTTTGAAACGGTTATTGGTCATCATTTTCCTTATTTGAACATTTTGATATACATAAGTCAATATCTATCTCGATTCGTTTATGCCGTTACATACTACCGTTAGGCGAATGAAGTTAATATACCTTGTGTGCGAAGCACTACTAGGTATAAAAAGTACACATAAGTAGCCAAACCTGCCTAAAATTAGTTTACAAGCAAACATTTTTTTTCTGAATTACCAATTTCTGACAATATATTCTTCTTTTTATGCAATTAACCATCAAGTTGATTTCCGTCTATTAATGCACAGCTTTTCTAATGTATAAGTAATAAAAAGAACGTATAGCCAAATCTGCACCTTATTATTTAAAATTTGGAAGTGTATTTTTACTCGACTATACCTACATATATAATAGTTTTTTCTATACTTAGCCTTCAATTACTCTTCTGGCAATCGGCATTAAGTTTTTTTAAACATTCAGTAACTTTCAAACAAAATCGCCAGAGCTGCACCTTATCATCAACTTTGCCGACTTCTGGCAACACTTTATCCCCGACCTAGAGTTCTGGCAATTATTTTACCTTATTTCTAGAGTTAATAGCTAAACCACCACCCACCCTACCCAACCCTACCCAATTTACAACTTTGGCGACTTCTGCCAACCCTTTATCCCCGACCTAGAGTTCTGCCAATACTTTTACCTTATTTCTAGAGGTAAAAACTGCAGCCTCTCCAAATTTCAGACCTGCACCTTATGATTTTTTTTCAATGAAAATTTTACAACTTTGTCGACTTCTGCCAACCCCTTATCCCCGACCTAGAGTTCTGCCAATACTTTTACCTTATTTCTAGAGGTAAAAACTGTAACCTCACCAAGTTTCAGAACTGCACCTTATGATTTTTTTTTCAATAAAAATTTACACCTTTGCACGCACGCCAACGCATCCCTCCCCGGGAAGGACTTCTGCCGGCAACGCTACACCGATTCTCAACTAGGAAGGAACGTATTTACATCATCACTTTTACTGCACCTTATCATTTTTTTTTCCGTAGCCAGCTCTCCGTCTATTTCGTCATCCTGCAATTTAATTGCAACGGCCTAACCGGTAAAATTGTTGAGGTAATAAACTTAATGAGGTGATATGACATCAAAATCAAAGGAGACAAAGCTCGGTAGACCGGCAAAAGAAAGAAGCCAACCAACCAATAAATTTACTTTCAATATTGCAGTTAAACTTTCACTCTAAATCCTTTGTTCTGTTGTGTGATAAATAATAATGATTAACTGCCTTTAAATCTTTCGCAATTACCTTTCTGCTGTACTTCGTCGTACCTTGCAATTCTCTTTCTCACTTTCTCTAGCTTGCAAGCTCTGTCAAACAATTTTCGAATTCCCGCTATGGATAATTCGACCTAGCACTCTATCGCTTCTCACAACATGCATGTTTTCGAATTCAAAGGAACTCGGAGACTATCTTTCATTTTGTGCTGCATGGTGCCCACTGTTCAATAACAGGTTAAAGGAACACACACTTTCCCCTCTTTCACAAAAAGGCCGGCCATCAGGCTGCACATTCTAATTGCTATGACTTCTCGAAATTTCTACAAACTTGCTTGTAAAAGCTCTATATCTATCACTACAGCACAAAATCTTTCACTGTGTGTAATTTTCTTTTACACTATATCACAATTTTGTATGGCATATGCCCAATGCATTTGCTTCTATACAACTATCACATCTTCACAACAGAACAAAGGCACTTTCACAGTTTGTATCTTATTTAATGCAGTGGACTGTAACTATCTCTTTATTATTAGATACTCACAGGTAGTTTTTAAATTTCCAAACTAATATTGCCTTGTTTCCTCTCTAAGAAAAAAATATATATACAGAAACTGTATGAAAAATAATTGCTCACCAAAGCACTTGTTACCGCTTTTAAAAAATTGTATACGAAGTGAACTTCGTTTCAATCACCCTTAACTTGTTTCGCCGAACAACATATCAGCGCTCAACAGATCACGTTTCTTAAACTCAACATGTGCTAAGAACTCGCTCCCCATTTTCACATTGCGCTAAGCGCTCTAACTCAACGTTGCGTTTTAGTATATAACCGCGCATGGGTAAACGCAATACAGCGCTCAACCTATTGCGTTTCCTTATCTCAACATGTGCTAAGCGCTCAATCGCGCTGTTGTGTACGCAAGTACCGACATGTATATCTATCGCTGTAGAACATGCATGCCACATGCATGTCCATATGCATATGTGCATCCTATTTAGTTGCCTTCCAGAAACATCGTTCAGGCGGCTTCTATCACACTATCACATATAACACATATGCATATACGTGTATTCTTTCACATCCCTCACTCACTTAGCAATATTAAAACTTTTCACCGGTTTTATCCGGCTCTTCATGGACCAAATGTTCAAACCAAGTTTACTAAAACTTCAAATAAAAACGCAAACACCTTTTTTAAGGTTGGGAAAATGTAACTTGAAAAAAACCCAACCGTTTATTTCTTTCGCACTTTAAAATCACACTTCTGTTGCTCTTGACTTCTTCTTCTAAATTGAGTGCTGGCAAGCGCAGTATTGCCAGACTCTGATATTTTTTGATTACATTAAAAAGGTTGCCAGAAACTACCAACTCGTATCCCATTAGAATACAGTGCCAACGAAAACAGAATGTTTTCCTTAGTTAGCCTCCATGCTTGCAGCAGCTTCCTCATCTCAGCAGCCTTTTCATCTTTCACAATCTTCTCGTCTTTTTAAATGTTGTACTGAATTTCCTTCGCCTGTCAAATCGACTGGTGGAACGCAGATCTTCTGTATCGGCCTCGTAAGTTGTCCTGTTGCTGTCATCACGACCACTGACCAGATGCGTCTATCTCTACATACAATGACTTCTATCACTCGTGCTATCGCCCATTGTGGTCGTGGGAAATTCTCGCTCTTCAGTAGCACAACTTGTCTGACCTTAACGGGCTCTATCTCTCTTCTCCATTTCTTTCACTCTTGTGGTGTCACCAAATACTCCTGACTCCATCTTGCTCAAGAGTGATCCAAAATTTTCTCTCATCTCTTCACAACCTAACGCCATACGTGCTAGGCTGCTGCTCTATCACGTAGGGAGAAGACAAAATAATTGGCTCCCCTACCAGGAAATGTCCTTGAGTCAACACTTGAATATCAGTTGGATCATCGCTAAGCGGATGGAGTGGGCGCGAATTCAGAATATCTTCTATATCTGTTAACAGCGTAATAAACTGCTCATATACCATCACTTTCATTCCTATCACTCTGGCAAGATGATGCTTCATGGACTTAACTGCAGCTTCATAGATACCTCCTTGATGAGGTGCAGCAGGAATCATGAAACGCCAGTCAGTGTCTCTCATATTTACATGGTCGAACACTTCCTTCGTTCGCCATGATTCTATCGCCATTATCAATTCCCTTGCAGCTCCAACGAAAGTGCTTCCGTTATCGCTATACATTCTCTCACATCTACCTCACCTACTAATGAAACGGTCATCGTAAGCTAAGAATGCCAGCTAAGCCAGGCCGCCGACGGAGCCTATGTAGACTCCTCTCGTCTTAAGGCATACAAAGATTGCCACCCAATGCTTCATTTTCTCAATCATCCCTTCTCTATCTATCACTCTTATTTCAAACGGACCAGCGTAATCTACACCTGTGTAAAAACGGTTTATCCATTTGCACTCTATCACCTGGTAAATCAGCCATGAGCTGTTGCTCATAGCAATGATCATATCTGACACATACCATACACTCGTGTATGTAATACCTTGTCTCACTCCATAATTTCGGAATCCAATATCTCTGCCTGATATATTGCATCATTACCTGTGCACCACCATGCCTTATCTCTCTATGTGCAAGGTCTATCATAATCCACGCTTGCCTGGAACCATTCGGAATGATTGCCGGATGTCTCATCTCATAATCTATCTCAGCAGGGTCAATTCGACCACCTACCAGAATCAACCCGTTCTATCGAAGATTGGCTCAAAGATTCTAGTGTGCTTTTTTCAGGTAAATCCTTATTTTCTCTTAATGCAACGCCAACGCCTTTTCTTCAGCCGTAGGCGTATGTGAATGTATCTTTCTCCTCTTTGATCTTCTCACGTCCGCCCTATCTTTCACCTTACTCCCAAATCTTATCACATAGCTAAGAACATTGATCACCTTCTCTAGTTTGCTTATATAACCAAGTAGTGGAATATCTTTCCCTAACCTATCGTCATAAATTGAAAGTTCTGACTTACCGTGTGCCCCTTCAGCTCTACTTCTGTCTCTGCTGCCATATCTTTCCCAATGTCTCTAACTGGCCATTGCTCAACTGGTAAAGACAACCATCTGGGACCATGTAGCCATAGGCTGTTGTCCACCAATTCACTCGGCTGTAACCCACGACACAACAAGTCTGCTGGGTTGTCTTTTGTATTTACGTACCTCCAACAATTGATGTTAGTGTTGGTTTGTATTCACGAAACTCGATTTTCGACAAACGGCTTAAGATCACATGGAAGCTTTCTGATCCAGTGCAATGTCACCAATGAATCTGTCCATAGGGTATACTTTACCATTCCCCACTCCATTGAATCTTTCACCTATGTACAAAGTCTATCCAACAACTCAGCCGCTGCTATTTATAGCCTTGGAATGGTGACTGATCTTAACGGGGCAACCCGAGTTTTGGAAACCACATGTCTGCTGGTAATATCCCCTTCTCTACTCTCTGATCGTACATAAATCACGGCACCATACGCAGCCGAAGATGCGTCAGAAAACCCATGAACTTATATTCTACTATCTCTAGATGTACCTAGCCATCTGTCAATCTGGTATTGCTCCAACATAACTATTTGCTTCCAATATTCTCTGAATTTGGCCTCCAAGTCATCAGTGACCTTCTCATCCCAACTAAGACTTAACCTCGATAAGTTTTGAATAATTATGTTTCCCAAAATAGTCACTGGCGATATGTATCCATTCGGATCATACAATTCAGCCACGCGACTCAATATCACTCTCTTGGTAATTATCCCTTCCAACTCAGGTGTCTTAACTATAAATGAAATGGTATCTTTGTCTACTAGCCACTTAAGCCCGAGGACTGATGTCCTCTTAGCTTCCATCAGCATCATTGAGTCATCCGCATCAGAACTCATGCTTTATCTCAACTCAATAGAGTTCGACTTCCACTTTCGAAGTTCAAATGCTCCACCTTTTAGGATAGCGTCGATTTCCTTTGCTAATTGGATGGTCGCTAACCCATCATCTTCTCCTGTCACTAAGTCGTCCATATAACCCATCATCTTCTCCTGTCACTAAGTCGTCATATAAAAATGTGGCTACTTTCACTTGCCTAAACATCATCCTGATGTCAGCACTAATCTCTATCTTGTGTCTCCTAAACCTCATTACTATCTCTGATAAGTCTCTCTGCAATTTTTCACCTAGCATTTGAATATCATTCAATGATATTAATCTCTCTGTTTGGCAGCTCGCATCAAATACCACTCGAAATTTCTTCGTTACACAATGATGTGGTATATAGTAAACCATCTCACCTAGCTTGGCTCTCATAAACTCAATCTCCCTGGAACTACCTAGCTCTTGCTCTTTGAGTGGAATAGTGTCCAGGAAACGGCCATCCAAATCTCTCTCATAGGTTTTGCAAGGAATTTTGCTCTACTGCCTCTTCCCCTTCTGTGCGGTTGTTGCACATTCCTATCTCATCTGACTTCCAAAATCTCTTGACAATCTGATTGAATTCCTCACAACCCTGGCACTCTATCATACCCATCACTGCACCGGTCTCATTACTGTAGCGGTGTGAATGCGGACCAAACACCACAATTCCTAGCATTGTTTCATAAGAATTGTAGAATCAATGTCTCTAGCCACTACTCCCACCATCACCTTTGCAAAAAACCGTACCCCTAACAATATACTCATGGAGTTGGTCACCCAATATTCAGAGGGTATATTTGTCGGATTGTTTTTTGGTAAGAGATTCGACCCATCTCCTGGCAGCTTCATCTGCCAGTTACTATCTCTCGGCAAAACCCAAAACTCATCTTCTATGCTGTGCTCAGATTCAAACCAAGGTATGATCCTAATCTGAGTTTTCTTTCTCACTTCTACCGTATTACCCTTGATGCCGATGATTTCATTAGAGGTTGGTACAACCTGTAATTGACACGAGCGAAATATCTCATGCGGAAGGAGATTGGGCTGCGCCCGTGTATCCAACAGCGCCCGAAATGGACCATATCTGACACCTTTCACATCTATTCTCACCTTTGCTATTTGAGGATGTTACCATCAAACTCGCCCCATGTATTCTTCAGGTCCTGCTGGTTATATGGCACATTAACCTGAAGGTTTATCGGTTGTTGCTTAGCCGAACCTACTACCGATGCTCTCTCGGAAGGACACAGCTCCTCAATCTTTCTCTTTAGCTCTGCCTTGGTTTCGTAGTATGCTTCTTCAGCTACCTGCATACCGCGCTCTATCTCCTATATGGCGTTTGCTTCAATGATCCCCACCACGTCGCTATGATTATTATTGAAGCGCATCCATTGCTCCTCTAATCTTTTCAGACGTGCCTTCACCATCTCTATCTCAGCCTGCCCAAAACTAGGGCCTTTTACGAACTCGCCTACACGCTTGATGGCATGTAAAGCTGAGGTATGTTTGTTCAAATCAGCCAAACAACCAATAAATTTACTTTCAATATTGCAGTTAAACTTTCACTCTAAATCCTTTGTTCTGTTGTGTGATAAATAATAATAATTAACTGCCTTTAAATCTTTCGCAATTACCTTTCTCACATTCTCATTGAATATTTGCTGTACTTCGTCGTACCTTGCAATTCTCTTTCTCACTTTCTCTAGCTTGAAAGCTCTGTCAAACAGTTTTCGAATTCCCGCTATGGATAATTCGACCTAGCACTCTATCGCTTCTCACAACATGCATGTTTTCGAATTCAAAGGAACTCGGAGACTATCTTTCATTTTGTGCTGCATGGTGCCCACTGTTCAATAACAGGTTAAAGGAACACACACTTTCCCCTCTTTCACAAAATGGCCGGCCATCAGGCTGCACATTCTAATTGCTATAACTTCTCGAAACTTCTACAAACTTGCTTGTAAAAGCTCTCTATCTATCACTACAGCACAAAATCTTTCACTGTGTGTAATTTTCTTTTACACTCTATCACAATTTTGTATGGCATATGCCCAATGCATTTGCTTCTATACAACTATCACATCTTCACAACAGAACAAAGGCACTTTCACAGTTTGTATCTTATTTAATGCAGTGGACTGTAACTATCTCTTTATTATTAGATACTCACAGGTAGTTTTTAAATTTCCAAACTAATATTGCCTTTCTCTCTAAGAAAAAAATATATATACAGAAACTGTATGAAAAATAATTGCTCACCAAAGCACTTGTTACCGCTTTTAAAAAATTGTATACGAAGTGAACTTCGTTTCAATCACCCTTAACTTGTTTCGCCGAACAACACATCAGCGCTCAACAGATCACGTTTCTTAAACTCAACATGTGCTAAGAACTCGCTCCCCATTTTCACATTGCGCTCTAGCTCAACGTTGCGTTTTAGTATATAACCGCGCATGGGTAAACGCAATACAGCGCTCAACCTATCGCGTTTCCTTATCTCAACATGTGCTAAGCGCTCAATCGCGCTGTTGTGTACGCAAGTACCGACATGTATATCTATCGCTGTAGAACCTGCACGCCACATGCATGTCCATATGCATATGTGCATCCTATTTACTTGCCTTC
This sequence comes from Sphenella marginata, assembly GCA_951509765.1. NCBI lineage: Eukaryota > Metazoa > Arthropoda > Insecta > Diptera > Tephritidae > Sphenella > Sphenella marginata. The sequence goes on from OX608082.1 coordinate 47,298,491, forward strand.
CAGAAACTTCGTTCAGGCGGCTTCTATCACACTATCACATATACATATGTATGTATGGTACATTTGCATATACGTGTATTCTTTCACATCTCTCACTCACTTAGCAATATTAAAACTTTTCACCGGTTTTATCCGGCTCTACATGGACCAAATGTTCAAACCAAGTTTACTAAAACTTCAAATAAAAACACAAACCCCTTTTTTAAGATTGGGAAAATGTAACTTGAAAAAAACCCAACCGTTTATTTCTTTCGCACTTTAAAATCACACTTCTGTTGCTCTTGACTTCTTCTTCTAAATTGAGTGCTGGCAAGCGCAGTATTGCCAGACTCTGATATTTTTTGATTACATTAAAAAGGTTGCCAGAAACTACCAACTCGTATGCCAATACGATACAGGGGTGGTCTGGCATTCATCACCCATCAACCGAGGGACACCACCTTAGAACGTCAAGGTATGGTTGTCCAGTCAGGCGATGTCGACCTTGAAATCACAAACATACAGATACATACCACCTGTCACCTGCTGTCCCAGGGATTACCACCCCGACATTCGTGCGTTACTCAGGGAAGAGAATCGCGTTATTCTTGGTGACTTCAACGCACCCCACGACCTGTGGCCTTCGCTTGCAGGCCGATGGTAGGGGGCAGGAGCTGGCTGACCAAATAGATGATTCGACGTTCGGCACGGTACATGGGGATGCCCCCACTAGAGTGGCGGTAAACTGCTCTAGCTCGCTAGACATCACCATAGTCAGCGAAGGCCTTATAAACTGCGTTGAATGGCGATCGATGCTGACGCTTGCTTCAGACCACCTAACAAAAGTGCTCTCTATCGATCGCCCCACCGACTTTATCACCGCTGAAAATCGCACGTACACCAACTTCAATAAAGACGACTGGGAGGGTTTTCTTACCACCACAGAGAGCGCCTTCGCTGCTCTCCCCACCCCGTCTGACGTACGAGAAGGGGAAGAGGCGTTTCGTATGGGCCTAATTTCAGCCTCCCATCAACACATTCCGTCAGGTAGAATAAAGGAAGTGCGTCCATTCTTCCCCGCAGAGGCAGAGGCCCTGGCGAATGAACGTTACCGTATTAGACGCCTTGACCCTACGCAGGCCCGTGCGCACGGGGGGTTTTGGGGGTTAAAACCCCCCCATGGCCAAATCTAAGTTGCAATGATTTTACAAAAATTTTCAAAATACACTTTATAAATCTTGTATTGAATCTTGACTAATAATTTTTGACAAAATTAGTTAAAATAATTTTACGGAAGAAGAAATTGGTGAAAGTTACAAAGAATAAGGTTGGCCAATACATAAGTCCGGCACTTTGAATTGCACTTGGAGCTTTCCGAAATTACAAAGTTGTGTAGCGTATGGGCATTTTTTGTTCTTAAATTTTACCGATGAAAACAGTGAGCAAGGCTCAATTATATGAAAGATTTCGAGTGTTTTCTGACCCTTTTTGTTGTAGGCGTAAAGAGAATTGTGAGAAAATGAACGTTGGAGAGCAGATGAGCGACAACGTTCAATTATTTGAATGTTTTCAAACATTTTCTGAGGTTTTTTTTATTTTACCTAACAGAAGATAAAGATCGCATTTTTCATGGACATTTATCAATAGTCTGTGGAAAATAAACATAGCATATTTCATATTTTCCGAATAGTGTCAATAAAATTTCATAAACCTTATTTTTTATTATTTATAATAATAATAATTCCCAACGGATTATCCACCATATCCCGCCCGACCGGCGCGAGGGGCGCATCCGCAATACGCGCGGATTGTTCTTTCGTGCCGAGTCTTTGAAAGGCTTTGGTTTGTTAATCGTCGAGATCTGAAACTGCTCAGCTACAGAGAAAACCTCATCAGCCATACAAAATAGATGACACAATTAATAAATAATTAGTTGACAGCGAATAGTTATTGTAAAGAATAAAGATAAGAATCAAAGGATATGAAAGCAAATTGTTGCTATGTATTTAGGATAGAAATAATTGACATTTTTATTCTGCATAGTGAGTCTGAAATATCAAACGTACCAGAATGAGAGTTATTATCTTGACAGAAGATGGGAGAGAAGGTAGACGTGTTTCTGTTGCGCTTAAAGTAAAGTATATTTGAAGTGCGTTTAAAGCGTAGCTTTTTAGTAAAAAACTAAAACTAAATATAGTAAGACAGCGTCTTTCTAATAAAATATAAAATTTCGATAAAAATAGTGGAAATTAGCTCAGAAAAAGTTAATACTAATAGTTTGGGGGATTACCGTTTGAAATGCCGCCTGAGTGCTGCGAATGCACAGTGAAATTGACGCTTACTGATGAAACGGTGGAGTGTAAAGGGGTTGTGGTAAAAGTTATTGCCTTAAATGCAGCAAAATCAAATGAGCCGATTTAAAAGTAATAAAAGAAAATCTAAACATTAATTGGTTTTGTAATGTATGTAGTTTGTCAAGTACAAATATGAAGTTTTTGGAAATAAAAGCAAAAAGCAAAAGAAAAGCAATTGAAAAAGAGTGATGTGAAAGAGATTGTAGATGAAATTTTTACGAAGAAGTATCAAAAATTTAAGAGAGATATTGTTGACGAAATAAGTGTTGTAATAGATCAACAACTTCAAACGAAATATGAAGAAATGAAAAAACAAATAATTGAAGAAGTCACAAAAGAATTAAGCAGCAATATTGCAAAAATTAAAATACCAATTAACCAAAACAGCGAAAAACATAATACAATTAATGGCAATAATAAAGTAACATATGCGCAAGCAGCTAAAAAAAATGCAAACAAAGCAAATGTACACAAAAATAACAGAGAAACAAAAAATGCTCTTAAATCAGTGATAGAGCCGACAGAAGGTTTGATAAGCGAAGTGAGGTCAATAACAAGCTGTGGTATAATTGTTGAGTGCGCCGACGGCAATGCACTAGAAACGGTTCAAAAGAAAATAAGTGAACAAATTGGTGAGAACTATGAAATTGAGAAACTGAGAGTGAAAACAAAAAAAAGAATGGTTAAGCTGACGGGCTTGACATATAAACTGAGCGAAGATAGAATTATCGAATGCCTAGTAAAGCAAAATGAAATTGACAATAATATTGAAATGAAAATAGTGAAAATATATGAAGATAAAAATAAACGAGCAGAATGCTATAATGCACTAATAGAGAGTGATCCTAACACATGCGAGTTGCTTATTTCTAAAAAAAGAATCAAAATAGAATATGACAGTTGCAGAATTTTTGAACATATAAGCATATTACGATGTTTTAAATGCTTAGGCTTTCAACACAAAGCCAGTGAGTGTATAAATAAAATAGCGTGTGCCAAGTGCGGTGGCACGCATGACGAAAAAGACTGTAAGTCCAAAACAGTGAGATGTGTGAACTGCTACGAACTAGTGCAAAAAAAAGTAGCAGACGTTGATGCGAATCATAATGCATTTAGTAATAAATGCCCGGCGTATGAAAAATACTGCCAAAATAAAGGCCATGCTCGAAAGTAGCAACTAATAGGTGTATACTTGAATATATGTAGTATCATAGCTAACAAAAGTGAGCTCGAAATGCTTATACATACCAAGAACCCATGTTTTGTGCTGTGCTCGGAATCAAGATCGACAGGCGACATAGATGATTCCGAATTGAAAATAACAAACTATACGCTAGTAAGATGTGACTCACATAGCCGTCATACAGGCGGTGTGATAATATATGTTCATAAAACAATTGAATTTAAGGTGTTATACAATAACAGCTTTGACCAAAATATGTGGTGTATAATTATCAAAATTAAAAATAACAGTACAAAATGGTGTATAGGAGTTCTATATCATTCGCCAAATAGTAATAGCAATGATTTCATACATTCCTTGAGTGAAAGTGTTCTACCTAAGTTCAATCCAAGCGATAATAATATGATTATAGGGGACTTCAATATAGATATAAACAGAAACAATGCCATTGCTAATCATTTGAATGACACTATGGCAAATGTATGCATGACTCAAAAGATTGACTTTAATACCCGTATCACGGAAACTTCCCAAACGAGGATTGACTTACTTTACTCAAATAGTAATAACATAAACTGCGCAAGGCTGGAAGAAAATAAAATCTCCGACCATGAAACAATAGAGTTAAGTCTTATATCCGAGAAAGAGTATCAGATGCGTGTAACAAAACATATTACTTCATGGGAGTACTACAGCGCTGAAAAGCTACTTAATATATTTAGAAACTATAACCTGAGCTTAATAAGCAATTTGTCAATTGTGGGTAAAGTTAAAGCACTAAATGATATAATGGTTCATGCCATGAAAGTTCTAACGTTCAGAAAACAAATTGAAGTGAAATTAATGAATAAATGGTATGATCGCGAGTTAACGGAACTAAATAGGTACAAAAATGGTCTGTCTAAAAGTTGTCAAATAAGTGGCGACTGGGAAGAGTATAAAAACCTAAATAGTCACTAATTAAAATCAAGAAACTCGAATGTAAAATTTCGGCAAATAGCCAAAACAGCAAGCTTATGTGGAAATACTTAAAGGACACTGTGAATTTAAAAAAAGAAAAAACTCCAATTACAACAATGGAAATAGGCAATATAATATACAAAGATGAGAAAGGCGTAGCTAATATGCTTAATCAATTTTTCGTCAATAGTATAAAAAATATAAACAATGATATTGAAACTGTGAGAAGTAACATTAACTACGAAAACAACGTGCAAACCTACTTTGAGTTCAGGGAAGTGACAGCTGATACTGTAACAAGAGTTGTAAAAAATTTTAAACATACAATTGGTGGAAATAACCTCATAACTGAAGGGGTTGTAAAAGACTCGGTTGAGTACACAGGTTACTTCTATGCAGATATTATTAATGAGTGCTTTAGAACTGGTACCATGCCAGAGTGTTGGAAACTCACCACGGTAATACCGGTTCAAAAGATCAAAGGTACCACAAAATCAAATGAAATGCGACCAATAAATACATTACCTGCAGATGAGAAAATTATTGAATCAATAGTAAAAGAGCAACTTGAAGAACATCTCGACCTAAATAAAATTATAATTCCAGAACAATCAGGCTTTCGGAAAAAACACTCATGCGAGACGGTTTTAAATGCAATTGTCTATGATTGGAAAAACCAACTTAATGAAAAAAATTATGTAATTGCGGTATTTCTGGACCTAAAACGAGCATTCGAAACGATATCTCACCAAACTATGCTGGATAAATTGTACAGTATAGGTGTAAGAGATAAAGCGCTGCAATGGTTTAAAAGTTATTTCGCTAATCAACGGAACCTCAACGTCAAGTGATGAATCAGTTAATATCGGTTTTCCACAGGGATCAATACTTGCACCAGTACTTTTTAAAATATATATTAATGACATAGTTAAAACCACAGTGATACAGTAGGAAAACTCTGGTTAAATTACATCCTGGAGGTGAAATTTTCAGAGTCGAAATTAATTGTAGTATGCAATTACTTATACCCACGGTTGCATTACAACACCAAAACAAAACTAAAGCAGTAATTTTAGAAAAAGAGTATTTATTGCACATAGGGTGTTTTTGTTCTATGGCAAGTATAAAAAATAAAAGTAAAATGGTAAAATTCCGCAAAAATACATATTACTGATGAATTGCTGTTAGCAATGACTTCAAAAGCAGACTTTTAGTGCTTGTTGATTTTCAAAAAGTGGAAAAAATATTGGGCTTGCAGACTATATTGAGTATTATTATAGCTATAAATTAAGTTTTAGCTCTATACTATATATTTGAGTAGACACTTCTGGGTAGCAAACCCCCTTTTGCAAAATAAAACCACATATTCTATCGGGTCGATATAGGCGCCTCTATTAAAGCAATGGTTTTTTAATCATAAAATCTCTAAATCTATTCAAAACTTAAATCATACAGAAATCGAAAATTCAAAGTATATAAAACGTTCAACACCCTGTGACAAGTGTGCTATTGAAAACATAGTATATGACGAAAAATAATCGCAAGCCTATCAGAGATCAATCTAAATATATACGCATATTGTCACATGCGAAGCGAATGAAAATTTTGTCGAATTTCGCCGTCTCGAATTGCGGCATGCGAATCTGTGGCGAATTCGGCAAAAAGTGGCGAATGAGTGACGAAAATGAACTTCTCGAATTGCAAGTAGCGAAAAACTTAGATTCGCTTCGCCAAATGTGTCAAAATTTGGCGAATGCTTATTTCATTAGCATTTGAGAAAAAGAAGCGACAAGTTTTGTGTTTATTCATATGTATATTTTGATAGAAAAAAGAATTTTAACCGAAAATAAAACAACATAGAAGTGAGTAAACAACTTTTGTGTGTTTTTTAATGAAATTAAATAATAGTTCCTCTAGGTCAATGTGGGTAAACGATGGCACGTTGAAAAAAATGATTACTGCTGACAATCTCCGGGTGCAGATGCAACATACTCCTCATAAGTAAGTGAAGTTCGTTGTACAAGACTGCATGAGGGGCGAGTAGTGGATAAACATTCTTCTTTCAAATATATGTAAATCAATTTGTTTTTGAACCAAAGCCTGTATTTGTTTCATTAAATTCAAGCGAGAGTTCCACATTTGTTAAATGGATTTAAAAGATCTGGTATGATTTTTTGTAATGGCAAAAACCAAACGTTTGAAGTAACGCAGACGCACCACTATGTATTCTTCCGCACCTTTTGCGATATTGCCAATTGTTATACGCACTTCAAGTGGATGTGATTCCAAACGTCTTCTACTATCAGTAAATCACCACTGGTGCCACTGTGGGTTTAACGTTTTTTTTACCACTACTTTCCACATCCAGCTCATCTGTATCCGAACTAGCACCACTTTTTATGATCTCGATATGAGCTGCCATTTCCACTTGACGCACATCATCCTCGCTACCTACTACAATTACACAAACATCTCACTCTTTTGCACAAATAAATAAATAAAAACATAAGCAAATGACACAAAAATGACAGAAACGTCAAATTCGGATGAACTTTTTGAATTTGTTTGAATGGCAACATAACATGACAGACGAAAAAGTTCATTCGCCACTCACAATGCAAATTTTAGGTGAGTTCGCCAATCCGTTCGACTCGCCAAATGTATTCGCTTCGCAAGTGACAATATGCGTAATAGATTACCTATCATTTAAAACAACTTTTATCATTTTTCGTTTGCTTTGAGGGACTTAATTTTACTTGAATCTGTGTACACACGCCACATTGTAATTATCATTTAACACAAGTACTAACATATGTATACTTTGACAACATCTTTGTCATAATTATAAAGCATTATGTTTCTTAACCAACAACCGAAAAATATCTAGATGTACTTTTAACAATTTTTCTTTTTTTATTCACCAAATTAATTTTGCAACACACAACCCTGAAATGCCAAAAAAGCGTTGACTGCCACCCCGTGTACAGTCTGGCGGTGAATATAATCAGCTGATTGGTACAGAGTTTTACTACTGTATATACTGTGGTTAAAACTGTCAACCATAGTGATATCAAGCTATTCGCAGATGATACTCCTATTATGATAAGTGATAAAAATCTGGGAGTAGCCATGGAAAAACTGCAATTTGATTTAGATAGGGTATACCTCTGGATGTGTCAAAATAAATTAAAGATAAATGCAGATAAGACGAAATATATGATTTTAAGTAGAGCTCATATTAGTAATACATATGAACTGAAAATCGATAAATGTAAACTAATGGAAGCAGATAAGCTAAGCTACCTTGGAATAGTTATTGATAATAAACTAACATTCGATGATCATGTAATCGGTTTAAAGCAATAGATTGCAAAAAAAATTGGCTTTTTATACAGGTCATGTAAATTTGTTTCGAAAAAGTATAAAATTTTAGTATATAGGACGATCGTGGAACCTCATTTTAATTACTGCCCAACCATATTGTTTTTGGTGAAAGATAGTTTAATAGATAGTTTACAGAAAATGCAAAATAAGGCTATGAGGTTCATACTTAGCAAAAAATATGATACCCCTACAAGTGAAATGTTAGAGGAATTGCAATGGCTTACGTGTCGATTCTGAGCGTAACCGGAAACTTTGTACCCAGAAGATTATCTAACCAAAAATCGTAACCGGTGCATGTACCCGCGATTCTAGCGCGCATGGTAACGATGTCAAAAACAAACAATGCGCAAAAGAGAATAAAAGGCAAACGCGCACGAAACATCACGTAAAAAAGTGCTTATATTGTTTATTAATTCTTCTGAATTAGTATGTGTATAAAATTTGTGCTATTTTCTGTCCAAAAAAATATTTACAAAACACGTGCAATTTGTCGCGGTTACTTGGCGTTAACACCTCTTTCGGTGGTTACGAAATTGAACTGCAACTTGAGCCGGCAGAATACCAAACGGGTGTAAAAGTTTCCAATATATTTGTTTGCCGGGTAAATCGAATGTTGTTACCACTATAGAATCGACCCGTTAGTGTCAAACAGCGTATACTTTTTTCTGTGATGATTTTTGTTTTTAATATTAAAAAGGGCAATCTGCCGGAGTATCTGAGTAACAATGTATTATACCAAAGTGATGTTCACAACATTAATACGAAAAATAAAAATAGTTTCAGACTCCCGTTCCTTCAAGGTTTTCAGATAAATAAGAACATCATTGGCGCATATAGTTGGACAATTAATTAAATTGTTCCCATGTAGCTCATAGGGATAATTTAGAAAGTCAGAGTTGGTGACGGCAGAATAGTAAGGAGTGAATAATTGCGCAAAGAAATTATGACCCAAAAGAAATAAAAAACGACCCCAAATAAGCTTCAGGAAAACACCAATAAAAGGCTCCGACAAGTGTTCAAAAACCCTCTGAATGGATGAATGAAAGAAAAGCACTAATTAGAGGGCTCCGAAAGGCGTCTGAGAAGGCTCCAAAAGCCCTCAGAATGGAGGAATAAAAGGCTCCGAAAAAGGTTCAGAAAAGCACCAATAAAAGGCTCCGCAGTTCATTTAAAAAGAGTCAAAAAACGCTTCAAATTCATCGAAATTGGACTCATTTCGGACTCTTTTTTATGACTTCGTTGGAGTGCCCGCGTAGAGCGATTTTTCGCTCCATTTGGGCTCTGAAAGAAGCTCATTTTGGAGAGTAAAGTTCTGAGAAATGAGCGTTTTATGGCTCCGAAAGAAGTCTTTTTTTGCACTTTTAGTTAGCTGGGATATGCCATCATATCACCAATTCTCTATCAAATACAGAAAATTGTGTAGAACCAAAAAAATAGAAGTTTTAGGCATCAGAGTATGCAAATTCAGGACAGTTAAAGAACATTTAAATTTGTGATATATGGGTCTAGGTATCTGTTTCAGCAAATATGTTTAACTTAGTGAAAAATGTATGCGAATGCAAATCTAAATTAAAACCCTCCCCAAGGCCAATTCCTGCGCACGGCCCTGACCCTACGGATCCACAAATAAAGGATCTTAATGCGGAAATCAGACGCTTAGTAGATAAACACAAACGCGCTAAGTGGGAACAGCACCTAAGGTCTTGCAACCTCTCGGCTGGAGTTGGCAAATTATGGTCGACGGTGAAATCTTTGTCCAACCCGACTAAACCCAACGACAAAATATTCATCGCCTTCGGCGATAAGGTTCAGTCGAAGCCTAAACGATGCGCGAGCCCTTTCTGCCGCCAATTTGTAATGCATCCTCCGTTGAACAAAGAGATTCGCCGAGACACCAGGGAAGCGCATAAACACAGAAACAGCGATGCGTCCATTGCCATCTTCACAACAGAAGTTCATGAGGCAATTCGGAGTTCTAAAAACACCAAATATATAGGCCCCGATAGCATTTCCATGCTGATGCGGAAACACCTCTGCGACGAAGGCATAAGATACCTTACACACATTTTCAACCTTTCCCGTCCACCTTTGTCATTCCTGAAAGATGGAGACAGGCAAAGGAGGTCCCACTACTAAAGCCTGGCAAGCCAGCTGCCGTAGGGGAGTCATATCGCTCGATATCACTCCTCTCGCCAGTAGTAAAGGTGTTGGAATCTATTTTATTACCGTATTTCACCGCAAACCTTCGGCTCGCCGAACATCAGCATGGCTTTCGCAAAAACCACAGCACCACCACCGCGCTGAACGCCATCACCACTCAGATAGGGGACGGACTAAACCAAAAGCGTTCAAACCACAGGAAAGCTTTTGACACGGTCAACCATGCACAACTAATGAAAGACCTGGAAGACTCGTCCCTTGCGGTGCAACGTTTAAGACAGGGGGGAAGGGACGAGTCTTCCCGGTCTTTCAATAGTTGCGCATGATTGACCGTGTCGAAAGCTTCAGCAAAGTCAAGCGCAACCAGCACTGTCCTGTGGTTTGGGCGTTTTGGTTGAGTCCGTCCCCTATCTGAGTGGTGATGGCTTTCAGCGCGGTGTTTTTCGCGAAAACCATGCTTATGTTCGGCAAGCCGCAAATTCGCTCCACGGAAGCGCTCTATCATTGGAAGACATGCCCGTATGCTTATAATATCGCACACTAAATCAAAAAGAGTCACAACTCAAAATCTGAGTAACTTTCAGTTAATTTCTTCTGGATCGCGCAAAAGTGATTTGATTTTTAAAAACTTGACATCACTGTGCTCTTTAAAGAGTAACGATAATAGTCAAAAAGAAAAATATTGTATATACTGGCTGCACTACTTTTTATTAGTTGAATTAATTTTGAGTTGTGACTGTTTTTGATTTAGGTTGCGATATATTGATTGGTTGGGTCTTTAATAATTTTCTTACACAATAAATACCTTTTTACGTATGTCTTATTTCAATCTAAACAACACCTAAATAATACAACCCAGCATATCTGTAAGTGTTTTTAAAAATAACTTGGAGTAAACTTGCTTTAATAAGCGAAATGGAAGCGTTTTCAATATCAATTTATTTGTAAGTTTAATGTAAGCTTTTTATAAAGTTCAAAAACAACGTTTTATAAATCATTTACCTTTCTAAGTTAAATGCAAATGTTTATAGAAAATGTTTTCTTTATGTAAGCTTGATGTAATAAACATTAAATAAGTGTTTTTCATTTTAAATTTTTATTTAGCTTTTTAAATAATCGTTTTGTAAGGCTTGAGAAAATGATAATAAATTTATTACAATTTTAAGCAAAATGCAAATGTTTACGACAGGTATGAAAAAAATAGTTTTCATTTGTCATTAAGATGAAAATTGATCTTTCGCTGAAGTAAGACGTGTTTTCTCTCGCTATGCAAATTTTCAGTTCTTTCTGTTGAACTAAAGTAATCGCGGTCGAAAATAATACATAATATCGCGCTTAAGAAGTGAAAAAACGCGGTGAAAAGAAATAACTAATTTATTAATGAGTGCTGATAACTGTAAGCAAGTGTCCTCTGCACCAATTGGTGAAACTTTTGCGCCCTCAAGTGGTTTTTTTTTAACGAAAATAATGTTCCTGATTTCAATGAACCCATTGACTCATCAAGTAATGAACTGTCCGATTTTGACGATGACCGCCCCTGCGGGTTGGGGCTTAGAATATGCCCGCGGTAGGCATACCGGTCGTAAGAGGCGACCAATATGCACAAAGGTATTGATGTGCAACTCGATGGTTGATCTACGGATATGATGCCTCCCACCTCTCATTACCCATCTTCTCTTTCCTTTCGGAAGGAGGTATGACATGACAGATTCATATCCGGCCAAGGACTGTTATTTCGACAACACTCTCCAAAACCTTCGCGGAGTGATTTTGTTGTTAAAACAACAACAACAACATTTTGACGATGACAGTTCGCTTACCTTTAACGAAGAACTGGTGGTTTTCGACGAGGTAAAATTCCGACAATTCGTACGTATACTTCAAATATGAGCTCCTCAAAACACAAGTGGTAGTTATAAAAATTGGAACTACACAACTTGTGATTTGAGCAGCTCAAAATTAAGCTTAGTTTAACTTAAAACATAGTTTTACAAAATTACTTTTTATATAATTCAATAGAAATCCGATTTGAAATCTTTGTCCTCGTCAAAGACGAAGACTTTTGTCAAGCAATCATGGAGTAAGGTGTTGACGGACGTGGTTGCCGAAAAAATGTGTTGGAGAGGAACAGACTCTATATACGTTGTAAGTATTCATATTACCCAACTTAATACCTAAAACACAATTTAAACTTTGGAAAAGAATTTCTAATATATTTTATGTATACATTGTATATATCGTTGGTGATTTCGCAAAACGACGTAATTAACATTTTTAAAACGGGATATGTATTTAAATTTGAGTATATATGTATGGATAAATAAGTCTTAACCCTACAAACCACATACCGGTTACCAATGTAGCTAAATAGTGGGTTTCATTAATTTCTCATATGGTCTATAAAAAGGGCTATTTTTGTTCAGGCGGCGTGAAGATTTTAACCATATGTGTGACTTCGCATCTCCCTTGCACTTATCGAATTCTCCCATTAACAAAATCTATAGCTGTTCTTTTCAATACTTCCAGTCTTAAAAAATTTCCCTTTCCAAAACCAGTTAATGTTTTGGTTAACACCTAGTTGGAAATAGGTGTTCAAATGGTTTTTGTTTTGGCTAAATAGTGGGCCGAAATATTCGTTCAGTTGGTTTTTGTTTTGGCTAACATATGGTGAATATTATCTGTTGAATTGGTTATCAAAGTGGCTAAAATATGGTTAATTTTATTAGCTGAATTGGTTAATGAAATACCAGTTGAAGTGGTTATTCTCAAATTGAGATACCTACACATTTTTTCCAAATAAATTGCACAAAAATGCATATTTTTCTTAAATATTTGTATATTTTATTGAAATTATTTTGTAAAACATTGAAATAAATCACATTACAGCTAAATTTTCCTATATTTTACAAATTTTAACAGGTTTTGGGGGAAAAATAAGTAAAAACTAATATTTACATTTAAAATGTACTAAATTAATTATTATTATAAATATAAAGAACAATAAGTAGTATTTTGTTTTAGGCACCGAACCGTATTCTAGAATGGCACCCTAGAGGAAATTATTGAAATCTTTTGCATATTGAAGTTAGTCAGATGTAGTTAATAGTGGTGCCTAGTAGTAGGTAAAAACAACCTTTAGTGCTATTTGGTAACGATATTATGGATGGCGGTAGTTCATTTATCCCGAGAGCTAGATGGTTATTGCTGGTGATTTTTTTGAAGTGTGTTAGAACAACTTTGCCGCCGCTTTAAAAAAAGTGACCCTTATCCGATTCTATACCGGCAACGCAATCCCCAGTATTTTTCGGTGGAACACCTTTATGCGGAGACTGCCTTCTGCCACGCTTAGAAAAAACACTTGTAATAACCAAACAGCACTAAAAGTTCTTATTTACCTTTTACATCGGGATCACCATTAACTACAACTGATTAACTTCAACTATAGTTAAAATCATCAACTATTTCTGGCATATGCAATGCCCGTCTAGGTAAATATGCAAAACATTCAGTAATTACCACTAGTGACTCAATTTAATAACAAACAAAGTAAAGGGGGAGAAAATTATATGAATGTTTTTCCAAATTCTGCAGGTATCCAGGTAACAAAGTCGCTCCAAATTATCATTTACAATATAAAATCGCTACTTTATTGTTACCAGTTGGCATAAACCATCTCTTCACTTCCAATTAAAACAGGAAAAAAACCGCTTGGACTGCATCTTTGGAACCGCAGGACCACATATCATCCTCATCTAAAATAAATTCCTAAATGTTAACTTCATGTCGAAAAATGTTAAAAAATGCACTTCTTACCTTGCTTGCTGCCGCTTGCCATATTTATAAATAATTGAACAGATATTTTTCCATTCAATTTTGTGTTCAAAATACATTTTTTTTTAAATTTGTTAAAATATGTATTTTCAGCTTTTCAATCGATTGAATTTTTTTTGACAAATGGCGCTGAGATTTTGATTTTGCGATATTTTTGAAAAGCTCTTGTTCATTCGCACTTATAACATAATGAATGTTACAAAATCAGCAAGGTTTTCTCTTTTTCACAATTCTTGTGCACATTAACCCTAGCATATATGTTTGGTACTTATGGGCACATATTTTCATAAAACTTAGAGCAATTTTTTTTTTGGTCACCTAAGGTTAAGAAAATCATTCCAAAATTTTGGAAATATGGGAATCTAAAAACGCATATGTGTTGGTATTTTTGGAAAATGTGGTTAGCGGCGGTTTGCAGGGAATAACCAGGTGTATAAAAGTGATGGTCACAAATGCCGCTTACGCTCCCTCTGTCAATTGCGTTGTTTTACATAATCACCTACGATATGTACATTAGGCTGGGTTGATTTGTATGGACGAAAGTTAACCGATATCGCGCCATCGATTTTTCGATAGGTTTTGGGCTTAGGAAAAAAAAGTTCCCCAAAAACTAAAGCCCTATTACGGTTTACAACTCAACTGAGTTGAGTTGAAGGATCATTTCCAAAAACGCGTACGTGGAACGGCTGTACCTCCCATATTAAAACTGTGCGCAACTCTTCGGTTCCTTGCTGACGGCAGCTATCAAAAATGCAGTGGAAACGATTTTAATGCAGGACTAGCCCAACCCACAGTGTCAATAGTTATTAAAGCGGCAAATACATTACACGAACTTTTCCGCGAACATTCCGATATCTTGTTCGCAGCTTTGGCCATCCACCATACGAACTTTTGGCCGAACATTAGTTCTCTTTCAGACAGCGATGAACACGGACAACAATTGTGCTGCAGCAATATTGCTCGCTGAGGCAATTAAGCGTAAAAAAAAAGAAAGAAAATCGCAAAAAAGAATTTGGTGCAAAGAATGGAATGTATCCTTTGTGGCATCAGGATCTACTTCTTTTAATTTTTCGATTAAAGTCGCATAATCATAATTCTTTTTAATTCTATTACAATAATCTTTGCTTTTTACTTGCCAAAATGATGGAAAAGATTTATACATTTCAATAAATTCACTCAGAAATTTTTTATTGTCCATTTTACTTTTCCGCGCACGTCTGTTCCGTTCAGAAATTACTACGATTATGAGCTATTTCGCCATACACACACGAACAGTTCGCGCAAAAGTTCGCCAAAAATTAAAATATTTTGATTTTTGGCGAACTTTTGCGCGAACTGGCAAACACCACCATACATGAGAGAAAAGTTCGCACAAACATGACATAACGGGAATGTTCGCGGAAAAGTTCGTGTAATGTATTTGGCGCTTAAGGAAACTTTAAATATTATTGAGCAGCGTATTTGTGCAAATTGGATCACAAACGAAATGTATGTAGAAGGGCAAAACGCTTCAAAAGCTGCATTTTACGCAAAAACTGGATTCCCAGGCGTGGTAGGTTGTATTGATGGCACTCACGTTCGGATAATTTCATTCAGAAAAGAACTGCAACATTTGTTCCACCCGAACGTAGACTTCCTTGCTAGTTTTTTCTATAAATCTGTACAAAACTCACGATTAAATATTAGTCTGAAATAATTTTAAAAGATTTACTAGCCCGCTCTCCATTTTTCTTTATATATTTTCCAAAATAACAGCAAAAGGGTACATTCGCTATCCAAATACAACTGCTAGTGAGCAGTTGTCAATTTTCGATATTGTAGACAACCAAACTAGCACAGGGTTGTAAATGGTAATGCCACACAAAAGTTGTTACATTATCAATTTCAACTAATAATTTTTGACAGGTTGCGTTGTAATCGATAATACCAAATTACAACTTTAGACAGGTTGGGTTGTAATCGCTAATACCCAATTGCAAAATTTCAACTCAAATAAAGTTGAGTTGTAAACCGTAATAGGGCCTATAATTTTCGAGCCTGCGAAATTTCATTTTGTTTTAATTTTCTTCGACTTTGATTTTTAAGGTTTCCTCCCTGACCTACTAAACAAACTTTCATTTGGTTTGCAAATTTCCATGTAAACCCTTTTCGACCCAAAAATGTCCGCTAAAAACGTTGGCGATAACAGTTTTTTGAAAAAAGCTATATTTTTTGGGTTTTGGGGAGGGTTTTGGTCAAAAAATGGGTTGGGTTCTATTGAATGCACCGTGCCTATGAATATTTTTTTTTGTTTAGAGGGGGTCCCAGAAATCACAGAACTAAAGCCGGAACTTGGAGGCAACTCATATTTTAAGAGAAAATCGAATTTGAAGATTCGAATTTTCCCAACCAAAATGTGTAAATTTTGAAACACTTTGATAACACTATACACACAAAACTATATTACATTACACCAAAACCCGCTCCCACACAGTCCCGCACTGTTTTTTGACCGAGTTTTGCGCGAATAACCGCTTTAAACACATTTAAATTTTTTATCAAAGAAAGCCCGACATGTTTTTTCACTTGGCAAAAACAATGCCTTCGGATTAGTTGCAGTTACAACGAGTAGCAACTGCTGATGGCTCTGTAGGAATAAACAAACTATGTTATGGCACGTTCACTGCAACATAGCTTGTTTATTCTTCATTTTATGAGTTATTTTATAGATTTTCCTTAATAATTGTTAAGAAACGCGGAGATTTATCCCGTTTATTAACCACGAACAGATATAATGCCGAAAACTAAGCAGCTTGCAACGAGATTAGTTTGAACTAGTTAATAAAAAAAATGTTGCCAGACCTTCCAACAGTAATTGTAACAAAAACTTCTTATATTTTAGGTACTGGTGCAGTTTATGGGGCCCACCCAAAACTAGACCAAAAAAGTCGAGTGGGGTATCAAAAGACGCGTATTCACGTCTAGATTTAGAATCTGAAATGAGATTTTTGTTTCACCGTTCAAAAGTTATTTGCAGGTAAAGTTCACAACTTTCTGTCATTTTTATGTGGTTGTTGCCATTACATTACATACATTAGGCTGAGCCAAAAAAGTGAAAAAGTGTTGGGAAACGTGGCACGCGGAAGGACATCACCGTGGCGGTAGCCACGGCTATGGCACAAACCCGGAGTTGGAATGGCGTAGCCCAGAGTTATTTTTTGAAGCGCGGCCGAAGGCCGCCTACGCGGAAAGGTGTTCTGCACATAAAAAACATGGATCACGCCCCGAGTTGGAAAGTTTTATCCTCATAACTTTTGAACATTCCAAAAAAACAAAAATCTCATTTCAGATTCTAAATCTAGACGTGAATACGCGTCTTCCACTTTTTGGTCTAGTTTTCCACTTTTTTGGTCTAGTTTTGGGTGGGCCCCATAAACTGCACCATTACCATATTTTATTACAACTTTGTCAAATATGTATGAAAATTATGAGAATATGTTTATAAAATTGTAGTTGATAATACAATTTAAATCTTTATAGCTATATCTGTTTAACTTGTTTTGTTGAAAGCCCCCCTTAAGTTTCTGTAATTTGCATGTGCTTCTGGTACACATAGATATAAAGTATGGATGTACAGTATTACCCAAAGTTATTAATTCCAAATGTTCACTTGGAACGCTATTACACTGAAAATACCCGTCATGTCATGGTTTCTTGCTAAAAACCTGTCTCAGTCCTCAACTTCAGTTTTTGAAAAATCTGCATATTCATTTACACATGTCTGGCACCTCCTATTACTCGCTGACGATTCAACTAGTACCAAACCGCCATTGTTGTTCACAAGTGATTCGGCCAAAATAGAAAGCAGTTTATTTGAATGTTTTTTTTTCGTGTTATATATTTTAGAAGGCTTAAATATTAAAAATATGCAGTGTGGTGAGACATATCGTTCAGTGTGAAGTGTTTTTAATTCTTTAAAGTGAATAATTATAAACAAGTCTGGTAAATTTTGAAGCTTCCTTACATACAATATTGGAAATTTAAACAAAAAATAATTCCTAGGTTCGGTGTATCATCTAAAATATTCCCCATGTCGGGAGAGGTATCAAAAGACGCGTTTCCGTCCCAGGAGCATGAATATAACTCCGCTCAACCAATATTTTCATTATTTTGGAAAATATTTTCGAAAAACCGAAAAATGACCCGGGTTTAGGGGCCCGATCCATGTTTTTTATGTGCAGAAAACCCTTCCGCGTAGGCGGCCTTCGGCCGCGCTTCAAAAAATAACCCTGGGCTACGCCATTCCAACTCCGGGTGGTTGCCATAGCCGTGGCTACCGCCACGGTGATGTCCTTCCGCGTGCCACTCTTTTCTCACAGGGTAATGTGATTACAACAACCACATGAAAATGACAGAAAATTCTGAACTTTAACTGCAAATATCTCGCAAACTACTAAAAATATTGGTTCACCGGAGTTATTTTCATGCTCCTGGGACCAAAGCGCGTCTCCTGATACATATCTCAACATTTTTGGTTGTGTATTAGCGCTCGGTACCCCACGTAAACGATTACCTTTTTTTAAGGGTTTTTTCAGCATACATGCAAACACTTTTTCGATGAAAACGAATTTGTCTCACATATCCTGTCCCACTCAAAATTATGCGCTAAAAACGTTGGTGATAACAGTTTTTTGAAAAAAAAAATTTTTTTTCGGGTTTTGGAACATATTTTGGTTGAAACATCTACTTTTTAAATTTTTTTCATTTTCAAGGCTCCAAATCATTTTTTATGAATTTTTTTCGGTGTCAATTAGCGTAGTCCCATGTGAATTCATGCGTTAAAGACGATGGTAAATTCAGTTAAAAAAAAAAATATTGTTTAATGGAGTTTTAGATGAATTTTGGTCGAAATACCAATTTTTTAGATTTTTCATTGACAAAACTCTATTTTAGTATTCATTTGGCGATATAATGAAAAAATCACTGAAATTTCTTTGTTTTCTCTTCCTGGTGCGATTTCATATGTATTCAGACATCAATGTCGATCGTTGACAAATGCAAAACCAAGTAAGTAGTTGGGAAAATAACTGAGACTAGTAGCTGTATTCTGTAAGTCTGTCTCATCTCAAGTCACTAAATTTGAGATTTTTCATTAGAGACAATTTTTGTGACTTTCGATGATTTCGGTATTCTGTAAGAGAAAATCACCAAAATTTCACCATTGATGTGTGGTAAAAACAGATATGCATAAATCTTAAGTACAGCATTTGGCAGCGCCTATATAAATATTGCAATAGCGCAGGCAGTAAGTGTCTCGGGGTATAATGTGTGGGACGCAGGTTCGAACCCGGGATCGAGGATAGTTTATTTTTATTTTTTTCTTTTTTTTTGTTAATTAATTATTATTTTTTAAAACATTTATAAATGATTTCATACTCAAATTTTTTTTTTTAATTTATTTAATTTTTATCCCTATATTTTCATGTTTGTGACCTGCCTAAAACCAGCTGACAAATTAGTGACTACTTTTTTGAGACCTGAGATGTGAGACAGCTTACTGAATACCGAATTGTCTCAACTGAAATTGACCACAAAATGTCTCTATTAGTGACTAGAGACAGCTTACAGAATTCGCCTATAGGTTTTGCATTTATCACGAGAGACGCCTTACTTGGTTTTGTGGTGTCACGGGAGATTTAACAAACTTACGTATATAGTTATGTATTAATACTAGTGCTGTACGATTAATTGATTAATCAAAATTTTTTGACCAAAACACTCCCCAAAACCCAAAAAATATAGTTTTTTTCAAAAAACTGTTATCGCCAACGTTTTTAGCGGACATTTTTGGGTCGGAAAGGGTTTACATGGAAATTTGCAAACCAAATGAAAGTTTGTTTAGTAGGTCATGAAGAAAACCTTAAAAATCAAAGTCGAAGAAAATTCAAAAACATGAAATTTCGCAGGCTCGAAAATTATTTTTTGGGGTATGCGTAGTGGAACTTTTTTTCCTGAGCCCAAAACCTATCGAAAAATCGATGGCGCGGCGTCGGTTAATGGATCGACCCGCCCTAATGTACATACATACAAATATTCTTAAATTTCTGAATACATGAAAATGGTGGGAATGAAGCGGAGTACATAGTCGCATCAAAATCGTTTTTACAGTTTGCGAATTATTGCCTGAAAATGAAAGCTGTGGCACGTGCTAAAAATCACTTTTTTGATATACTATGTTAAATTATTACCTAATTTGATAGTTTTGATCAATATTCATACATGTATTTAAAATTAATAACTCACTTAAAACTTAATTTGTTAGAAATTAATCATAATTTCTTTATACATGTTTGCACGAAATCATCATGTTGTTCAGCTTATTTTAACATTTTTGTAATATGTTCATTTATGGATTAAACTAATTCTCAAATAAAGGTTAAAAAATGATAATAAAATGCTTTCGTTTGAATATTTATTGTAAGCTTATATAAATAAGCTGAAAAGAAACGCTTACAATACACTTATTTTAAAGCAAAAATTCAACATTTTTTAACTGTTTGGCTTACAAAAGTAAACATAAAAAAAACTTACTTTAAGTTTATTTTTTCAAGATGATGTTTTTCAAAGGCTTGCATTTAAAATATTTTTATAAGCTTTAAATAGAAAACTTTAAAAAAGTTATCTTTTGAAAATTGTTTGTAAGTTTATTTCAAACACTTAAAACCAATGTGTCTTTTCAATTATAAAACGTTTACTTACAAGCGTTTTGTAAATGAAAAATCAGAAATTTGTAAGCTTAATGTTGGAAAAGCTTTTTATAAATTTATTTCAAGTTTGCTTGGCTGGTTGGGAAGTTTCGCATTTACAAATTTCCCTTTCTTGTTGCAATCGCTTTCTTATTTAACAAGCTTTCGAATTTATATATTACCCCTTCTAAATTACAACTGGAAATGGTGTAGTCTTATTCGAATATATTTGTAAGGTAAAATATCACTAAACTCTAAACTATATTTCTAATTAGTCTTACTTAATGTTGATCTTGGCCAGCACTATAGAATTTGTTGTCAAATTGTTGTGCTGGGAAAATGGTTAAATAAAAACTTAATGCAAAATGTTACTGTTGACTTCTATGTGTAGTTGAATCTTTTTGCAAACTACGTTGACGTAACACCTTTTCTTGCCACTAGCATATTTAAAATTGGATTTTTTCGAATGTATCCAACAGCTTTTCTATGTGTGACCATTGTAAAGTCGTATCCATTGCACTGCAATATTTTGTCGTGAACACGCAATCCTGCTCTTGAAGCTGGACTATTTTCATGAACTTCGGTGACATATATGCCCTGAAAAATACCGTTTCAAAACAAAGCTTTTAATATAACATACATATGTACCTACATAATCGGTATATCCCTGTGGGCTTTTTCTGAAGTCTTGATCTATGCCTCCTCCTATTTTGAAGCCACATTTTAGTATTTCATGTCCTTCTCTATCAATGTCCTTCTCTTTATGAAGTGTGATTGGAATCTGAAACGTATTCAATACATATTAGGCTAATGAAATTTAGGGTAACTACTTACGACCGCACTTCGTTTTTTCAACCAATTTTTCTCGAAAACTATTTCAAAATTTAAATTTCATTGGATAGGTATTGACAATAGCTTTTATGGAATATATATATTTGTATATATTTATTGAAAAAAAGGTACTGGTACAGTTTATGGGGCCCACCCAAAACTAGACCAAAAAAGTCGAGTGGGCTTAAGAATCTGAAATGAGATTTTTGTTTTTTTAACCGTTCAAAAAAAGTGAAAAAGTGTGGGAAACGTGGCACGCGGAAGGACATCACCGTGGCGGTACCCACGGCTATGGCACACACCCGGTGTTGGAATGGCGTAGCCCAGGGTTATTTTTTGGAGCGCGGCCGAAGGCCGCCTAGCCAGAAGGGGCTACTACGCAGAAGGACTTGGCACGGTGTAGCCCAAGTTGTTTTTAAAACAAAATTTTTAATTTTGCACATATGCGGTTTTACTCCTACAGCAGAGGCACCTAAAATGAAAGGATTCTCTTACGAACTATATTCTACTTTTAAAAATCGGTTCAGTATTTTCCAAAATATACGCTTTTGAAAATCTCGAAAATTTGACTTTCAACCCCCCCTTACACCCTCCCTAATGGTTTTCCTAAAAAAAAAAATTGCTGCTTGTGAATCAGGGAAAAGGGGCGGACCATGCCAAACGGTCGGTATTCTTTACTTGTTCCAAATATTGGTTGAGCGGAGTCATATTCATGCTCCTGGGACGGAAACGCGTCTTTTGATACCCCTCCCGACATTTTTGGACGCGTATTAGCGCTCGATACCCTACGTAAACGATTACCTCAGGATTTGACCTGGGTCATTTTTTGGTTTTTGGTAATTCTTTACGACCGTACGTAACTGCTAATACACGTCCAAGTTCCCAGCAATGCGAACCCGCTTCCGGAAAACAAATATTTCGAGTAGTTTGCGAGTAGTTTGTGTTATGCACATACAAAAACATGGATCGGGCCCCTAAATCAGGATTTGACCTAGGTCATTTTTTTGGTTTTTTGTTAATAACTTTTCACTGAAATAAAATATTTATTTTCCGGTTTCGGATTCTGGTATTTGTTTCCTTTGGCACTCAACTACTAATAAATTAGCTAAAAATATGATACGGGTGTCAATGATCCGAAGTCGAAATTTCATTTTTTTGTTCCAGTGAAGAGATATTTGCAATCAAAGTTCAGAATTTTCTGTCATTTTCATGTGGTTGTTGTAATCACAAATTACACTGTGAGAAAAGAGGACATCACCGTGGCGGTAGCCACGGCTATGGCACACACCCGGAGTTGGAATGGCGTAGCCCAGGGTTATTATTTGAAGCGCGGCCGAAGGCCGCCTACTCGGAAAGGTGTTCCGCACATAAAAAACATGGATCGGGCCCCTAAATCAGGATTTGACCTGGATCATTTTTTGGTTTTTTGTTAATAACTTTTCACTAAAACAAAAAAATTAAATTTCGACTTCGGATCAATGATACTGAGGTCAAAACGCGTCTTTTGACACCCCTATGATATTTTTAGCTAATTTATTAGTAGTTGAGTGCCAAAGGAAACAAATACCCGGATTCTTGTTACAGAGGTCAAAACGCGTCTTTTGATACCTCTCCCGATATTTTTGGATGTGTATTAGCAGCTACGTACGGTCGTAAAGAATTACCAACGCGTCTTTTGACACCCCTATCATATTTAATTACCTATACTTACACTCAAGCACTCCATGACCGTACCGGCCTGATGCTGAAAAGCCATTTTAGCCATTTTTTACTTCAATGTTTTGATAACGTTGTTATTAATATTCAAAGAACGTAGATGTAATCAATTGCACGAAGGAGAATCTATACCATGATCCAATAATACAGATGGATCATTATCTAAACATTTAATTAAACATCGAAGAATTGGCAATATCAGTGTTAAATTGGGCAATGACCAGTGCTGCCGTTTAGTTTTTTTAATTAGTAATGGGAACTATCGAATAAAACTTAAGCGGCAAATACATTACACGAACATTCCGCCATCTTGTTCGCAGCTTTGGCCATCCAGCATACGAACTTTTGGCCGAACATTAGTTCTCTTTCAGATAGCGATGAATACGGACAACAATATTGCTGCAGCAATATTGCTCGCTGTGGCAATTAAGCGTAAAAAAAAGAAAGAAAATCGCAAACAAAGAATTTGGTGCTTTGTGGCATCAGGATCTACAGGTCGCATAATCATTATTCTTTTTAATTCTATTACAATAATCTTTGCTTTTTACTTGCCACAATGATGGCAAAGATTTATACATTTCAATAAATGCACTCAGAAATTTTTTATTGTCCATTTTACTTTTCCGCGCACCTCTGTTCCGTTCAGAAATTACTACGATTATGAGCTATTAGCGAACTATCGAATAACATCATAAACCGGCAAATACATTACACGAACATTTTCGCGAACATTCCCGTTATGTCATGTTTGTGCGAACTTTTCTCTCGTGTATGGTGGTGTTTGCCAGTTCGCGCAAATGTTCGCCAAAAATCAAAAATTTTCATTTTTGGCGAGCTTTTGCGCGAACTGTTCGTGTGTGTATGGCGAAATAGCTCATAATCGTAGTAATTTCTGAACGGAACAGACGTGCGCGGAAAAGTAAAATGGACAATAAAAAATTTCTGAGTGAATTTATTGAAATGTATAAATCTTTGCCATCATTGTGGCAAGTAAAAAGCAAAGATTATTGTAATAGGATTAAAAAGAATAATGATTATGCGACTTAAATGGAAAAACTAAAAGAAGTAGATCCTGATGCCACAAAGGATACATTCCATTCTTTGCACCAAATTCTTTTTTTTACGCTTAATTGCCACAGCGAGCAATATTGCTGCAGCACAATTGTTGTCCGTATTCATCGCTGTCTGAAAGAGAACTAATGTTCGGCCAAAAGTTCGTATGGTGGATGGCCAAAGCTGCGAACAAGATATCGGAATGTTCGCTTAAAAGTTCGTGTAATGTATTTGCCGCTTAACTATCGAATGAATGAAAAGGGCCCTTTACACGATCACACTGTGTAACAAACATTTGCGGTGTGATGAGCAGTGTGAGCGTGTAAACATAAGAAATTCGTGTGTCACACATGTGTTATGGTTTTCTAAAATTTTAGAAAACATGATGGTGTGACACACATGTGTGATAGTGTAAACGCTTGCACCATGCACGTAGTGTATTTTTTCAGTCGACAAGCAAAAATTGGAGGGTAATGGCATCGCGGGCAGACAAAGAAATTTGGAAGGAGTTCTTCGAAGTATATCGAAGCTATCCAGAAATTTGGAAAATTAAAAGCGAAGAATACAAAAATAAAATAAGAATATTTCGTCTTCTTCTAAAATGTCAAATACAAGTGCTGCGACCAATGCGCGTACCATGTTGCTTCGTTCACAAATAACAGAGAAATGCAGTATGAC
Organism: Sphenella marginata; assembly: GCA_951509765.1. Taxonomy (NCBI): domain Eukaryota; kingdom Metazoa; phylum Arthropoda; class Insecta; order Diptera; family Tephritidae; genus Sphenella; species Sphenella marginata. Next base: position 47,323,345 of record OX608082.1, read on the forward strand.
AGCATGTGTACCCGTTTAAACGAAAGCAATTTTTTTTCATCACACCATGTTTGTCACACAGTGTGATCGTGTAAGGGGCCCTAAAGAATTTATTATATTTAAGCTCAGGGGCCACCTCAACATTTGAATGGTGGTTACCGCAGCAACGAGGCTGTGGATGAAAGGTTTATATTGCATAAGAAAATAAATTTGGCTCTAATCGATTGGCGAATGATCGCAACCTGCTCCGCTTTTGCTTCAGCCAATCTTTGCCTTTCTCGGTGATTTTTTTTTTTGAAATCTCTTTCTTCTTAGAACTTGCTCATTTGACATATCACAACACAATAATACCCCGTCACAATCAATTTTTGCCGCAGCATCATGCATTGACAGATGAGTTGAAAAAGTTCATTTGAGTGGAGAACGACACATCGCGCATCATTAGCGACATCTGTCATACAAAAGTTGATTGTGACGCGGCCATAATGCTTGTCAACGCTTTGCGCCACTATCAAACAAACCGCTTGTCAAGCGAAAAAATCTAAAATTTTTGATTTTTCATCAACGAGAGCCGACAAAAACTACGTGTGACCCGACGATATCCGATTGCCTCCATTGCTGCGGTAACAATCATTCAAATATTGAGGTGGCCCCTGAGAAGGAAATTTTTTCAACTACTGAAAAATTTAGTAGCATTTTTTTGTACTGATTACTAAATTCTCAATCGTTACTAATTTTTCAGGTAATCGTTTACGTGGGGTACCGAGCGCTAATACACAACCAAAAATGTTGAGATATGTATCAGGAGACGCGCTTTGGTCCCAGGAGCATGAATATAACTCCGCTGAACCAATATTTTTAGTAGTTTGCGAGATATTTGCAGTTAAAGTTCAGATTTTTCTGTCATTTTCATGTGGTTGTTGTAATCACATTACCCTGTGAGAAAAGAGTGGCACGCGGAAGGACATCACCAGGGCAACCAAAAATATGCAAAATCATATTCTTTTCCTTACGTGCTATTGCATAATGGCTAAAATATAAAGGTGTTTCAAGAAAAAGCAAAGTGTTTGAGCCATATTTGTTAGGGCATATTTTAGCATATTTCAGTTGTTAATGCATATTTATGCATATTTTTGCTAAAAAAGCATATTTTGTCATATTTTCCACATTTAATGAATTTCTAAACAAATATCGAATAAAGGCTCATTTACAGTGTAAATAGCAATTCGATCGATCGATTCAAACCCTGTATTTGAAGGTAGAACGCTGTGGAACGACAAAAATTTACCAAAAAATCGAACCGTTTAATCATCCTTAAGTGCTACTGAAAAATGCAACCCTGTCATTAGCAAATGTTCGATAGAATTATCGATAAACACAATATAGTATATCCACATCTTTCGTTCACTTAATAACGGCACTTAAATATTCATAAATGTTTGCAAACTTTCGCTCATTTTAATAAAAGGTAAACGTTTGGTTAAATAAAGATTAAAATTGACTTGTATTCGTTTGTGTGTTTGTGTACATTTATATGTTTCTTTTTACAGATAATGCCGAAAGCAAAAGCAACCATTTCTCAAAAGCTGAAGCAGATCGTTGGAGAATTTCCTGATTTGCAAACGGACGGTAAGGTGCTGATTTGCAGCCTATGCAACAAGGTAGTATCATTTGACAAAAAATTTTTGATAAAGCAGCATTTGCAATGCGAAAAACATATTCAACTCAAACGGTCGAAAAATGTTGCTCAGTCACAAAGCTTCGTGGCCGATAGATTGAAATTGCAGCATGTTGAATTTGCAAACGATTTATGTAGTGCATTTGTCTGTGCCGATATACCTCTATTTAAAATACGGAACAAAAACATAGCGCAATTTTTTGAGAAATGGTGCTTACAGCCAGTTCCATGTGAGACAAGCCTTCGGACTAATTATGTCAATCAAATTTTTTCTAACACTTTGGAGAGGATACAATCGATCGTAAAAGACCACTTTATTTGGATAGCCATTGACGAAACTACAGATTCTGCAGGCAGACATGTGGCAAATGTCGTTGTTGGTATTTTACATGAAAACGCCGATATATCTAATCAAAAGTTTCTTTTAAACGTAGCGTGTTTGGAAGCTACAAATCACACAACTATCGCTAGACTTTTCGATGATTCTGTAAAACTTTTGGGGGCAAGCTTCAATAAAGACTCGATTCTTTTATTTCTATCAGACGCTGCTCCTTATATGGTAAAAGCCGCACGGGCTATACAAATTTTTTACCCTAAAATAACCCATGTTACTTGTATTATTCACGGCCTCCACAGAGTGTGCGAATTTATACGAGGTCAGTTTTCGGAAGTGGATCAGTTGATATCGAATGTAAAAAAAATATTTCTCAAGGCTCCTCAAAGGGTCGAAAAGTTTAAAACAATGTATCCTGAACTTCCCCTACCACCGCAGCCAATAATTACAAGCTGGGGAACATGGATTGATGCTGTTTGCTATTATTCTCAATATTATGAAAAAATTGTTGACGTAGTACAAACTTTTGATGAAGAAGAGGCGACCTCGATTACGATTGCGAAAAAATTTTTGGAGGTTACAGTATTAAAAGAGACTTGATTTACATAGCGTCAAATTATGGATTTTTGCCATCTTCCGTTGTCAAACTACAAACCTCAAATATCTCTCTTTTGGATCAATTAGAAATACTTTCAAGTGCTCACCAAGCTGTTGATGTCGTGAATGGAGAAATTGGATTACGTGTTAAGCAAAAACTGTATGCTGTTTTTCAGAAAAATGTATCAATACAAGTATTTAAAACCATTGCAGAGTACTTCCGTGGCTCTTCAACGAATACATGCGATCCAAAGTATACTATTTCCGAAATTTGTTCTTTTAAGTTCGCGCCGCTCTCTTCAGTTGATGTCGAACGAACTTTTTCCATGTATAAAAGTGTATTACGTCCAAACAGACAGAGTTTTCTCTTTGAAAACCTTAGCAAAATGTTTATCATTTATTGTAACAATAACATTAACTGAAATCTGTACTTTGACTTAATATATGTAGTTATATACATATGTACCTATGTATGTATATAAATACAGTATCGGATAAAACATTTTCGACTACACATACCGGCGAGATTTGACCAGTAATGTCTTTTATATAAAATTTCCGTTAACTTTGTTAAGAAATATCGCTTAAGCTGCAATAAATACAAGTATTACATATAAAATCTGTAATTTTCAAGTGGCTGCATTTATTTTAGTACTTGAGATAATCGCACACGGCTTACCGTTTTCGAAACCACAAAGCCTCCTCTTTAGGAATATGTAAAGGGTTTTTGAAAAAATTTCAAAAATTAGGAGAAAATTCACTTGGAAAAAAGGTATATTTTCCCCATACAAAATTGCACTTTTTAGCAAAGGGGACTTGTTGCGATTTTAATGAATTTAATTTGTGAAATATATGTAGCATTTTTTACTTTTTCTGATTTTTAGTGCATATTTTTATTACATATTTTTAATTTTTGAGGCATATTTTTCAGCATATTTTACCTTTTTTTGTGGCATATTTTTATTTTTTTAGAGCATATTTTTGGTTGCCCTGGACATCACCGTGGCGGTAGCCACGGTTATGGCAACCACCCGGAGTTGGAATGGCGTAGCCCAGGGTTATTTTTTGAAGCGCGGCCGAAGGCCGCCTACGCGGTAAGGTTTTCTGCACATAAAAAACATGGATCGGGCCCCTAAACCCGGGTAATTTTTCGGTTTTTCGCAAATATTTTCCAAAATAATGAAAATATTGGTTCATGCTCCTGGGACGGAAACGCGTCTTTTGATACCTCTCCCGACATTTTTGGACGCGTATTAGCGCTCGGTACCCCACGTAAACGATTACCATTTTTCACACACAAATGATTTCACAACTGAATGATTTTTGTAGAAGTTGGCGAATGATTTTTTTACGAGTGATTGACTGTAGCCCTGAAACAATTGGAACATTTTCATTCATATATGAATAAATATTTTTATTAAACAGTTGTGTCTTTATTTTTAATTTTTATTCAAATAACTAAAATAACTAGAAAGGTTTTGCCCCCATTTTCTAAACTTAGCCGTTCTTGCTCTCAGTTTTTATTCCCCAACAACTACAATTGCTTTACATGGTAGCATTTGCTTTTACTGCATTCATACAGAGGCAACTTTTGTTGCTTTTATCAGCAATTCTCTTTTGGTGTTGCTCAAATGTTGCTGATATTCTTCACACACATCAGGAGTTGCTTTGGTTGATTATTTTGTTGATTGCTTTGTTCTGACATTCTGTGTTTGTTTTTGAATTTTGGTAATGCGTAGCAGAAATATTTTATATAAAAATTGAACTGAAATTGATATTGTGATATTAATAAATATGTATATATTTATTACTTTATTCCATTGTATTTTTCAAAACTGCGCCGAATAACGCATTTTGTCATTAATTAATATGTGTATATGCGAATGTAAAACAAGGTATGAAGAAAAATGTCAAAATAATTCTGCAGCCAACATAACGGTATTGAGAAGAATGGCAACACAAAGCGTGTAGACCGAGCACAGGCAGCTCCGTACCCGTCCCCTTCCATCGTCGCTCTCTCTTCCACCATTCGCTAGAGTTGCTGATAAAAGCAACAAAAGTTGCCTCTATATGAATGCAGTATTTGGCGTTTTTACAAAATTTGAATGCATGAATGATAAAAATCATTCGATAGTCAAAACCGTTCAGTAACTAACTATCGATAGTTGAAATCATTCGATAGTGCCCAACACTATTTTTAACCAAACTTGGTAGTTTTTCTTCCTTTAAAATGTTTAGGGCGGTTTTATCTACCTCCTGTTAAAGGCAGGATCAGCCAACCTTCGGATAAATTTGTCGGCAAGATAAATTCCCCTTCATTTTCTCCACCTCCTGCTGAAAACTTTCCTGAAACTTATGAAAATATGGTAGCACTGCTACGGAAAGCAATAGGAATGCCAAAAACAGCTGTGAAAATATAAAATATAAAAAAAGCTTTCACAACTTAAATTTTTTGCTAAAATTCTTATTCCAATTCGTATTCCAATCCCAGCGGTTGGGAGAAGTTCGCTTGGCTATACTACTTTTACTGGTATCCTGATGTGCTGCTTCCAGTGCATGAATACAATCCACACGCCGGTTTTTCATAGCAACTTTTAATTTTATTTGTTTCATAATTTTAAAAGCCGAAATAATTTCGGTATTTGATTCCTTTGGCACTCAACTGCTAAAACACAAAAGACGCGTTTTGACCTCGGTATCAATGGTCCGAAGTCGAAATTTAATTTTTTTGTTTTAGTGAAAAGTTATTAACAAAAAATCAAAAAATTACCAAGCTAAATCCTGATCCATGTTTTTATATGCAGAACACCTTTCCGCGTAGGCGGCCGCGAGCTAAAAAAATAACCCTCAGCCGGTCCAACACGGGCTACGCGATTCCAATTATTTCCGCGCAGAACACACTTTTTCATATTTTTCTCAGAGTGCAATTTGTGATTACAAAAACCACATGAAAAAGACAGAAAATTGTGAACTTTAAGTATATCCCATCACAAAAACAAAAAATTTAAATTTCGAGTTCGGAGAATTGATACCGGGGTCAAAACTCGTCTTTTGATACCTTTCCCGATAATTTTGGACGTATTTTAGCAGTTGAGTGCCAAAGGAAACAAATACCATAATTTCAAATGACAATCAGCTGTTTTAAGTTTATCGGATCGACAAATTTTAAAGGTTGGTTTGACTACCTGTTAAATTTGTTGACGGAATAATTTAACAGGCACTACTGAAAACAAAATTTTGTTCAAAGAAGAGATACATTTTAGCAGGCAGTCAAGAAAATGGCTCTTATAGAGTCAAAAAAAAAAAACACACGCACAAATAATATAATAAGTACCCAGCCAGCAAAAACTTTATAAATGTATCCGCAAATGGAAGGAATTGCTGATAAAAAACTTATTTTACATCCATCCGTTTTCATATTGCGTTTACAGTACTTTTCTGGACCCATTTTCCCACTAAAGTGAAAAAACTTAAAAACAAATTGATACTTTTTCCCATGCGTTTTATGAATATTTTTCTTAAATTTTAGCATACGTTTTCTATAGATCGGTTGTCGGATGCATACTGGCACATACTTTTGGATCTGTTTTCCAATCCTTTCTGAATGTATTTTGTAGTCGATTTCTTACCAAATTATCTTATAAAAAAACCATTTCTTATTTTATGCACATAAGTACACGCATGTATTTAACCTTTATGTGTACACCCGTGGTACCCGGGTAACCAAATGGGGTTATTTTACATTTTTCTCCTATAAAACACTGGAAGACAAACTTTATATTCCTTATACCTAGGACAGCCATATGGTACATAGAATAGTATAATCCGGAAACCATGTGTGTGTCGCCAGTTTTCCTAATTTAGTTCGAAAACATATGGAGTTCCGTACCATGAAAGCAGGCAAGAAACCATTGAAATTGAGTGGAGTTGCTAATTGTACTACGTTGCGGTGCAATGAACACAGCCAATTCCTCTGTCACAATCAGGTGTTTTATGTCATTTTGACAAAAAATATTAATTAAAAAAATCAGCAAATTTATATCAGAAATGGAAAAAAAATCAAAAAAGTACGTTGGAAGCGACGCAATTAAAAAAAATTATTGCAGTGTGGGCTCAATTTAGCCATGAGCTGCGTGGAGCACATAAAAATGTATATGCAAAGATGTACACGCAGCTGGCAAAGGAGCACGCAGTTTCGAGTTTTCATTGAGTTCATTTTTCTTTAATTTTTTTATTTTGAACTTTGTTTTTTTATTTTGTTTAATCAGCTGATAAGTGCCAACGTCATAGAAAACCAAATGTGTGTCACTATGCTATTACATGGTTTCCTAAGCTTTCATTGTAGTACACATTGTGGTACAGAAACCATATGTCTGTCTTAGGTATTATATGCCTTAAGCTAGGTTTTTTGGACAGAAAACAACAAACAAAAAAATTTTTTTTTTCCTTCCTACCTTTTTTTTACACTTTTGTTATTTCACCTCTAAGTGTACACCCGTGGTACCCGGGTACCTCTATATATATTATGAGAACTTAAATTAAACTTTGGGTGTTTTTGGAATAAGTAATGAAATAATGCTTATTTTAAGTAAGAATATTTAGTAAATATTATGTGTTTATTTATTTATTATGTTTTAAATTCATTTTGTTTGTTAATTAGCACAATTGTTACAATTTGAAATAGTTACAGTATGGGCATTGCAAATCGGGCGATTGCATACAGAGCATTGCTTTCTATATGATATTTCGCCCAGAGTATTTATATTTTCGAACTAAATCTACGACTACTCTCTCTCCTTGGTTGACTTCGCGGTTTGGTCCTTCTTTTCCTTTGTAAATTTGGCCTTGAAGAGGAAACGAGGTGCGCCCATCGCAAGCCCACCAAACTTTTATTCCGTATTTGGCGGGCTTCGAGGGGATATATTGTGTGAAACGCGTTCGACCCCTGTATCCAAAGAGTTGCTCGTCAACGGTAATGCAATCGGACGGGTTGTAATTAGCACTCAGGTTTGCGTTGAGTAACATAAATATTTCAGATATGGGTGCAGCTTTGTCGCTTTGAGATCGCTCTAATCTAGTGGTAGCGTTGTCGAAACGAAGAAATCTTGTGATTTCTTTAAATCTATTAATGCCCATTGTAGCACGATAAAGCGGATATGCATCCGACTTCCATAGCTCATGAATATGTTCTTTGTTTGAGCCATGAACTCCGGCAGTAATTAATATTCCAAGGTAGGCGTCAAACTCTGCTGCAGTTAGCTCTCTCCACTCTTTTTTTTCATCCGCACATAATACTGCTCGAGCCTTTCGGTTGGTTTCTCGGGAAATTATACTGCACATGTTTTCGTCAAAAAAGGTTTTAAAAGTGTCCTTTATTGATAGATTTTTAGTCCCTCGACCCGGACCAGCTTTCTGGCGAAGAATGCTATGCATTCCTATTTTTAGTTGAGGAGAAGGGTTTATACTCCAACCGGTATTGTCTTTCCCATACATTACACTTGAAGCAGCTGCTACATCTTCAAATTCAACTCCCTCGACACTCTCCTCATCTGTAGATGAGTCTTCCGTCTTCAACACTAATGTTATCACCATTTAAACTTTCAACATCCGAAGCTATTTCATTTGGTTCGATCGCATCGCCGGCTTCTGACCCATCCTCATCGCTTGACAAAATCTCGGCCAGCAAAGCTTCAAGGGATTGTTGCTGCTCTTCGTAGCACTTTGCATTGATTTTTTTCTTTTCGGAGGCCATTCGCACTGAAATAGTTTAATTCATTAATTTCACTGTAAATTTAACTACACCTATAGATTACTATTTATTAAACGCCTGCAACGAATCATCCGTTCGCCCTTTCAAGCCACTCGCAAATATTTGTGTGTCTTGCTATGCACAACAATAACACGCGATATGAGCCGAACTGCTTGTAAGCAAGCAAGACGTCGCATCAGACGGCACTGCAAGCATTTAGAAATGAGTGTTTGTTTTGTGGCTCGTTTTATGCTTAACTCGAAAGGCAGTTGAGTCGGTTGACAATTGATTCGAAAGGCAATAGTTTCATATTCAACTCCAACCGTTTGCTTACAGTTTGTCTCTAATCTATTTCAAAACGTTACACTGCAGGTTTCTCCAATGGCACTTCTTTAAAAATAATTTCGCTAATTTCTTATGAAAATGTATGTAGGAATACAATACAAATATTGTAAACAAAAGTTTAGAACAAAGTGCAAAATTCAGGAAAATTCAGCGAATTATTAGGAAATATTTGAGATTGTTACTAAGAATTTTTAGAGCGTTTCCGAGTATGCAAATTTGTAGTTTATTGACTTTTAGTATGATAAGATAGCAATCTTAAGCTTCTGATTTAATTACCCGATTTTTGGCAAATTTTTTTTAGCCGAAATGCTAAGGTCGATTTTTTTTATTGGCTAGAAAACAAATTGCCAAAAAACAGGTAATTAAATTAGAGGCTTAAGATTGATATCTTATTACACTAAGGGCCGCTTTCATAAAAGCCGGTAACCGCTAACCAGAGTTTAATTGACGTATTTTGTATGGTTAGCTGTCAAATTAATCGCCGATTAGGCTTAACCGGCTTTTATGAAAGTGGCCCTAAAATTCAATAAACTACAAACCTGCATGATCTGAAAAACTCAAAAAATCCCACTACGATCGTAAAAACCGGTCATTAAAGAATCCCACTAATGGTATTTTTCTCATGATTTGCCTTTCTTCTTTCATATTTTTTTTTAATGAGTAACGGAAAAATTGGTATGCATAAATTTTGCATCTTAACACATAGTATGCGGACAATTTAATCTTTCAAGCGTATTTAGCATACCTAATCATTGTTTAAAATATATGAAAGGTTTTTAAGGGAAGACAAAAGCGAAAATAGCTACCTGCCACTGCCGGGTGAATTCGCAATCCCTCTTGCAAGTATGCCCTTTGTGTTTATTTAGTTAACGAGTTTAGACACCCAAATTTAAAACAAATAGTCACCGTTTATGCAATTCTTCAGTTGTTCAAGCGCAATAAAAAATCTACCTACTGCTGTTTATCCTTAACCAGCCCATTCAATACAAAGAGTTCTCAAATTTCTATGACCATACCCATCTACATATGTACATATGTAAGTACATTTACATGAGTATTTACCAAAAAATAGGAAGCAGGTAGTATTATTTTGTGTATGTTGCTTTAAGCAAATTAAACTATTTACACATGTGAAATCAGCACAAACCCGTCCCATAATAAACACTATACATAATGAATTTCGGCCCTGGCATCTTTTTCTTAAAGCCCTAGCACAAAACCTACCAAGCAAATGTAACTGCAATAAAAATATAAATGTACAAATAGATATTTATTTATAGTTACTTTTTAGAAAATGTAACCGATTTCTGGCTGAATATGTTGTCTGTATGATTACACGCTATTTTATCTGCACAAAAATGCTTTTTTTCTAAATTTTTGCAGGCATAATTAAAACCAAAGAACAAAATTAGTTTAATCAGGTACATTTGTACTTATTTTTATTCCTTATAATGTAAGTACATATGAAGATAAACATATCAGGTAATAGAGCATTGATAATGCTTATAAAATATACAATAATAAAATTTACTTACACCTCCTTCCATCTTAGCGTCCTCTTCTATTATAACTTGTTATGCTTAAAAAAGACTGACCGACAGCTACGATTTAATTGCATGCACCGAATGACGCGAGTTATTTGCAGCATTAAATGGTGTTGTTACTGTTATATCGCTCGTCACTCGAAAGACAATAATAATCGAAATAGATCAAACGACTCAACACGAGACCTCCTTCATTGCCGCTCAACTCTTGTTCTCGTTTGCTGTCGTGTGAGTGCTGATCGTTTGCCCAAACGAATCAAAACAAACATAAGCAATAACACCGAATCACAGTGTGTGCATAGAAAAGCGAATCAGCTTGTGCAGTACTTTACTATTTATGTATTAAGACTCGTTAGGTACTCACCTTTTTTACACTTCGCAAATATTTTTACACAGTCTAAGATATCTCTTTACGTGTTAACTACAGGCGCGGTACTAATCTAAAATTTCGCAATTATTTATAAAATAGAATGACAGAATTCATGGCCTTCTTTGTTTTTGAGTCATACACATTTTATATTTTATCGTGGCATCCTCCTATTGGTGAATTTAAACTTCTTTAGCTATTTGACATGGCCTACTTACTATCTTTTTATTTGAAAAAATTTCAAAATTTAGATTTTATTGATAGCCTACTAAACTTTTGACTTGCACACATACATAGTTAATTCAAACGCTTAAGTAATTTATCATGGCATACTATTATCCCGACTGATGGTTTTCTTTTCAAATTCCCGCTAAACATGGTATGAGTAATTGTTGATTATGATATAGAGTGCAGTAAAACGAAACAAAATCATGTAAAAATAGGTTGAGAAAGGTTTAGTTACGTATATTCTCCTCATTCGTATTTTTTTATAGCTTATCGGATGCATTATGACTATCTACATTGTTTAATTCAAGTTAATATGTACCGAGGTACCCGGGTACCACGGGTGTACACTAGCGGAAGTTTTTTTCTGTAAACACACAAAGGTTAAACTTATATTTTAATATTTAAGTTAAAAAAAACACTTACATATTTCAAGCTTATGGGGGGGGGGGGGGATATGTAAATGCCGGCACTTCTTCGACATTCGGATATGTACCGCACTTCAAAACAATCTTACTATTTATTGCGTTTGGGGACAGCTGCTTTGGGCATTATTATGCAAACAAACTTACTTCCACTCCTTTCTTCGTCTCCATCACGTTTGGGCAATGCACAGGCATATGTAGCATTGGTGATATATACTCCTGCAGCACAGCATTATAAAATTAAATTGAATTACGCAAATTTTATGCATTTTTTCAATTTATTTTGTTTATGTTTGTAGATGTCAGATTCTGTCTGATTTTGACATCTGCCATCCAGGCGAATTAAGATTTTGAATAAGGCTAATCTAGACTTTGACACCCCTCGTACCAAACTGCAACAACAAAATACACGTATAATTCGCCTTGTTCGAGTTGCGGCCAACTGGTATAGATTCGCCTTGGATACGCAAATATTTTATATAGGATATATAAATGCCGGCACTTCTACGACATTCGGGTATGTACTGCAAGGGAGTACCGGGTTCATCTGCAGCTGACTGTCACTTTCGAGACACCCCCGAAAAAATATTCTATTTAAATTTAACTTTTTTTCAGTCACATTAAATATGGTGCCACATGTTAGCTGTTTAAATAAAAACTAGAGGTCGCCCCGTTCGCCCAAATTGCACGAAAATCTAAATTGGCAAATATATAAATACGAAATGATAAGAACACAACTGCTCCGCTTAACGCACGCACTGAATATACCGAAAAAAACATGTGAGAGGTAATTACCAGGTGACCGAAATCAGCTTACCCGATTCGTAGCAAGCATACAGTAAAAGAGAAAAAGCGAATACGCGCTATGCGAACAATGTACACAATACCTCGGTTTTTACCTAATATTTCTGCAAGCCAGACGTTCAATACGAACATTTTGATATAGGTTTGACCGTAATACGTGTTGTTTTTCCCCTTCAAAAAGGGATAAAAACGTGATTTTCCTTACCGTATTTATATATAGATTTGGTAAATTACTACAGTCTGGTTGATCTGATCTTGTTGTTGTTTTACAAACACACTCAGAATATTTTTTCGGGGGTGTCTCGAAAGTGACAGTCAGCTGGAGATGAACCCGGTACTCCCTTGCGGTACATACCCGAATGTCGAAGAAGTGCCGGCATTTACATATCCTATATGAAATATCTGCGTATCCAAGGCGAATCTATACCAGGTGGCCGCAACTGGAACAAGGCGAATTATACGTGTATTTTGTTGTTGCAGTATGGTATGAGAGGTGTCAAGGTTAGACTCGCCTTGTTTAGGCCCGATGCCTAAATTCTCAAAAAATGAGCCACCCTAATGTCACTTTCTTGTTCCCTTCCAACCACACATACCAAACCACCCACCTGTATGTGCATGCATGCGTTTGCATGTTTTGTCAGCAACATATACATGCATGTGGGTGTGCATGTGTAGGTTCACCTCCCCTTAAAACCGGAGGCTAAAATTTCGCGTTCAACGGTTGTCCTCGACTGGACAACCTCCTACTTTTCCAGCGATCGTCATCGAGTCAACACCTCACGGCCACCCCAGGACTTTCACCGACAACCAATATCTAAGGTAAAATAACTTGTAAAACCTAAAAATTTCATACCAAATATACGGCCACTTTATAACGAGAATTCTCGTTCTTTTTATTTTCTTTATTCCACTAAATCACAAATCGACCGCGGTGCGTCCGAGCCACGGCCGCTCCTAAGGACCAGCGAAGCCGATTTGTTCATGGTCCATCTCACCGATAAACGGATACAGCCTATACAGTCCACAACAACAACAAAAAACAACATCGAAGATTTCAACATCTCAGCACAAAATATTTAATTTTACTAACATTCAACGTTGGATAAATACACTCAGCCACACACAGCCAAATAACCACTGCCGCAAGGAAGCTACCACAACAATAACACATACATACAACAACTCTGCCGATCACCATATCAAAGCACGTAAGTTGTATATTTCTTGCCACTTGTTTTTTGGTGTTGCTATTTTTGTTAAACGAATTGCCACAAATATTTATATTTAAAAAGTGTCGCCCGCGAGTGTGCTCAAAACATAAGTGCGAAAAGTGAATTTGTTTAGTGAGTGCATTATTTAAAATTTTTCAAAACAATTAACATTGCAATTGCTGAGGTAACATAACCTCACTTTCACATTAAATTCACGTAGCCTTTCGGTTATTCGTTTCGTCTCAGTTTTCCACTTTTTTAGCAATAAACACGCACAGCAATTCAACCGAAGGCTAGTTAGTTTCTTAAATAAAGTCACTTAGTTTTTTTTAGTTAAAATTTAATTTATTCGCACAAATATCCACTTAAATATTCACTTATTCGCTCGTTTTGATACACCGCGCACTTTACTTGTGTTTTCTTTTGTTTACTTTTGTTATTGCGGCAGCACATATACACACGTATATATATAAACATATCCCCGATAGCGTGTGGGTGGCGAGTTAATCAAATATTATTAATTTGGATTTTATTGTCGAGTTTAAATAAATTATTCAGACGATACGGCCAAGTCTGTTATAAATAAATAAAATTTAATAAGATTTTAAAGAGTCTGCTTTCATTTATTGAAAAAATTATTGAATTGGTTTGTTTGATTTTCCTGGGGTACATACGGCCTTTACCCTTTTTTAAGAATTATATTGTACGATTGAGCATTTCTCGTACCTCAAGCTATTTTTCTAGTTTTGTTTTGATTCTAATCCCTCAGAATTGAAAACATGGACAGTTTCATTAGGTTGGCTGACACGATCAGCGAATTCGAAGCTGACTATAATGAAATAGAGGATTCCGCCCACACCAAGTTTACTCTTGGCCTTCAACAAGAGGACTTGAAGTCAATGTGGAGGAAAAGGAGAACGGCCCAAGATGAGTTGTTAAACTCAAATAAGTTGGAAGCGTCTGACATTGTATCAGTTAAACTAAAATTCAAAAAGGCATACGCCATATATTTACGATGCATGTCAGACATGGCTACACGCCAAGCGACGTTCACAAAACCCGATTCCAAAACGCAAGAAAAGCCAGAATTTGAGCACAGTATCCGCCTGCCTCCTTGCGATACGGAAGTTTACAAGGGCGATTACTTGTCATGGCCAACATTTCGTGACATGTTCACTGCCATTTATATCTTAAATAAGCGCCTAACACCTGTTGGAAACTTTTCCACCTCAACAAAAAGACACAAGGTGAGGCAAAGGATATAGTGAAAAAATGTCCACTTACAAATGAAGGATTCGATATCGCGTGGAGAAACTTATGCGAGAGATACGAAAATAAACGTATACTTGTGAACTCGCAACTCCAAATTTTGTTCAACTTAAAAAAGGTAGAGAGTGAGTGTGGTAGCGCAATTAAAACATTGCAACGCGAAATAAATAATTGCCTTTCGTCCTTGCGAAGTCATAAAATTGACACTTCCAACTGGGACGCAATTATTACATACCTGTGTTCGACTAAATTGCCGGAAAGTACGCTAGGTCTATGGGAGCAAAGCATAGACCATAAAGTGGAAATATCCAAGTGTGAGGATATGTACAAATTTTTGTCCAACCGCTTCCAGACACTTGAAACAGTGTCTGGGTTCATAGGGGCTTCTTCGAAAGCGCAGAAACCGCAGAGTATGCAACCTGCCAACGAAACTCCTGCAAAAAGACTTGGTGCATACCAAGCAAATGTCACAAAGTTATTGTGCACAAAATGCAAAGCAAATTCCCACAGATTGCGAAATTGTCCCCGTTTTCTGAAATTAACGCCGGTGGAGCGAATTAATTTCGTTAAATCGACTAAGGGCTGCCTAAACTGCCTATCCCCAGGACACACAGTGTCGAAGTGCAGCAGTTCGTATGACTGCAACAAATGCCACTCTCGACATCATACGCTCCTGCATGCGGAGTCTCTACAGACGCAGGCAACCAGCAGCCCGAATCAGTATAATGCTGATACTGCTGCCTCTACTTCTCAACAGGCACAACAGAGACGGGAAGTTTCAAACTCAAGCTCGGATTCTTACCGAAATGTAAAATCCTGCCATGTACATTCAAGTACAGGTGTGCTGCTAGGGACAGCTCGAGTCACCAGTCATCATAATGGTACAGACTTCCCAGCAAGAGCACTTATCGATTCTAGCTCAGAATGTTCGTTCATGACAGAACGACTAAAACGCCGAATCAATTTACCAGCAAAAAGGATGCATGCCCAAGTTTCGGGTATCACTAATGCTGTGTCGGCTCAAGTCAAGGCGGCCTCCCACATTGAACTCCGTTCACCAGTGGACCCTTGCTTTAGCCTAAAAACTTCTGTGCTAATTCTAGCCAAACTAACTGGGAATCTGCCATCCTGCCATATCGACGCAACGACTATGCAGGCATTCCCAGACTTAGTCTTGGCAGATAAGAGATTCTACGTTAATGAGGAAGTAGATCTCTTACTTGGCGGAGATATATATCCGCAATTAATACGGAGCGGACTAAAAAAGAATGTACTAAGTACACTTCTGGCTCAAGAAACGGTGTTCGGTTGGATACTAACCGGGCGTGTAGACGCACCCAATCCAACCAGAAATATAGTGTCGTTTTACAATTCTTTGGGGTGGCAGGGACCTTCTTGGTTACAGGAAGACAACTCACAATGGCCAGTACAAGAACACGAATACCATAATACCATACTTCCGTGGAGGAAAAGAGGGCGCAGGCCTGCGCAATATCAAAGAAACAACTTCTGCAGGCGAGGGAAAGTGGAATACTTATCCGAACTTCAAAAACGAGTGAAGTGGAAGCATCCGAAACAAAACATTAAGGTGGGAGATCTTGTTGTCATCAAAGAAGACAACTTGACTCCGAATGAATGGAGGCTCGGCCGAGTTACCCACGTACACCCCGGCGAAGATAACCGAGTGCGTGTAGTGGACCTCGTCACCGAAAAGGGTCAGATCAGAAGACCGTTGGTCAAACTGATTCTGCTCCCTATGGAAGGAATGGATGGCGAGAGGCCCGCTACCTCATCGTAACCATCCACTCCACCTCCAACCAAGACCCTACCATCTCCCAACCTTTCACCCTTCACTCGCTCCCCTTAACGAGGACAAAGAAAGCCTAACGCAGAAGGTCGAACCATTCTGCACCAGAAAACCTAATCGCACTCGCGAACGAGGCCAGAAAGAACCTAATGCAGAAAGGCGAACCTTTCTGCCACTGAAAATTAATCCACCTGCCACGACCAGTTGGCAGCAGATGGACCCTCCCTCGTATACATACCCCAAAATACAATATAAATAAACATATATATAAATTACCAATGTCACTCGCCCTGGAGGACACTTACTCCATCATACCGCAATTTAATCATATATACCTGAAAATACGAAAAATTAGTATCGGTCTACAAGGATTTAAAATGGCAAACTTTTAATTGCAAATATCTCTCGACTTAACGAGATTACCGAACTTCCGCCCTCGAAATCTTGTCACTAAGGCCAAACCGCGGCGTTTGACACCTTTCAAGACATTTTCGGAAGTGTTTCAGCAGTTGACAGTTGTGGCATACAATTACCGAAAAGGGTCAATAATCACGAGAAGGAACTCTTGCCATGCGAATGGAACCCATTAAAACTCACGCCGTATCGAAAGAACGGAGTTAAGCCCACTTGTCATCCCACTCCCGCCTGACATTGATGGGCTGGCGATATGTTTGCAAGAAAATATCCACTACCTGGTAGTATCTTATACATAGTCAGGACCTAGTTTGTGCCCCATAGGTATCTAAAAATTCAGTCGGACAGACGGGCGGACATTCTAACAAAACATGATTATGGCTAGGGGTTCCAATTTTCGATAGCTTAAACGGAACAACGGAAAACCAATCAAATATATAGGCACACTATAGCTTCCCTGCAGTGAAACACCCAAACTAGTCAGACACCATACTAGTATTCAACTACCATTTTCATGTTCAAATTGTTCTAGTTTGAAAAAGTTCAAACTCTAATTACCTTATATGCATTCTTTGAACTATCAAGTTAGTAAAACAAAGGTTGCTTTTTAGTTTTCATTTGTTTTTATAGCTATTATATGTATTTTTCAGTTGCATTGACCTTTTTCCATCAAAATTTAAAATATATCTTCCAATTCTACTTTAACCTCGTGACCACACTGTATAAGAATCCCTTCTAATGTGGAAAGGCATCGGGAATCTTGAATTTGTTACTAGTTCATTTCATTCCATTTTGAACTACTATGACACTGGTAGATTTCAACTAAGTATATGCAAACTGGCATGTATATACTAGTAGATGACTTATATGGTCTGGTCGAAATCGGACAATTGAAATTTCGCAGGACCGCAACATTGTAAAAGTACCAGTTGCTTATATGAAAATATGACAGTTGGCTGACTAGTTGGGCGTAGTGCACATACTAGTTGTAAAGTAGTTTTCAACTAGTTGGTTTGACTACCGATTTTTGTATTAGGCTAGGATAGATGTATGCACAAACCCTTATTATTACTCACCCATACCAAATATACGTCCTTCAGCTATCAAAATCGGGTGACGTCCGTTGCCCAATGTAGCGGCTCAACAGTGATTTCTCGTTCATTCGCGTTCAATCAGGCAATATCAATTGGCCTCGCATCGTACTCCTGGTAATTAACCGTAAAAGTTGCTACTTGTAATGCCAGACAAACTATACACATAAACCGTACTACTTACATACATTTGGTGCGAGCATCGGCTTTTCATCTGGAGCCATATTACATATAAGCGATTTCCATCATTTCAAACAAATGCCCTTCAACCAACTACTAAATCGGCAATGAATGTATCCCCCCGTCTCACTCTTAGCTACCGCGAATGGTTGCGATATTCTAACATAGCGCCGCGGAAACTGAATCAGAAAATAGCGAATTAGGTTGTAGTATGCTAATGATTCCACGGGAAGAATCACACATAATAACGAATATTGAACGTAAAGTGTTGCCATTGGACGTGTAGAAGGAATATTTAATATAAGTCCTAATGTGCAAAACGCAGACGTAATGCGAAATTTACTGAGCGTTTACAAGGGATGTCGTGCTTTAGATAAACTATTTGATAGTAGTTTTTTTCACGAAGATAATTTTATGGGCCTTATAGAGCGCGTGCGCAAAGGCGGGACTCAATCATTTGCGGAACGTGCGCAGGATCGCAAAAATCGTCTATGTAATCATGTGCAAGCTACCTCGCCAAATTCAAAACAACAATTGCCAACACATACACAACCCATCGCTGTTCATGTTCATCCACATCAGCAATCTCATTATCAGGCTGTTGTCACATTGGATGGCGTTCCAAAAAAAAGGCAAGGCATTCAGTCAGGTGGCAATACTAGCAGTCAGTTGAATGGTAATGTCAGTACCACATCCATAGAATATGCAACACGTATATTTTCACTCTTTCCCCCTCTCTTAGCTCTAGGTATGATCCGGCCACGCTCCAACCCTCAAATTGGCGGAGGTTGCTCGAAGGCAGACGGCGGGACGGAGCCGTCCGGGATTCATCATTTGAATTTACTAGACTAAGTGAGGCATGCGTGAAAATCCTGCGGCGGTTCTCAGATGTTGCGTATCGCAAGGGGGCCGGCATGTTTAGGCCCGATGCCTAAATTCTCAAAAAATGAGCCACCCTAATGTCACTTTCTTGTTCCCTTCCAACCACACATACCAAACCATCCACCTGTATGTGCATGCATGCGTTTGCATGTTTTGTCAGCAACATATACATGCATGTGGGTGTGCATGTGTAGGTTCACCACCCCTTAAAACCGGAGGATAAAATTTCGCGTTCAACGGTTGTCCTCGACTGGACAACCTCCTACTTTTGCAGCGATCGTCATCGAGTCAACACCTCACGGCCACCCCAGGACTTTCACCGACAACCAATATCTAAGGTAAAATAACTTGTAAAACTTATAAATTTCATACCAAATATACGGCCACTTTATAACGAGAATTCTCGTTCTTTTTATTTTCTTTATTCCACTAAATCACAAATCGGCCGCGGTGCGTCCGAGCCACGGCCGCTCCTAAGCATAGTGTAATAATCAAAGGTGATATCTGTTTTGACAGACGTCAGAGCGAACGCCCTTAGGAGTTTGGGAAGCCAAGTTGCATTTTGGAAGTACGAGAGAATGTGGGCATAAAAAAAGGCCCCTTGTAAAAAAGTATTGAATTTCATACTTTTTGATTGTAGGATAGTATGAATTTGCGAATGTGTTTCAGGAGGTTGGATACCTATATGAAAATTTCTCAAGTGATAAAGAATAGAGAATTCGTAACTCCCCTGAATTGAAAATGCGAGCTCATGGTTTGATCCTACGCAATAGTAATCCGACTTCGTTCTATGCCTCTTTTAAATCGGCGCTATCTCATCCTGTTACCTTAGAAGCAAAATAATAAGAAATATCTTCTGTTATAACTGGCGGAAATAGGTTAGCCATATAAAGTGCATAGTTATTGCAGAAGTTAAATTCTCCATGTACGATGTAAGTAAGAGTTTAACCTAATACAAACTCCGCAACTAAGTCATGCTAGCATATCTCTAGTCTTCCTCAAAAGGAATCGCTCCTCTCGATTTATTTCAGGTGCTTGAATATCAATTGAAAGGTTCAATACATTACTAGATTTGCAGCAGTTCAGTAAAAACTGCCTGCTGAACAGTTCCCCGTTCTCACGAACATTAGTCTCTTCATAGAAGTGAGAGTCAAATGACATAAGACAAACTTATGGGCGTTCTATACATTTAAGGCTAGTGCAGTAGCTTGAATAACGAAGATGAAGCAGTTGTCAAACGTGAAATTCAAGATTTCGGGGCGATTGCCAGTGAATGTTTAACTCTTGGCTCATCTGAGTAAAAGGAATCTCCGTCGGTTTAGTCGGAAAGGTATCTAACTTAATAGGTTATCCTTATGCAATCTTTCTTCACCCAAACTCATAAGCATAAGAAAAAATGGAGGCTCCGTTTGGTGGAAGAGGAAATCAAGCAGAAGAGGAGATAGAACACCAATCTGTATTATCCCATGTTTGATTCTTGAAGGTCTAGATTTTGCACCAGAAAGTTAGCCGGTCTTTAAATCCGCATGACTAGGGAAAGGTAGTATTATGCCAAAAGGCCATCATTCGCCAGTCAACAATATACGCTGACCGTGAACGTAACACACATTTATCACAATATTGGTTAGGCTGCTGCGGCATTACTGCCAGTCATGTATGGACAACGTCTTTATTCCTGAGAAGCACACCATTACTTTGGCGATACTGCTCCGGACAACATAAGAGAGGATATATTATAGAAAAAAAACCCATGCATGACTGGTACATGGAACGTTAAGTATAACTCCATTGATTGCCAATATTCCGCCTGTAAAATACATTTAACACATTCATTATATGCATTACACAATATCACAGTAAATCTTACGCTCTTTCGCCACGGAAAACCAGTTTTTGTGCAATTTTAATAAATAAACAAACTTATCATCAGACAATTGTCACAAAATTGTTTAATAGAAAAGTCAACACAAAGCAGATTTAAAGAAAAAAGTGATGCCGTTGCATATTTTCAGAAAAATTCGGTTTGTATGTTTTGTAGTACTTTTTCTGAAGGAATACTTTGTGAATAAAAAAGTACTTTTATAAAGAGACAACATTGTAATTGCTAAGGGCGTTCAAGATGGCGGCGTTAGAGCGAGAAGTTGCGAACCAAGAACACCTTTAATTATTACACCATGGCTCCTAAGAACCAGCGAAGCCGATTTGTTCACGCCTTATTCAAAATCTTAGTTCGCCTGGATGGCAGATGTCAAAATCAGACAAAATCTGACATCTACAAACATAAACAAAATAAATTGAAAAAATTTAGAAAATGTTGCGTAATTCAATTTAATTTTATAATGCTGTGCAGCAGGAGTATATATCACCAATGCTACATTTGCCTGTGCATTGCCCAAACGTGATGGAGACGAAGAAAGGAGTGGAAGTAAGTTTGTTTGCTTAATAATGCCCAAAGCAGCTGCTCCCAAACGCAATAAATTGTATGCAGAGCCGGAGAAGATTGTTTTTAAGTGTGTAAGTGATACAATACCACAGAGTTCAGGTGTACACGATTTGCCTAATGGTCACTCGAGCGGAGCATCTAAAGCCAAGGCTGAAGATCAAAATGCCAATTTAAAACGTATACGCTTCGACATCAGAGCAGGCGATTCGGTGCAAACAGATTTTCCAACATCCGACCCATTACAACGTGTGGTGTGCATAAGCACAAATTAACGTTTAATGGTTTAGTAATGTAAACAAAAACACTAACATTTGACACTTCGCATACCACCTCAAATGAAAAAAGTATAATCAGCTGTTCTAATGATGTCACCTGGTATATTAATTCGCCTTGTGCGTATCCAAGATTAATTAGTTACATCCCCCCCCCCCCCCCAATTAGCTTGAAATAAGTGTTTTTTAATACTTAAATATTGAAATATAAGATTTAAATACATGTGTGTTTTTAGAAGATAATTTGGTAAGAAATCGGCTACAACATGCATCCAGAAAGGAACGGAAAACGGATCCAAAAGTATGCATCCGACAACCTATCAAAAACGTATAGAAAACGGATGTTTTAAGTTTTTTATACTTTTACACACATACGTTTGGTTAGTGGGAAAATGGATCCAGAAAATACTGTAAACGCAATATAAAAACGGATGTAAAATAAGTTTTTTATCAGCAATTCCATCCATTTTCGGATACATTTATGGAGTTGCTAGCTGGGTAGCTATATTTTTATTATATTTTATTTTTATTATATTTATTTACTAGTACTAAGGCCCAATTTCAGATCAGAAATTTAAATAGCGATTGATGTGTAAATTCCAATATCTATTTTCAGATGAAATATTTAAACAGTATTTAAACTATATTTAAATAGCCAACCTGTTATACAATTAAAAACAGCTGACGCATAATTTGTGGGAATTTTTGTGAATTTTTATTAATGCAATTTTTCGGAAATTTATAATAAACAATGGACCCAAGTGACGCAAGTGACGAGGAGTGTGAGCTTTTGGAGCGCATGGTAATAGCACGGCGGCCACGTACTTTAAGAGAGGCCCCAACACGATTTGGAAACTACGACGAAAAAAGCTTCCGGGAGAGGTTTCGAATCACCAAAGAGGCTGCATGGATGGTACTAACCATTATTCGGGAAAAAATACAAAGAAAAATACCATGGTATTATAATTGTACTTTCCTTATGCAATTAAAACAAATTGCTGCTTCTTTTCTCATAGGAACAATGCTTTAATTAATGAGGAAATGCTGTTGCTGACGTTAAGGTTTTATGCTAAGGGCTGCATGCAAAGAACTGGAGGAGACTTAATGGGAGTTTCCCCCGCTACTGCATCCCGAGTCATAAGACTGGTTTCCCACCACATAGCTCTGTTGCGGGTGGACTTCATTTCGTGCGTTAGACTGCACACACGTCAAAATAATATCCCCAGGTTAGTGTCAGGTTTTAAAAATAATGAAAATTGTTGTATAAACACATATCCATGTCAATAAACTTTTTATAGGAGGTGATGATGCAGAGTTATATCGCAACAGAAAGGGATTCTTTTCATATAATGTTCAAACGATGTGTGACAGCGACCTAAACATGCTCGATATAGTAACTCGGTGGCCTGGTTCCACCCACGATGCCACAATTTTGCGAAACTCGCGCATTTATAGTCGCTTTGAAGACGGTGAATTTGGTAACTCGTTGATAGTCGCAGATAGTGGATATCCGTGTAATCAGTGGATTATGACTCCAATAGCAAACGTGCGCACGCCTTCCGAAGCACTATATAATGAATCACAAATTCGAACGCGGAACTGTGTCGAACGATCGTATGGCATATGGAAGAGAAGTGTTCCTGTTCTCTCGCTGGGAATTAGGCTAAATACACAGGTTTACAGCCAAAATGCACCAGAGACGTCATAGTGAAATTCCTATGTAAAATCACCTCCTAATTCCGAAAATCAAGGTTATTTTTACTTGAATGGTGCCGTTTTTGAGATATTTACGATTTACCGTTATTTCAAAAAACAAAAAAGATGGCTCCACTTAATCTTGTATATCTCAAGAACAAATTGAAAAATTTGAAAGCTTATAAAATTTACTATAATCAGTACATACAACACTTTTTGCTAGGTCCTGCAGATTCAAACATAGTGAACAACCATTACGGATTTTTAAAAATTTTTTTGTAAAAATATAAAAAAATTTGTACTTTGCGAGGAAGCATCTCGAAAACTTTTTGTTTTTTTGCAGATATTTTCCCCCCCTCTAAGCTCTGTTTTATTACAAAAAAAACAAGCTATCAGTGAACAAAATCGATGAACTAATACAAAAATTATAAGCATTCAAGTAAATATATCCATTTAATACTTAAGTACCCTACAAATAATAGCATATGTACATATGGTTCTGTCTTAACTCTATGATCTTATTTTATAATTGAAAAAGTTATGTGTCTTGTTTTGACGCTTATTTAGATTAGGATCGGTTTCTCTTATGAGAAACCAACAGTAGTCGCCCATCATAGCGACATCCCAGAATCCTTTATACCGACTTTCAATCACTTTCATTTGCTGGTGAAACCTTTCTCGTCACTTTCGTCGCCAAGATTTTGCGGGAAAAAATTTAAGTGGGAGTGTAAGAAAGGAATTTTTAAAGACATATTTACTCCTGAAAGAAAATAAAAAAGTAAATTAGATAAATACATAAGTGACACATTAGTATATAATTTTCTTAGGCTGGATTTATCTTTCAATTCAGAACAAATTTTTTGTTTATATTTTTCCCGTTCTTGTTTGTTCGGAACTGGACGATGAATTCAGATTTATGGCTATATATTCTCATGTAAATTTATGTAATATATAATTTATTATAATATGTTTTTTTATTTACCCATTTCCGCATAGTTTTTGATTAAGTCGTTCACTATCATCTCGTAGTAAGGACTTTTGTGTTTGCCTAAAAAAGAAGTAACGACCTTTTCAAAAGAGTCCCACGCTGCTGCCTCCACTGGTGACAATAGTTCTTTGAAATGGTTATTGGTCATCATTTTCCTTATTTGCGGTCCCACAAAAACGCCTTCCTTTATTTTTGCTTCTGAAATCTCTGGGAAGAATGTCTTCAAATGATGAAAAGCTTCGCCTTCTTTGTCCAAGGCCTTCACAAAGTTTTTGATAAGGCCGAGCTTGATGTGGAGCGGAGGTAGAATTATTTTTTCCTTCTTTATAAGTGGAGAGTATTTTATGTTATCTACCCCAACTTGAAACTCGATTCGTTCTGGCCAATCGTTTATGATGTAGTGGTCTTGACGAGCTCGGCTATCCCATATACATAGAAAGCAACAGTATTTTGTGTATCCACTTTGTAGACCACATAGCATTCCAACGACTTTAAGATCGGCACATATTTTCCAATCATGTTCTTCGTATTTGATTAACTTGTGCAATTTTTGCATTATCTCATATGTTTCCTTCGTATTTACTGCATGCGCGATCGGGATAGATGGCTTTTGGTTGCCAATATGCAATAATACGGCCTTTAAACTTAATTTATTGCCGTCTATGAACAATCGCCACTCTTTTGAATCATATGGTTCACCAAATTGTTTGAATAGACCAGCAATGTCTTTGCAGTAACAAACACTGTCCTCCTTCGTATAGTACTTGGAAAATTCTTCGTGACGAGTTCTATAATATGCTACCTTAACATCGGATGAAACAAATTTAAATTGTTGCATTCGAGAGGCGTGTAGTTCGGCCTTTTCCTTTGACAATTCCAAATCCCTTATCCAATCATTGAGTTGTGCTTGTGACAAAGAATTTCTTTCGTTTTCCGTTTGAAATTCAGTACAACATGATGCCGTGTAATCAGATACTACTGTTGACAATGAAACTGGAGCCGGAACTAAAGTTAAATTTGATTCTAGCAATGTCGCTTCTGTTGAAATTAGTTCTGGTACTGACACTGTAGATACGCTCGCATAGGTTACTTTTCTGGACTTTCCAACCCGGTTTCCGAAGAAATCAATTCGACTCGGCATGTGGTGCACACAGTGTTCGGTGTCCATGGTTTTTAGGCTCAATTCCAAAACACTTATAGTATGTATGTAACTTTCAAAGGATTTAAAAAAACACACGTCTCATACTTTTAACAATAAATTGACCGCAGATGAAACAGAACATATCTGGATCATTTGTACACTCAAACTCTCGCGCCCTTTTATTCATTTTTTATTTTCAAGTAAATGACGGGTTATAAACTGCAATTATAAACTGAACAGTATCCGGCGAGCCTTGCAGATATTATGAAGGAACAAGGCGCATGTACTCTTATTTATACTGTAACGTAACATCGCCCTTAGGCGATATTTTGTAATAGAACAAAATACAGCCCTGTCGATAGTTGGCACTATTGTCAGCTTTTGCTGAACTGCAGCCAACCGTCGACAGGGACAAGAGCGATTTAAGCGTGGGCGCGAACACGAAGTCGATTGCCCACACTCAAACGCGCCGGTTCTATTTCGCTTACACAAATTGTTAAAACTTAAATAAAAGACAGAAAAGTGTAAACTAAATGTGAATATATTAAAAATATATTATATAAGCATAACTGAACTAAGGTAACATAAATTGAACTTAAATAAAACAACTAAAGACGATCCAGTGCGGAGTTTTTAATTTGAGTGCACTTTTTGTAAGTAGATGCACCTGCGTGCAAGCATTGGTACACGCCGCGCCATCATGGCCGGCAACACCACGCCATATGGCGACCGTGACCGTGGGCCGGAGCCCTGCGTAAATGCATAAAAATTGCATAAATTATACTCGGAAAAATTACAAAATAATTAAAAAAAAAGAAATCCAAAAAAATTATAAAAGTTTCCAAAAAATACAAAAAAAATAATAAAAGTTTTCAAAAAAAATACAAAAAAATTATAAAATTTTTCAAAAATTACAAAAAAATTATATTAGTTTCAAAAAAAAATGCAAAAAAAATTTATAAAAGTTTTCAAAAATACAAAAAAAAATTATAAAACCCACAAAATCCAACAAAAAAAATTTTACTAAAGTTTTTCAAACATAAAACCAAAATTTCAACAATGGTGAAATGTTAACAAAGTGACTTACACAAAAAGAAATTGAACTACATTAAATATTAAAAACCTCGAAAAAAATACAAAAAAAGGTAAAATTTACAAAAATACACACAAAAAAAATTATAAAACCAAGAAAAATACAAAAAAAGTATAAAATCTACAAAAATACAAAAAAATTACAAGTTTTACAAAAATCCAAAAAAAATTTTACAAAATTATCAACTTTACAAAAATACAAAAAAAAATGTTTTTTCACAAAAATTATCAAAAAATACAAAATTATAAAATTTACGAAACACAGCAAAATTATCAAATTTAAAAAAATACAAAAAAAATAAAAAATTTACTAAAATACGAAAACTATCCAAAATAAAATTACAGTTTTAAAACAAAAAAAAAATTTTCAAAATTAAAATACAAAAATACTGAAATAAGACATTTAAACAAAAGAAAAGCAACAAAAATCATTTTTCCAACATATAGTTAAAATACAACAAAAAAATGAACTGAACTCAAAATAAATATACATAAAAAAAAGTTGGTACAGTTGCAAAAAAAAAACTCATTAATATAACAAAAAAAATGGACTTCAAATAAAATACATAAATATATATGCATATATGCGTGAAGTGGTGGGTGGTACAGTGGTACAGTTGTCGAAAGTACAGTAACCAGCGTGAACAAATAGACAATTTTACATATAAAATGAATATCAAATAACACGTAAAATTAAAGTTACTAAATCAAATCAGAAATAATAACAAAAACTAATAATAGACACTTTAGGAAAACAATCTAAACGGAGATAATAAGAAACTTAATAGAAACAAACTAAATAAAACGGAGATAATTTTAAACAAAACTGTACCAAAACCACACCACTTAAATAGTTACTTATAGACCGCGGCATAACGATCCATGATACCAAGCCACATATAACGGCACAATTTATTCACGCCAAGCCGGCGGCAGCGCATTGGAAAAAAGTAGAGAACCACAACCAACAACGGCATAAGCAACGGCAGAGCGGGACAGCAATATTTCAGCGAAATTGCAATGGCGGTAACATGGACAGGCGAGTTATGTATATACATAAGTATATTAGGTATATAATATATGTATAAATATCACATTGTAAAACACGTAATGCATTTTTGAGTGAAACGGTGCGGCCGACACGTTAAATTAAATATTTCCTTTTTGAGTGAAACGGTGCGGCCGACACGTTAAATATATATATACATTTTTGAGTGAAACGGTGCGGCCGTCACGTAAAACAAATAAATACAATTTTGAGTGCAACGGTGCGGCCGTCACGTAAAACATATATACATTTTTGAGTGCAACGGTGCGGCCGTCACGGTAAACAATTATAACTTTAAAACATTTACAGCTTTCGTACATTTATATATTTCAAACATCAATAACTTTAAAACATTTACAATTGTCAAACATTTACTTTTGCAAACATCCGTAACTTTGAAAAATTTGCTATTGTCAAACACCTATATTTTTTCAAACATTCATAACTTTAAACATTACAAAATTTCAAACATTTATATTTTAAAACATTTATAACTTTAAAAAATTTACAAATTATAAACATTATTACATTTCAAACATTTACTACATTTCAACATACAATAAATATAAACTTGCAACAAACAATATCATCTCTTTGTACGACACATGGTAGCACACTCTGCAATTCAGGAACTTTTTCTTCAATTTTTCAGATTACCAACCAAAATTTATTAGATTTTCGAAACTTTGCCTTCAATTTAGACCGACTCATTTTCAACTTAACTTATTTTATTCCATTTTATTAAATTTCCAAATTTTTCCATTCAATATAAACGAGTCATTTTTCATTCAGACTGTTCTACTGCTAGCTAATATTTATCGAATTTTTTTTTGCTGATGTCAGATTTTGAGAATAAATTCAAAGAATTGGGAAAAAATTTCGATAAAATCAAAAAACGCGTTCTAAATACTGGTCGTCCATTATCGACAAAGCAAGAAAAGTTAGATGAATACAAAAATTCCTTGATAGAAGCATATAATAAAATTTTAGTAGAGGCTAATGTGCATTTTGAGAATCGGGTTAAGCCAGTCGTTGTAAATCGAATCCTATCACGTTGTAGAGATCAATTAGCTAAATGTTTTGCAAAACTGAAATGTACAGTTAAAATACCAAATAATTGCAGCGATTTAGTAGAAGATAATATTTTTACATCTGATAGCGAGTGGTTAGAAGAAGAATCCTACGACGATTCCGAAGAAGAAGAATTTTCTGACTCGTCACAACTAGGCACATCCGAAAAGCATAGCGTCAATCAAAGTTGTTCATTGCCAACATTCGAAAATATTTCATTGCAGGAAAACCTGTTAGGTTTCGACAACTCAGTTTGTACATTAGACCGTTCCACAGACAATTCAATTCATTTTCAAAAATCATAAATTTTTTAAAATTTAAACAATAAAGATAGTAATTCAGTAAAATACATAGAAATGGCTACCACAGAGCAAACGAAAAGTTTTATCTCGATGTGTGCTCCTATAATTAGGGAAAACTACAATGGTGATCCATTAGCGCTAGACTCCCTCATAGATAAAATAGACCTAGTTGAAAGCTTAACAGATTCGAATCTTATGCCAACTCTCATTGCATTTGTTGAATCAAAACTTGAAGGGAAAGTTAGAGAGGCAATTCCGACTAACATAACATCCATCGAAGAGATTAAAGACGCGCTTAGAATCAGAATAAAACCAGATAATTCCAAAGTAGTTGCAGGAAAAATAGCTTCATTAAAAGTTTCCAATAATAACCTAACCAAATTTGCTAAACGTGTAGAGGAACTATCTGATGCATTAGAGCGATCTCTAATCATTGAAGGTATGTCAAAAGCTAAAGCTCACGAAATGGCAGTCGAGCAATCAGTGAATATTTGTAGGCTTAATACGCGCTCAGACTTCAGTAAAATCCATTTTGGCTTCAACCAATTTTAGTGACGCAAAAGATGTAGTAGCAAAGATGATAGTCGAACAAAATACTCAAGCTACCGAGAGACAGGTATTAGCATTTCGTTCCAGATTTAATAATCCAAATAATTTTCGAAACAACAATAGAGGTAATAGTTCTTACAACAATAACGGTAGATGTAATAACAATAGTAACTTTAACAGGTACAACAACAATAATAATTTCAATAGGTACAATAGCAGCAATAATTTCAATATGTACAGCAACAACACCAATAGATACAATAATAACAACCAGAGTAGACAAAACAACAATTATAGGCAAAATAACGACAATCGAGGTAACGCTAAGGCACGTAATAATAATAGCAATCAGTACAGGTCAGAAAACAGGTCGAATAATAGCACCAATAGTTCAAATACGCGAAACAATGCAAACGTACGAGCTTTAAACTCCGAAGCCCCGCAGGCGCGAACACTGAGGGACGGGGAGTTAAGCGAATAAATATTAAAAACGTTTTTTGTCTAAACCTAAATTATTCAGATTTTGTCAAAATTAACATAACCGGATCTAAAAAACTATGCACATTTTTATTAGACACACAGGCTGATATTTCACTGATTAAAATTTCAAGTTTAAGTAATCAAATTCCCATTTGTAGCGACGACATTGTTAATATTAAAGAGTTGCATGCGTTAACTCTGCTACGAATAAACCAAATAACTTTCTAGTTCAACGCATAACTCGAGTTCTGCGCTGACGCCGATTGCGTTTGTTCGAATACACATACAAGCAATTTATTGTTGGTTGTAGTTTTTCGCTAGCGGTGAACTCGACTCGTTCGTAACATAAACACAAATAAACCACCCCTTCAACTTCAAGTACATTCGATTACAAGAAGTATTTGCACACATTTTTATGTGCACTCATTGTTCGGATATTTCTTTAAACTGGATTTAGTTAACTAGTATGTATCTTAGGCAATTATTGTTGTTTTCGGCTAATGCTAGCCTGTATTGTTGATTTGGTGTTGATTGATGTCATCTAATTTTTGAAAAAAAAAAACAATTTTTTTTATTTGGCCTAGTCTAATGCTCATACTAGAGTAGGAGCTAAAAGTACCCGTTTGGGCGAAAAGTGGATTAGTCCTTTTGTAAATATATACATATGTATGTATGTCAAACGAATGTGAGCTGACATTAACCGCATATTCCCTTGCAACTGATCCCTAACGCATCCTAAACTAATCGCATTTTTTGCCAGGTTAGGACGCGCACATACATATGTATGTATGTGTATGTACACATCTGCGTTGCTTTGTTTTCGAACTTGCATATGTACATACATACATACAATTTATGTACAGATTTTCTTGCCTAACTAAAAACTATGAGTTAACTGAGTTCACTAGTGCAACTTCATTTACTCGCACCACAATTTCTTGAACAGTGTTTACTCACAGCAAACGAGTTTGTTGCGTACTTGTGCGAGTATTTTTAGGTAAACGCACCAGTTAGAACAACAACTAACAATATTTGCTCCATATTTTATCCGAACATGCGAGTACATATTTTTGTTGTTTGTGTGAGTTGAAGTTCAAATTTTGTATGAGTTATGAAAAGTTAACTTTTTTAGGACTTATGCAGCTCTTTAGCTAATATCACTGGCGTAACTTCAAACTCTGTTTCTACCTTAGGTAAAATTAATATAGACTTACATTTTTCAAACATTACTAGTTGAACATAACTTACACGTGGTGAATGACAATTTTAATATACCATCAGATGGTATACTGGGTAAAGACTTTCTCAAACACAACAAATGTATAATAAATTATTCTAATAATAGCATCTCTTTCTGGGCAAATGGTGAAAAAGTCAATATGCCAATCCTTCACGGAACAGAATGTGACATGTGTATAATACCACCTAGATGCGAAGTTTTTCGAATTTTTGACTTAGGTCACTCAACAACTCCACTTTTCGTTGAATCTCAAGAATTACAAAAAGGTGTATTTACAGCAAGATGCATTACAACTTCTAAAAACCCTGTTTTAAAAATAATAAATACCAGAAATGACATTCAATTCATAAAGAAAAATTCTATTCGGACAGAAAAACGTACAGATTACCACGTATATGAGATTAACAAAACTAAATTAGACGATAAACGTATTAACGAAGTAGCTTCGATTTTAAAAAATCAAATTCCAAAAAATGCTCCATCCGAACTTTTAGAACTTTGCATACAATATGCCGACATATTGTCGCTTGATAACGACAAAATGACATTAAATAATTTTTATGAGCAAACATTACGAATAACAGACAATGAACCAGTGTATATTAAAAATTATCGTTCACCATATTCTCAGCGGGAAGAAATAAACAAACAAGTTAGGAAATTATTAGAAAACGATTTAATCGAAGGGAGTTATTCAAACTACAACAGCCCACTTATTTTAGTGCCTAAAAAGAAAAGTAATGGTGGAAAAGCTTACAGAATGTGTGTTGATTTTCGCGCGGTTAATAAAAACTAATAGCTGATAAATTCCCATTAGCACGAATCGACGATGTATTAGACAATCTCGGCAGAGCCAAATTTTTCTCAACGTTAGACCTTTTTTATGGATTTCACCAAATACCCCTACATGTTGATTCACGTGATATAACCTCATTTTCTACTGATCGCTTAGCGTATAGATGGAAAGTATTGCCGTTTGGCTTAAGTATTGCACCAAACTCATTCTCAAGAATGATGACAATTGCGTTTTCAGGGATTCCGCCTAACGTAGCTTTTTTGTATGTAGATGACATAATTGTCATTGGCTGTAACGAATCACATCACATTAAAAATTTATCCAAAGTATTCGACACTTGTAGATCGTTCAATCTAAAACTCAATCCAAACGAATGTAATTTTCTCAGACCCGAAGTGACATTCCTAGGTCATAAATGTTCATCCGAGGGTTTAGCGTCAGACGATTCAAAAATAGATGCAATTAGAAAATATACCAAACCGACAGATAAAGACGCGGTAAGACGCTTCGTTGCTTTTGCAAACTACTATAGACGTTTCATTCCAAATTTCGCATCTCTGGCAGCACCTCTTAATAGATTGAATAGGAAAAAAGTCGAATTTACGTGGGATAAAACATGCGATGAAGCTTTTGATGCATTGAAAGCATCACTAATGTCACCAAAGATTCTGCAATATCCAGATTTTTCCAAACAGTTTATCATAACAGTAGACAAGGGCGGATCCAGGATTTTTTTTGGGGGGGGCACGAACGCCCAACATGCAAAAAAATCAACAACTGAAATATGCTTATTTTATCTTCACAAGTACACGGATATTAAGAACTTACATCAAAGTCAAAATAATAAAAAACAGCATTTCTGTTTAGTAATAGCAGTTTTATTATATTCCATCCACGATTACATGTTTAATAAAGACAGTTTTGTGCCGCAATATCTCCATGGATATGCATTAAAGCCAATCCATTCAAACGCTCTTCTGTCATGCTGTTTCAAAGATATGATTTTAATCGGCGTAAGGTAGAAAAAGATCGCTCGGCAGTGCTGGTTGTCACTGGAAACGTGCACAGCAATTGACAAAGGGTTCTAATATTTGGCAGCATCGTGGCTCGTTTGTAGGCATCTGCTGGAGTTTCTGGTATATTTTCAGTCATCTGTTGCCAAATTTTTAGCTCTCCCTTTAAAGCTAAAAAACAAGGAAGATCTTCTTTATAAACTTCAGCATCTTGCAAAACATTGTCTAAATCTTCGTCGTTAAAGTTATGCGACAGCAACTTTTGCAACTGTCCGATTCTTTGTAGAGGAGCGCTAGGGAACCTGGTGGACATTTCACTCAACATGAAGTCTAGAAATGGAATATAAACTGAAAGTCGGTGATATTCTTCAACTGATTCAGTCTGAATGTTTGATCGATTGATTTGACGACCGGTGGTTCTACGGACTGTGATTTCTGTACCAAGTTCATTTGCAATGGCCTCAGCCTGGTCGAACAGTTTTTTAAATGTGTCATTGCTAGATTCACGCTGCCTCTGCAAACTTGCTGTGGTCGTAGTAATAAGCTGAACTGCAGAAAGTATGTCAATATCTTTGGCTTGAAGCGATCGAGATAAGGACAGGGTTATTCCTAAAATATCTGATAGGATCACCAAGCTTATTAGGGATTCTGACGAAGTTATGGATTGCAGCAAAGAAAATGGCAGTACAGAATTTGTTCTGCTCCCATATTGCTGATCAGCCATTTTTTGTAATATTGGAGGGAGACATGGCAACACGCCCATAAAGGTCAAAACCGCTTCATGCCTCTCAACCCATCTTGTCTCACACATTTTTTAAACATATTTTGTTTGTCCTGTGGCAGATTAGATTGTATTTCTTCTCTAAGAAGATGTATTCGTTTGGCCGATTCACGGAAGAAAGTGGCAGTACTTGCTATAACCCCTACTGCATTTCTTACACTGGGTACGGTGCAGGCTGAGCTAATAGCCAAGTTAAGCCGGTGGCTTGCGCAGTGGGTAAAAAAGGCTAAGGGCTGAACATTTAATATACGTGCCTGAACACCTTTTAGTTTGCTGTATTTCATCCCCAGCATCGATTCGAAATTTGAGCAAAGCTCTAAAGTTTCCTTCCCCATGTTTAGAAGAGCTTTGCAAGTCTAATTCGCCGTCATCTCTGTGACCTCTCAAAGGTATGTTTTGCCTACCACAAAATATCACTGTCTTTATAATGGGAATCAGTTTTTTACGATTATTTTCGATTATTTCCCTTTCCTGGGATCTCATTTGGTCAACTATATCTAACGATTTTCCCTCCATCACCATCAAAAAATTTTGGGATGCTACCATGTTCGCTTTGTGGTAATTCGCGTTCTCATGGTGTGCGATCGTCTCAATTGCCTTTTTATATTTTACTAGTGGTTCCGACACCAGTCTTCCCAGCTTCACATCATTTGTACCCGCTTCACGTCGACCAAAGATCACACACACTTTGCATAATCCGCCGCCAGCAATTTCACTATATGCTAGCCATTCATGGTCCCTTAACCAGCTTTTTTGAAAAGACCGGTTCTTTTTTCCCTCTCTCTTCAGTGGAAACTTAAATTCTGCAGTAGGTTGCCAGGTATACTTCAACCACTGGTACCGTTCCTCATCAGAAAGCCCGCCTTGCCTGCCGAGTAGAGAACCTAAAATCATAAATGGATTAGACAATGCAGCAAAATTGTACGTAGTTTATAAAAAGGAGAGAAAGGTAAATCTTGGCATATAGTACAATGGTGCGTTTCAACCTAAAATAACATGTGATAACGGTAATTTGTGCCGATTTTTAGTTAAAGTTTTATCTAACGGCTTATACTAAGTTCGCAAAAAAGTCCATTAAGGCTTCAAAAACACATTATTTTAATATCGTGTTCATTGGACTCGGCCAAACAAAAAAAATAATTTGGGTGTGGTTCCTGAGTGACCTTGCTCAATCCCGACTCTTGCGTCCTCTTTCGTACACTCTGGGCAACGTGGGCTTCCTAGGCTCGCGGCAGAAAGAGAGGGAGCCCCGGTGGGGCCACTCTGACGTATTTGGTTTAAGGGCTCACCGAGGTCTTTTTCGCAGCGTCTGTACACCAGGAGGTGCGGTTGCAAGCGGGCGTCTGTCTTGGATCAAGCGGCTCGCTATATAAATGTGTAAATTTACTTCAAAACCCCGAAAAAGGGTTGTGCGCTGGGTTTGGGACCAGCCAGGTAAAAACCAACACCAATGAAACCAAAACCCCTTTCCGGGGAAGGATCTGCTGCCCGACTGGTTGATGTCCTCACGAACGCAAAGGCTGACATCACCGCCCTGCAGGAAATACGATGGACGGGACAAGGAAAGACGACCATCGAACCTTGTGACGTATACTACAGTGGCCAGACACACAGCAAATCGCGTGGTGTAAGACTACTAGCGTTCACTCCTGTGGACGAGCATCTCGCTGCGATCCGCATCAAGGCGAGGTTTTTCAACAAACATTTATCTGCGCCTATGCGCCGACCCTAGCTCCACTTAATCATGTATAGCTCAGTGTTTAAGCGACATACATACATAAGCTATGGTTATTTCATTCGTTTATTTTATTTGCATTGCATGCTATTGTAATTCGCAATCAGCTTATAAAATATTTCGAAGATATAGTTTATATTTTGGAAAGCCAAAGTGTGGTTTTTCATACAGGAAATGAGGAAGCCAATCGCGCCATGCCTCAGAGCCAACAGTGCTCGCCACCAATAATACAAAATACAGGGTGGTTTTTCGTACAGAAAATGAGGAAGCCAATCGCGCCATGCCTCAGAGCCAACAGTGCTCGCCACCAACAAATACATTTAGGGTGTCACTCTAAAGCTAAGACAAGGTCCTTCGAGCCGGATTCGAACCGGCGACTTATGCATTTCACTAGACGACTAAGCCGTCTAGGGGGGCGAGGATGTTTAAGCGACATACATACATAAGCTATGGTTATTTCATTCGTTTATTTTATTTGCATTGCATGCTATTGTAATTCGCAATCAGCTTATAAAATATTTCGAAGATATAGTTTATATTTTGGAAAGCCAAAGTGTGGTTTTTCATACAGGAAATGAGGAAGCCAATCGCGCCATGCCTCAGAGCCAACAGTGCTCGCCACCAATAATACAAAATACAGGGTGGTTTTTCGTACAGAAAATGAGGAAGCCAATCGCGCCATGCCTCAGAGCCAACAGTGCTCGCCACCAACAAATACATTTAGGGTGTCACAGGTGTCCCGCACCTCCCGTTCTCTAAAGAACAAAAAGAATTTAACATTTGCGCAACACGGTCATCAGAACCTGAGCCAAATGATTTAATAAATACCTTTTGAGCAAGACGGTCGCCTAGGCCTGAGCCAAAAGGTGGTTTTTCATACCGAAAATGAGGAAGCCAATCACGCGCCATGCCTCAGAGCCAACAGTGCTCGCCACCAATAATACATATATACTCTCTCGTTCTCCAAAGAACATTTTAGGCAAACATGGTCGTCAGAACCTGAGCCAAATGAATAAATACCTTTTGAGCAAAACGGTCACATAGCACCTGAGCCAAATAATAAAATAAAAATCAAAAAAAATAATAATAACTTAAAAAACAACTCGCCTTCTCTAAAGCTTAGACACTCAGGAATAAATTGAGCAATTCCAAAACCATTAATAACTTTTGTAATAATCCATCGATTTTCTTGGACGAAAGCTCATTTGTTGTGTAATAAAACAGAGCTTACAGAGAAAAAAAATATCTGGAACAAAATTAAAAGTTTTCGATATCCTTTCCTGCAAAATACACATTTTTTACATTTTTCAAAAAAAGGTAAAAATCCGTGTTGATTGCTCATTATCTTCGAGCCACAGGGCCTATCGAAAAGTTTTGTATGCATGGCTTACAGAAAATTTTATGAGCTTTTAAAATTTTCAAACCGTTTTGGAATTTCTCAATTTGTTCTTTAAAAATGCTTAAAGTAGGAACATAAGAATTGGTATAAAGTTATAGGATGACAGCACCATTCTCACCCATAAAACTTGCTTAACCAAAAAGGGGCGTGGTACCTCCCATACAATCCAACTTTTAACTAAACAAAATTTCTAAACCCACAAGGATTACACTACTCACCTATATCCCGTTCCTGTAGTGCGTTGCTCGTTGAGGCTGTTGCCACTGATGTACTCGCCGGCTCTGCGGAATGTAATTGGACACCGCTCACTTTATCAGGAAGTACATCATTACACCTTTGCTTCTTCGGATAGAAGAACGCGCTTAAGTTTTGTTGTCTTTTTCTGGCACTCATTTTTTTAACAAAATCACTTAAACACGATAGCACTAACAATAATCACTTTTCACAACTTTTCATGGACTATTTGACCAATCGAATAATTAATCACTTTTGTTAACTTGTAGCGCAATAAAATAAGAAAATAAAGCACTCCTGCGGCATAAAGGTAGTAGGCGTTGCGGTACAAATTCATATGAATTTTTATGCATCGCACTATGGGAATTCTTAATAAAACTTGTCTCAAAAATACATTTTTCGCAAATCAAAAGAGTAGATTTATGTAAAGCATTAAGCATGGTGCCAAAAAATTGTCGTTTGGAATTTTTTTTTCAGTAGAGTGTTATAGCTATTGCTCGGAAATAGGCGTGGCAGTAACCCTTTTTATGCTTTACAAAATGGGAGATATGTAACTAAAATTAAGGTTAATAAATGAGTCGAAATACCTATATATGTATGAAAGGTTGGGAGTAAAAGTAAAAAATATGTTTAATGCAAGTGAAGCAAACCTTATAAAATGTTTGATACAATCACATAAATAAAGATTGTACAGTAAAAGTCAGGATAATCGTTTTTTCATTAAAAGTAAGAGATATGTTTTATTTTTCCAACCATATTTCCGACTTTAAATGAAAAAAGCAATTTGTCTGACTTTTACTGTAGATACAATAATGGTATTCATGTAATCGTGTATACAGCTTGTAAAGCTCATAAACGCGTAAATTTACGAAGTGCGTAAATAAACTGTCAAAATTTGTATGGAAAGAAGTTTACGCAAACTTCGTAAATTTATCAACTGATTTCGGTGCGTAAATGCTCGTAAACTCATTAAATCAGCTGTCAGTCGCCAAAAGAAAAATAAAAATATCGAAGAGGTAAAATAAAATAAATTTGCACAATTTCTATAATTTTATATGTTTTTTTTTTTGTAAAGTTATTACTCATTTTGCGTTTAGTGAACACATCTAACCATCGCTGACTGACAACTTTACGAGGCTATTTACAGGTGCATTCATATAACGGGGTGTGTAAACTTCTACGATTATATGAATACCATTAATATTTTTTTACACTTTTACTTTAAATATACGTTTTTCATTTAACTACCCCAGACTTTCATATGTATATGTCTACATATGAGGAACCTTATAAAGTAGTGTTATTCATAGTAAACTACAGAAATCAGAAAAAAAAAAATTAGTTTTGCAAAAAACTTCACAACTAAACTTTGACAACTCGTTTTTGACCATTTGCCAAAATTATGCTGCGTTTTACGCTCTAAAAACTTTGTATGAAAATGTATTCTAAAAAGTTCCCTAAAAATTTGACTTTGAGGCAAGTTAATAATAATAATAATAATTGAGGCAAGTTTTTCCAAAATGTCCCATCGTGCGGAGGTCGCGTAGACTCGAATTTGAAATTTTAACAGCATTGCAAAAAATAGTTGCAATTTAAAACCTTAAGGGTTCTTGTGGGCAAA
Organism: Sphenella marginata; assembly: GCA_951509765.1. Taxonomy (NCBI): domain Eukaryota; kingdom Metazoa; phylum Arthropoda; class Insecta; order Diptera; family Tephritidae; genus Sphenella; species Sphenella marginata. The sequence continues at coordinate 47,362,146 of OX608082.1, forward strand.
CTTAGCAAACCTCATACACAAACCGTTGTTGTTTCAGTCAGATGTCGCATGAGCCGTTAACAAATATTGCCAATACCCACAAAAAATTCGTATAAGGGATTATAAGGAATAAGGTATACGGCTGCATCACATTATAATAAGTTTATCATAGTTCCTCTGTGGCCTTACAACAATTCACTTTTCTTTTTATAATATTGCCTAACTTACATGTTCTATCAGGCCTTATGCGTAAGGTTGTCTCACAGAGAGAGATTCTTTTAATTAATCTTCATTTAAGACTTACTTAATGACATAAGTAAAGAAAAAAATGTATATTATAAGTAATTTTGCATACAACGGAATTCGTTACAAATTTAAGGCCTTATATTACGTTCACGTTGAGCCATAAACTCGAGTTTATTGACAACAACAATATGAATTAACAAAAAAAATCCCCCCGTGCCCCCGTGCCCCACCCCTAAATCCGCCCTTGACAGTAGACGCTTCCAAAACCGGTTGTGGAGCTATACTCAGCCAGGAACAACAAGGTAACGATTTACCAATATGTTATGCTTCAAAATCTTTTAATAACGCAGAACAGAAAAAAGCGATCATAGAGTTAGAATTATTAGCGATATATTTTGCGATAAAACAGTTCAGACCATACGTTTATGGAAATCATTTCATTGTAAAATCAGATCACAGGCCTTTAGTTTATTTGTTCAATATGAAAGACCCATCTTCAAAACTTTCAAGAATTAGACTTGAATTGGCAGAATACAACTTTACAATAGAATACATAAAGGGAAAATCAAACGTAGGCGCTGATGCACTTTCGCGCATAACTATTAACGAATTAAAAGAAAAATTCAAAAATATATTTACCGTTCAAACGCGTTCCATGAGTAGAAAGAAAGAAATACGCGGTTGTAGCGAAAATATACATTCACGCGAAAATTTACAAGCTTTACATGTTTATGACAAATATTCACACAATTTTTCAAAAACAATTCCTCGTATCAGATCCGAAATATTTAATGATGAAAACAGTAAACAATTTTAAAGAATACGCGCGCATATAAAGCATAAAAAAAATAATTTTACTAGATTTTGAATTTTCAAACGAAATAAAGAATTTCGATACTTTACTTTCGAGGCTAGAAATAGAAGCCGGAAAACTAAAAATTAAGCAGATAGAATGGCCAAAGGATGATTTAATTTTCAAATATTATACAATTACAAATTTTAAAGAGAGAGGAAATAAGATTTTGAAATATTTAACTATTATTTTACTGGATCCTATTATAACAATTAATGATGAGGAACAAAAATTAAAATTATTAACAATATATCACAATGATCCTATCTCGGGAGGTCACTGTGGAATGAAAACACTATATGCGAAATTAAGAAACAAATTTTTTTGGAAGAATATGACAAAAGACATAGCAAATTACGTTAAAAACTGCGAAAAATGCCTTTTAAATAAAGTAAAAGTCAAGAATAAAGAAGAGTTAGTTCTAACACCCACTCCTAGTAAAACTTTTGACATTGTCGTAATCGACACGATAGGTCCTTTACCAGAATCCACGCACGGTATCAAGTTCGCAGTTACCATGATTTGTGATATGCCAAAATATCTTGTAACAGTTGCAGTACAAGACAAGTCAGCAAAAACAGTAGCTTCAGCAGTTTTTGAGAGTTTTATTTTAACCTACGGGGTTATGAATAGCATAAAATCGGATTTAGGAACCGAATATAAAAATGAATTATTTGCAGAATTATCAGAACTTCTTAAAATAAAACATAATTTCTCAACTGCGTATCACCATGAAACCGTCGGTACAATAGAGCGTAACCATAGAGTATTTAACGAATACCTAAGAGCATATTTAAACGAGACAATCTCAGATTGGGATGTTTATTTAAAGTACTTTACATTCTTGCACAATACAACAACAAATACCGTTTTTGGCAATAAATACACCCCATTCGAATAAGTATTTGGTAAAAATGCAATTCTGCCAAATGAATTAACAAAAGAAACAATTGATCCAATTTACAACATAGAAAACTATGCAAAGGAAATAAAGTATAGAATGCAAAGAAGTCATGAATTAGCAAAAACATTAATAAACAAACACAAAATAAGAAATTTTACGATAAAACAGCAAAACCACTGATTATACATGTAAATGACAAAATCCTCATACAAAAAGAACCAAGAAACAAACACGAAAACATTTATCAAGGGCCTTACGCCGTAACAAAAATTGATGGAACAAATGTAACAATATACGATACGGAAAAAAGTAAAGAAAGAACAATACACAAGAATAGAACCATTAAGGTATGAAAATTTTTATTAATAATTAACATAACTAATGTTAACAAACATACATATATATAAGCATGCCATTGGCAATATGTAAACAATCAAAAAAAAAAAAACGTTAAAATATTATATTTACACAACTTATATTTACTCATGCCATTGTGCAAAAAGTCAAAAGCAAAGAATGCTGATATATTACAAAAAAAAAAAACGGAAAAAATTAGCAAAATTTTTTCTAAACTTATAATTATAAAAACTGTTAAAGAGCAATGAATGCTTATATACTTCCATTTTTATATACTACCATTTTTATATACTACCATTCCAATTACTACCTAACGAATTCACTAATTATAACAAAAAATTTCTAAAGCATGAAATAATACAAATAATGAAAAGCAAATAACGCTAACATATGTACAAATTTTCATTTATAGCATTTATATTTATACTTAACCAATTAACTATTACAAAAAATTTTTATAAACATTAGTAAAATGCACATAAAATATTTAATGCATAAGGATATATATTAATATATAAGATAATAAAAGTATAAAATTTTAAAAATAAAATTGCTATGAGTGGACGATTGCTTGAAAAGGGAAGGTACACCCTAATAAGTAAACACTCGTCCACTCAAAAAAATTTAAAATATTGTACAAGAAGCATCCGGCAAAACTGATCATCTTGCCGCATTCTTCTTTTCCCGCAGAAGGGTGGTGTAACGTAACATCGCCCTTAGGCGATATTTTGTAATAGAACAAAATACAGCCCTGTCGATAGTTGGCACTATTGTCAGCTTTTGCTGAACTGCAGCCAACCGTCGACAGGGACACGAGCGATTTAAGCGTGGGCGCGAACACGAAGTCGATTGCACACACTCAAACGCGCCGGTTCTATTTCGCTTACACAAATTGTTCAAACTTAAATAAAAGACAGAAAAGTGTAAACTAAATGTGAATATATTAAAAATATATTATATAAGCATAGCTGAACTAAGTGAACATAAATTGAACTTAAATAAAACAACTAAAGACGATCCAGTGCGGAGTTTTTAATTTGAGTGCACTTTTTGTAAGTAGATGCACCTGCGTGCAAGCGTTGGTACACGCCGCGCATTCATGGCCGGCAACGCCACGCCACAATACTTAGATCCAGTAAAAATGCAAGCCTGCCTAAGCAAAAAGGTTCCCTAGTTCTACAAAGAAAACACTACCTGCCTCAAAAATATGCTCTTGTTTAAAATGTACCTAGGTTTGAGAAAATGACACTAACAGCTTTTTGTATCTAATAACTTTTCGAAAATCTACCTGCTAACTAACTGGTATACGAATACTAACACATATGTACCAGTAGGGTACTTAAGCATTAAATGGATATATTTACTTGAATGCTTATAACTTTTGTATTAGTTCATCGATTTTGTTCACTGATAGCTTGTTTTTTTTTGTAATAAAACAGAGCTTAGAGGGGGGAAAAAATATCTGCAAAAAAACAAAAAGTTTTCGAGATGCTTTCTCGCAAAGTACAAATTTCCGTAATGATTGTGCACTATGTTTGAATCTGCAGGACCTAGCAAAAAGTGTTGTATGTACTGATTATAGTAAATTTTATAAGCTTTCAAATGTTTCAAACCGTTTTGGAAGAGCTCAGTTTGTTCTTGAGATAAGTGGGCTTCACACGATCACACTGCGTGACCAGCATGGTGTGATGAAAAAAAAAATTGCTTTCGTTTAAACGGTCATGCATGTTGTCAAACTTCATTTCTCTGTTATTTGTGAACGAAGCAACATGGCACGCGCATTGGTTGCAGCACTTGTGTTTGACATTTTAGAAGAAGACGAAATGGAACAAAAAAAAAAGCAAAAAAGACGGAGAAAAACTTGGGTAAAGGAATGGCGATCAAGAAGACCAGTTTTTTCACATATAAGTTTATTAAAGGAACTTGAACAGTCCAGGCCGGCGGACTACAAAAATTATCTCCGAATGGATGCTTCTGTATATAAGGAACTTTTGGAAAAAGTAACACCTTATATAGAAAAACAAACCACTCTTATGCGAGACGCAATTTCGCCTGATGAACGTCTCTCTGTAACATTGAGGTTTTTGGCAACTAGGGAGAGCTATGAAAGTTTGAAATTCCAGTCGTATATTTCAACTGTAAGTTTAAGCAATATAATTATTGAGACATGTGAAGCGTTGATTAAAGTTCTTAAAGATTTTATTTCAGTAAGTATATTGCATGAAAATTGACATACATATGTAACAAAAATAAAATATTTCTTGAAATCATTAAAAAATAAAAATAAAAGTTTGCTTAAGAATAATCAGAGTCGTTTAGCAAGTCCGAAAATGTCTGATATTGTGTGTTGTTTCCGTATTGTTGTGTATTTATGGTTTCCTGTGGTTGTATATTGATGCTGGAAATTTGTTGATATTGCTGTGGCTGAACTGTGCTATGAAATGTGGTGTACTGAACTTGAGATGCAGGAGTAGATATCAATTGTGTTGGACTCGAAAGTGGGGGAGAAATTATGTATTCCGGACGATTTTCCACTGTTCTTGCAACAAATCATGTGGACGAGTTGTCGCTATAAGAAAGAGGTCTCGATGAGCATTTTGTGTTTGGTACGTTGAACAATTGATGGGAGTTTTCGTTCAACTGACCCAAAGCTCCTTGGTACAACACCTCCATAATGGTTTTATTCGCAAATAATTGCTGAGTAGGGTCAAGTTTCCTGAAGAGGACTTCCCAAGTCGAACTGAAGGTACTCGCATCGTCATTGGGCCGCGTCGAATCTTCTAAAGCTTTGACTGCTTTCTTAAGCAACTCTTGTTTTTCTTTTTTACCAAATTCTGTTTTGGCTTTTTTTGCGCCAGGTGCATTCTAAAAATAATAAATAAAAATAAAAACTATTATCTTTTCAGTTACCGAAAAGTGAAGAAGAATGGAAAACGATAGCTTCTGAATTTTATGAACTGTGGAATTTCCCGAATTGCCTTGGCGCTGTCGATGGAAAACATGTAAACATTACGAAACCACCGCACTCTGGAGCATACTATTTCAACTATAAGAAGACTTACAGTATTGTTTTGATGGCCATAGTCAATGCAAAATATCAATTTATAATGGTTGAAGCTGGAGCAAACGGAAGAGTGTCTGATGGTGGTGTTTTGGGAAATACGACATTTTCGGCTATGTATAATGACGGAAAATTGGAAATACCTCCCCCAACAAAGCAGCTGGTTTTGAAAAAGAGCTGCCGTTTGTTTTTGTAGCAGATGACGCTTTTGCACAAAATGAACATTTTATAAAACCCTATAGCCGAAGTGGTCTAACTCGGCATCAACAACAATATAACTATCGTCTGTCACGGGCAAGAAGGGTGGTTGAAAACGCGTTTGGTATTATATCTTCCAGATTCAGAATACTGCTGACTACAATACATTTATCTCCCGAAAAGGCATTAAAAATTGTTTTAGCAATTTGCTATTTACATAACTTTTTAAGCACAAAAAGTACTGAAATAAATGATATAGGTGAAAGGTTGGAACCTGCTTTGATGCAAATAGAAAAAACCAAAAATCGGAATAGTACTACCAATGCTAAGGAAATTCGAAACTCATTTTGTGAATACTTTAATGGTGTCGGATCAATGTAATTTCAAATTTCGTTTTATAAATAAAAATATATGCATAAATAAAAAAAATGTCCTGTTCTTTTTACTTACGTCTTCGGAATTAGCGTCCTCATTTTCTTTATTTACTATTGATGACAAACCAGTTATCTGTGTTTCTTGTTCTTCCAAAAATGATAGATCATCAAAGTACCACAAAGATGGCACATATACGTCATCAACTCCTGCTCCAGATTTCTCACTTCCCTTTAATTTTTTTAATTCGCGTCGATAAGATGAGCGAATTGAGTTTATTTTATTTTTTAAACTTTCCACAGTCGCTTTTGGATCTATCTCCTTATATTTGTCCAGAAGTGTTTCATAGGCAGCATTCTTTTTTATTCTATTTTTGTATTCCTCGCTTTTAATTTTCCAGATTTCTGGAAAGCTTCGATACACTTCGAAGAACTCCTTCCAAATTTCTTTGTTTTCCCGCGATGCCATTACCCTCCAATTTTTGCTTATCGACTGAAAAAATACACTACGTGCATGATGCTAGCGTTTACACTATCACGCATGTGTGTCACACCATCATGTTTTCAAAAATTTTAGAAAACCATCACGCATGTGTGACACACACGAATTTCTTATGTTTACACGCTCAAACTTCTCATCAAACCGCAAATGTTTGTCACGCAGTGTGACCGTGTAAAAGGGCCTATATACACGATTAAGTGGAGCCATCTTTTTTGTTTTTTGAAATAACGGTAAATCGTAAATATCTCAAAAACGGTACCATTCAAGTAAAAATAACTTTGATTTTCGGAATTAGGAGGTGATTCTACATAGGAATTTCACTATGGCGTCTCTGGTGCAGAAAAAAAGTTGGAATTTGTGATCCAGTGATATTAAGCGTGTAGAGAGTGTTGTTGTGGCAACAGCAGTTTTGCACAACATATGCAACCAAGTAAATGAGAAGAGTGCTCCACCTGTTTCAAGTGAAATTCGCGGTCATATTGAAGACGCTTTAAGCATGCCATCCGTTTCGAGTGGTAATTATAACAGTAGCGTTAGAGGCGAATTAGTCAGAAGCTATTTCGCAACTTTGTAAGTATACAGTGGGAAAGTAGGTATTGTATTACCTTTCTCATCAATGAAAAGGAGCATGAAGCAGTAATGGCTTATTTACACGAGTGTATTTTTCTGGTCCATTTTTGTTGATACAATAGGGGTACTCAGAATCTTGTGGCAAATGGTCTAGCAACGTCAAGTTAGGCTTTTAGCCAAACCAGTTGCGGCGTTCTGCCACCACCACATGCGATGTGATGCAAATTAATATAAATGCGCATATAAATAATAAAATAAATGCGCATACCAAACCGGAATGAAAGCAAGCATTGAAGATGGATGGTTTGTGGCAAAACCAAACTTGACAAGGAATGACGGAAAATCGTTCCAATATACAGTGCCGAACAAAAATATTGGCACACTTTGCATTGAATCTTATGTGCCATTCATGCTGAAGTTAAAAAGCAGCATTTTACATTTTCGGACGTTGGTTTCGAAAAAGCGTTCATGGTGGCGCATTTACCAAATGCACATTAAGCAAGCTCGAATCATATGTTTTCATTTCGAATCAATTGTTTTTATTTACATTGTAAATTAAATAAAATGCGAATTTTGAAATTTATTTTATTTTTGGTAAAACTACATGTTTCCATAAATTCTAAGAAAATAAAAATTACGGAATTGAGTATGTCAATTGAGGAAGTCATGAAAAGGCGCACCCCTATATTGAAAACTTTGCTCCTATACAGAAAAGTGCAGGTTATTGCTTTGGAGTACGTTCACGCGGAACTTACTGGCCATCAAAGATCCTGCTGCAGACTAGAGGTATAAAAACAATTAATTGTGTTAATGCTGTCGGGCAGACCGAATTTAAGAACAATCTGGTTTGACCTTCAACAATAAAGTGGAAACTATCCGAGTGTGAAAAATTCTATGTTGTTCTGCACATTTATAACTTTGTAGGGTCGAGGGAGCACATTTTGGGAAGTGGACTGCCAATCACGTGATGATGACTTCTTCAAGCAAAATTTTAGATTGAGCAGAAACTCATTCACCCATTTGTGTAGTGCCTTGGGGAGCTTGAAGAGGAAAGAAACGAATTTCCAAAATTCAATTTCCTTGGAGAAACGAGTGGCGATTGCACTATATGCACTTGGGTCCTCCTCAGAGTACCGTAGTATTGCAAATTTGTTTGGCGTGGGAAAATCAACGGTTTGTACACTTTTACTGGAGTTTTGCAATGAAGTGTGGCAAGTATTGCAGCCCAAGTTCTTAAACCATCTTCCTCTAAGTACCGATACAATAGAGAATTGTGTTAGTGGCTTCCATCGTATTGGTTTCCCCCAGTGCTTGGGCGCTCTTGGTAAGCCCCTCTTAGTACTATTTTCTTTTCAGTTAATTAACGATGTTCATATTACAGATGGCTGCCACATAGAGATTCACCCTAAAAAAGAAGATGCGGAAGATTATATGAATTATAAAGGGTGGTATTCAACAGTTTTATTAGCTCTAGTTGACGCAAAGTACGTACCAAGCCAAACGTTCTCTCCACCTTTTTATTGTATGTGCACACGAAAGCTAATGCACGATTTTCTTTCATTTTTAGCTATCGTTTTCTGTACATTAACGTGGGAAGTCCAGGGAGATGCAATGACTCCCAAATTTTCGAAAACTCAAGCCTAAAACGCGAACTGGAGAACTGTTCCCTTTTAAGCTCGATGAGAACCAATTTGGTGGACTTTAATGTTCCAGTAATTATACTTGGAGACTCGGCTTTTCGTCTTTCCAAATATTTAATGAAACCCTATCCATTTAGCTTGGATAAAACACCAGCGCAGAAAGCATACAATTACCAACATGCCAAATCTCGAAGAGTGGTTGAAAATGCTTTCGGACAATATAAAGCTAGGTAAACGCCTTCATGCGAGCAACATCAATAATCAAATAAAGCTAGACTTTGATAATATCAATTAATATGTTTACCATTGCAGGTTTCGCCGTATTGGAAAAGGTATTGATAACGTAATAGATAACGCGAATTCTATTATAAAGGCTTGTTGCGTTTTGCACAATTTTTTGATAGCTGAAAAGGATCCGGTTTGTTCTGCTTGGCTGACCGAACAAACCAGAAATGAGATAAGGAGAACACAACACCAATCAACAAACTTGCATCAAGCCTTACCAGAATCTGAAGCTATAAGGAACGCTCTATGTACACATTTTTGTAAGTCAACATCTTTTTTGATTTTTTATTGTATTTTTTGTAAATATGTACATATGTATGTCAATAAATTTAAAATAACAATTAAGTAATTAATATTTTAATACTTTTTGTTATATTATATTTGTTTTATTATACTATATTTATATTTTATTATTTTTTATTATACTATATTTATATTTTATTATTTTTTATTATATTATATTTATATTTTATTATATTATATCTATATTTTATTATTTTTTATTATATTATATTTATATTTTATTATATTATATCTATATTTTATTATATTATATCTATATTTTATTATTTTTTATTATATTATATTTATATTTTATTATATTATATCTATATTTTATTATTTTTTATTATATTATATTTATTTTTTATTATATTATATCTATATTTTATTATTTTTTATTATACTATATTTATATTTTATTATTTTTTATTATACTATATTTATATTTTATTATTTTTTATTATATTATATTTATATTTTATTATTTTTTATTATATTATATCTATATTTTACTGTTTTTTATTATATTATATCTATATTTTATTATTTTTTATTATATTATATCTATATTTTATTATTTTTTATTATATTATAAATTAATTGAAATCTTAACTTAACTTAATATCTTTTCAAAAAGTCTAATACACCGTCGGTCAGTCTTCTATTGTCTTCTTGAAGCTCCTTCATAGTTGCTAGCTTCTCCTTCTCTATTGCTATTAGTTCTTTGTTAGACTGGTCCAACTTCTCCATTCCTTCTGAGAAATTATTTCCCATCTCCTCACAAATAGCTATAAATCGCTCATTTTGTCTCCTTTTTACAGATTTGTCTGCCTTAGAGGAACAGCTCGACGGCGATGGTGATGGTAATGGCGATGGTGATGGTAATGGCGATGGTGATGGCAATGGCGATGGAGATAGCGCCAGTGGCGATAGCTGGGACAGTGGCGATATCGACAGCGGCGAGCTTACAGATAACGATGTTGGACCTGAAAGTGAAATACAATTTTTGTACGCATAAAAATATGAAAAATATACTATATCTCAATACATAATATAAATCAAATATAAAATAAGTCTGCATGTTATTACAAAACCTTATGCTTACCTGCATAGCTTTCTTCCACGATACTGGAAAGGTTGTGGATTGTTAACCCACCAATTATCCTGTGGATCTGCGTATACAGGTGCCAAGTCGGCGGGGAGGCACCGGTTGTGCCCATAGCATGGTTTACTTTCCTATGGGAAACACATAACATTAAAATTATTTCATATTTAAATGGAATAGTTAAATATTTTACCTATACTTCGCCGTCAAGTTGTCCAGCTTGGCTTTAATGGCAGAGGAGTCGACAGCATATCCCTGTCCCTGCATCTCTGCCGCCATCTCTTGGTATATATGGCTGTTTTTGCGGGGTCCCCTGAGCTGATCCAAATTTTGTTCCCACAACCCTATCAGCACCTCCTCCGCATCTGGGGACCAAAGACCACGAGACCGCTTCATATTTATAAATAGGAACAAACTGTAAAAACAAAAATATTAATTAATGCATGTGAATTGCAGAACAAGCCTGATTATTTTGGAATGAATGTTGGAACCATTAACGTAATCGCTTACGAGAGCAGCCGTTGCATCCAAAACTATCAATATCGTTATCCAAATACGCGTTTCGGGCCCAGTTAAACGAATATATGTAGCTCCAAAGATCAATTGCAAGAACTGACCTGGGTCAGTTTTCGGTTTTTCACTAATAACTTTTCACTGCAACTTTTAACTGCAAATATCTCTTAACCGAAATGATGACTTGGATTTCTCCCACCAAATTATTGTTACGGAGGTCAAAACGCGTCTTTTGATACTGCTCCCAACATTTTGGGAACCGCATTAACACTTGATGTTGGATGGGAAGTATTACCTTCTTTTTTAGCACGACCAAATTTGTGATTACAACAACCACATGTAAATGACCGATATTTTTTAACTTTTCTTGCAAACTACTAAAAGCAATTGATCATTGGAGCTACATATATTCATTTAACTGGGCCCGAAACGCGTATTTGGATAACGATATTGATAGTTTTGGATGCAACGGCTGCTCTCGCACTTTATTCCAAACTAATTGCTTGGGCGGATACTAGTCTCTTTAAGACTCTCTGGACGTATTATTGCACTCGGTGGAGGTCGTAAATAATTACCGAAATAATGCACTTCAAAAATAGTTTTAAAAATTTAAATTCAAATTTTCAAATAAATTATATTTATTTTGCTGAATGTCAGAGAATGAAAGAAACTGTCAAAAATGCCCCCAGTATTGCCATTCCTCTAAATTAAAACCTAGATTTTTTTCGAATATTGCAGGGTTGATTCCTGCATTTATAATGCTAATGCAAAAAAAAAGTTGCCTTTAGTTGCATTTAGGTGTCAAAATTTGTATGGAAAATGTGAAAATAAAAGCTGCTTTTCGGGCTAAATGCTAAAATGCGAGGTAAATGCAAAATGCAGCCTCAGCATGAACAGCCTATTAATCCAGCACAACAAAATTAATCAATTTTGAGGTACATCATAGCAGTTTGTGAAATTATTGACATTTCCAGCTCGTGCTTCTCTGCTAGATATTTTTTTTGCATCTCGTGCATTTCTTTGCTTTGAGCCACTCGCAATGCATGCTCAGCCTTTAGGCATTCAATTTCGGTTTGCAACTTTTTTTCTGTCCATTTAGCTTTCACTTGTGCCAACTTCGCCCAGCTGGATTGTGACGATTTTGCTTTTATGGTGAGTTTTTCGCTTTTACGCTTTTTTAAGTCGTCAGGCGTGTACTTATTCCACGTTCTGCATGCAAAACCGACTTGGATTCCATGACAGCCCTGACTAGCACGATTAATGTCAAATGAGGGCAATGGCGGCCAAGAAGAAGAAGTAGAACTTCCTCTATATTCTTCTTCCATGCTACAAACGAAAAAAAAAATGTTAGAAAATATGTTTCAATCGTTGAAATTACTTTTGTTGAATTTTGTATAAACCATCTCTCTACAAATAATTGCATCGCTATTTCCAAAAAAAAAATAAAGGATGTGAATAAATAGAATGACAACATTTATTAGAATTAATAATTATTATTTACAATTAATAGAATGACAACATTTAGCTATAAACCGATTTTCAGTTTGTTATAGCATTTTCAGGTCGAATGAAACCTTTTCCAAATGAAGTGAAACCTTTTTCAAATCAAATGAAACTTTTTTTCAATTGAAATGAAACTTTTTTCAAATGAAATTACAAATGAAACCACTTTGAGATCAAGTATTACCCCCGATTCCGATTGTTTTGTAAGTCTTTTAAGGTTGTTGACAACAGATTTATAATATGGTTTTAATATTATTTTACTTATTTTTTATACTCATGTATTTATATTTGAGTCGATTTATTTCAAAATAAATAAACAAATTTAAAACCCTATTATAAATATGGTGGCAATTACACTAATAGATTTTCCAAGCACTAGAAGGGGCGAAATGATCTAGAAATGGTTTCATTTCATTTGAAGAAAGTTTCATTTGAGTTGAAAAAGGTTTCACTTCATTTGAAAAAGGTTTCATTTGACTTGAAAAAAGTTTCATTCGACCTGAAAATGCTATATCTCGAATTCCAAACCAAACTCCTAATTTTACTGCACTACTAATGTGTTAATCTATATAGACATCCAAATCTACTTACAAAGATTGCTTGCGTTCCCAGCAGGCTGCTCAGGCTCTGGACACTCTTTGGGTTCAATACTATCGTTAAGCTCTTGGATCATTCCTATCGACTCCTGATCTTCGTCGATAAACGAAATCTCAAAACTTTTCTCCTTGGCGTCACTATCATAATTTGAGGTACTTCCACGAACTTGCTTTTCCGGAACAATTTCTCGCAATTGGTGGTCGTACTCAGCAAACACCGGTTTGCTGTTAGGGCCACCACCAGTTTTGTAAACTGATTTCTGTTCTTCGGCTGATCTTTTCTTAAAACTAGCTTTTATATTCAACTATTTGGTTTTTAAAGTTTTGTAGTTTCTTGGATAGCCAGTGCAGGACGCATTAAATTCCTTCTCAATTTCCATCCAAGCTTTCTCCTTTTGATCCGATTTGATTTTGTCCGTCTTTTTGCATTCAATTACAGATTTCTTTTTTTCAATCATATCCAGCAACAATTTAATTTCATCCGATGAAAAATTTTTTGTTCGTGATGTATCCATTGCCTAAAGGTTTTTTTCATACCTGAAATTTTATATATTTTTAATAAAGCCCTGCATATCATTTAAAGGTGCGAGGCAGCAAAGTCCGACGGAAGTTTGAAGCTTCAGTTGTAAATCGAGTGCTCTAGGAAACGGGGAATCCATATGCTGACTCGAAATCAAAGTTTTGCTATACGGATGGATCGAAATGAGCCTTGCAGTCTTAAGGGTCATTTATACGAGTCCATTTCTTAGTCGATTTTTATTGAACGATTGCTCTCGATCACCAAATAAAAGCTTTTTCAGTCGAACAGTGAAGGGACAAAAATCAACCAACGCTGCCCTACATCTATCTACGGCCATGCGTGTGACTCCTTCAACTTAATACTGGCTGTGGGAAAAGAGGATGATTCCACCCGGAATAATATCTGTTGTCACAAATCATAACAGCATCAGTCCTATACTTTTAGACAAGACATAAGGTTTTATGGTTTGTGACCACAGATATCACCCAGGGATAATATCATCATTTAGAGATAATATCGCCTGTAGTAATATTCACTCAACTTACCACTTTCCAAACCAAGGCCTGATAGAATATATATATATATAATAAATATTGCTTCCAAATCAGCCACACGTTTTTATCCTAAAATATCCTAAATATTTTGTTGAAAGAACAGAAAAACATATGATCACAGCAGCTAACTTCAAGATGCAAACATGGTGGTGCCACCTATTTCTTTAATTTAATTATGGGTGATCTGAAAACGAAAAAATGTTAATTGGTATTTAAATAGCAATCTTTGATTAAAGTTAAATAATATTTAACTTTTTGATCTGAAATTGGCTCTAATAGTCGCAATTCAGATTTAAGACTTAGGTAACTTTACAGTAGTTTACTCTACAACACTTGAAACAAACTAATTAATCGGCCTTGCTTGGTCACTGCCTTATATAGTCAAACAGGGGCTACGCTAAGCACCTAGAAGTTTCCTGGTTGTTCACTTCGCCTGTTCTCGAAGAGTCGGTGTTATGTATTGGCATCTCCTCTTTATATCGCATTCGTACACACTCGCGCTTTCTCTCTCTCCATTGCTTGCATGCATAAGTGTAGCTACCGTTGCCTCTGCTGTGTTACTAGTGGTAGGAGTGTTATTGATTAAGTATCCGGCGAGCCTTGCAGATATTATGAAGGAACAAGGCGCATGTACTCTTATTTATACTTAGATCCAGTAAAAATTCAAGCCTACCTAATTCAAGCCTACCTACAAAGAAAACACTACCTGCCTCAAAAATATGCTCTTGTTTAAAATGTACCTAGGTTTGAGAAAACGACACTAACAGCTTTTTGTATCTAATAACTTTTCGAAAATCTACCTACTAACTAACTGATATACGAATACTAGCACATATGTACCAGTAGGGTACTTAAGCATTAGTTCATCGATTTTGTTCACTGGTAGCTTGTTTTTTTTGTAATAAAACAGAGCTTAGAGGGGGGAAAAATATCTGCAAAAAAACAAAAAGTTTTCGAGATGCTTCCTCGCAAAGTAGAATTTTTTTTATATTTTTACAAAAAAAATTTAAAAAATCCGTAATGATTGTTCACTATGTTTGAATCTGCAGGACCTAGCAAAAAGTGTTGTATGTACTGATTATAGTAAATTTTATAAGCTTTCAAATTTTTCCAACCCTTTTCGAATAGCTCAATTTGTTCTTGAGATATACACGATTAAGTGGAGCCATCTTTTTTGTTTTTTGAAATAACGGTAAATCGTAAATATCTCAAAAACGGTACCATTCAAGTAAAAATAACTTTGATTTTCGGAATTAGGAGGTGATTTTACATAGGAATTTCACTATGGCGTCTCTGGTGCAGAAAAAAAGTTGGAATTTGTGATCCAGTGTTGAACTCTTTGGATGCGCAACTGCGTGATACTCAAGTGCAGCTTAGGGACAGTAACAATCAGCGCGCGATATATGAGGAAAAATTGCGCCACAACGGCAGTTTAGATCTACCCCCGTCAAGTGCCGTTGGTAGCAGAGGTCAGAGCAGCGATGCCGCTGTTTGCTTAGCTGCGCAAAACGGTACACCCACGTTTGCCCCACACTCTTCGGTCGATAATGTACAAAATGTCGTAAGTTCATTTTCCTCGATTGGAAATGCATCTAGAAATATACAAAGTTTTCCCCCTACAAGCTCACCCGCACCTATATCGCATTATGCCAATAATTTTATAGTCACGTCGTCTGGTCAGCCAATAACAACAACAGCGCCTCATAATTCATACTTGAATGCATTTACACCGTCACAATTGCCAAACATTGCACCTGGTTATTCAATCCCGCGTAAGGTCCAAGATTTACCAGAATTTAATGGCTGCCCCGAAGACTGGCCACTCTTTTCAAACGTTTTTTATCAATCTACTTCGGTTTATAATTATACGAACCTGGAGAATAACCAACGTTTATTAAAAAGTTTGAAAGGTGAGGCAAGGGAGGTAGTAAAATCACTGCTGATACACCCAGACAACGTAGGTGCGGTGATGGATCAATTAAAAATTCGTTTTGGGTGGCCGGAATTGTTAATTCGTAGCCAGTTGCGTCGGGTTAGAGAAATACCCCCAATTTCTGAGTCTGCCATCGATAAGTTAATACCGTTCGCGTCGAAGACTAAAAACCTAGCTATATTTCTGCAGTCGGTGAATGGTTTCCAGCATCTAGCAAACCCTACTCTTTTAGACGAACTAGTTGGCAAACTTCCAATGAGTAAAAAGATGGATTGGGCAAAATATGCTTCAGCAATAAAGCCTTATCCCACAGTGGCCGATTTCAGTAATTGGTTAACCGAAGTCGCGAATTTAGTTTGTACATTTGTTATGGATATCGCGTTCAAATGGAGCAGTAAGGAAGGCGGTCGGCATGATCTGAGGTCGCACTGTGGCTAGTCATTGTAGGCTGGGGTGGGCTCTTGCCAACCTTACCGTCCTGCGCCATAAACAGAGAAAAGGTCATATCATGCCTTTTAAACGCGGGGAAAAACGCAAAAACCGCGTCTAAACAACATCCGGTTCAACCCGGATGCCACGGACAGACCGTTGACATTTTAAAATTCAAAAGCCCAAGAAAACCAAAAAAAAAACGGGCAACTAAAATTTTAAATCAAAATTCAAACAAAACTATTAAAACGGAAAAAAAATTCAAGATTAACTGAAAACTAAAAGCAAATGGAAATTTAGATAAAACGCCTGGCAAACGAAAAGCCAGGTAAATTTGAATAAACAAAAAAACTGAAAAATTAAAAACGAATCGGAAACGACCGATTACCACAGCTGAAAAGAAAATAAACAAACAATAAATCAAAACGAATTGAGGCCGAACAATACAAGGGGGCGCCGCGGGTGTAGTTGCGACGCCCGGTGCTTGGCCTATCCTCGTCCATGGCCATCGACGCACCTAATCTCGATGGCCCCTTACCTAACAATCCTATGCCTTCTAAA
Organism: Sphenella marginata; assembly: GCA_951509765.1. Taxonomy (NCBI): domain Eukaryota; kingdom Metazoa; phylum Arthropoda; class Insecta; order Diptera; family Tephritidae; genus Sphenella; species Sphenella marginata. Next base: position 47,379,108 of record OX608082.1, read on the forward strand.
TAATACGGAACGCCAGCATTCCCATTCCAATTACACATTTTTATTTAAAGTTCATTATTCTTAAACCTAATTTTTAAAAATATTTATTTAAAAAAAAAGCATTTTATTTAGTTAAATTATTTTAAAGAAAACTTGTTTTCTTCTTCTTCTTTTCTTTTCTTTATAAATTACATTTCTATCCTGTCTTTTCTTTTCTTTCAAACTACCTCTCTATTTAAATCTTTTAATTAAATTTTCGTTAAGGCATTTACCTTTTTTTTTTGTAAATTACATTTATAATGATTTTGTGTTACTATATCTAATTTTTTCTTTGCTAAATTTGTAAATTATATTTATAATGATTTTGTGTTACTATATCTAATTTTTTCTTTGCTTAGTTACTTATGTATATGTATTTTTGTTTTGTTTGCTTATCCTTATTATTGTTATATTATTAAGTTACTTTATTTATTTACTGTTGTTATTTTATTGGCGGCCTTTAGTTTGTTATAATTGTAGTTTGTTTGTTTAATTATTTATGTATTTGGTTTATTTTATTAAAATATAATTTTAGGTATTTAGTTTATGTATTTAATTAAATTTATTTTATGTATTTTGATTTTATTTACCTTTTATTATTTGTATTATTCTATTTTATTTTATGTATATTATGTATACTATGTTATTTAATTTTATGTATTTTAATTTTTATTTTCATTTTATTCGACGTATTTCAATTCTATTTTATTCGGTGTATTTCATTATATTTTGAACTAAATATTTTATTTTATTTTAGGGTATTTTTAATTATATTTTATTTTATGCATTTTATTCTATTTTATTTTATGTATTGTTTTTAATTCTATTTTATGAAATTTTTCCTCACTTATTCCATATTTTCCTCTATCTCCTATTTCTACATTTTAGTAAGTTTTCTTTATTTGGATCAAAATTAAATTTTATTGTTTTCTTTGCTTACGTTAGATAAATCTGTCAATTTAGTTTTATTTAATTTAAATCCTCCTATCCTTCCTTTAGTTACTATAATTTTAAAATATAAATTTTTTTATACATAATTATAACTACATAAACTACATATGTCCAAAATAGATAGGTCTCACCCGGTTGCTGCAGTAGGCCGTTGGTGGGGCGCTACTGTTGTTGTTGTTGGTATTTAGGCGGCGGGCCTATAACAGGTCGGCCCCCGCTGTTGTCGTTGCCGGTGTTACAGCCGGTTGCTGTTGTTGTTACAGGTTAGGCGGCGGGCCTATATGAGGTCGGCCCCAGCTGTTGTTACTGCTGGTGTTGTTGTTGTTGTTACCGGTGTTTGTGCGGCGGGCCTATATTAGGTCGGCCCTCGCTGTTGTCAATGCTGGTTGTTGCCGGTGTTGTTACCGGTTGATGGTTTAGTGGTTGTTGTCGTTGCCGGTGTATATATGCAGCGGGCCTACATTAGGGCGGCCCCTGCTGTTGTCACGACGGTATTGTTGTTGCCGGGGTTACAACCGGTTGCTGTTGTTGTTAATGTTTGTTCGGCGGGCCTATATGAGGTCGGCCCCCGCTGTTGTTATTGCTGGTGTTGCAGTAGCCCGTTCACTTGGGCGCTACTGTTGTTGTTGTTGGTAGTTGTGCGGCGGGCCTATAACAGGTCGGCCCCCGCTATTGTTACCGGTTGGTAATGGCTGTTGGCGCCGGTGCTGTGACCGGTTGCTGATGTTGTTACGGTTGTTGCCGGTGATGCTGGTTGGACGGCGGGCCTATATGTGGGCGGCCACCGTCGTTGTTATTGCTGGTGTTGCAGTAGCCCGTTCACTTGGACGCTACTGTTGTTGATGTTGGTTGGACGGCGGGCCTATATGTGGCGGCCCCCGTTGTTGTTAATGCTGGTGGTTGTCGTTGTTGGTGGCGCGCACGATGGTTGCGCGTTGCGATGGTAGCGCGCGCGATGATTGTGCGCGTTGAGATGGTAGCGCGCGCTGGTAGTTATTGTATGGTGGCCGGTGGTCTTGCGCAATGGAGTAGCGCTCTTGAGCAAGCAATTAATAGAACTGCAAATAGCAAGCAATTATTATAACAAACCCAATTTTAAAAGGGAAGAACGTTTTACTATAAAACTTACCGAAAAGTAACTTGTAGCTGGTGGTGGTTTTTGTTGCCGCCGGTGTTGCAATGGTGGCGCGCGGTGTGGTTGCGCTGTTGTAGGGGCGCGCGATGACGAGCGGTGGGAGCGCGCAATGGTGGTGTTGCACTGGGGCGCGTTGTGACGGTAGCGTGCGCGATGGTGGTGTTGTACTGGGGCGCGCGGTGTGGGCGCGTGGTGATGGTAGCGCGAGATGTTGTTTTTATAGCGCTTTGAATGATATATCTATAACTTGAAATTAAGATTTCTCTTGTTTTTTTGTTTTAAAACTTGATAGAGTTCATCTTACTCTACACAATTGTATATTTTAATTTTATTTTACATATTTATTAACTTTTGCTTGATTAAACACTATATTTGAAACCCAAGTAGTAGAGCAAAAATTCTCACCCAGTCCACAATTCCAATTGGCACGTCTCTTCGCCAAAAAGCTTACTTTATCAAGAAGCGACGTCTAACGTGAATAAAAATTGTTGCTTAGTTCTCAAAACCAGCACGGTGCACAGTTTTACTTTAATAAATTTTTTTTTTCGATTATCACCACCACAATTCCTGCCTTGCTATTTGTACCTACAAAGAAGGGAGCTGCTCTTAATTTTGCGTTTACACAGCACCCACTTGGACTTTCTTCAGTATGGACTTCAATACGTTTTAATTTGTCCTCTTTTCTATCTATTTACATTTCCAAATTATTACATTACACATCAAGGGTTCCACCGAATTATTTTTTTCTATTTTGTGAAATATTTTAAGCAATTTTACCAACAATGGGGTGTAGGAAAGTCTATTTACGTCTAGGTTATGAAATTTTATAATGAGAACTTTTGCTCTTATCGTTTTGCACGGTATTAATGTAAAACTTTTAGAAGTATTTTCGTGCAAGAATTGTAGTTTCGTTTCGTTTTGTTTTTTTTTCACGATATACACTAATATATATTTCTTTAATTGCACACCTAAATTTTCATCATAACTTTTCCGCGACACATCACCACGACCGGTTGCACTGATAAATTTTCACATTTGAATGGTCGAATGCCGGTGACGCCGCTATAGGGAAAATTTCCAATCAACGGCGACTGTGCCATGGAAAAGTTCCGTTGACCAGTCTGACATGGCGTGATCGTTGCCAGGTGGGACACTACGATTGGTGGTTGCCATCAGGGTTCGGACTTTTATTACTATTTTAGGGACTTTTTTTGTACTACCAAATTTGGTAAAAGTACAGTACTCATTCCGAAACAAAAAAAAACCAGACCTTATGCTATTGAAATTAAAGTAGAAGATATGATTTTACAACTGTTTAGTAGATTTCATGATAGTTAATCTGTAGACATTACTTAAAGTGAAAGTTCGGTAATTACACTTTTATTTTAAGGCTTTAAAGAAAAAGGAATTTAGTACTTTTACTTTTACTACTATTTTGCTCTTTAGTTAGTTTTAGTAAAGGTGAATTTTCAAGTATGGAACGAAAGTAGAAATTAGAGAATATTACCAATGATTAATTATTTTACGGGAAAGTTCGAAGTCAGAGAAAAATGTACTTGATCAAAGGAAAAATCGAACTGTGGTGCTATTAAATGGGAGCATAAAGCGGAGTAGATTTGCATAGAGTGCATTAGGTATTAAAATTGCTACATATTTTATTAAGTCCGAACCCTAAAGGCACGCTTTCGTTGGCGCGCGAAAAAAGGATGGTTCTAGAACTTGTGTTTGGTGTGTTCCCTTGGTGGTCCGCGGAACCCGACGTTCCTGGGTTTCAGGGTAGGAGGCACATGAAGCTTCTCACCCGACCTTGCCATTGACAATGTTTCAAGCTACATGCTTTGTTAAGTTGGCACATGAAATAAACTGCCATCTTTACAATACTTTTGAATTTTAACTAGTAATTAATTGGCATTTACTGCTGAAATGTTGCCTGGCAATATAAAATGTTTTACTCGCGTTCGGCCAATTCTGTCGAAACCGTAATGTCAGCTGTGTCAAAGTCAGGAATCAGGACAGGATTCCACGCGTCTCCCACCCTGATCAATGGATTAATAACATATGTCCTTTAATTGCCGTCGTAAAAATTAAACACCATTTTCTTGGCGCCAATTGCCCATTTATTTCAAGTTGACATTTTCGGGCAACATGGTTCACCCTAAAATTTATTTCTGGCCACACCGAGAACACACCAACCACTTGTTTGTCTGGAAATTACAAATTCCGTTATTGGTGCCTTTTTCCATTTTATGGAACATTTGGTGCTGCCACCTCGGCAAGAATCACGCCACTTCCCAGAACCTATCGATTTATGTCAAACCGCAGGGTGAACCCAAACTGTCACCTATCCAACCGCAGTGAGTCATACCAATCAAACTCAATAAAAGAAAAATGACTATAAGTTGGAAGTAGACCATAACAGACCTGCTTCGCTTCGAAGACCGGTCAATGAAGCGAACAGGAAAAAGGTATACTTGCAAGAAAGCCATTTCGAAATAATAAGAAACGTGGGGCACGACTCACCCCTAGATAAGAGTCTCTAGTTCTACCACAAGCTAGCCGGGCATAGAAGATCCGCCGGTAAGGAGATAAATTTGAAGTATTTTGTTTCGTAGTTCAAAACGCATTGCGGCGAAGGGAAGTTTTATAGTGGTTTGGCCCCCACAGAAGTTAGGCTTAAGAAAAACGGAGAATTTAATTTTGTTTCTTAGTTAACATGCTTCGCGGCGGTAGACATTTGTTATTGGAGAACTCGTCAAAACTCCGAAAGAGATAGTTCTAGTGGTTTCACCCCCACGGAAGGTTAAAGAAAAAGAACCGGAGAAGCGGGTTTCATATTCGATAAATATTCATCCGGTAGACATTTTGATTATGGAGAACTCGTCAAAACTCCGAAAGACAATCCGGTTACCAGGATTGCCAGGTCATCCACTGCTCCCTGTGAAAGCACATGTGGACTCCCTTCTGGGTCAATACTCGGGGAGAATACTGGGCGAGTTGTCCCCGACTGCCAAAACGCCCGGATGGAAATGCAAGGTAAAAAAAAATACCCTGACCTCTAGGTTTACCCCCACTCTCGCGTGGAATTTCTAGTAGTCATGCGTTCAGCTGACTGTTCCATGTCTACTAGGAATATGGCTATATAAAAAAAATTGGTCAATAAAAAAAATATTGGTTTCGGTTACAAGGGGCGGTTGGAAGGCACAAAGTCAAAATTCACCCTTCCTACCCTATAATACCGACGATTCGCGTAAAAGAAATTGTATGATTGATTACGTCAACGTTAATGAAGTCGCTAATCGTAACGACTTTTCCGTTCAAAAAAAAATATTAAAGTTTTCAAAAAAAAAAATATATATATACGTGTATGTACAATATACGCTGAAAGAAAGTTGGATTAGTAAATATATTTAAAAATCAAAAAGCAATGAAATACGATATGTTGTTTGAAAAATGTATGTATATGTACATCATTAGAAGGCATAGGTATAATTGAAAAAAAAAATAAACATAAAACATTTGACAAGGACGTATCCAGGTACACCTACCGCAATGCAGGGAGGGTCTTAAGGACACCTTGCCCTGAGACATGTGGGTGTACCATGGCGAAAATTTTGAAAAAAAGTTAAACTTATTTGGACTACAGTACTCCCGACCGCAATGCAGGGGCTGCTAAAGGCTGCCACCTGAGACTTGCCGAGGTACTGTAGACCGAAAATGACAAAAGGAAACTGAAAATTTATTTTACTCAACACCTCTTCAGCTGCGCCGCAATGAAAGGATGCAGCTAGGTACCGCTTTGATGCGTACAAAAAAAAACAAAGACAAAACAAAACACACGTTCGGCAAAACGAAAACTTAATAATCCCTAAAACAAACTAAACCCCACTTAGCGGACATATTTATTTTTCCCGAAGCCGACATCGGACAACAGACCCGGGACAAAAAAAATATGTATATTATAAAAAAAACTAAGTGCGTTTAGCACTACCTCACCGGGTGAAAATGCAAAACTTCCGGTGGACATGACGTGAAGTCTCGTGGAGCCCTCAGCTACTGAACCCGAAGACCCATCCGGACAACCTGATCAGTCCCACCATCCCGTCGCAACGCAGGTGGCGGCTACTGGGCCTGCCTACCTGGCACATACGAGATGGTAAAACCTCACAAATCGACCAGAAAAGTCATCGAGGCCAGCGCCTCAGGTACCACGTTGGGCGCCATCTGTTATGGATATCGCGTTCAAATGGAGCAGTAAGGAAGGCGGTCGGCATGATCTGAGGTCGCACTGTGGCTAGTCATTGTCGGCTGGGGTGGGCTCTTGCCAACCTTACCGTCCTGCGCCATAAACAGAGAAAAGGTCATATCATGCCTTTTAAACGCGGGGAAAAACGCAAAAACCGCGTCAAAACAACATCCGGTTCAACCCGGATGCCACGGACAGACCGTTGACATTTTAAAATTCAAAAGCCCAAGAAAACCAAAAAAACGGGCAACTAAAATTTTAAATCAAAATTCAAACAAAACTATTAAAACGGAAAAAAAATTCAAGATTAACTGAAAACTAAAAGCAAATGGAAACTTAGATAAAACGCCAGGTAAATTTGAATAAACAAAAAAACTGAAAAATTAAAAACGAATCGGAAACGACCGATTACCACAGCTGAAAAGAAAATAAACAAACAATAAACAAAACGAATTGAGGCCGAACAATACAAGGGGGCGCCGCGGGTGTAGTTGCGACGCCCGGTGCTTGGCCCACCCTCGTCCATGGCCATCGACGCACCTAATCTCGATGGCCCCTTACCTAACAATCCTATGCCTTCTAAATAATACGGAACGCCAGCATTCCCATTTCAATTAAAAATTTTTATTTAAAGTTCATTATTCTTAAACCTAATTTTTAAAAATATTTATTTCAAAAAAAAGCATTTTATTTAGTTAAATTATTTTAAAGAAAACTTGTTTTCTTCTTCTTCTTTTCTTTTCTTTATAAATTACATTTCTATCCTGTCTTTTCTTTTCTTTCAAACTTCCTCTCTATTTAAATCTTTTAATTAAATTTTCGTTAAGGTATTTACCTTTTTTTTTTTGTAAATTACATTTATAATGATTTTGTGTTACTATATCTAATTTTTTCTTTGCTTAGTTACTTATGTATATGTATTTTTGTTTTGTTTGCTTATCCTTATTATTGTTATATTATTAAGTTACTTTATTTATTTATTGTTGTTATTTTATTGGCGGCCTTTAGTCTGTTATAATTGTAGTTTGTTTATTTAATTATTTATGTATTTGGTTTATTTTATTAAAATATAATTTTAGGTATTTAGTTTATGTATTTAATTAAATTTATTTTATTTTATGTATTTTGATTTTATTTACCTTTTATTATTTGTATTATGTATTCTATTTTATTTTATGTATATTATGTTATTTAATTTTATGTATTTTAATTTTTATTTTCATTTTATTCGACGTATTTCAATTCTATTTTATTCGGTGTATTTCATTATATTTTGAATTATACATTTTATTTTATTTTAGGGTATTGTTTGAACTCAATTTAATGAGCCTGGTAAAGAAAACCCAATGTTTTGCTTCACTTCTTTATTTGAACTAACTTTGCTCTATTCTGCACGAACTTATAAAACTAACGATGCTGGAAAAAACCAGTTGTCTTGACATCGGATGATATTGAGTGAAATATGAATAATAACAATTTACATAGTATGTGCTGTTATTTTACTTTAAGAAAATAATACATATGCATATAGATGGGTAAATGTCTAGCTTATACAAATCAATTCATTGTTATGTGCGTACCTATTTACAGTATAGTAAAACATAATACATATGTACATATGTATGCTTGTAAAACAGGCACAGTGGTACAAGGTAGTACCAAAGAGATATAAATTAAATTTATCTGCTCCAACATGCTCCGCCCGTTGAAAGGTTCCTTTCAAGTTAATATTCAATTGGCAATGGAGCTATCTTGTGTACTGGGCGTCGTAAGGTACCTCGCTTGGTGAAAATATCTACCACACGTACACGTCCATCTGCTCCTGGGAAGGTGTTCGTTATGCGACCAAGTGCCCATTGTTGTGGCGGCAAATTGTCGTCATGAATAATTACGAGCTGACCAGGTGCAATGTTTTCGCATGTCTCAAGCCATTTAGACCGAGCTTGTAACGTATGAAGATAGTCTCGACGCCATAGGTCCCATAAACGCTGCTTCAAATAAGTGATTCGCTGCCAACTAGTAAGACGAGATTCCTTAATAACATTGAGTTGTGGTTCCGGTATTGTATGTAACGAAGTACCAATAAGCAAATGAGCTGGTGTCAGGGCTTCGCCATCATTTGGGTCGTCCGTCAAAGGGGTAAGAGGCCGCGAGTTTAATATAGCCTCCACCTCAATCATTACCGTCTGAAGCTCTTCAAATGTTAAATTGGACTGCGAGATGTTTTTTAGCAGCAGAGTCTTCATTGATTTCACTGCAGCTTCCCACAATCCGCCGAAGTGTGGAGCTCTCGGGGGAATAAATCGAAATTCAAAACCATGTACGCTACCAAATTGTTCTAAATCAGATAGTGATTGCTGGCTGAAGAACTGGCGTTTGAATTCATTCAGTTGTGACTGAGCGCCCACAAAATTTGTAGCGTTGTCACAGTAGATACGATGTGGTATGCCACGTCTGCCAATAAATCGCTTTAAAGAAAGAATGAAAGTATTAGTAGACAAATCAGATATTAATTCTGCATGTACAGCTTTCGACGAAAAGCAGACAAATACTGCTAGATATGTTTTGTAAGGTGCCCTTCCACGAATTCGGTATGATGTATAAAATGGGCCGCATAGATCTACCCCTACTACCAGAAATGCACGCTGAGCAAGTAAGCGATCAGCTGGAAGGGCTCCCATTAGTTGTTGCATCAACTTCGGCTTGTAATGATAACAATGAACACAAGAGTTGACCACCTTTCGAACCAATTCACGTGCATTAATCACCCAAACTTGCGAACGCATGATTCCTATTAACACCTTTGGGCCTGCATGCTTGTTTGTTAGATGCAAGTGCTCTACTAATTTGCGCGTAAATGGATGTTGTTTTGGCAACAAAGCAGGAAACTTCGCATTGTATTCAATTGGTGCTTGACCGAGTCTTCCTCCAACCCGTAGAACTAACTTAGTTGAAACCTGCAAAGGCGTTTCGACTAAAAACGGAGAAAGTTTCTGTAGATCAGGCTTTAAAATGTGACCTGACTTGAGCAGTTTTATTTCATGGGCATAGTGTGAGTGCTGAATAGATGAGACCATGTATAGAAATGTCTGCTGTAGTTCACTTGATGATGTGACTACATAATTTTGTGATGAGTTTTTGTTAGGTGCAATTTTGTTGAACGGCCGTAATATGAATGTCATCACTCTCAATATACGCCGGTACGACGAGTACTTTGCAATAACCCTTTCAACGATATTATCATCACTGACCTTCACGCTACAGCTGAGAGTAACATGTTTTCGCTGTTCCAATTCGAGCTTACTGAACGAGATTTTTGTACCCTCCTTGGGCCATGATTCTGAGTTACCTGATAGAAACGGTGGTCCTTTGAACCACATTGTATTCGATAGCTCGCGTGCCATACAACCGCGTGATACAATGTCTGCCGGATTTTGTTTTGTCGGTACATATCTCCAATGTATGCCCACTGAACTGTCTTGCAGCTCCGCAATTCGATTGGCAACGAAACAATTAAGAGTTGAAGAATGCATCTTGATCCACTGCAATACTATAGTAGAATCTGTCCAAAAATAAATATCGCTAACATATTGAGATAGTTTAAATTTTATTTTTTGCCATGTTGAGCACAATAAGACAGCAGCGCACAACTCCAATCGGGGGAGTGAGACTGCCTTTAATGGGGCAACCTTTGACTTTGATATCAACAGCGTTGTTGTAATTTGGTCGTTTACATTTGCGCGAAGATAAATACAACAGCCGTAGGCACGCTGAGATGCATCTGCAAACCCATGTACGTCACATTTATAGGTCAAGGCTGATTGTACATACCTGGGTACTTCAATGTTATTTAAAAATTGCAAGTCTGCCTCGATTACCTTCCATTGAGTAATTAGTTCCTTGGGTAGTGTCTCATCCCATCCAATGCGATGAATCCAAAGTTCTTGTACAAAGATTTTGCAGCGAACTATCACTGGACTTACCAATCCCAATATGTCATACAAGCGAGCAACAGTGGAGATGACAGACCGCTTAGTTAAATATTCGTTGACTGGCAGTTCATACTTGAAACAGAAAACATCGTCCTGTGGTTTCCATGACATTCCGAGAGCTTTGGATACGGCCATTTCTTCGAATCTGATTTGGAACTCTTCAGAGTCGGCTCTCCACTCACGATGACTGCATTTCCATTTAGCTAACTGCAAACCCGATTCTGCCAACAACTTGGTTGTTTCAATAGCCTTTATTTGCAGGTCGTTTATGTTATCTGCGCCAGTCAAAAGATCGTCTACGTACATATCTTCTTTAATAGCTTGGGACCCAAGAGGAAATTTTTCTTTGTGAAGATCAGCAATGAAGTGGAGGCTTCTGATAGCCAAAAATGGTGCACATGCCATGCCATATGTTACCGTGTTCAACTGAAAAAGACTTAGTGGTTCATTTACAGATGTTCTCCAATAAATTAATTGATAGTTACGATCTTTTGGTTCTATAAAAAACTGCCTATACATTTTGCAAATGTCTGCTGTAAGGCCGTAACGATGCAATCGAAATGCTAGTAATGTTATTATGAGATTTTGCTGAATCGTGGGCCCAACCATAACTAAGTCGTTTAGCGAGCAACGAGCTGTGGTTTTAGCGGACGCATCGAACACCACACGTAACTTAGTTGTCGAACTCTCTGGTCGTACGACGCAGTGGTGTGGAATAATGTAATGTGGTAAAGTCAGATCTAAATTTTGGATTGGGCTCATGTGTCCAAGATCCAAATATTCTTGCATAAACGATGAATACATTTCCTTTAATGTGGCGTCGCGTTCAAAACGACGTTCTAGTTGGAGAAAACGGCGCTTGGCAACACCGATAGATTCTCCAAGTAGATTTGGTGACTGTTTAAACGGTAATGATACTTGAACGCGACCATTTTCTATTACCTTAACGTGATCTTTAAAATGATTTTCACACTCATGCTCTTCGGGAGTATATATGGAATGTTTAACTTGGTCATTTGCGAAATCCTCAAGTTCCCAGAACTTCTTCAGAGTTGTGTCGAGACTACAACTCCTCGCGACATTGCATGTGTATGGACTTGATCTGTTGTTTTTATCCAGTGTTCCACCAACAATCCAGCCCAATGTGGTATTGATGAGGCGCGGGGAGTTTTCCCCAAAGCTTAGTGTGTTGCCGGAGATTATGTCAAAGAAAACTTGCGCGCCTAGCAACAAATCGATTCTTTGTGGTCGATAAAAGAGCGGATCAGCCAGTTCGATACCTTCTGGCAAATTCCAGTTGGTTGTATCCAAACAATGATCTGGTTGATTAAGCGAAATGCGTTTTGTAACGGCAAGATGTGAAGTGAACTCGTAATTGGTCAATCTAGATTTAATAACTGCCTTGACTGAAAACCGCAAGTTGGTACGAACATCCGCGATGCCAGAAATTTCTTGATTATTTCGCTGAAATTCAAGTTGCAGCCGTTTAGCTAGCTCTTCTGTGATGAAATTTATTTCGGAGCATGAATCGAGAAGTGCACGCGCTGTTTGAATACACCCATACCTGTCCTTTATTAGTACAAGGGCTGTGGGAATCAGTGCACGGCGAGAACTCTGTGAAACTAACGATAAACGTGGTGGATGTACAACATTTGTATCACCTGTTTGAGGTCTATTGTCATCCCCTGAAGTATCACGATGGAGAATGGTATGATGAGCATTCTGGCATACACGGCATCTTGATTTTGAAGCACATTTTGACATTGTGTGGCCCTTTCGAAGGCAGTTAAGGCAAAGATTCAGTTGTTTGACCAATTTGTACCTGTCATTTACTGAAAGTGACAAGAATTGTGGACAAATGGATAAGTAATGATCAGCCGATTGACATTTGGAACAAACTGATGCTGATTTGCTCTGTGCAGTGACGAACGAGTTTGATGACTGTTTCTGATTTGCACACTTGCCCTTTTCAGTTTGCGGTTTTATGTTGCTTTCGAGAAATTGGCAATGTCGACTTAGTGTGTCATAACAAAATTCCCAGGAAGGTAACTTTTCGTAGTCTTGCTTTCGATCATAGCTTAATTTTGTTTCAGAATCTACCCTTGATAAAACTAATCGAATAAAAATAGCGTTCATCACATCTGCTTCAGAGCCCAACGATAATAATGAACCGCGGAGAGCAGACACTGTATCTAACATTGTGCGAAGGGCGGATGGATCCGACTTGGGAATGGCTTGAATATTGAACAAATTAGAAATGTGTTCTAAGAATATTAGTACCCTTTTATCATACCGATCTGCCAGAGTTTTAAGTACCTTTTCGTAGTTTTCCTCTGACACTTGAAAGGGTGCTACAACATTCAATGCGTTGCCAGACAACGAACTTAATAAGTAGTTAAACTTGTCGATAATTGGTATAGATTTATCGTTATGAACTAAGTTTTTAAACGATGTAATAAAACGTTTATATTCGCCGTATTTTCCATCAAACTTCGGCAGCTTCAATGGAGGTAGACGATTTTGGTGTAAGATATTGGAGCAATTTGAAGTATTGGCTACACAAGTGTCATCAAGTTTATCCTTATTGTTCTTACCTATACGTTTTACTACCATTGCTTTCGCAGCGATGAATACGTCTTCAATTTCCGAGCGACTCTCGTCCTCTGGATCATATTTCTCAATCTGCGTTTGTAATTTGCAAATTTGTTGGAAGTATGTCTCCAAGATATCTGCTTGACATTCAACGACTACTGGATCACCCTGCTTGTCCTGTTCGATTTTAGCGGCGATGCTCCTCAAATTACGTTCCATGGTGGCGCGTTGTTGACGTAGTCCCAGTAACTGGTCCTCTGGTTTATCCAACTTTGTCTTGCTCATGGTGGCTCGTAGGTGTTGCTAACAATTTAGCAATTTGGTAAATCCAGCGACTAAAGATTATGCGGTGGAGCTTACGATGAGTACCTCGAATGGTACTATGTCCAGCGCGTTTTTAATTCGAACTCGAAAATTAATTACTACGATTTAACAAACTTATGGCTTAGCCCTTTGCCAAGTATAAGTCCTGTCACGGTCGCCAATGTTTGAACTCAATTTAATGAGCCTGGTAAAGAAAACCCAATGTTTTGCTTCACTTCTTTATTTGAACTAACTTTGCTCTATTCTGCACGAACTTATAAAACTAACGATGCTGGAAAAAACCAGTTGTCTTGACATCGGATGATATTGAGTGAAATATGAATAATAACAATTTACATAGTATGTGCTGTTATTTTACTTTAAGAAAATAGTACATATGCATATAGATGGGTAAATGTCTAGCTTATACAAATCAATTCATTGTTATGTGCGTACCTATTTACAGTATAGTAAAACATAATACATATGTACATATGTATGCTTGTAAAACAGGCACAGTGGTACAAGGTAGTACCAAAGAGATATAAATTAAATTTATCTGCTCCAACAGGTATTTTTAATTATATTTTATTTTATGCATTTTATTCTATTTTATTTTATGTATTGTTTTTAATTATATTTTATGAAATTTTTCCTCACTTATTCCATATTTTCCTCTATCTCCTATTTCTACATTTTGGTAAGTTTTCTTTATTTGGATCAAAATTAAATTTTATTGTTTTCTTTGCTTACGTTAGATAAATCTGTCAATTTAGTTTTATTTAATTTAAATCCTCCTATCCTTCCTTTAGTTACTATAATTTTAAAATAAAATTTTTTTTATACATAATTATAACTACATAAACTACATATGTCCAAAATAGATAGGTCTCACCCGGTTGCTGCAGTAGGCCGTTGGTGGGGCGCTACTGTTGTTGTTGTTGGTATTTGGGCGGCGGGCCTATAACAGGTCGGACCCCGCTGTTGTCGTTGCCGGTGTAACAACCGGTTGCTGTTGTTGTTACAGGTTAGGCGGCGGGCCTATATGAGGTCGGCCCCCGCTGTTGTTACTGCTGGTGTTGTTGTTGTTGTTACCGGTGTTTGTGCGGCGGGCCTATATTAGGTCGGCCCTCGCTGTTGTCAATGCTGGTTGTTGCCGGTGTTGTTACCGGTTGATGGTTTAGTGGTTGTTGTCGTTGCCGGTGTATATATGCAGCGGGCCTACATTAGGGCGGCCCCTGCTGTTGTCACGACGGTATTGTTGTTGCCGGGGTTACAACCGGTTGCTGTTGTTGTTAATGTTTGTTCGGCGGGCCTATATGAGGTCGGCCCCCGCTGTTGTTATTGCTGGTGTTGCAGTAGCCCGTTCACTTGGGCGCTACTGTTGTTGTTGTTGGTAGTTGTGCGGCGGGCCTATAACAGGTCGGCCCCCGCTATTGTTACCGGTTGGTAATGGCTGTTGACGCCGGTGCTGTGACCGGTTGCTGATGTTGTTACGGTTGTTGCCGGTGTTGCAGTGGCCCGTTCACTTGGGCGCTACTGTTGTTGATGCTGGTTGGACGGCGGGCCTATATGTGGGCGGCCCCCGTCGTTGTTATTGCTGGTGTTGCAGTACCCCGTTCACTTGGGCGCTACTGTTTTTGATGTTGGTTGCTGGTGGTTGTCGTTGTTGGTGGCGCGCACGATGGTTGCGCGTTGCGATGGTAGCGCGCACGATGATTGTGCGCGTTGAGATGGTAGCGCGCGCTGGTAGTTATTGTATGGTGGCCAGTGGTCTTGCGCAATGGAGTAGCGCTGTTGAGCAAGCAATTAATAGAACTGCAAATAGCAAGCAATTATTATAACAAACCCAATTTTAAAAGGGAAGAACGGTTTACTATAAAACTTACCGAAAAGTAACTTGTAGCTGGTGGTGGTTTTTGTTGCCGCCGGTGTTGCAATGGTGGCGCGCGGTGTGGTTGCGCTGTTGTAGTGGCGCGCGATGACGGAGCGGTGGTAGCGCGCAATGGTGGTGTTGCACTGGTGCGCGTTGTGACGGTAGCGCGCGCGATGGTGGTGTTGTACTGGGGCGCGCGGTGTGGGCGCGTGGCGATGACAGCGCGAGATGATAACTTGAAATTAAGATTTCTCTTGTTTTTTTGTTTTAAAACTTGATAGAGTTCATCTTACTCTACACAATTGTATATTTTAATTTTATTTTACATATTTATTAACTTTTGCTTGATTAAACACTATATTTGAAACCCAAGTAGTAGAGCAAAAATTCTCACCCAGTCCACAATTCCAATTGGCACGTCTCTTCGCCAAAAAGCTTACTTTATCAAGAAGCGACGTCTAACGTGAATAAAAATTGTTGCTTAGTTCTCAAAACCAGCACGGTGCACAGTTTTACTTTAATAAATTTTTTTTTTTCGATTATCACCACCACAATTCCTGCCTTGCTATTTGTACCTACAAAGAAGGGAGCTGCTTTTAATTTTGCGTTTACACAGCACCCACTTGGACTTTCTTCAGTATGGACTTCAATACGTTTTAATTTGTCCTCTTTTCTATCTATTTACATTTCCAAATTATTACATTACACATCAACGGTTCCACCGAATTATTTTTTTCTATTTTGTGAAATATTTTAAGCAATTTTACCAACAATGGGGTGTAGGAAAGTCTATTTACGTCTAGGTTATAAAATTTTATAATGAGAACTTTTGCTCTTATCGTTTTGCACGGTATTAATGTAAAACTTTTAGAAGTATTTTCGTGCAAGAATTGTAGTTTCGTTTCGTTTTGTTTTTTTTTTCACGATATACACTAATATATATTTCTTTAATTGCACACCTAAATTTTCATCATAACTTTTCCGCGACACATCACCACGACCGGTTGCACTGATAAATTTTCACATTTGAATGGTCGAATGCCGGTGACGCCGCTATAGGGAAAATTTCCAATCAACGGCGACTGTGCCATGGAAAAGTTCCGTTGACCAGTCTGACATGGCGTGATCGTTGCCAGGTGGGACACTACGATTGGTGGTTGCCATCAGGGTTCGGACTTTTATTACTATTTTAGGGACTTTTTTTGTACTACCAAATTTGGTAAAAGTACAGTACTCATTCCGAAACAAAAAAAAACCAGACCTTATGCTATTGAAATTAAAGTAGAAGATATGATTTTACAACTGTTTAGTAGATTTCATGATAGTTAATCTGTAGACATTACTTAAAGTGAAAGTTCGGTAATTACACTTTTATTTTAAGGCTTTAAAGAAAAAGGAATTTAGTACTTTTACTTTTACTACTATTTTGCTCTTTAGTTAGTTTTAGTAAAGGTGAATTTTCAAGTATGGAGCGAAAGTAGAAATTAGAGAATATTACCAATGATTAATTATTTTACGGGAAAGTTCGCAGTCAGAGAAAAATGTACTTGATCAAAGGAAAAATCGAACTGTGGTGCTATTAAATGGGAGCATAAAGCGGAGTAGATTTGCATAGAGTGCATTAGGTATTAAAATTGCTACAAATTTTATTAAGTCCGAACCCTAAAGGCACGCTTTCGTTGGCGCGCGAAAAAAGGATGGTTCTAGAACTTGTGTTTGGTGTGTTCCCTTGGTGGTCCGCGGAACCCGACGTTCCTGGGTTTCAGGGTAGGAGGCACATGAAGCTTCTCACCCGACCTTGCCATTGACAATGTTTCAAGCTACATGCTTTGTTAAGTTGGCACATGAAATAAACTGCCATCTTTACAATACTTTTGCCTTTTAACTAGTAATTAATTGGCATTTACTGCTGAAATGTTGCCTGGCAATATAAAATGTTTTACTCGCGTTCGGCCAATTCTGTCGAAACCGTAATGTCAGCTGTGTCAAAATCAGGAATCAGGACAGGATTCCACGCGTTTCCCACCCTGATCAATGGATTAATAACATATGTCCTTTAATTGCCGTCGTAAAAATTAAACACCATTTTCTTGGCGCCAATTGCCCATTTATTTCGAGTTGGCATTTTCGGGCAACATGGTTCACCCTAAAATTTATTTCTGGCCACACCGAGAACACACCAACCACTTGTTTGTCTGGAAATTACAAGTTCCGTTATTGGTGCCTTTTTCCATTTTATGGAACATTTGGTGCTGCCACCTCGGCAAGAATCACGCCACTTCCCAGAACCTATCGATTTATGTCAAACCGCAGGGTGAACCCAAACTGTCACCTATCCAACCGCAGTGAGTCATACCAATCAAACTCAATAAAAGAAAAATGACTATAAGTTGGAAGTAGACCATAACACATTGCAAGATGGTGAAGGGCGCCGAAGAGTAGTTTTGCACGCTGTTGAAAATAAAGAAAATTTCAAGACCAAAGCTAATGTCAGTTGTGTAATCTGCAACGGCCAACATAAAGTTATCTCATGAAAAAAGTTTTTAGCAAGCGACGTTGCAGAGAGATGGGCGGATGTTAAACGTCATCATATGTGCTTTTCCTGCTTGAGGAAGGGGCATTCAGCTCGTGATTGTCGCGATCGGGTAATTTGTTCGGTTGATGGATGCCAAAGGCGTTGTTGTTGTTGTTGTTGTAAAGCCACGTAGCCCTGCCTAGGTAGCCAGTATCTACCCAATATTGTCATCAGGCTCTTCTAACGGAAGACCTAGAAACCTAGCGGCTTCGACAGGGGCGGACCAGAGGGATATGGGTGTTAGAAGAGTAGGCTCAGCTGAGCAGACGAAAAGGTGGTTAGTATTATGGGGGGACAAGCCACATGCCGGACAAACATTAGGCAAGTCGGGGTTCAGTCTGGATAGGTAAGAGTTTAACCTATTATAATATCCAGACCGGAGTTGGGCCAGCATCACTCTAGTCGCGCTCCTCTTCGGCAACGGGTGGAGTTGTTGCCTGAAGAACGGCGTTCGCTGGAATAGAGCTGACATAGGAATTTACCGAATCGGTGTGGATAAGGGTGAGGGCCTGCCGGTGCACCTTAGGATCAAACGGCGTGGAAATCAGGTGCCGGATCTCATCGAATTGTTTGCGTAGGTGGCTTCTTATCCTCCTGGGGGGCGGATTTTCGTTGACCAGGCGTCCGTTCGGGTGCTGCGGTTTGCAACAGTTGAATAGGAATTGCCTGGTCAGCATTTCGCTATGCTCTTTAACGGCGAGCATTTTCGCTTCATTGTGAAGGTGGTGCTCAGGAGAAATAAGAAGACACCCAGTGGCGGTTCGAAGGGCGGTATTCTGGCAGACCTGAAGCCTCGTCCAGTGTGTGTCAGCCAGCCCCGACGACCATCAGTACCGGCTGACCAATTGCTTTGTATGTAGCTAGTAACGTTTCTTTGTCTTTGCCCCAAGTGCTGCCAGCTAGCGACTTGCGGATTTTGTTACGGCTTTGGACTTTATTGACAATTGCGGTAACATGAGCGCCGTATTTGAACATGTTATCAAACGTTACCCCTAAGATTTTGGGGTGTGAGACAGTTGGTAGCTTAACATTATCAACGTAGACGTCTAATTCCATGTTCACTTGCGTTGTTTACGTCGTAAATAAGGTAGCCGAGGACTTATTCGGTGACAATGCCAGGTTTCTACCAGCGAAAAATTCCGACACGGCTGGGAGGTACGAGTTTATGCGAGAGCAGAGTTCTTCAACGGAGGGGCCCGTTGCCAGAATCGTACAATCATCGGCGTAAGAGACGATCGAGACACCCTCTGGTGGGGGGGGAAGTTTCGATATATAATAGTTAAATAGAAACGGGGATAGGACACCACCCTGTGGCACCCCTTGTTTAACTATTCTGGGTTTTGATCGGGCGCCTCTGAATTCTACCGACGATTGACGACCACTCAGATAATTGGCAGTCCAACGTTTAAGACAGTGGGGAAGGGACGAATCTTCCAGGTCTTTCAATAGTCGAGCATGATTGACGGTGTCAAAGGCTTTGGCCAAATCAAGCGCAACTAGCACTGTCCTGTGGCTTGGACGCTTTTGGTTTAGTCCGTCCCCTATCTGAGTGGTAATGGCGTTCAGCGCGGTGGTAGTGCTGTGGTTTTTGCGGAAACCATGCTGATGTTCGGCGAGTCGCAAATTAGCGGTGAAATATGGTAATAAGATGGATTCCAACACTTTCACTACTGGCGATATGACTCCCCTACGGCAGCTGGCTTGCCAGGCTTTAATAGTGGGACCACCTTTGCCTGTCTCCATCTTTCAGGAATGACAAAGGTGGACAAGGAAAGGTTGAAAATGTGTGTTAAATATCTTATGCCTTCGTCGCCGAGGTGTTTTAACATCAGCATGGAGATGCCATCGGGGCCTATGTACTTGGTGTTCTTAGATCTCCGTATTGCCTCTTGTACTTCGGTTGTGGAGATGGCAATGGGCGCATCGCTGTTTTTGGGTTTATGCGCTTCCCTGGTGGCTCGGCGAATTTCTTTGTCCAACGGAGGATGCATTACAAACTGTCGGCAGAAAGCGCTCGCGCATCGTTTAGGTTTCGACTGAACCTTATCGCCAAAGGCGATGGATATTTTGTCGTTGGGTTTAGTCGGGTTGGACAAAGATTTCACCGTCGACCATAATTTGCCAACCCCAGCCGAGAGGTTACAAGACCTTAAGTGCTCTTCCCACTTAGCGCGTTTGTGTTTATCTACTAGGCGTCTGATTTCCGCATTAAGATCCCTAATTTGGGGATCCGTAGGGTCAAGGCGTCTAATATGGTCACGTTCATTTGCCAGGGCCGCTGCCTCTGCGGGGAAGAATGGACGTACTTCCTTTATTCTACCTGACGGAATGTGTTGACGGGAGGCTGAAACTAGGGCCATACGAAACGCCTTTTCCCCTTCTCGTACGTCAGACGGAGTGGGAAGAGCAGCGAAGGCGCTCTCTGTAGATGTTAAGAAACTTTCCCAGTCGGCTTTGTTAAAGTTAACAAAGGTGCGATTGTCAGAAGTGACAAAGTCGGTGGGGCGATCGATAGAGAGCGCAATGGGAAGGTGATCCGAAGCAAGCGTCAGCATCGGTCGCCAGTCAACGCAGTTTATAAGACCTGCGCTGACTATGGTGATATCAGGCGAGCTAGAGCAGTTTACCGCCACTCTAGTGGGGGCATCCCCATTAACTGTGCAGAACGTCGAATCGTCTATTTGGTCAGCCAGCTCCTGCCCCCTACCATCGGCCTGTAAGCTGGAGTGCCACAGGTCGTGGTGTGCGTTAAAGTCACCAAGGATAACAGGGTTCTCACCCCTGAGTAACGCACGAATGTCAGGGTGATAATCCCTGGGACAGCAGGTGACAGGAGGTATATATACGTTTATGATTTCCAAGTCGACATCGCCTGACCGGACAACCATACCTTGACGTTCTAAGGTGGTGTCCCTCGGGTCGATGTCAGGCTCAAATAGACGGTACTGCACAGTTTGATGCGTGATGAATGCAAGACCACCCCCAAGCCCTCTCGCACGATCACAACGGTGTACATTGTACCCGTTGCAGGTCAGAAGAGTTGACCTTCCACCGAGATTTGTCTCCTGAATAGCAGCGATTTTGATATTGTGTCGCTTCATGAGGTTTGTAATCTCAGCTATTTTGCCGGTAAGGCCGTTGCAATTAAATTGCAGGATTGCGAAGTGCGAAGGGGGAGTAGAGTTGATGCTGGGAGCCAGGGACTGATGCGCATGCCTAGGTGGTAGTAGGCTGGGTCGCGCACTACGACGCATTCTTGAAGTCGAAGGAATCGCGTTACCAGAAGGTAGAGGCGAATCAGATGACGTTGAAAGTTGCGTAGCTCGACAGCATGGCGCAACGTACGTATCAGTCCATAAGTTCCTGTTTGCGAGTCCAGAGCATATAAGCAGATGACACAGGCCAAGGCAGTTATTGCACTTGACCGATGCCAAAGGCGTGTATAATCTTAACCGACAAATAGTGCACGTAGTATAAGGGACCAGGAGCTGATGGTTGTGACTTATACTCGTGCTGATGCTGGAAGAAGAGGGGCTGACTGAGGGGGCGGGAGATAGCGGACGCTCGGCATTGCTCAATTCCACTTGGGAAGTGCTACGTAGGGAGTAGCTGTGAGTTGCTGTGTGAGATGTTGACGCCTGGGGGCGTGAGCGACCGCTAGGAAGGTCAACTTGCTGAGGTGCATTTGTGATGCTAGTCGTGGAGACTGAGGTGACAGAGTCAGACATATGCGGCGGAGCGATACTTGATCGACGACGGCCACGGGACGTCGTAGGACGTGAACAGCAAGGGGCCACAAAAGTTCTATAAAAACTAGCGGGCCTATGGGTAGAGGGATTTAGTCCGGAGCAACTTGTTAGGTGCAACCACCTATTGCAATTGGAGCATTGTACTGAGTGTGAGCGTTTCACATAAATTTTCTTCCAGCATATACAGCAGATCCATTCTCTTGGTCCCGGGTTGGATTCAATACCAGCCCGGATCAGGAGAGTCTTGAGCAGTCCCGCTGCAAGGAGCTGCTCGGAGGATGACATTATTGGGGGGAAGATTACTGACGGTTTAGGCAGGGGGGTAGCGAAATAACAGCCCTTGGTCGGGGAAACCCCGAGTCATTCCGGTACGTAGAACCGGCTGTCGTGGGAATGATGCCAAAGGCGTCACCACAAATTGTTACATGAAGTCATTTGCAACGCTGTAGCCGCACACACGCAAGCGCCAAAGGAGCCTGAAGCTGAGGCCAACACTATTCAACCCGTATTAAATTGTACGCTTAAACCAAATAAATCCGAAACGCTATTGTTCCGCGTGGTCCCTGTAACTTTGTATGGTAATGGTAAACACTATAACAAATTCGCAATGTTGGATGAAGGCTCGTCAATTACAATGGTAGATAAAGATATAGTGAGCGAATTAGGCATAAATGGGGAACAACGAACTTAACGTACAATGGTTCGGTGGGAGAACCACGAAAGAGTCGGCCAATTTGGTTAAGCTAAAAATTAGCGGAAAGGGTTTAAATAAAAAGCATAGGTTACGTAGAGTTTTTGCTGTTCAAAATCTCAGTTTTCCAACTCAAAGCCTTAGGACTTGTGACATCGCAAGTATCCAACAAAAGCTCCCTTTCATACCCCATCTATATAATAATGTAACGCCTAAATTATTAATAGGGTTGGATAACTGCCATTTAAGATTGCCCTTTGAAGCCGTACAATCTAGCCACGCGGGCCCTTTGCAGCGAACACAGAATTAGGTTGGGTCATGTTTGGTCCGATTAGCGAGAAGAGTTCGCCGATGGCAACATGTATGCACGTCAGCCAGGTTCACGATCAACGCTTGCATGAATTAATGGAAAAACATTTTGATATTGAGAATTTTGGAGTTAGGGCTGCACCGCCTGTGAAAGGTGAAGCTGATATACGAGCCGAAAACATATTGAAGGCCACAGTTACGCGAGTGGGTGACAGATATCAAGCTGGTCTGCTCTGGGTAAGGGACCATATTCAGCTGCCGGATAGCTATGAAATGGCCAGAAGAAGATTAAATGGAATCGAGCGAAGAATTAAAAAAGGATGCAACCTTCGCTGGTGCGTACACAGATATTATGCGAAAGTACATTGACAGCAGTTACGTTCGGAAACTTACGCCTGACGAGATCAATTTGTGTCATCC
This sequence comes from Sphenella marginata, assembly GCA_951509765.1. Lineage (NCBI taxonomy): Eukaryota > Metazoa > Arthropoda > Insecta > Diptera > Tephritidae > Sphenella > Sphenella marginata. Next base: position 47,401,962 of record OX608082.1, read on the forward strand.
GAGAATTTGGTATCTGCCCCACTTCGCTGTCGTAAATACCAACAAACCAGGTAAAATACGTTTGGTGTTTGACGCAGCCGCAGCCGTCGACGGTGTTTCGTTAAACTCTTGCTTGCTGAAAGGGCCACAAGATTATCAATTGATGGCAAATATTCTTCTTAACTTTCGGATGGGGTCGATTGCGGTGTGTGGCGACGTTAAAGAAATGTTCCACCAAGTCTTGGTGTTGCCGCAAGATAGATGTTCCCAACGTTTTTTGTGGAGGGCCGATGACGAGCATGAGCCCGAGGTTTACGAAATGCAGGTAATGACTTTTGGAGCGGCGTGCTCACCATGTATAGCACAGTATGTGAAAACCCATAACGCGTTGCAATATAACGAAACTTTCCCGCGAGCCGTAGAGGCCATAGTCAAATACCATTATGTTGACGATTTCGTCGATAGTTTCGGGTCAGTCAAGGAGGCAACTAGAGTTGCCAAGCAAGTACGTGATATCCATAAATCGGCGGGGTTTCACATGCGTGGTTTTATATCAAATGCGCCTGATGTAGCTAACGCCCTTCGTGAAGGTGGTGATGATGCCAGTGTGAACATCTACTTTGGTGGATCTACTGAGGTAACAGCTAAAGTCTTGGGCATGTTTTGGCAGCCGGAAGAGGACGCATTCCGATACGAGCTAAAGTTTCCGCGGGTAGACGAAGATGTCATAGATGGTAGTCGATCGCCAACAAAGAGAGAACTGCTCAGTTACGTAATGTCAATCTTTGACCCTTTGGGATTTTTGTGCCATCTCACAATTGGAGCAAAATTATTACTACGCGAAGTCTGGCGTCGAAAAGTTGACTGGGACATGCCACTCCCCGTAGATGTCAACAGCAATTGGAAAATATGGCAATCCGATGTACAGCGAGCTGCACAAGTAAGAGTTGGGCGTCATTACTTTTCCGGATACGACTCAGAGGAGCTTCAACTCCATACCTTTGTAGATGCGAGCGAGTAAGCATATGCAGCTGTGTGCTACTGGCGATACACGACAAGCCACGGGATACGAACCGCGCTAATATGCGCGAAAACGAAATGTGCACCCACAAAAGCTACAACAATTCCACGGCTCGAGTTGCAGGCCGCTGTGCTTGGTACACGTATGGCGCACATGGTACTCCAGGAACATAACATTCCGGTTCACTCATGCGTATTCTGAAGCGACTCCTGAACCGCTAGAAGCTGGATTACATCTTCACACCGTCGATATAAGCCGTTTGTGGCGCATCGAATAGCCGAGATTCTCGCCACAACGGAGCCTAAGGATTGGAGATGGATATCAATGCGAGACAATGTTGCAGACGAAGCGACGCGCCGGACTCAAGACATAAATTTAGACTCTTCTTCGCGTTGGTTTACAGGCCCCGCGTTATTGAAACAAGCAGAAGATTTTTGGCCACAAGTCATTGGCGAGCGCAACGATTGTGCTGCGATGTCCGAAGCAATCGGCACCAGCCCTGTACTCATAGCCACCAACTCCGACTTCATCACCTTTAATCGTTTTTCTTCATATATAAAGCTAAAGAGAACCACAGCCTGGGTTATTAGGTTCGGTAATCGTGTTCGCCAGCGGTCAAGTTTAAACGAAGCCTTTGGATTAACTAGTTCGGAATTAGAGTCAGCAGAAAAACTACTATGTCGTCAGGCTCAAGCTGCCTTTTATTCATACGAGATTCGTCGCCTAAAAGATAAACAGATGCTGCCTGATGATAGTCCGATTCGGAGTTTGGCATCATTTTTGGATAGCTGTGGAGTAATGAGTGTGGGCGGCAGAGTCGAGGCTGCAAGCTGCCTCCCGTTTGACGAAATTCATCCAATAGCAATGCCCGCAAACCATCGAATTACTACGCTAATTGTCCTCGACAATCATCAGCGGATGAAACATCAGAATATTGGAGCCACAATCGGAGAAATAAGACAAAGGTTCTGGGTGGTGAAGGTAAGGCAGGTGCTTCGAGGGGTGATAGCTGGTTGCCAGTTATGCAAGTTGGAGCGCGCCAAGCCTCTTACGCCGATCATGGGTCAGCTGCCAGCAGACCGATTAACGCCGTTCGTCCGCCCGTTCACCTATACTGGGTGTTGAATAAACATTAATAGAAAATAAAAAACTTGAAAATTTAATGTCTTTTGCTTCAATGCAAATTATTCACTTTTAGATTCTCTTTATTATTGGCAATTCATTGGTATAGTTACAATGCAATGGAATAATGTAATAGAATGAAGTAATGAAAAGATAAACAACAGTTCACAATGGCAACTTAAAAAATGAAAAAGAACAAACTAAACTAATACCATGTCTCAACTCAGCTTGAATCAGGATTAGTACCGAACATTCTCCCCCACTAAGAACGAATGTTCTTAATCCTCAATGCAATTGTTGCTGTCCGGGCTGCAGTCTGATTGATGCTCCGTTGTTGGTAGTAAACAGACCTTTGACACAGGACGCTTTATTAGTTTGCCGTTACAAAATAAAGTAACTACTCTGACCAATCCATCAGTTCCAGCATGGACTTGATGTATTCGGGCCAAAGGCCAGTAACCCGGTGCACTTTTTTCATGTTTCAGCAAAACAACGTCTCCAATTGCCAGATTTCGATGAGATTGAGACCACTTTGAGCGAGTCTGAAGTGTATGAATATATTCGCTGCTCCATCTTTGCCAGAAATGTTGTTTAAGTCGTTCAACTAACTTCCAGCGACTGAGAGCATTGATATTATCGGATAATAAGCTGTCTTCGGAAATACAAGTAGTCGGTTCGCCCACAAGAAAGTGAGCCGGAGTCAATGTCTGGCTGTCATAAGGATGATTTTCCAAAGGGCATATAGGTCGTGAGTTCAAGCAGCTTTCGATTTGAGTTAGAAGTGTGGTAAGCTCCTCAAAGGTGAGAATGCGATCCCGCATTATTCGGCGAAGATGGTGTTTTGCCGACTTTACACCAGCTTCCCACAAACCTCCAAAATGAGGCGAGCCAGGTGGAATAAAATGCCAGGTAGTTCCATCATGAGCTAATCCAGCTGCCAAATGCTCAGGTAACTCTAACTTCTGTCGTTCGAAACAAAGTTTAAGTTCTTTGTCTGCGCCGATAAAGGTGGTTCCACAATCGGAATACAGGTCAGTACAATGGCCTCTTCTGGAAATAAATCTTCGAAAAGCCGCAATAAAGGCTTCTGTGGTGAGACTAGACACTGCTTCCAAATGAATGGCTTTGGTGCACATACACACGAAAAGGCAAATGTAAGCTTTTACAGCAGACGATTTTCGTAGTGTAGATAGCTTTATGGAGATTGGTCCAGCGTAGTCCAATCCGCTGTGCTTAAATGGTCGCGTGGGCTGAAGTCTGACCGCCGGTAAGTTACCCATTTTTTGTTCCTGCATTTTTGCGATGTACTTTGCGCACACTAAGCATTTACGGAGTACTGACCTCGCCAAGGCTCGGGATGATAAAATCCAAAAACGCCGCATCACATACGCCATCATTAGTTGCACCCCTCCATGTAATGTTTGGTGATGCGCATCTGTAAAGATAAGTATCGACAGTGGGTTGTCTTTATTGAGTAAAAGTGGATGTTTGATTTCGAAAGTGGTATTCGCCTTCGAGATTCGACCTCCGACTCTGAGTACATTGTTTTCATCCAGAAAGGGATCGAGTTGAAGAATTCGATTATTTTTATTCAGCGCAGTCTTATTTTTTAAGCAGTTAATTTCGTTTGAAAAATCTACACGTTGAACAACTTTAACAATGGTAATAAGAGCGCAATTTAATTCGCAGGATTTTAAGAACCCAATCTCGTGGTAGCCGCTCTCGCCGTTCATTCGCTTGAGAACCGAGGACTTAAGAATGTTGTAAAACCGAAGTATGTACGCCGTAACACGAAGAAGTTTAGAAAAACTGGAGTATCTCGTTACTAGTGAAAAGTATTCCGCATCCTTGGATAGTACGATGGAGTTATGTAAATTAAGGTTTGTCTTTCGCTGCTCAAGATCAGTTTTGAAAGTAAGGTTGAGTTTTGGCCAGTGTGATGGATTTGCAATTAGCCAGGGCGGACCACTCCACCACAGTGTGTGTAAATTAAGTCGAGATGGGCTGATACCTCGAGTCAAACAGTCTGCTGGGTTTTCGCTAGTGGGAACACATTTCCATTGATTTGTGCTTGAGAACCGTTGAATTTCAGCAACTCTGTTGGCCACGTATACTGCCCATCGACTGGAATGGCTCCGAATCCAACTCAAAACAGTTGTGCTATCTGACCAATAGTGTTCGGTTTCAATACTACCTTCAAAATAGGTTTTGACCTTAGCCATTAATTTTACTAATAAGTTAGCTGCGCACAGTTCAAGCCTCGGAATTGACAGAACCTTGAGTGGTGCCACCTTTGTTTTAGATTGAACTAACGTTGAAGAGACGCCGTTATCTGTATAAACTACCGCGTACACCACAGCCCCGTAAGTAGCCTCAGATGAGTCGCAGAACCCATGTAGATCAATTTTATATGATCGCTTCGTGCCAAGCCATCTAGGTATTTTGATTTTTTCTAACTCTTTTAGAGAGTCACGGTACTGAATACATTCTAAATGTAGTTTAGGGGGTAGGGGGTTTGACCAGTCTAGGCCTTCTAACCACAACTTTTGAAAGATAATTTTGGCTATAATGGTACAGGGTGCTAGCCAACCCAACGGATCAAAAAGTTTTGCCGCGTCAGAAAGAAGAGTGCTTTTAGTAATAGTTGTAGCAAATTTAAAGTCGATTTTAAAACAGAACTGATCATCTTTGGTTTCCCAATAAAGCCCGAGAGCTTTAACCAAATTATCTGAATTTAATCGAAAAGAATCTACTTTATCTCTGTATTCAGCTGGTATAACCTCAAGCAACTGTGGTGAGTTAGAATTCCATTTTCTCAAGTTGAAGCCTCCTCTTTTGCAAAGCGAGGTAAGTTGTTTATTTATTTCGATCACCTCTTCAACTGAATCGCCACCAGAAAGTATATCATCTACGTAGCTGTCGGTGAGCAAGATTTTGCTTGCTAGGGGAAATGAGCTCTGCTCATCAGTAGCGAGCTGATGTAACACACGTATGGCTAAATAAGGTGCAGAGGTAGTGCCATACGTCACCGTGCAAAGCTTATAAATCTTTACCGGTTTTGTCATGTCATCTCTCCAGAGAATGCACTGAAAAAGTTGATGATCATCACATACGTTGATCTGCCGAAACATCTTCTCAAGATCGGCGGTAAATGCTATTTTGTGGTATCTCCATTTTGTAAGAATAAGGGCTAAATCATTTTGCAAAGCAGGCCCTGCCGCAAGCTCTGAGTTTAGAGAGCTCTGCTCTGGATGACGATTTCCACCGTCAAATACCACTCTTAATTTAGTAGTGCTACTGCTCTCTCTCATAACACCATGATGACAGAGAAAATAATAACTTATGGGAATGTCTTTCGGGTACTCACCAATCTCTTTCATATGTCCCAGACTTTCGTACTCATCCATGAAACTCTTATACAGCAATGCAAAATCAGGTTGGAGCTTAAATCGTTTTTCAAGCTGGTTTAGTCTTCGAAGTGCGTTGAACGAAGTGTGACTAAATGAGGGCAGTTTCTCTTGTACGAGAAGCTGTTTGAAGGGCAAATGTACGGTATATCGCCCGTTATCGTCGCGTGTGTGGGTTTCTAAAAAATGTTTTTCTACTTCAGCTTCCTCAGTTGACAATGTTCTGCTTGCAGTCAGCTCTTCCTGTTCCCAAAACAAACGAAGCTGGTCATCTATAGAGATTAAATTAACAGAGAGACTGCACTCATTATTAGTTGCTTTAATTGGACCGGATACCATCCACCCAAAATGGGTTTCTTGAAGTAGAAACCATTTTTACTTTTGATCATCCCAGTAAGCAAAATGTCGCAATATAAGTCAGCACCCAAAATAAAATCAATTTTAGCAGGTGAATTGAAGTTGGGATCGGCGAGAAAAACACTGGGTAAGTCTTCAAGATAGCTACCTTCCAGTGTTGCTGGAGTATAAGTTGTAACCTTTGGTAATAAAATAAAGTCACATTCAAGGTCGAACGAACAGTTGTAATGTGAACGCAAATTTAGTTTTATAGCTTTTGTAGCAACAAATGATTGCGTACCACCAATGCCCGAAATATTTGCATTTATGTTTCGTGTCTTCAGTCTTAGCAACTGGACTGCATCCTCGGAAATAAAGGAAGTTTGAGCACCTTGATCAACAAGAGCTTTGAAATAGAATTTCCTACTGGGCGTGTCTACAATTATTCGAACCGTTGCTAGCAGTACTAGTTTGATCACATTTGTAAATAAAGAGTGCAGATTTGACGTAGGTAAATTAGCAGCTCGCATGTCTCCGCTCAGAGAATTATGTGAAGAAGTAGCTGAACTGTTACTATTCGCAATGGTGTTTCTAATATTAAAATCGTTATGTAGAAGAGTATGATGCGACTCATTACAAACTTTGCAACGCGATGTTGTTGTACAATTACTGCAGGTGTGACCCTTACCAAAGCAGTTAATGCATAAGTTTTTTTGTTTAACAAAATCTTTTTTCTCAGATGCGGAGAGTGCAGCGAATTTGAAACATTTGTATAAAAGGTGATTACGATTACAACATGGACAGATGTTATTCGAGGTAGTAGTTCCAGTGTGTACTGCGCTTTGTTGAGGTTTGCGACGAAATTCGGTTTTTGTGGTAGTAGGCAATTTTTGTTGATTTAAAATAGTGCTATCTTCTTCAACAAATTCCAGTGCCTTGTAAGTAGAATCTAAGAACTTTAGAAATGAACTAACCGACGGTATGTCAGTACTTCCGTGGAGAGATTGCTCCCATTCTTTCCTTGTTTGCTTATCAATTTTTTGAGTTAGTAAAAACATTAGTATGGGATCCCAACCAGAGGTGTTGACCTCTAGTGTTCTTAAAAGTGCAAGGCAATTTCGAGAAAGATCTAATAGCTGTTGAATGCTTTTTAGACGTCCATCAGTATTTTGCGCATTAAATAGCTTTCTTAAAATTTGATCAACTAGTTTGCGTTTGTTATGATATCGAGCTACTAGTGCGGACCAGGCTGGTTCGTAATTATCATTTGTGGCTGGGTATTGCTCTATCATTTCTTTCGGAGCTCCAGTGCATGACCCCTTTAAATAAAAATATTTTTGTACCTGTGTAAGTGTAGTGTTGTTGTGAACAAGCGACAAAAACATGTCGCGAAATGGAATCCACTCCAAGTAATCTCCGGAGAACGTTGGCAAATCAATTTTAGGTAAGCGGGCTGTTGCAGAAATGGTATCGTTGCGAGTGTTGGTAACAAAGGTGCTGGCGGGAGTGCCAGGCGAATTCGGTAGTGTTGGTACAAGTGCCATTTGCGAGTCGAGCAGTTTGGACTTGAACGTAATGAATAAATCATAAACTTCGTAGAATACTTCATCCTTCAAATACGGAACGTCAGCGTCGAGAATTGAACTTGATCGAGCAGTACTGCAAATGTCGCCGTGTCCCTGTTTAAAGTTCCGGAAGAGTAATTCAACCTCAGCAAGAAGACTTTGTACAAACCCAAGTGTCTTCTCATTTGCTGGTTTGTTTTCAAATGTCGTTAAGAAGCGCTGTAAATGGCTGTGAGTTTTTTTTTGTTCTTCAATCAAGGCATCCATTTTGCTGGTGAAATATTCTAGGTTAGGAGTTCCACGTGAACGAGTAGTAAAGATTAATGTACAAAAGGTACTTCGCTGACTGCGAAGAGTTTACTGGTTAGTAAGTATAATAATATTTACTTGAAATCGATGCTAAATATATATGTGGGAATAATTCCCTGGTTTCGGCACCATTTTAATGTTGAATAAACATTAATAGAAAATAAAAAACTTGAAAATTAAATGTCTTTTGCTTCAATGCAAATTATTCACTTTTAGATTCTCTTTATTATTGACAATTCATTGGTATAGTTACAATGCAATGGAATAATGTAATAGAATGAAGTAATGAAAAGATAAACAACAGTTCACAATGGCAACTTAAAAAATGAAAAAGAACAAACTAAACTAATACCATGTCTCAACTCAGCTTGAATCAGGATTAGTACCGAACACTGGGCTTGACTACTTTGGGCCGCTGAAGGTCACCATTGGTCAGCGCACTGAGAAACGGTGGATCGCACTTTTCATCTGCTTAACCATTCGTGCCATTCACCTGGAGGTGGCACACGATTTGACAACGGACTCATGTATTTTGGCAATTAAAAATTATATGAATCGTCGAGGGGTGCCTGTAAGGATTCGAAGCAATAATGGTAAAAACTTTGTAGGCGTTGACCAGGTAGCCCGGCGTTTCGACGACGTTTTCGACCGCGAAAAGGTGCAGAGTGAACTGGCTAATAAAGGGGTCGAATGGATCTTCAACTTTCCTAGCAATCCTTCGGAAGGTGGTGCTTGGGAACGAATGGTTAGGTGCGTTAAGCGGGCTCTGTATCATATGTTAAAGGAGACGGCACCTCTAGAGAACACTTTGCAAATCGCTATTATAGAAGCTGAAAATATCGTTAATTCTCGTCCTTTAACGCACGTAGCCACGTCAGCTGGTCAGGATGATCCGCTTACGCCTAACCATTTCCTACTGGGTACGGCCAACTCCGTCAACACACCGGCCCTGAGTGAAGCAGAAGAGAAGAGTTGCGCCTTACGCAAGCAATGGCGGGTAGCGAGACAGTTGCGCCAGCGTTTCTGGAAACGATGGATACATGAATATTTGCCTACACTAACTAGGCGAGTGAAATGGTGCGCTAGAACGAAGCCATTGCAAGAAGGTGACCTAGTATACATATGTGATGCTGATATGCAGCGACGTCAGTGGTGCCGTGGTTTGGTGGAGCGGGTATACAAAGGCTCCGATGGTGAAGTACGACGGGCTGACCTCAGAACAAAGACTGGTGTGCTTCGTCGCCCGGTATCCAAACTTGCGGTGCTTGATGTAGAAGGTGGTGAATCACTGTGATTCACGGGGTGGGAGATGTTATGAATCCACCATGGATAAAACAGTTTGATATTAACGCACAACACTGGCAAGGTTCATTTTACTTTTTGATCGACAACACTGTCTTTATTTTACTGTCAAATATTCATGTAAACTTACCCACCACACTTTGCGTCTCTTCTTCGTACTTCGTTAGCTTGCCATTCCTTCAAAGAAAAAACGTGTTAAATTTTAATAGTGTCGCAACGAGCTTAGAAGAAGGACGCGAACTGCGGTAAGTGTGTCAAAATCGTTAATTTTATGTATCCATGTACTTATGTATGTCAACTTGAATTTCTTTTAGAAATAAACGCGCTAGAAACACTCGTTTTTGGAACAAACTAATTATAAGCTTGTTCGGTTTATTTCAATTGTCATCTTCTCAGCTGCGACGCTAACATACATTTTTCTCAGTATCAACCGCTGATTTGACGTTTTCCTGAGTCTCAAAAACCTGTGTGTTAGAAAGAGAAAGGGACAAACACAATTACTTGTAGAATTTTGCAATGCTTTCCGATTTACGTTCCCTCGAGAGGTAAGATAAATAATAGTAATGCATTGGTAATATTAGCAATGTTCAGTTGAACAGTGCCAAGCTGGTCTCTAATGTTGTTAACGATAAAACTAATAATAATACTAACAATATTTAGTTGAACAGTGCCGAACTGGTTGCTAATGTGTCAAACTGGTCGCTAATGTTGTTAACAATAAAATTAATAATAGTTGTAATCTATTGTAAGCAACCTGTATCGCGATTCTGTAACTTTTTTAACGCCAAGTGTTAGCGTTAACTTCGCCTAACACCATTTTTAACACTTTTTGCGATTCTATACCACACGAAAAGTGTTAGCTAAAACTTTTACTGTGGTTTGTTAACGCGAATTAATTTCGTAGTGTTAAAAATTATAGAAAATAAGTTCTCCGAAAACCTGAAACCGAACTCGCGACGATCACGTTGTAGTCCGAACGCTTATCACCTGAGCTACTGCGACATGAACGTAGGCGCTGTCAAATGCTGAACTTAAGATGACTGCAGTTTTCCACTCAATTTCAACTGATATACATACATAAAACAGTTGAGACTAAAAAGTGTTAAGGAAAGTTACAGAATCGCACTTTTGTTAAGAGCAATCGCCAAAATTCGGCGACAAGCTTAACACTCGGAGACGTGTTGAAAGTTACAGAATCGCGCTAATGGAATAGAACGCCCAACTGGCTTATATTCAAGTATCTTATATTTCATATGGCTGATTCCCTGGAAACTGATCGACTTTTTGTGAAATGTCAATGTTACGATAGATGACTTTTGAAAGTGTATACAGTGTAAATGGGGTATAAGAAATAGCCCCTGTTTCGCATTGCGCTACAACTTAACCCATTAACGCCCACTGTACCCATACTTATTCAAATATCGAAAAAATGCATTCTAAATATCGTAAATATATAGTTTTGCTACAACCATGGCATAAACTGCTTTGAACGCAAGTAAATTTTTCAGTTTCATACTTAAACTATTAACCCCTTATGAGAAAACATATTAATTTGCTGGAAATTGAAACAAGAATTATTGTATTTTTTTGTGTTTTTTTTTAACGTTGGGCCATATATATATGTGAACAATATGCTTCAAAATCGGTTTATTCATGTATTAACACTAAATACTAGTTGTTACTGTATCAAAACCAGTAGAAAAAAAATTTTGACATTTTAGGGTTGTGACATTTCATGTTTAATCTATTCTCATTTTAATATGGCTTGATATTTTTGGACTTCCGTTAGAAATTCGATGTGTGCCACCAAGGTCTATATGTGTTCTAATTTAAGAAAAAATTACACCTAGTTTAGAAGAAAAGCTGTGTAAAAGTTGTGACACGAGAAAGTGTGACACATATATTAAACGCAAAATCTTTCCAACCAGTCTTCAAAATGTGAGCTGCTCTAGCACAGGTAAATGTTGACATTAGACTGAACATGTGTCAAAAAAATTAATATTATATGTTAATTAATATTCGCACACGCCGACTGTGACCACCATTTTTTGATTTTTTACAAAACTGGAGAACAAAGTTTAGTCCTCTATAGGACCCTAGTCAAGCAAACTATTTTAAAAAAAATTGTGGCATATTGTTACGCTCTTTATCCACTTTCAAAGCTTCTTCATGCAAATTTTGTTCTGATCACAATTTATAGCATATAATGCCAATAAAAGTACATGACCTCAGCAAAGGTACACTATAAATTGTGACTTTTTTTTCTTTTTTGTGTGTTTTAAAGTCGTCCATGGTATTAAATGATTAAATTTTGCACTTGATTTATATTACTCGATGAGATTAATAAGACTGCATATTAGTTTATTTAAAAAAATGTCGCTTTGTTATAAATTTTTGACATTAAAGTCGGTGAACACAAATATATCAGTTTCCAAGGAATCAGCCATATATTACACTGGTTCTATCTGCCAAAATAAATAATCCATCCATCTCCTTCTGTTATTCCCTTCCGTGCTTATTATAAATTATTTTTACTTACTTTTGCTCCTGCTGCTTAATTTTCCAATGTATCTGATATTTTTTGTTTAACTTTTTTTGTCATTTTCTCTCTACTCATTCACAATGACATACATTTTTTGCTCTACAACGCTTTACAACACTTCTAATTGAGTCGCTTATTCTTTAAGCGACTTCAACTCAAACCGCTTGTGTCAACTTGGTAGCTTAATTTTTGTTGTTGCTTCCCATGTTTTTTTATAACCTACTCAGCGTTCTTTTATAGGTTGCTTACAATAGATTACAGCTAATAATATAAACCGCATTTAGTTAACAATAAGATTCCGGTGTAATTACATAATTAAATAGCAACCATATCTAATTGTTTAAGGTTTCTGAGCTCTAATTCATTCCTACAAATGAATAAAAATAAGTTGCGATCTCAACTATACCCTTTTATTTTGGAATTAAATATTATAAGTACTATTTTATTTCATCAAAACGCTTATAACATGAGGCCTGAAATGTAAATAGTTATATATAAAATATTCATTTCATTCACAATATTCACTAAGAGCCGTTTACTCAATGTTTGATTAACTGCTTGATCGAGACTTTATCAAAGGCTGGCCCAAAATCCATTTACACAGGCCGTTATTATGAGCATTTTTCGCTGGCTATCGAAGATCGAAAATCGAACTATGAGTAGCTCATAGCGGTTGCTAAGAAATGTAAGTTTTTGTATTTATCTATTACTTTTTTGATTTATGATGCAGATATTTATCTATTTTCATGTATTGTATATAGGTCAAAGGTCGTAAGTACAAAGCAACATCTGGAAACGTTGGTTTCAATAATGGAACAAATCCGAACCTGTCGGAAGGTGCAATCTAAAATTATTTGTAAATCTATAAAAAATTTATTATTTTCAGAAACTGGGCCCGAATCGTTACAGATGTGAACGAGCAACTCGCTACTTAAAAATGTCAATATCCGATTATGACAGCAGTGACAAATTTACCGAAATTTCGGATGATAACAAACGTGAACGAGTAGATGAACGTACTCGTTCGTTCGAATTACCGCTCGTTGACAAATTGTCGATCGAAGGCGAAACGAATAGAAGCAAATATTCGAAAATGAATGCGTATTGAGTTTATATTTGTATAATTTTTTATTTTACTTATACTTTTGATCAAGGACATACTATAATTAACTTAATTTAACGCAAAAGGACATAATTGTGAAATTTTTTAGCGAACATCCCGATTTGGCCAAAACTTTTATACCAAACTATGAGTAAGAAAAAACGGCTACAAAACAAACTTGGAAAGAGCTTTGAGGCATCCAATAACTGAAAATAACAAAATATTAAATAACACCCAAACACTTGTGCTAATTTAAATCAACCTCGAAGAATTCTATGTTTTCCACAAACCACTTTTTGCTGCTCTGCGAATCATATGTTTCGAAACGTACAAACTCTGGACACAATTCTCTCTAAGATTTGAAGGAATACGGAGGACGGATATGGTGCTCTGACACATTTCAATCAAATAGTCACTGCCAAAAAGTTGTAGTTAGTTGCAGGCTTGAAGGAACCGACTTGTTGTTATGACACATAAGACATAAGATTTATTTTAGTGAGGACATAATTGCATACTTCTTGTTCATCCCACATCGTTTTATAAAGCTGCAAAATATAAACAAACACAGAGGTTAATTGCTAAATGTGTGCATATGCATATGCCGCACTTACGCATTATTTAAAAGCTGCAGGTCACTTTGGTCTTTAAGATGTTTGTGCACTTCCTTTCGTCGTTTTCACTCTCATTAGAGCTTAAGTAACCTTGAAAACTGAAGAAGAAGGAGAACACAATCGATAGCAAAACTGACATTTACGATTCGTTCAATTTCTTCTGTAATAATTGTAGCATGCAGATATTTCAGTTTCCAAATTAAACTCTTACGACCGTAACGACTACAAGTTGATAATTCTTTTTCCTCGCATGCGATTTTTTGCGCTAGAATTAAAACTTATTCAGCAAACAGTTTTGCCAACCTATTTCAATTGCATATCGTTTTCTCGGCCTATGCCTAAACTAAACTAACTAAATCTAAATTTATCCAAATTTTTAAGTGACACCATTGGTGTCTTAATACCCCTTAATTGCCTTTTGCTATTTTTGTATCATTCCCTACTTATTCTTGGTCATATCTTCGACCTCAATTCCCAATAAAAAAATAAAGAAAAAATAAAACTGAGTTATTTATAAAATGTCTTTATTCTCATCTTCTTTCGTACCTAAAAAAAAATTGCAAAAGGTAGGTGCATTACTTAATTGTTGCTCAAAAACATTTCTATTTTCCTACCCATTACTGTATGGAAAACGAAAAGACCAAACAGACGAGAATTTTTCTCCTACGCTAAGGCTCCCTCAACTCCAAACCAGCATACGGCATATCCAGTCACCAAGCAACTTTTACTAAGGAAACGTCGTCATGTGATACGTGTGCTATGGTGCGTGGTGTTGTGGCAGTGAAAAACAAAACGTTTAAAAAAGAAAAAAAAAAAAAAAAGAGATAAAATTTTGAATTTAAATTATAAAGTTTTTAAATATTAATATTGAAAAAACAAAAAAACAAAAAGAATTTCTGGGAAACAAAAAATACTTATAAAAAACCCCAAAAAGAAAAAAGCGCAAGTGGTTTTTGCCTTTGCCTACTTAAATCTTGCATGTACAGTAAGGCGCCTCACGCTCCATACAAAAAAAAACGCAGACCCTGTTTCCATCGGAATTATAAACATCAATGTATTCGAAGACCTTGGTCAAAATATTTCGAAAAAATATTAAGATTTACCGGAGCTAAACCGCGTTAAAAAAACGCTAAAAATTTCGTAAGCATAAAAAAGTTTGAAAATTTTATCAACGCAATCCAAATATTGAGATGGATGATGCTGTGTTTGGTCAAATTTAAACTTTAATAACTCAGCCAATTATTGACTGATTTGAACGATTAGGATATCATTTGAAAGGTATCGAGATATCATGAAAAGGTATCGAGACGTTGCCATTTCTGCAAAATTTAACCCTCTGTGGTCCAATTTTACACATTGCGAATATTAGCAGATAGTATTGATAAAATTTTTAAACTTTTTTATGCTTACCTTTTGCACTCTATCATCTCAGGTGCTTTTTATTAAAAAATATTTTTTCATAATCCTTTTATACATCAAAAACGATATTTTAAACGTTTTTTTAACGCGGTTTAGCTCTGATAAATCTTCATATTTTTCCGAAATATTTTGGGGGAGTCCTTAGAAAAGAGTGAATTTTGAAATTCCGGTGGAAACAGTTCTCCTTTTTTTGGCGAGGCAGCTTAATGTACAGTTGTGCATACCGGCGTTAGAAACGAAAAAATCAAATAAAACTTTGAAGTTGAAAAATACTAAGTTTAGAAAAAGAAGGAAATTTAGTGCAAGAAAAAAAAATATAATAAAATTTAAAAATTAAAAAAAAAAATTTTTTTTTCAAAGTGAAAACGGTTCCAATTTTTAATAAGGATTCAACTGTACCAAAAGTTGCAATTACAAATTATTGAAAGATTTGAAAATTAAAGAAAAAAATTTATATAATATCGTTATGGTTTACATGCCTAAATGTTCATAGGTATACCGTACACATTAATTCTAAAAAAAAAAAAAATTAAAATTTTAAATTAGTTAGTGTTACGTTTATTGCTACATGGTGTAGTTATACATATGTCCCTAAAAACATACTATATATATGTAATATATAAAGTGAAAAAAATTTGAAGTCAATTGAAATAAAAGCGAAAACAACAAAGAAACGAAAAACCAAATAGATACCTAAGAAATTAGTCGGTGACACACAAACATATGTACATATGCTCGCTAAAACGTTATCATACGATTATGATAACGAAGTCGAGTAAAGGCAACATAAAAAATCATCATTAAAAAAAAACTTTGCAGCAGCTGTACCCTTTCTGCAACTACCAGTGAAAGGCCTTTCAACGTGTTGCTGTGGATCGGTAAGTGCTCTCCTTTCTTTATGTTTTATGTTGCTTTATCGTTATCTGTACTGAGTTGTCATTTGATACGTAAGCGAGAGTATTCGCATTTTTTTTTGCGAATCGTGGTGATCTCTCATCACAGTTCACATGACACACTTAGCAAAACAGATGTAAACATAACAATTTCTTGCATTGCGTTTGTGTTTGTTGTGGATTCCATATAAAACGCAGAGTGTAAATTCAATGTGATAACTTTATTATAATTCAACCGGAAGGGAAATAATAGAAAAGAGTATACTGCAATAAGTAGGAGAGGCAATTTTGTCTATACTACGGATGATGCCAGATCTGTATATTATTAATGTCATTATTTTCAACACTTTCCCTCAGATCTGACGTCGTTGATAAGCTCAATATAAGTTTACGAACGTAAATACATATCTATACATAACATCATTTGAGTTACTTAGTTCTATTTACATTTGTATATATATAACATATGTATGTGAATTATTTATTACATTTCAAAGATTTTAAATTTACAAGATTGTTTTTATACCAATATTCTTAACGCAATTAAGATGCTTGCTTACTGGCAAAGTTTTCGTTAATACGTCTGCTGGTATTTCTTCTGTTCTCATATGTTTTATCGTGATGTCTTTTCTTTCGACAGCTTCTCGGACGAAGTGGTGACGGATGTCGACGTGCTTCGTACGATTATGGAATATAGGATTTTTGGTTAGCTTACCAGCGCTCTGGTTGTCGTTGAAGATAACTACGGTTTGCTCTTTGCCCAGTATTTCATAAAGTAGACGCTTCAGGTGTATGGCTTCTTTCGTTGAGTCGGATATAGCCATGTACTCAGCTTCAGTGCTTGAGACGGCCACAGCTCGCTGCTTCCTAGACTCCCAGCTTTCAGCTGCGTTGGCTAATGTAAAAACGAAGCCAGTGTACGAACGCCTGTCGTCAATGTTGGATCCCCAATCAGCGTCGGCGAATCCGGTAAACGAGACTCCATTCGTGTGAGTATAGGAAATTCCGAGATTTGGTGTGCTCTTTAAGTAGCGCAATACGCGTTTTGCTGCCACCCAATGTGCTGTTCCGTAATTCGTGTTGTATTGGCTCAATACGCTTACTATGTGGGCAATATCTGGCCTTGTTGACACGGCGAGGTACATGAGTGATCCCACTAAGCTCTGATATGGCAACTTACTAGCGGAGCTGATGTCTTCTTCTGTCTTTGGTGACATTTCTTTAGATAGCTTTATGCTCACGTTTGCGGGCGTACTGACTGGCTTGCAGTCGTTCATTTCGAATCTTTTAAGTAGGTGAGCGATATATTTCGATTGGCTCATTGTAACGGTATTCGTTTCTAAACATTGATTGAATTCGATGCCAAGGCAAAACTTTATATGACCTAAGTCTTTCATTTCGAAGGCGGACGCAAGCTCGCCTTTTATTTCTCTCAACTTCTGTTTGTTATTCGATGCCACAATCAGGTCATGAACATAAATAGCTATGAGCGCAATTACATTTTTGTGTTGGTGTATATACAAGCATGGATCGCACTTTGATGCCCTCATGTTCATGCTCTGTAGTTTCTGGTCCAGTTTTTGATACCACAGTCGGCCTGACTGTTTCAACCCATAAATGGCTTTTCTTAGTAAACAAACTTTGTTTTCGGCATACTTAGAACATTCGGTATGACCTATTACCTCATGCAAGTCATCTGGGAGGGTCATGTAAATTTCGGTCTCAATCGTTCCATTTAAATAAGCACTAACAAAGTCCAGTTGGTGAACTTCTAAACCCATTTCAGCAGATATGGCCATCACTGAGCGAATTGTATTAAGCCTGGCCACTGGGGCGAAGGTCTCATTGTAATCAATTCCAGCTCTCTGGGTGAAGCCTTTTGCTACGAGTCGAGCCTTTCTACTGTCAATGCTTCCGTCTGATTTGTATTTAGTGCGTAGCGCCCACTTTGATTCTACGACCTTTTTCCCGACTGGGCGGTCCACTATCTCCCACGTATTGTTTGCGAGGAGTGTTCGATATTCTTTTAGCATAGCTTTCTTCCATTGGTTTGCTTCGGGACTTGTTAGGGCGTCAGCACTTGTTTCTGGGTCTGTGCTTTGTATTAATTCTGTGCTATAAGGGCTTTCATCGGTTTGCCCCATCTCGTCGTTTTCTGAGCTTTCGCCACTCGATGGTGTTCTGGTGATCGGTATCATGTTGTGCTCTAACCGAGGTCTGCCACGCGTTTTCGTTAGTATCTTCTTCCGGCGGCCTCTACCTCGTTTCAACGCTCGAGTAACATGCGTCTTGGGAGTATCGGTTCTCTCTTCGATTGGTTGGGGCGGCTGGATTTTCTGCTCTTCTGTATTTGCTTGTACCTGCGAGGATGGCTTATTCGATTGTGATTGTGAATGCATTTCAATGTCGTTTGTGCAAAATTCTTCGTATTTGTCTAAGTTATGCTGTGAAGTGAATATGACGTCTCTACTCCGACGTATGTTTTTGGCGATAGGGTCCCATAAACGATCACCTTTTGAAGTTTCGGAATACCCTACAAATGTACATTTTATTGACTTCGATTTAAATTTACATTTATTCGGCGTTTTGTCGATCATGTATGCGATACAACCAAACTTTTGCAAGTACCCGCCATGTGGGGTTTTCCCGGTCCATATTTTGTAAGGGACTTCACCATTTAAGCTATGGGATGGACATCGATTGCGTAAATAGTTAGATGTGTTTAGGGCTTCTGCCCAATATGCCGGAGGTAGACCTGATTGTATCAGCATGCATCTGGCCATATCGTATATTCAATTGTAAGTTCTTGGCGTATGCCTTCAGTTCTCAAAAAATCTTTCATAGCGTTACATGTGTACTCAGTACCATTATCGCTACGCAAGCACTTTATTCTTTTGCAGGTCTGAGTTTCAACTAAACTTTTATACTCTTTGAATTTGTCGATGACCATTTGCTCTTGTCATCGATAAACGTTACGAAGTACCGCGAGCCTGCAAACGACTGTGTTCTCATTGGCCCGCACACGTCGCTGTGAACCAATTCTAGAATGTCTTTGGTTGTGCGGTTCGATTTTCGAAATGGTTGCTGGGTTTGCTTTCCCTGAATGCAAGTGTTGCACATTGATAGGTTCGTTTTTGTGTTTGCGTTAACGCCAATCACTTTCTTATTTTCGATGATTGCTTTGAGATCTTTTTCGTTTAGATGGCCGAACGCTTCGTGCCAATCTTGCAGTGTGGTTAGTTTCGTATTGGCTACCGCAGCCGATTCTAATTGTTCTTCGACATAATATAAGTTATTTACCCGCTCGGCTATGAATACTGTTTCGAGAATAGCAAGCTTTTTTGCTATTCGTTTAACTTTACAAATGTTCGTTTATCACTCGATTAATAAACACAAAATTTTGGAGTTCATTTACAAATTTTATTTATAATAAGTTTAATTTTTGCTTCAAAACGATTTTAGTTAGTTTAATGTAAGTTTCTTTTACATTTATGTAACAATATTTTTAGATTTTACAATATTTTTTAATATGTGTCTTGCACTATATCCACGACGATAACAAAATTTTTTAATGTGCTTAGCACCGAAACCACTATTCAACTGAATATAAATTTTATTTGACTCTCTTGTCAAAAATACAATGCAATTATTAAGTACTTGCCGTTAATAACTTGCATTGGCTAAAAAATATCACCTCATTTAACGGCAGTATAAGAAATAGTTACTTCGTTACATATGTATATATGAATATAAAAAGAGCTAAGCTACGTCACCTGATTTAGCGGTAGTGGACAGCAGCTGTTTTAATGATAGCATATGTATGTATGTAGGTATATAGGTATATAGGTATATATATGTATATAGCCAAACAAAATTTTCTCTGCATTGCTAAAAGTAAACATCAGTGGGAGCGCAGATTTTAAGTATGACAATGCTACGTATTAATGTACTAAAATATGTATATGCATGTGAGCATCAAAAATATTAAGAAAGGCACCGTGATGATAAAATATGAATGTGATCATACATAGAAAAGGCAGTAATTCAAGAATCAGTAAATTGTACTACTAAGTACTTAATATGTATAATGAGTTTATAACTAAACATACTCCGCCCGTTGAAAGGCTCAGGCTTTCAAGATGTTGTCGTCAATTGGAAGTAGACACAACTTTGTCACACACCGTTTGTAGATGCCATTTTCAGTTTTTAGAACTGCAACTCGTACCACCTTGTCCTTTCCACTGATAGTTTCTATGACCCTGGCCAGCGGCCATTTTAACGGCGGACTATTCTCGTCTTTGATTAAAACGACATCTCCAGGCTGAATATTCGATGCAGATGTATTCCACTTTTGTCGCTGCTGAAGAAGAGTTAAATACTCTGAATGCCGCTTCTTCCAGAACTGTTGTTGCATGAAACACACACGCTGCCATCTACCAAGTCGATTTATGTCAAGTGTGGTGACATCAGGTTCTACCACCGATGTGAATGATGCGCCAATAAGGAAGTGCCCAGGCGTAAGTACCTCAATGTCGTCAGGGTTTTCTGAAATTGGACATAAAGGGCGTGAATTTATAATAGCAGATATTTGGCACACAAGTGTGCGAAGCTTATCGAAATTTAATTTTGAAAGGCCAACAACTCGATAAAAATGATATTTGGCCATTTTCACGGCGGCTTCCCATAAACCGCCAAAATGAGGAGAACGAGGGGGTATAAACTTCCATTCAATTCCATCGCTGGCACATTGCTCGTGAATCGCTTTGGAATGCTCTTGGCTGAAGAATAAGTTTTTTAGGTCCGATAGCTCATTTTTAGCTCCATGTGAACGGCCTTGGTCGAGAAACAAATAAATATGCAAATGTAACACTTGATTGGAGCCCGATTTCGTACATCGGATTTGTAGAAAAACGGTCCACAAAAGTCCACTCCTGTAACTACAAACGCTGGATTGCATTGAACTCTTGCGGCTGGCAAGTTTCCCATTACATGTTCAATGAGTTTAGGTTTGACGTGAAAACAACGAACACATTTATTAATTACTTGACTTACGTCCGCCAACAGGCCAATACTGAAGACGAATAGATGCTAATAACGATTGGGGTCCAGCATGCAAAAGTTTTCTATGGAAACTGCTGATGATTGCGTCAGTTACAGGGTGGCGTTTTGGCAAAATTATTGGGTGTTTCAATGAAAAATCCAAAGTTGAATTATGTAGTCTTCCGCCGACTCGAAGCAATCCATAATCGTCGAGAAAGGGGTTTAGTGAACGAATTTCAGATGAAGTCTTTATCGCATCTCCAACTTCGACAGCTCTGTATTCCTCTCGAAGATGTGCCTTTTGAATCATTCGAATGAGTAGAAAGGTGCCTTGTTGTAATTCCATTGTACTGAGTAGTCCAGATGCTCTTGTTCTAGATGGCCTAGTAAAGCGATAGATGCATGCATATACTTTCTGTAATCGATCAAATGAGTTAACGAATTTGCTATTTAAAGAAATATCAGAGGTAATAGTAAATACAAACGCTCGTTTTCGAGACTCAGGTAAGTCCTTGATTGGTAGAAGCGGAGATTTTGGCCAATCTTGTATCTCGCCACTAAGATAAGACGGCCCATGTTTCCACAAGGGCAAGTTTAAAAGCTCCTTGGGGGTAGCGCCTCTTGACAAAATGTCAGCTGGGTTTGAGCTGGTAGGAACATAACTCCAAGTCATACCTTTCGTTAGGGTTTGAATTGTGCTGATACGGTTTGCGACAAAAACATTGAAGTTGGCTGGTTCGTTTCGCAGCCACGATAAAACTATTGTTGAGTCCGACCAGCAAAATTATTTTTTACCTTTGAAGTTAGTTGCATCCACGACTTTCGCAATCAATTCGGCTAACAGTAAAGCACCAGAAAGTTCAAGCTTTGGTATGGTGAGTGTTTTGAGGGGCGCTACACGAGATTTGGAGCAAAGGAGATTGGTTCTAATAATGCCATCCATTTCAGCACGTATGTATATGCACGCACCATAAGCAGCCACACTCGCATCGCAAAATCCATGTACTTGTATGTCAGCGTCGGGTATGAGCAGGTATCTATCGAAGCTAAAACGTGTAACTAACTTATATTGGTTGCATATCTCTAACCATTCTGTTTGTATTGCTTGAGGTGGACTTTCGTCCCAATGTAACTTCTCCTTTCACAAAAGCTGCAAGAATATTTTGGCTTTGGCCACAACAGGTCCAATCAAACCAAGAGGATCGTACAGTCTAGCAACAGCTGAAAGAATTGCGCGTTTAGTTACCTTACTTGGTGTTGCAAACGGCGAAAATGGAAATATAAAAATGTCTAAGGTCCCATACCAACCCAAGTGTCTTTGTTATACTTGTGCCATCGTCAAACGTCAGGAACTCCTGCCGGTCATTAGCAACAACATCAGCTAAAAGGAGAGCATTGTTTGAGCACCATTTTCTCAAATTAAAATTTCCGAGAGATAACAATTTCCTTGTCTGGTTTAGCAATTCTTTGGCATCATCTACGGAGTTAGCGCCGGCAATCATATCATCTACATAAAACCCATTTTGTATTGCATCTGCTCCAATTGGATAAACGCGAGCTTCATCTCGAGCAAGCTGCTGCATTGACCGAATGGCTAGGAATGATGCTGGTTTTGTTCCATAGGTGACAGTATCTAATTTAAAAACACGAAAATTTTGATTAGGATTATCTCTCCATACAATACACTGAAGAAAATTATCAGGATATGACATTCTTACGCAGCGATACATTTTACAAATAGCGGCGGTAAGAGCAACTTTAAAGGTTCGAAATCGAAGTAAAAGATCAAAGAGCGGCGATTGAATGGTTGGTCCTTTCATTAAAATCGAATTCAGCGAACGCCCATTACTAGTCGGAGCCGAACCATCAAACACCACACGCAGTTTTGTTGTTGTGCTATCAGCCTTAAAAACACAGTGATGTGGTAAAAAATATGTAGGAATGTGATTTGGTATAGTGTCGACGACTGACATGTGTTTCAAATCTAAATACTTCTGTACCTACGACGAATATTGTTGCATAAGCTCAGCATTACGCTGAAACTTTTTCTCCAGAGCCTTGAAGCGATTTATGGCTTGCGGGTACGATTCTCCTAACTCGCAAAACGGTGATTTGGCTGGCAGGCGTACAGAGAACTCACCAGTTTCTAAACGCTTATAATGGTTTATAAAATGATCCTCACACAAATCTTCCTCTACTGTTGTCTTTGGCGAAGATAGATTACAGTTCTCTATTGTCCAGAATCTTTCAACTAATTTATTTAACTCGATCTCTGTGTCGTTTTCTGAAGCCATATCGATGGCCGTCAAACGAGATAATTTCGAAGCATTGTACGTGGTGGCGCCTGATACAACCCAACCCAATTTGGTTTTCTGCAAAAGTGGTAACCTTTCACCCAAGCGTATTTGACCGACGCATAATAAATCGAAGAATAAGCTAGCTCCAATGAGCATATCAATGCGCTGAGGCTCAAAGAATAATGGGTCAGCAAGGCGAATATTCGAAGGTATGTTCCAATTAACATCCTCCAACGAACGACTCGGTTGCACATCTGTTATAGTAGACGTGACGACAGCCGTCAATTTAGCTGTGTAATCGGTGATTCGAGAACTCACATCTAAATCTACGATATGATTGGCGTAGAAATCATTTTGGCCTATACCAGAAATGAACTGCGAAGATTTAATTTTCTTAATTTGAAGCTGGTTAACTAGACGCTTAGTTACGAAGTTAAGTTGTGATGCAGAATCTAACAGAGCTCGACATGGAATTAAAGAACCCGATTGGCTTTTTAAGTATATTACGGCGGTTGCTAAGAGAACGAAATCTCTGTCAACCACGCTATTTTCAGCTGCAGAGCTGACGAGTGCCGAAGCTGGAGGAACAAATGATGAAACGTGGGGATTAAAATTAGTGGTTGGTGTAGTTCTCATTTGCGATTGTGATGGCTTAAACGATTCAAGGGCTGGAGCCAAATTTTGTACCGAATTTGTACCTTGGTGAAGTAAACTATGGTGCTTCGATGAGCAATGTCTACAGGGACCGGACCTGCATTCCCTTAGAGAATGACCTCCTCTTAGACAATTAAGACAGGGTTGTAGTCTTTTTGCTTCTTTGTAGCGCACTAATGGAGACTGGGTTAAAAATTTTGCAATGCTATGCTCACTAGAGCTGCATAATTTGCAGGCAGCCACAGCGGAAGTTAGTAGGACCTTTCTATTGTTGTGGTTATAGGACAGTTTCTTTCCTACCTGTTTTTCCGGTGATACAAACGCATTTTCTAAATTCTTCAGTCGTTGGCAGCGCTGTTCCAAAAATTTGGCCATGGAATCCCATGTTGGTATTTCATTTGCAGGTGCTGCTTCTTCCCATTTCGACCGAGATTTGATGTCCAGCTTTTGAGCAACGAGTTGAATGAGCAAGCAATCTGCGATGTTTTCCTTTGTCCCCATAGTTTGCAAGGCACGCAAGTGAGCGATTACTGTATCGCTGAGTTCACGCAGTTTGGCAACCTTATCACCCTCTACCTTTTTGAGCTGAACGATATCTCTGATATGAGCCTGAAAATTCAACCGTTTATTATCAAATCTAGATTTAAGCAAAGCAAGAGCTTTATCGTAATTTTGTTCCGATATTTCCAACGATCGAATCGTGTCTAACGCCGAGTCACGTAGACTCGATCGAAGGTGCTGAAACTTCTCGATTCTAGTCAAATCTGCATCTTGATGTACAACGGTGTTGAACATCGAGAAGAAATCTGGCCAATCCACATAGTTACCGCTAAACTTGGGAATTTGAAGGATGGGTAGCTTTTGTTTCGGTTGAGTTACGATGAACGATGGTTGTTCTCCAGATGGCCGTGTCGTAGAGCTGTGTGTCTCTGAAGATCGTACCGCATGCATCTGCCGAGTCAATCTGATTTTGACCTCAAGGTAATGGTTGGTGAATGCAGCTAAAATATCATCGTCGCTGTCTTCAACTTGGGACTGAATACCATCGAACCTTTTCTCCAGGCGATCCACTTGCTCTGTGCGAACCTCCACTGCAGCCTCGTCGAACTCATGTGCAGCCTCGATTGTTAGTGCGTTGTTGATCTGCGCCATTTGTTGGACCAGTGCCTCCAGCTTTTTGTTGGCTTCAGTCGGATCAGGTTTTTTAGCTGGTGCCATTTTGATGGCTAACGATTTTTATTAAGAACGAACGAAACGATTTAAAACTTTCTTAACTTTTTAACCTTTCTTTATTTTTACCGATTCCGCCATCACGTCGGAGTCACCTATGTTTCGAGAATAGCAAGCTTTTTTGCTATTCGTTTAACTTTACAAATGTTCGTTTATCACTCGATTAATAAACACAAAATTTTGGAGTTCATTTACAAATTTTATTTATAATAAGTTTAATTTTTGCTTCAAAACGATTTTAGTTAGTTTAATGTAAGTTTCTTTTACATTTATGTAACAATATTTTTAGATTTTACAATATTTTTTAATATGTGTCTTGCACTATATCCACGACGATAACAAAATTTTTTAATGTGCTTAGCACCGAAACCCCTATTCAACTGAATATAAATTTTATTTGACTCTCTTGTCAAAAATACAATGCAATTATTAAGTACTTGCCGTTAATAACTTGCATTGGCTAAAAAATATCACCTCATTTAACGGCAGTATAAGAAATAGTTACTTAGTTACATATGTATATATGAATATAAAAAGAGCTAAGCTACGTCACCTGATTTATGGTTCAGTTAAGCTTGCATAGCAGGGCAAAGCATAGCAATACACAGCACGTAAAAGATAATGTTGATTATACTTCGCACAACGCACAGCCCCTCAAAATCAGATATTCGCGAAACATACAGAATTTCATGAGCTCGCACACATTCTTTCAGCTTTTCTTCTTCCATTACAACGCTTTTATTTGTTTTTTACTAAAATTTATAAGAATAATAAGCAAAAGCTTTGACAGTAGGTATGTTAAGTTACATAGAGATCAAAATTCAACAGACTTCTATGCCATGCTCTGGGTTGCCATGCGTTGTATAATGGAATACATGTAAAACCCATTTAACAGATATCGAAAATGACAGAACCCATGCAATGTACTGCCATGCTATGCAAGCATAACTGAACCATTAGCGGTAGTGGACAGCAGCTGTTTTAATGATAGCATATGTATATATGTAGGTATATATATGTATATAGACAAACAAAATTTTCTCTGCATTGGTAAAAGTAAACATCAGTGGGAGCGCAGATTTTAAGTATGACAATGCTACGTATTAATGCACGAAAATATGTATATGCATGTGAGCATCAAAAATATTAAGAAAGGCACCGTGATGATAAAATATGAATGTTGTCAGTGATCATACATAGAAAAGGCAGTAATTCAAGAATCAGTAAATTGTACTACTAAGTACTTAATATGTATAATGAGTTTATAACTAAACAAATACTTTTGCGCCAGTCGATTTGTTTCTTACAATGGCTTTGCTTCCAGTGAATGTTACATCGAGACCGTGCTGTGTCATTTGCGGCACTGACAATAGGTTCGTTCGCAAGTCCGGCACGTACAAAGTGTCGTTTAGTGTAACATTCGAGCCTGTGCTTGACGTGATCTTTACTATGCCACGCCCTTCTATCTTCGTGAAACTATTATTCGCTAATGCTAATGTCTTACCTTCTGATTCTTCGAGGGATTGGAATTTTTCCCGAAACGAACACATGTGAGACGATGCGCCCGAATCCAGACACCATTTCCCGCTTATATTTGAGTTACTTGCACCCAAAACGACTTCTTCGGCTGATTTCGGTTCTGCTACTGTGGTTTGGTTTTAAAGTTTTTAGACTTGCAGTCCTTGGCCTTGTGCCCAATCTTTCCGCATGTGTGGCAAGTGTACTTGAATGTGCCCTTTTGTTGATCTGAATTATATGAGTGAGGTTTGCTACCTTTCTTATTTACGCTATTTACGCTGCCTTTGTTCGCGTACAATACATCTTCGGACGGTGTCACACTGGTTACCACACCATTTCTGTTGCGTGCCTCAAACTCTTCGAGCAATTTGACTTTCAAGGCTTCTAGTTTTGGAAGCTTTTCTTGAGATTCGATGGCGATTCTAAAAGTTTCGAATTCATTCGGAATGCTGTATAGGAGCAGGATTGTCAGCAGCTCCTCTATAACGACTAAGTCCATTTCGACTAATTTGTCAACTATTTCAAAAAATTTTCGTAGATGTTCTCTAATATCATCACTCGGCGACATTTTGTGTAATATGAGTGAGCATAGCTTTTCGGGCTGGCCCCCGCGATTGATATACTGAGTGCAACTTGTCCCATATATCTTTCGATGTGTGACAGTGTTTTATTTGTTGCAGTTCGGATGGGCACATCGATAGCACCAAATTTGATTTTGCTTTGGCATCGTTGTCTTCCCATTCACTCACTGCTTCGGGTGGCGATGCTGGTTTTACGCAGCTACCATTCACGTATTTCCACGTTTCATTTTTCGTTAAAAATGCCAGCACCTGTATTTTCCAGGTGTCAAAGTTATCTTTGCCAAGAGGCTCGATTTTCACTGTCGTAAAACTCATTTCCATTGGTTTCTGCACCGCGGTTGAATTTGCCACTGATATTCGTTGTAATTCGATTTGCTCACTATTTTCTTCTTCTGTTTGACCTTTTTGTTTTGATTCGTCGTTTTCTTCACTCTTCATTTGCTTTGTTTTTCAGTACAAGCTTCGTATATTTTCTTCGGTTTTATTGTTTTCACATGAATATTCGGTTAAGCTGTCAAACGTGTGATTGATCTATTACTTTAGTTTCTTTCTATTAATTTTCTGCTTTTTCTTTGTTCTTCTCATGAGCTTTGTTCCACTATGTGTATGACACTTTTCTTTTAGCACATGAGCAGTTGAAAAGAATGGTGAGATTTTACTGTGTATGTATAACACTTTTCTTTTAGCGCATGAGCAGATGGACGATGTGGGCTTTCGGCTTCGAAAGCTTTCGGATATTAGAATGACGTAAATGCTGTGCGCGCTATATTAATGTGCTAAGCGCAATATTAATGTGCAAAATCTTTAACTTACGATTCTGCTTCGAAGATCACACTTGATGACTGGATTTTACGGTTGCGAGTATTTATACACCTGGTGCGCGCAGTGGAAGCGTACTGGGTGCATAACCTGTTGTGGATTCCATATAAAACGCAGTGAAACGCAGAGTGTAAATTCAATGTGATAACTTTATTATAATTCAACCGGAAGGGAAAGAATAGAAAAGAGTATACTGCAATAAGTAGAGGAGGCAATTTTGTCTATACTACGGATGATGCCAGATCTGTATATTATTAATGTCATTATTTTCAACAGTGTTTACCTTATTATGTTGCGCGCTATAATTTATGTCACATGACATTTTTTTTGTTCGGACTACATCATGCGATAATACGTAAGCAAAAAAAATATAAATACATTTAAAATTAATAAAACCATAATACGGTCATATCGCACCCTAAATCAAAAACAGTCACAACTCACAATTTTTTTATGTCGATTTCTTGGCATAGATTGCCTAATAAAAAGTAGTGCAGCCAGTACATACAATATTTTTCTTTTTGACTATTATCGTTACTCTTTAAAGAGCACAGTGATGTCAAGTTTTTAAAAATCCAATCACTTTTGTGCGATCCAGAAGCAATTAGCTAAAAGTTACTCGGATTTTGAGTTGTGACTCTTTTTGATTTAGTGTGCGATATTAGACCGGTTTGAATTATTAACAATTAACCTTTTTTTTCCCTAACATTTTTGGTTTTTTTGCACTAAGTTTCTAAGAAACAAAAAAAAACAAAAAAAACAAGTAAGGAAAGGGCTGTCTTCGGCTGTGCCGAAGTCTTTATAACTTTCATGAATATGCACAACTTTTCTCAGTGTCCGCTCCTTACTTACAATTACTTACAAACTCTCCAAAGCTGTTAATTTAAAAATACATAGCCAAACCACATTAATCGGAGCAATCGGTAATATGGGAGCTATATGTTATGTAAGTCCGATCTGTATGATATTCACTACACACATTACTCATATAATAAGTACCAAACCTGCAAAATTCTACGTTTCTAGCTTTCTATTTGCAAAATTTATAGCCCAAAACCCATTTATCGAAACTATCGATTATATGGGAGCTATATGTTATGTTGGTCCGATCTAGGTGATTTTCACTACACACATTACCCATATAATATGTACTAAACCTGCAAAATTTCGCTCTAATAGCTTTTTAATTGCAAGAGTTAGAGGCCAAAACCCGTTTATCGGAACAATCGATTGTATGGGAGCTATGCGTTGTATTGGTCCGATCTTGCTGGTTCCGACAAATGATTAATCCTATGCAAAATGGCGCCTGCTTGCAAAATTTCTCGAGATATCTCTAAAACTGAGGGACTAGTTTGCGTTCAAACAGACGGACGGACAGACGGACATGGCTAAATCAACTCAGCTCGTCGCCCTGATCATTTCGGTATAGTTAATGGTGGGTCTATCTCTTCTTCTTCTCATACTTACAAACATCGGACCAAAGTTATAATACCATTTCATGCTCATGAAAGGTATAAAAAATATATACATATATATAGTAACTCTTTAAAAATATAAACTTTTTCAAATCCAAATTTAAGATTACAAAAAGATGTAATGTAAAAATAAAAATTTATTATTGAATTTTTTTTTTATATAACTATATAGACACATAAATGTAAAACTTTGTTAAAGTAAACCATTTATGCATTAAAGATTTTTGTCATACCAATATTGAAAAAAAAAATGAAATGAAGTCGGTTTTGATTATTTTATGAAAAGGCATCATGAGTGAGTAGTCGCTACTCCTATAGTTTCCTCGGGCTAAGGTGAGTTAAAAAGCATGTGATGTTGTAATCTCTTGGGGTTTTCCACCAACAATATTCGGTTAAGTAAAACCATGGATGGGCGGGTTATGAACCACTAAATCAGATTATACCTTGATTTAGATTTCTTTTTCAGGCTTTGTTGAGGCCCTCAAGTTTGGAGTCCTAGTGTTCTTTCTAGTTCTTTTAGTTCCTGTTTTATTGAGTTTCATTGAGATTAAGGTTAGTTCTGTTTTTTTTTGTCAGGGACTCTAAAATAAAATGTAGTCGTGGGGATAGTGTGCAGATTAGCCAGGAACCTCCCCAGCCGCTAAAGCTTAGCCTAGATCAATGGGTCCCGACTGGGTTTTCTGCTCGCTTCACCAAAAACTTTATTTTCATAACATTCCCCACGGGGTAGAGAAGAGCTTTATTTATTTTTAATTCCTCTTTTTGGGAGTTGTACTGAAAATGCTGTTCTTTACCAACCATGTTTATGAGAGGTTACATTTTTGGCGCCCAGCGTGGGGCAAAGCAAGATGGTTGTTTACACTTAACTTTTGATTACGTGTTAAAAAATAATTAAAAAAAAAAAAAAACTTCAACTTGACAATTACTTGTTTTGTTCCAATTTCCGATATGTAAATTTCAAGAAATAGTTTGTTATTTTCTCCCATTCGATATTTCAATTTAGTTGGAGTGCAGGATTTACAAGCTCTTGGTGGGAGTCCGAATGCTTGTCCGCTTTCTTTCTATTTGTGATTAGTTTGGAAGTTACTTTTCTTTTTTTTTTGGACTCAACTGCGCATTTAATTTTATCTATCCTTTTGTTGAAGGTATTCGGCTGGATTTTTAGACATTGTTGGTTTGAAGTCCATCGATGTCCACGGCTGAATGCAACACTTCATTTTTTTTCTCTATATACAGGGTGGCGCAAAAGTAATCTACCGATGTTTTTTGGCTGTAATTAAAAAAAAAAATCAAAAACTTTGATTCTTCTTGTGGATTATTTTTATTGGTCTTTTAATTTTTTTTACATCAAGTCGAGAATATGATGTCATGTAAATGGCCGCCGACACAGTTGATTGTCATTTGAGCCCTTTTTATGGCATTTTCCATCACTTTGGCCGCGATAGGTCCTCACATTCTTGACTGGTATTGTCTTTAAGAGCTGCAAGAGTCTGAGGCTTGTTGACATAGACCCGCGACTTCAAAAAGCCCCACAAAAATAAATCTGGAGCGGTCAAATCAGGCGATCTTGCTGGCCAATGCAAATCGCCAAAACGGGAGATTAGGCGCCCGGGAAATGCATCCTTCAGCATATCGGTTGTGGCACGTGCAGTGTGTGCTGTTGCACCGTCTTGTTGGAACCACATGTTTTCCAATCCCAATTCATCAATTTGCGGCAAAAAGAACTCGTTGATCATTGCTCTGTAGCGCTCACCATTCACAGTAACCGTTTGGTCCGCGACCGAAGGTCCGATGACTCCTCCAGCGAAAACAGCACACCATACAGTGACTTTGAGCGGGTGTAATGGCTCTTCGTGGGTTACACGCGGATTTTCAGTGCCCCAGAAGCGAGAATTTTGCTTATTTACGTACCCACTAAGATGGAAAGGGGCCTCATCACTCATGATTATTTTTGATGAAAAATCATCTTCCTCCTCAAGTCAGCAATATTCCGCGTTCTGGAGCAGTGTAGCGTAACATTGTTTATTAAGGTGTATTTTGCATGTGTTTACTACACAAATGTCAAAACAGAATTGATTTTAGGGGCCAATCGCAAAATTTATAGCATTTTCTGATAGGAAGATTACTTTTGCGCCACCTTGTAGATTGTTTTAGTATAAACACTTCGGATTGATAGCACCGTTCATCAATTCCGTAGAATCGCGTTGCACAGTGTAATTATCAGCATTGGTTTATTTCAGAACAGCATCATATCTTTTATTACCAAAAGTCAGTTACGAGGAAACGTTTGCTATAATTTGGAGAAATAAAATAAAAATAAACACCAAAATTTTTTTTTGCTACTATTTTTGTCGGCCGTTTCCGACGATTGCCCCTGTGCCATTTGTCAGCAAGTAATGCAGACTAAGCAAGATTGCCTAATAACCCTATGTAATCACGTATTTCACAAGCAATGCATCGACACTTAGTTAACTGAGCAACATGAATGTTCTTGTTGTCGCAGACTGCGTCACCTTAAAGATTGTAGCTTTAGTAATTTTGGAAATCGCCAGCAAACACGTCGAGGCTATGGTCGTAGACCCGGAACGAGAAGCTACGCCAACACACGAAAAAATCGTTCAGCTTAATTTAGGGAGATGGGTGCAGACAATCACCAACATCAGTTCGTACCCCAAAATGAATCCATGCCTTTGATCGACGTAGGCGAACTTGACGCAAGTCATCAAGCGGGTATTCAACAGCCACCTGTAGTTACATCCGTTGATGATGGGCGGGTAGTCGAAGAAAGTGTTTCCCGTTTGCTTTCACAATTAAATGTCAATGTAGCCCAGAATAATGCTTTTAGTCAACCCCCTAACTCGCAAAGGAGATCCGTTAACCATCTAAATTTTAACCCCCAATCTTTTTCTCACTTCCGACCGGATAAAACTATAACCATTACCCAGAATTGGAATGTGAAATATGATGGTTCCGCAGATGGGTTAACGGTCGATGAATTTATTTATCGCATCAGCTCCCTTACTCAAACTCATTTAAATAACGACTTTTCTTTGCTTTGCAAAAATATTCACATGCTCCTTAACGGACGAGCGCGCGAAGTTGTAGAATGGCAAGGTTTCTGTGCGGCACTTAAATATCAATATAAAACCTATCGTTCTAACTTTGATATTCGAGAACAAATACGTAGTCGCAAATAAAAGCCCGGCGAGTCGTTCGAAACATTCTACGACGCCATTTGTGTTATGTGTGATTGCCTTACAGTACCAATTGATGAGGATGAATTTATAGAGATTTTGACAAGAAATCTTAAACCGGAAATACGTCACGAATTGCTTTACGTTAGCGTTCGATCTGTTGCACATTTACGAAAACTTTGCCAAATGAGAGAAAATCGTTCCCAACCTTTCCGCACTTCTCAGCCTGTAGCAGCACGTCGTAATATTTCAGCGTTAGATGAGGATACATGCCTCGAAGATTTAGGAGACGAAGAAAGTCAAGGCAATGTAGCTGCAGTGCAACAAATTTTACCATCTAAATGTTGGAACTGTCAACAAGAAGGCCATTATTGGCAGGGCTGTCTTTCAGCACGTACCATATTTTGTTACGGATGTGGAGAGCCAGAGACGTATAAGCCACAGTGCAATGTATGTACACCACGGCGTGTGGAAAACTTGCAAAGGGGTGCATCTCGAACCAAGCAAGTGCACCCGAAGTAAATGCTTATACGAACCCTGCAACAAATGACCATAATACCCGCTTTTCTTTACTAACTTTTAATAAAAGCATTTTACCACCAACCCAGGACTCCCTTCCACGGCACTTAGTACCATACCATGAGAGGCTACGAAACTACATGGCAGTGAAACAGAGAATCTTTGGGGAAAATTCCACAAAAAGAGTCAAGCGAAATACAGGAAGAATTAGGGAATATTTTAAAGAGATAAAACCTGTTCGCCAGCGCTTCCTTTCAACAGTCTTTGCAAATAATTCGGATGGGAGATTTTACGCAAAAATTAGATTTTTATATTTTGAAGAACTAGGGTTATTGGATACTGGCGCGAATATCTCTTGCATAGGTTCTACGTTATCCCAAGCAAATTTTACCAAGTATAATGAGTTCAAGCCTATTACAACCAGCGCTAAAACTGCTGACGGTAATACCATCAATAACCTCAAGGTTGATATTAGGCGTAAATTTTTGGAAAGAGTTCGAGTTAGCTCCTGGTCTGATATCTTCTATAAATCAAACCATTCTTGAGCCTGAACAGGAAAACATAAGTTATCCTTTGACAGTAGTTCAAAAACAACAGCTGGAAGTAGTAAAGGCAATGTTCCTAAATTTCGAAAAAGTCGGCTTAGGGAAAACGAGTTTAATTAAGCACAACATTGCTGTAGGAGACGCGAGACCAATTAAACAAAGGTACTATCCGGGAAGCCCAAATGTAGAGCAACTAATGTTTAAAGAGATTGATCGGATGTTAGATCTTGGGGTTATTGAGCCATCAGAGAGTCCTTGGACTTCGCCAATGCGACTCGTACTTAAGCCAGGTAAAGTTCGTTTATTTCTTGATGCACGCAAATTGAATAATTTAACTAAAAAGGATGCATATCCTTTGCCGAGCATAGAGGGAATTTTCTCTAGATTGCCCAAAGCGAAGATCACCAAGAAACTGGTCTTAAAAGACGCTTATTGGCAAATTAAGTTAGATGAAAAATCCAAACCAATGACGGCCTTCACCGTACCTGGACGTCCGTTGTACCAATTTGTCGTAATGCCATTCGGCTTATGTAATGGTCCCTCAACTATGTGTAGACTCATGGACGAAATAATTCCCCCAGAGTTACGTCATTGTGTTTTTGGATACTTGGACGATTTGTGTATTGTTTCAGATAGTTTTGAGTCTCACCTATCCATATTAATACGAATAGCCGAACGATTTAGGAAAGCTAATCTCACTTTAAACATTCTTCTTCTTTAAATGGCCATCTAACCGCCTGAGCGATTTTGACCGTCCAACATAGCTCGCCAGTCATTTATTCTTTGCGCCAACTGGCGCCAATTGGAGACCCCACGAGCTCGCAGGTCGGTCTCCACCTGGTCCTTCCATCGGAGTATTGGTCTTCCTCTTCCTCTGCTTCCACCGGCGGGTGCCGATAAGTATACCTTCTGGGCTGGAGCGTCTTCGTTCTTTCGCACGACGTGGCCTAGCCAGCGAAGCCGCTGTGTTTTAATGCGCTGTACTATGTCGACGTCTACGTAAAGCTCATACAACTCATCATTAAATCTTCTTCGGTACTCACCGTCGCCAATGCGTAGAGGCCCATAAATCTTTCTCAGAACTTTTCTCTCGAATACTCCCAATGCAGCCTCGTCAGATGTTGTTAGTGTCCACGCCTCTGCACCATATAGCAGGACGGGAGCGATGAGTGACTTGTAGAGTGTGATTTTCGTGCGTCGAGAGAGGACTTTACTTTTCAATTGCCTACTCAGTCCAAAGTAGCATTTATTTGCAAGAGCAATTCTTCGTTGGATTTCTAAGCTGGCATTATTGTTGGAGTTTATGCTGGATCCAAGGTAAACGAAGTCCTTCACTATTTCGAACTTTTTGCTGCCAGCAGTGGCGTGGGTGCCAAGGCGCGAATGCGCTGACTGTTTGCTTGGTGACAGCATGTACTTCGTTTTGCCTTCGTTCACCACCAAACCCATTTTTTCCGCTTCTTTTTCTAGTTTGGAGTAGGCAGAGGTTACGGCGCATATGCTAACAGTTGCACGCTTTTATAGAATATTGTTCCAGCGCGGTTAAGTTCTGCAGATTGTATTATTTTCTCCAACATCAAATTAAAGAAATCGCACGATAGGGGGTCACAGTGTCTGAAACCTCGTTTAGTTTCAAACGGCTCGGAGCGGTCCTTCCCAATTTCGACTGAGCTGGTGGTGCTGCTCAATGTCATTTTGCAAAGCCGGATAAGTTTTGCGGGGAAACCAAATTCAGACATAGCGGCATATAGGCAGCTCCTTTTCGTGCTATCGAAAGCGGCTTTAAAATCAACAAAGAGGTGGTTTGTGTCGATTCTTTTCTCACGGGTTTTCTCCACGATTTGACGTATTGTAAAAATCTGGTCGATGGTAGATTTTTCAGGTCTGAAGCCACACTGATAAGGTCCAATTAGTCTGTTCACGTCAGGCTTCAATCGTTCGCACAATACGCTTGACAAGACCTTATATGCGATATTCAAAAGGCTGATTACGCGGTAGTTGGTGCAGTTTGCAGGATCACCTTTCTTGTGGATTGGGCAGAGAACACTTAGATTCCAATCTTCGGGCATGCATTCATCCGACCATATTCTGCACAGAAGCTGGTGCATACGCCTTACCCGCTCCTCGCCGCCATGCTTGAATAGCTCAGCAGGCAAACCATCAGCGCCAGCTGCTTTATTGTTTTTTAACCGGGATGTTGCTATTCGCACCTCATTATAGTCGGGTTCTGGGACGTCAATTTCGTCGTCTTCGATTGTGGGTTCGGGTTCGATGGTTTCTTGCTCAATTTCTCCATTTCAAAGGGCAGAGAAGTGATCCCTCCATATCTCTAGTATTCTCTGAACATCTGTCACCAGGTCGCCGTTCTCGTTCTTACAGGAATTTGCGGTACGGAGTGCTCCTGTGATGTGCTCCCACTGCTCATGCATTCCACTGGGTTGAATTGTGCTCTCAGAGAGCAGGTGTGAGAGTCGGTCTGCAAAATCATTGGCGGTCTGTTGCGATTGCAGCTTTTCGACGTCCAGCTTTCCTTGCGTTTTCTGTTGCACCTGTTTTGTCGTACAGAGGCGGGTACGAATCTTACCTGCTACTAGGTAGTGATCGGAGTCGATGTTTGGACTTCTTATTGTGCGAACATCTAAAACGCTAGAAGCATGCCGTCCGTCTGTCACAATGTGGTCGATCTGGTTTCGCGTTTTTCGATCGGGAGACAGCCATGTAGCCTGATGGGTCTTCTTGTGCATAAACCTGGTGCTGGCAATGACCATGTTTCGGGCACCGGCGAAGTCGATCAGCCTGTACCTATTTGGCGAAGTCTGGTCATGCAGACTGAACTTCTCGACTGTGGGTCCAAATACACCCTCTTTGCCCCCCCTGGCGTTAAAGTCACCAAGCACGACTTTGATGTCATGACGGGGTCAGCGCTCGTATGTTTCCTCCAGGCGCTCGTAGAATGCATCCTTTCCACGTCGTCTTTCTCTTCCGTCGGAGCGTGGGCGAAAATAAACGAGATGTTAAATAATCGTACTTTTACGCGCATTGTAGCAAGACACTCATTCACGGGTGTGAACGACAGTACTCGATTACGGAGTCTCTCTCCCACCACAAATCCCTCGCCAAATCTGCGCTTGTCGACATGCCCACTCCAGTAAATGTTACAAGGTGGTTTGTTCATATTACCTTGCCCCGTCCATCGCATCTCCTGTATGGCGGTGATGTCAGCTTTAGCCTTCCTCAGGGCCTCAACCAACCGGGCAGCGGCACCTTCCCCATTGAGGGACCGGACATTCCAGGTGCATGCCCTTAAATCGTAGTCCTTGTTTCGATTGCGTGTGTCGTCATCTAAAAAGGGGTTCTCATATCCGAAGCTTTTTTGGATTTCATTGGTACTTTGTTTTACGTGGTGGGTCCCAAACCCAACGCACAACCCGTTCCACGGGAGGTTGTAATTTAAGTGCGCGTTTATATAGCGAGCCGCTTGATCCAAGGCAGACGCCCGCTTGCAGCCGCACCACTAGGGAATCAGACGCTGCTTGTAAACCCCTGGTAAGCCCTTAAACCGATTATGTCGGAGTGGCCTTGCCAGGTTGTCGCCTTCTCATGTTTAGCTCACCACCAAACGGGTGTTCGGTAGCTACACAGACGATACTTGGACGCAAGCGCCCGGAAGTAGTGAGCTGCTTGGACCGCATGCAAAAGAATCGCTCTGGCCATTCCCAAATGAATGGCGATCAGAAACTTTCCCCACTTACGTGGACTTCTACACGCGGACCCATCCTCCACTTTAAACATTAGCAAAAGTCAGTTTTCTGTCACAAAAATAAGTTACCTAGGGTACGTGATCGGTAGCGGAGGAATCTCTATCGATCCGTCCAAAATAGAATCGATCTTATCATGGCCAGTCCCACGAAACTTAACCTCTTACTTGCAGGTTTTTTAGGAATCTGTGGATGGTACCGGAGGTTCATTAAGAAGAAAAGATTACCTGGACCGCTGAGGCACAAGCGGCACTCGAGAAGTTAAAGACCCTTTTAACCTCGGCCCCTATTTTACAAAACCCAGATTTCTCTAAAAAGTTTTAACTGCATTGCGATGCTAGCGATTTTGGTATTGGCGCCGTGCTGATCCAAAAAACAGACGATGATATGGAAAAGCCTATAGCTTATATGTCCAAGAAACTGAATCCAGCGCAAAGGAACTACAGTGTCACTAAAAGGGAGTGTCTGGCAGCAATAACTGCAATTGAAAAATTTCGCTGTTACCTTGAGTTGCAAGAGTTCGAAGTTATAACAGACCACTCTAGTTTGGTGTGGCTTATGCGTCAACCCAATTTATGTGGCCGGTTAGCTCGATGGGCGTTAAAGCTACAAGGATATACATTCCACATTTCTCACCGAAAGGGTAAAGACAATGTAGTACCGGATGCCTTGTCGCGTATTCGAACGGAGGCAGAAGTAGCTACTGTTGAATCTGTTGGCCCGGAAATTGATTTAGATTCTCATGCTTTCCATGATAGTGACTACGAAAAACTGAAAAATAAAATAAACACCGAACAAGATAAGCTTCCCGATCTTCGCGTGCTGGACAAGTACGTATATATCCGAACCGAACACAGTTCAGGTGACCCGACCCAAGAAGAATAATCCTGAAAGTTGTGGGTACCAGAAAGACTGCGAGCGGATGTCATCAAACGAGCACATGATTGTGTAATATCGGCACATGGAGGCATGGACAAAACCATCGAGCGTATTCATCGACATAAGTTATTGGCCAGGATTGGTTACCCAGGTACGAAAATATATACGAAATTGCGAGATTTGCAAACAAACCAAGGCTCCTAATAAGACCTTGAAACCTCTTATGGGCAATCAGTCTATTTCCGTTCCATATCACCATTCCAGCGACTTTACATTGATATCTTAAGCCCCTATCCCCACAGCAAAAAGGGATATATTGGATTATTAATAGTGTTAGACCATTTTAGTAAATTTCATTGGTTGTGTCCCTTATAAAAGTTTACATCCGTCGCAATTCAAGAATTTCTCTTAGGGAAATATTTCATTCTCTCGGGGTACCTGAAACTGTAATAAGTTATAATGGGGCTCAGTTTAAGTCGAACGACTTTAATACTTTTTTAACATCGTACGGAATAAATCATGTTTATATCGCATTGTATTCACCCCAAAGCATAGGCGCCTATTATGATAAAAATTCGATCTTCGACTGTGATCGAAAGAGTTCATCGAACGAATTTTCATTTGGTATTACCACAACCATTCGACAAGAACTGGCGTCGTTGTGAATTTCGATGTTTTTATCTGTTCACAATAACACATTTCTGTCAGATGTTATTAAGTTAAAGAAAATAAACAGAGCAAAACAAATCAAGTGCGGTATTATTTATCTATTTTTATGAAGACAAACCAAAAAGTGTTATATATTTTATTTAAATACAATATATGACTACGACGGAAATGTGGTTCGATAGTTCATCACTGCTTACTGGAACTAGCCAGAAGTAGAAAACGTTTGAGGGATGCCTCCAATCCGTTGGAAATGAATACAGCTGCGTACGTATATCTTTAAAAAGGTTAATCAGTTTGTAAAAATAATAAATTTTTTATAGATTTACAAATAACACTGGATCACAAATTCTAACTTTTTTTCTGCACCAGAGACGCCATATTGAAATTCCTATGTAAAATCACCTCCTAATTCCGAAAATCAAAGTTATTTTTACTTGAATGGTACCGTCCTTGAGATATTTACGATTTACCGTTATTTCAAACAACAAAAAAGATGGCTCCACTTAATCGTGTATATCTCAAGAACAAATTGAGCTATTCCAAAACGGTTTGAAAAATTTGAAAGCCTATAAAATTTACTATAATCAGTACATACAACACTTTTTCCTAGGTCCTGCAGATTCAAACATAGTGAACAATCATTACGGATTTTTTAAATTTTTTTTGTAAAAATATAAAAAAAATGTGTACTTTGCGAGGAAGCATATCGAAAACTTTTTGTTTTTTTGCAGATATTTTTTCCACCCTCTTCTGTTTTATTACAAAAAAAACAAGCTATCAGTGAACAAAATCGATGAACTAATACAAAAGTTATAAGCATTCAAGTAAATATATCCATTTAATGCTTAAGTACCCTACTGGTACATATGTGTTAGTATTCGAATATCAGTTAGTTAGCAGGTAGATTTTCGAAAAGTTATTAGATACAAAAAGCTGTTAGTGTCGTTTTCTCAAACCTAGGTACATTTTAAACAAGAGCATATTTTTGAGGCAGATAGTGTTTTCTTTGTAGAACTAGGGAACCTTTTTGTTTAGGTAGGCTTGAATTTTTACTGGATCTAAGTATAAATAAGAGTACATGCGCCTTGTTCCTTCATAATATCTGCAAGGCTCACCGGATACATATATATATTTGTACTACAAAAGTACTTGGGGTTGGAAAGTACAGAAAAGTAACCTATGCGAACGTATCTACAGTGTCATTGCCAGAACTAATTTCAACAGAAGCGACATTGCCAGAATCAAATTTAACTTTAGTTCCGGCTCCAGTTTCATTGTCAACAGTAGTATCTGATTACGCGGCATCATGTTGTACTGAATTTCAAACGGAAAACGAAAGAAATTCTTTGTCACAAGCACAACTCAATGATTGGATAAGGGATTTGGAATTGTCAAAGGAAAAGGCCGAACTACACGCCTCTCGAATGCAACAATTTAAATTTGTTTCATCCGATGTTAAGGTAACATATTATAGAACTTGTCACGAAGAATTTTCCAAGTACTATACGAAGGAGGACAGTGTTTGTTACTGCAAAGATATTGCTGGTCTATTCAAACAATTTGGTGAACCATATGATTCAAAAGAGTGGCGATTGTTCATAGACGGCAATAAATTAAGTTTAAAAGCCGTATTATTGCATATTGGCAACCAAAAGACATCTATCCCGATCGCGCATGCAGTAAATACGAAGGAAACATATGAGATAATGCAAAACTTGCTCAAGTTAATCAAATACGAAGAACATGATTGGGAAATATGTGCCGATCTTAAAGTCGTTGGAATGCTATGTGGTCTACAAAGTGGATACACAAAATACTGTTGCTTTCTATGCAAATGGGATAGCCGAGCTCGTCAAGACCACTACATCATAAAGGATTGGCCAGAACGGAGTTTTAAGTTGGGGTAGATAACATAAAATACTCTCCACTTATAAAGAAGGAAAAAATAATTCTACCTCCGCTCCACATCAAGCTCGGCCTTATCAAAAACTTTGTGAAGGTTTTGGACAAAGAAGGCGAAGCTTTTCATCATTTGAAGACAATCTTCCCAGAGATTTCAGAAGCAAAAATAAAGGAAGGCATTTTTGTGGGACCGCAAATAAGGAAAATGATGACCAATAACCATTTCAAAGAACTATTGTCACCAGTGGAGGCAGCAGCGTGGGATTCTTTTGAAAAGGTCGTTACTTCTTTTTTAGGCAAACACAAAAAAATTTGTTCTGAATTGAAAGATAAATCCAGCCTTAGAAAATTATATACTAATGTGTCACTTATGTATTTATCTAATTTACTTTTTTATTTTCTTTCAGGAGTAAAGAGAAACCGATCCTAATCTAAATAAGTGTCAAAACAAGACACATAACTTTTTCAATTATAAAATAAGATCATAGAGTTAAGACAGAACCATATGTACATATGCTATTATTTGTAGGGTACTTAAGTATTAAATGGATATATTTACTTGAATGCTTATAACTTTTGTATTAGTTCATCGATTTTGTTCACTGATAGCTTGTTTTTTTTGTAATAAAACAGAAGAGGGTGGAAAAAATATCTGCAAAAAAACAAAAAGTTTTCGATATGCTTCCTCGCAAAGTACACATTTTTTTTATATTTTTACAAAAAAAATTTAAAAAATCCGTAATGATTGTTCACTATGTTTGAATCTGCAGGACCTAGCAAAAAGTGTTGTATGTACTGATTATAGTAAATTTTATAAGCTTTCAAATTTTTCAAACCGTTTTCGAATAGCTCAATTTGTTCTTGAGATATACACGATTAAGTGTAGCCATCTTTTTTGTTTTTTGAAATAACGGTAAATCGTAAATATCTCAAAAACGGTACCATTCAAGTAAAAATAACCTTGATTTTCGGAATAAGGAGGTGATTTTACATAGTAATTTCACTATGGCGTCTCTGGTGCATTTTGGCTGTAAACCAGTGTAATTTTAGATTGCACCTTTCGCCAGGTTCACATTTTGTTCCATTATTGATACTAACGTTTCCAGCTGTTGATTTGTACTTACGACCTTTGACCTATCTATATATATGTTGAATGTACTAGGGGTGTGCATATATGAAATGTAGGGAAAATACTTACACCAAAGGTGCGTTCCTATGGAATGAAGACAACTTGGGTTTCAATAATTCAATATGTATTTCACAAGTTTGTTGTCTTAAAGCTAATAGGAACAAATGGTGATAATTTAGGTATATTAGATGGATTCGATTCCAATATTAAACGTGATTAACAAAATAAAATGTCCGAATTCATGAACTGGATTTACAATGATGTTATCAAATGATAATTATTTAGAGATAGATGTATATGCATGACCACATATATGCGTATATATCTATCTGAATGAAAGGATGTTGGTTCTCGAGAGGTGAACCGAGAGTTTAGTCTAAACAAGCAATTGAGGA
This sequence comes from Sphenella marginata, assembly GCA_951509765.1. Taxonomy (NCBI): domain Eukaryota; kingdom Metazoa; phylum Arthropoda; class Insecta; order Diptera; family Tephritidae; genus Sphenella; species Sphenella marginata. The sequence continues at coordinate 47,444,174 of OX608082.1, forward strand.
CGGATGATACTTAACACGGCGTCGGCTAGATGTGCGGGCGCAAGTTAAAGTTGAATCTCCGTGATCACGTTGTTTCGATGATGATGATGTTGAACTTCGTGGACTCGAGGTGTCGCCGATGTCAGTTGATGTTGGTAAAAGAGAAAGAGTTACACCACGTAAGTCCTTTTATAACGTACAATGGAAGCAATTCCAGTGTCGTGTTCGAACTTCCACTCACCGCAGGGATGCTTGTGAGGTGGAAGTGTTACAGGGATGCATGAATGCAAATCATGAAAACTTTAAGTGCCGAGATCGCTTAAACACGCCGGCCCCGTTGCACTGGTGCAAGTTCCGATCGCAGCTTAGTAAGGGCCGCGATGGCCCGGTCCACATCGAGGATTGTTCTTGCGTCGACGCTTCTTACTGCCTGCTGAGCTTCCTCTTCTTCTGCAATAGTCGGGCGATGTAACAAGGTGTGGTGCCATTGATTGCAGATCTTGCATTTACATGTTGAGTGACAATCTCGTACTTGGCTATGTGTACGAGCCAAACAGTTAGGGCAATATTCATAAAATCGTACTTGCTTCCACTTCTCGTCTAAATCCAGTGCCGCAAACTTTTTGCAAAATCGTAGCGAGTGGAACCGGTAGCACAGTAAGCATAGGTGAACGTCAAGGCTTCGGCTAGGTCGCAAAGGGTCATTTGACGTACGACATTGAGTAAGTAAACGCGATGTTCGTGGGGATAAGCCTCCCCGTGATGGGCCGCCAACTCGATGCCTGTAAATAATCTGGACTTTAGTAAATGATATTGACAAACTTATGACTAGTGGGTAAAGAGAAGATCTGTGTTAAGCAATTAGTTTTGAGGACTCGGTATATCTGGTTGAATTGGAAGTGGGCAAAGTTTGACGATAGGCCTGGTAAGCATGCCATGTTGCGTTCGGACATCTGCCATTCTTATTTTACCATCCGAACCCTGATAAACCTTTTCTATACGACCTAACCGCCATTCGTTTGGTGGTAATAATTCGCTTTTAATGACGACAAACTCCCCAATCGATAAATTCTGTTGCGGGGTTTTCCACTTATACCTCTGATGTAGCTCTTTGAGATACTCCTCCTTCCAGCGTTGACTAAATTGCTGATGGATTAACTTAAGTTTTTCCCAACGATTTTGCATTGACAGACTGTCCGCATGGGGTTCGGGTATAGCAAGGAGCGGTGCCCCACGTAAAAAATGACCGGGAGTTAAAGCTAAAAGCTCTTGAGGATCGCTAGACATGGGTGAGAGGGGTCGAGAATTGAGAACGGCTTCGATACGTGCCAGGATTGTTGCCAGCTCTTCGAAAGTGAATTTGTGACTTCCTGCTGTTCGCTTGAAATGGAGCTTAAAACTCTTTACGGCGGCTTCCCATAGGCCGCCCATATGAGGGGCATTAGGTGGCAAAAATTTCCAGTCGAATCCATGTATGGAATACAGGGCCCTTACGTCATCGGAAGACTCTTTGAGGAATTGCTTGAAGTCTCGTTGGTACGCGCGACTAGCGCCAACAAAGTTTTTCCCATTATCTGAAAATACGCATTGTGGTAACCCTCGTCTTCCTACAAATCGGGCGAAGGTAGCTTGAAACGCTTTCGTAGATAGATCAGAGCATGGTTCTAGGTGGACGGCTTTGGTGGAAAAACAGACGAATACGCAAACATATCCCTTCAAAATAGGTGAGTTTCGCAATGGTGATGACTTAACATCGAAAGGACCTGCAAAGTCGATGCCTGTGTAGGTGAACGGAAGGGAGAAGTTGGAGCGCTCTGGCGGTAGAGCTGCCTTGATCTGCGAATGCGCATTTTGTTTATATATGGTACACGTCTTACAATTCCGTATGCAACCCTTCACTTTGGACTTCAGTCTGGGGATAAAATATTCCTGCCTGACGGTTCTAACCATTAGCTGATGTTGTGCGTGCATCAACAAGTTGTGCAAAAACTGTAAGAAGAGGTAACAGAGTCGCGAAGCTTCTGGTATGATGATGGGATGCCTTTCACTGTAAGAGATGAAGGAATTGGCCAACCGGCCGTTGACTCGAAGAATTTGAGTCGGGTCAATGAAGGGATTTAGAGTTAGCAGCGTGCTCTTCTTGGAGATGGGTTCTTTATTCTTTAGATTTATGCATTCATTCGGGTAATGTCTTTCTTGGGCGAGCTTTATTAACCGAGTTTTTACAAAATTAATTTCCTTTTGACTAAGAGCTATGCTATCATATTTCTTTTCTGAAGTGGACTGTATTCGATTTGGTTGGGTACGATGTATGAAGCGAAACATATAGGCTATAACGCGCAAGGCTTTTGGCCAAGAGGAAAACCGTTCAAGAATATCAAAGTCAATTTCGGATGTAAGAAGAGCTTCTACTTTGCGTTCTTCAAGAGGAGGGACCTTCTTTGGGAGTGATAATGGCCACTTGTCTGGTGGCTTTAAAAGCCAATCAGGTCCGTGCCACCAAAGTGTTTGGTTGGCCAGGTCTTGTGGTCTGCAGCCACGTGTTCCCAAGTCAGCGGGGTTGTGAGTCGTAGCTACGTGCCGCCATTTACCATTTCCAACATTTTGAATGATTTGTGAAGTGCGGTTGGCAACATATACCTTCCACGAACATGGGGGTTTTTCTAACCAGGCAAGGACTATTGAAGAATCCGACCACAAGAATATATCTATTTTTCCCAACGCTAGTTGATTTATAACATTTTTTATACATTTTGACAGTAGTACGGCACCACACAGCTCCAGCCGCGGAAGGCTGACTGTTTGCAAAGGTGCGACTTTCGTCTTGGAAAAGAGGAGATGGGATGTTACGGAAGTGCTTGTTTCAGTCCTTACGTAAATGGATCCACAGAATGCCTTTTCAGAGGCGTCACAAAACCCGTGAATCTGCACCCTTTGATTTGGCGTAAATTCGACCCACCTTGGAATTTGTATTTGTTGGATACTCGGTAGGTCTGACAGGAATTGGTTCCACTTTTGCAAAGCGGTTGGTTTGACGCATTCGTCCCAATCAGTTCCCTCTAACCATATTTGCTGCAACAGTATTTTTGCCTGAATTATAATAGGCGATAGCCACCCTGCGGGGTCAAAAAGTTTCGAAACCGAGGAAAGGATTTGCCTTTTCGTTGCTTGAGTAGCTGGTGGAATGGTTTCTGCGGAGTACGAAAAGGAATCAGTTATAGCATTCCATCGAATTCCGAGAGTTTTAGTCGAACTTGAAGAGTCTATTTTGAGGAAGTCGCAATCGAGAAGGTCCTCGGGCGGAATTTGGCTGAGGAGTTCCGGATGGTTAGCCGTTATTTTTTTAAGCGGAAATCCCGCTGAAAGTAGGCATTGAATGACCTGAGACTGGGTCGAAAGGCAATTTTTCATATCATGTCCCCCAGTTAATATGTCATCAACATAGGTTTCTTCTGTTAGAACTCTTTTCGCCAAGGGATGGGAGTTTTTGGAGTCTTCTGCTAACTGGTGCAGCGTGCGTATGGCCAAGTATGGCGCGCAATTGACTCCGAAGGTAACCGTTTTCAGAACAAAGTCTGTTAACTTTGGTTCATTTTCTCTGCGAAATAGAATTCTTTGAAATTGTTGGTCTTTTTCATGCACCAAAATCTGGCGGTACATTTTTTGTATATCGCCGTTGAACACGTACTTGTACAAACGCCAGTTGAGAATGACTAGCATGAGATCTGTCTGTAAAGTGGGACCGATGTGAAGGATGTCGTTTAGAGAGACACCGGATGCAGTTGCTTTAGAAGCATTGAAAACTACCCTAACTTTAGTGGAGGTGCTATCGGGTTTAACCACTGAGTGATGGGGAAGATAGTACGATAAATATTTGCCCTCTTCTTGAATTTCCCCGGAGGGGATCGGTTTCATGTGATCAAGCAATAAATATTCCTCTAAGACCCGATTGTATTCAGACTTTAAATCAGGGGTTTTGTTGAGCGAGTGCTCCATTCGAATGGCTTGGGACATTGCTTGTGCGCGCGAGGGACCTAACGAGAGACCGGACGAAAACTCGGATTTAAATGGCAACCGAACGACGTATCGGCCATCCTTTAGTCGATATGTAGTCTCTTGGTAAAGCTCTTCACAAAAGGCGTCTGCATCAGAAGGTGGATGCTTCTCGCAGACTTCTTCTAATTCCCAAAATCGTCGAAGTTGACTGTTCAGATTTTCATTGGACTCATCCATGACTTGGGTATGGAAAGTGGAACAGACAGTTTCTTTCAAAGGTCCGCTTAAATACCACCCAAATATGGTATTTTGTGCTAGAAGACTACCAAGCACATTGCGTTTAACTCCCGGAAGCAACAGCTCTGGGATTACGTCGCTGCCTATTACCAGGTCTATTTGAGATGGCGTGAAAAAGTGCGGATCGGCGAGGTCCAAATCCTTTATTTCCGACAGGGATGGTTTCTTTATTTCAAATGTGGGTAAAAAGCTCGTGAGTTTATGGAGAACAATCGCTTTGGTACTAATGCGAACGTTGTGTCGTTTGGCAACGAGAGTTAGACTACAAGTACGAGTGGAGTTCTCGACAATTTTTCCCCCCATACCACTGATAGAAAAGTGTGCACGCAAGGTCGGAAGCTTTAATCGATTTTGGGTTTTTTCAGAGATGAAGGTTTTCTGAGATCCCTGATCGATTAGGGCCCGAAGGGTATAGATTTCACCTAAGTGCTCGATGTGTACTTGGGCGGTTGGAAGCAAAGTATTCTCGTTGTTGCTAGAAAAGTTAGCTTGAATATTGGGCTCAATTGCATTTGAGGACTTAGGAGTGTCCTCATCGCTGGCTTTACCCTCCGAAATATCGAAAATGGGATGCCTCGTCTTATTGGAAGTCGAGGAGTTGGTATGCAGCAAGGCGGTTGCATGTTTTTTCGATTTTGGTGGTTGGTTGCGGACTGGTCCCTTGGGAACCGGTTGGGGAGTAGTTGATGGATGCAGCATTGTATGGTGGGATTTCTTACAATGGAAGCATTTGAATGCACTGTGGCAGTCAGTATAAAGGTGGTTGTAGGCCAAGCAATTGGAGCAATAGCCGTTGTCTTCCACGAATTTAGCCCGCTTCTGACTATCGAGTTTCTTGAACTCGGTACAAAACCTTAGCGAATGATTCTTCCCGCATAATTTGCACTTTCTTGAAAGTTTTTCTTGGGAATGATACGATTGGATCTTCGCTGGGGATTTTTGGGGAAGTGAGTTTCGGGTTTTTGTGGTTTTATAACCGTGCAAACGTTCCACCACTTCGTAGCGACTAGTAAGAAACTCATCCATTTGAGGCCAGTTGGGAAGGTCTTTTCGAGACTTTAGCGACTGTTCCCATAGGGAGAGTGTTTCTTCAGGTAATTTGGTGGAACACAAGTAGATGAGGATTGGATCCCAGTCGGAGACGGAGACCCCCTGGGTTTTAAGGCAGGAAAGACAATCGTTGATTGTACTTTGAATGTTTTGGATCGCTTCGCTGTTTTCCGAACTAGCAGATGGTAGGTTGAACAGCGTTTTCAACTGCTTGTCTATGAGAATTCGCTTGTTTTCAAAACGGGATCTCAGAGCTTCCCAAGCAAGCGCGAAATTGTCGTCGCACAGACTATACTGTTTAACGATAGTGCCTGCCTTTCCTCTAGTTTTATTCCGCAGGTGAAAAAGTTTTTGGGCAGGCGTTAATTTGGGGTGGTTGAGGTAAACGGCCGTGAACATATCACGAAAAGCTGGCCATTCCTCATAGCTGCCATAAAAGGTTTGAGTATCGCAAGGTGGGACTTTAATACAGGGGATAGAATTGTCATTGAAAGACGTTGAAGCTCTGGAGGGATTTGTTTGGGTTGATGTGTTACCTTGAAGAATTTTAAGTTGATCTAAAAGATGGGACTTACAGATATGAAAGCTGTCCGTGCACAGCTGAAATTTTTTACTAGCTTCTTCTTTAAAATCATTTGGAACGGCCTTATCATCTGCCAAACACACCTTTCTATAAGCGCTTTGCATTGTCTCTCTCAGCGCGAGAAGATCTTGAAGTTTGACTTCTAGTAGGGTGTCCGTGTTATCTTCCGGGTCGTTTGATTCCAATTGTGAACAAAAATTCACAAGATTGTTTGAATCGAAAATGAAATCTGCCATAATTGGTGTTTCGGTAGACATATTTGTACCCTTTTGAGTTTCAAAGCAACTGACCGGAAAAATATTTTGGATTTACTGAGAATTGAGAGGTTGTGCAACCAAAGCAGGGGATTCTAAAGCAAAAGGTAACTTTTCAAGTAAAGACGTTAATTGACTACCCGTAAAATACCCGTATGTACAGACGTTAGACCGCTTAGGCGGGACAGAAATTTTATTTAGCAATTCAAAAAGACGTAGCTCTCCAGACAATATATACGTGGTTATATAAAGCAACTTGTCTACTAAATATACGTGTGTACAAACTTGCAAAAGTTAAATAAAAACTCGAGTTAGGGGATTATGTGCAAACTTTCCTGATGGGAATTATAGTTGAACGGTTTTTTGTTAGCTGTTGCCGCAAGAAACGAACAATAGGTTTTTATAACCTAACTCTTAATAACAGCAACTTTTTCCTCAATATGACTACCCGGCCTTTCTAACCTTGGGTTGAACTTGAAACTAAGCCGTTAACCATTGTTTGTAATCATACAAAGCACCCGAGTAAATTATTGCAAGAAACGCGAGGATGATTTGGATCACCCTATCTGCACACTTTGACGAGTTAATGAACGTTGTAGTTACGCTAACGCAAGTAGAAAAAACTAGTGGGATTTGCAAATTTTCGCAAGCAAATATTAACGCATTCAACGGAACTTTACTAAATAAGGGAATTTATTGTCGAAAACTTGGGAATGTGAATACGTGCGTACACGTCTGTAATAAATGAAATAGACAAAATGCTGGCGCAGTCAGCAAGTCTAACCACCAAAATATGCGCAAGAAATTGTATAAGGCCAGCTAGCAATACCGGCGAGTATTTGTATATATGTGTGTATGTTCGTTGCAACTCGCAATATTTTGCTTGTGTGCCGCTAAATCAGCAGACAAATATATGTACACACATATATACAATTACCGTTGATAACGGTACCAGTGAAAAACTTAAAAACTTTAACTTCTTTGGGCACTTATTTCAATTGGAGCACTTACGTGGATTTTGGCATACTTCTCCTTAAAATGTTTCCCTCGTTGGGCGTTGTGGATGCTTCACACCGCCTTACAAATTCCCTCGATGAGTTCCTGCTGGGGCGTATTTTGCTTGATCCCTCGTTGGGCAGCGAAATAATTTTGTGTTGCTCTATTTCGTTTGTTTGCTTTTGCGTATGTATGTTTAGTAGGGATGGCCAAAGTTGAAAAAAAAACCGGTTTGTGATAAATCGCGGTTTTTTATTCCGGTTTTAAACCGCTTTTAAAACCGGAAACGAAAAAACCGGTTTTTCGAAAAACCGGCACAATTTTAAACTTCGAAAAGAAACTTTATAGAAATACAACAATGAAGATACTTACTATAGGGTTCTTCTCTCTAAATTTTTAAAAGAACTCAAGAAGTTTTGGTAATCGTTGCGGTGGACTACCGAGCGCTAATATTTACACAAGAATGTCGGGAGGGGTCTCAAAAGACGCGTCTCGGTTCCAGGATCACGAATATAACTCCGCTCAACCAATATTTTTAGTAGTTTGCGAGATATTTGCAGTTAAAGTTTATAATTTTCTGTCATTTTCATGTGGTTGTTGTAATCACATTACCCTGTGAGAAAAAGAGTGGCACGCGGAAGGACATCACCGTGCGGTAGCCACGGCTATGGCAACCACCCGGACTTGGAATGGCATAGCCCAGGGTTATTTTTTGAAGCGCGGCCGAAGGCCGCCTACGCGGAAAGGTTTTCTGCACATAAAAAACATGGATCGGGACCCTAAACCCGGGTAATTTTTCGGTTTTTCGCAAATATTTTCCAAAATAATTAAAATATTGGTTGAGCGGAGTTATATTCATGCTCCTGGGATCGAGACTCGTCTTTTGAGACCCATCCCGACATTCTTGTGTAAATATTAGCGCTCGGTAGTCCACCGCAACGATTACCGAAGTTTTAATTTAACAAATATTTATTTTTCAGTTCAAGTTAATACAGTTAAATCAAATTTGTAAAAGTGAAAAATTCTGAAAAAGGCAATACTTTTTTGTAGTAATATATATATGTAAATGTGGGTGCTTGAATTCAAAAAAGGCCCAGTAAACATGATTTCAAAAACTTGTCTGGAATTGGTGGCTGCCTATCAACAGTTCTGACTTCTTCGTTCGAATTAGAATCATCGCAACACAACACATCATCGGAGCTCTTGTTGGTGTTACAAGGTAAATAATTTCTATCCCAACCGGCATGATTGTGCTGGAGGTGTGCTTTTAAGTTGGACGTGTCACCTCCCAGTTCCACACAGCTTGCATAGAACTTCTTTATTCCCTTTTTCATCAAAATATTGCCAAAGTGGTCTCTTTTAGATGCGGGGCCTTCACTTATAGTGACAAATAATTCAATATTTACAATTCAATGGAATGGAAGTCGATAGTTCGGTTTTCGGTTTTTTTGAGAAAAGATCGATTAAAGACAGTTGCGATAAAAAGATCGAAAAAACCGAAACCGCGAATAGAAAAAACCGGTTTTCTTAAACACCGATCTTTTTTGGCCATCCCTAATGTTTAGTTTATTCGTTTAATTATATTTACTTGCCCGGTTGTACTTTTTGTTATTTTAAGTTTCAATGTTCTCCACTCCCTTCAATTTCGATAAATTTTCCTTTTTTATGTTGGTGTCTTTAAATTTCTGCTTCCCGCGATGGCTGCCAATTGAAAAAGAAAAAAAGAGATTTGACACTTACAATGTCAAATGGATTCAGTGTTGGAAAGCGTATTGTTTTCCATGAATTCGAACATTAGTGCTGCCACTCAAATTTGGCTCGCAAGGACCATGTTGAATGTACTAGGGGTGTGCATATATGAAATGTAGGGAAAATACTTACACCAAAGGTGCGTTCCTATGGAATGAAGACAACTTGGGTTTCAATAATTCAATATGTATTTCACAAGTTTGTTGTCTTAAAGCTAATAGGAACAAATGGTGGTAATTTAGGTATATTAGATGGATTCGATTCCAATATTAAACGTGATTAACAAAATAAAATGTCCGAATTCATGAACTGGATTTACAATGATGTTATCAAATGATAATTATTTAGAGATAGATGTATATGCATGACCACATATATGCGTATATATCTATCTGAATGAAAGGATGTTGGTTCTCGAGAGGTGAACCGAGAGTTTAGTCTAAACAAGCAATTGAGGACGGATGATACTTAACACGGCGTCGGCTAGATGTGCGGGCGCAAGTTAAAGTTGAATCTCCGTGATCACGTTGTTTCGATGATGATGATGTTGAACTTCGTGGACTCGAGGTGTCGCCGATGTCAGTTGATGTTGGTAAAAGAGAAAGAGTTACACCACGTAAGTCCTTTTATAACGTACAATGGAAGCAATTCCAGTGTCGTGTTCGAACTTCCACTCACCGCAGGGATGCTTGTGAGGTGGAAGTGTTACAGGGATGCATGAATGCAAATCATGAAAACTTTAAGTGCCGAGATCGCTTAAACAATATATAAAATTCAAATTATGTAAATATATAGGTATAGATCCACTTGCGTCCTAAACGAATAAGCCGATCGTAACCAAATTTTACACACCCACTGGATATCTTCCTGGGATGGTCACAGGCTAAAAAATATTTTGATATATATAGGGGGCGTGGCATCTCACATACAACTGGAATTTTCCATTGTCCGTATCTCTAGAAGTATTTATGTTAGGCTATTGAAACTCGGTAAGGGGTTATATGGGATCGATCCCTACCACCTCCAAAACAACTGGGTGTAACGAAAAAGTGGGCGTGGCACCTCCCATACGAATGAAATACTTCTTAGTCGATATCTCTGGAAATATTTAGGTTAGACCACTGAAATTTGGTGAGAGATTATATGAGATCGATCCGTACCACCTCCAAAAAAAACTGGGGTTAACGAAAAAGGGGGCGTGGCACCTCCCATACGAATGAAATACTTCTTAGTCGATATCTCTGGAAGTATTTAGGTTAGACCACTGAAATTTGGTGAGGGGTTATATGGAATCGATCCCTACCACCTCCAAAAAAAACTGGGGATAACGAAAAAGGGGGCGTGGCACCTCCCATACGAATGAAATACTTCTTAGTCGATATCTCTGGAAGTATTTAGGTTAGACCACTGAAATTTGGTGGGGGGTTATATGGAATCGATCCCTACCACCTCCAAAAAAACTGGGGATAACAAAAAATGGGCGTGGCACCTCCCATACGAATGCAATACTTCTTAGTCGATATTTCTGGAAGCATTTAAGTTAGACCACTGAAAATTGGTGAGAGGTTATATCAGATCGATCCCTACCACCTCCAAAAAAAACTGGGGATAACGAAAAAGGGGGCGTGGCAATTCCCATACGATTGAAATACTTCTTAGTCGATATCTCTGGAAGTATTTATGTTAGACTATTGAAACTTGGTAAGGGGTTATATGGAATCGATCCCTACCACATCCAAAAAAACTGGGTAAAATGACAAAGTGGGCGTGGCACCTCCCATACAAATTAATTTTTCAAGCTGAATATCTCTAATAGGATTTAAGGCAGGGACCTAGAAATTGTTACAGAGCTATATGCTATTAAAACAATTTTTGCGCATAAAAGTGGGGGTTATCGGAAAAGGGGACATGGCACCTCCAATACAAACTTAATTTTTCAAGATGAAAGCGTTTAAGGTTGGGACCTGAAAATTGATCAGGAGATTAACGATATAAATAGCTCTATGTGGCGTGTTTCCGTCAAGGAAAACCCTCCTCGCTATTTATTTACGCTCCGGGACAGAAAATTAAAAATTTTGTGTATCGTGCAGCCATAATTTGAATACTAAAATTATATATAAAGGGTTTAGAACCAAATTGATCTAAGTGACTCCGAAATTGATTTGAGATAAGTATTCAAGTTTAAAGTTTACTGCCTTTTGAAAATTCTATGTAAAACCTGGGAAGGGCGTTTATTGTATGGGAAATAGATGACACTACAATGTCCGAAATGACTTGGATCTCTTTGCCAACAAATAAACACCATATTTCACTATGCAAATGTGGGTATAACTCACACTTAAATCCTTTTAGTTCTGAGCCCTTAATATTGTAAGTTGTATACGCAATTAATTAATTATTAAAAAAAATAATTTAATTTTCTATTAAAAAAAATACCGGTGTAATTACAATTTTTTAAATGAAATTATGTAATAAAAAAATCTATTTTATATAAATATGAAATCTTAAAGTATATTATTGATTTTGAAAGGTCCCCTAACTACTTACATCCCGAGCAACGCCGGGTACCCTGCTAGTATATAATAAATGCAAATAGATAAATATTTGCATTATAAATCAAAAAAGTAAAAGATAAATACAAAAACTTACATTTATTAGCAATTGTATAAAAATTCGATACAGGATCGACAGCAAAATTATATTCGATCAAATAGATACACAACAAAAATTTCGACAGCGATGAGCTACTCATAATACGAATTTGAAATTCGATTTTCGATCTTCGATAGCCAGCGAAGATCGAACACCGAAAAATGCTCATAATAAGGGCCGTAGTTTGCAAAGTTTGATATATCGTTGAATAGGTATTTATAGTTGAGTATTTACTCTTTTTAAAGAACTATCTTATCAAAAAAAAACAAAATAACCTTAAGCTTTCAAGTTATGCGGGAATTGTGGCAGCCGAAATATTAAAATTGTGGCATCGAACAGGAATTCCTGTTTTCACTGCATCCCCTACGAAACGAAAAATTTTAAATATCATAAAAAAGTATCATGATGTTACCAGACATCCAATACGATTTAAAAAGGACGAATGGAACAATCTGTTTCGAATTTCGAAGTGCAGGTGTAGTATTGTGGATATTGGGAGTTGTAATTGTTTTGCTGGTCGTCAAACCTCACACACAGCAAAGCAGTTTTTAGTAGATCAGTGCAGTACAAGACTGAAGAGACTGAGTTTTTTCTATTGAATGGTTTATTGCAGAATTCTTATGCCATTCCCAAAATACGGAACGTTTCGTTCGTGTTGTAGTGAATCTGCGCTAACAGTTACAGATCATAATCGCTTGGGCCACATTTTTTTTTTGTATGGGCACCAACCCGGTCTAGAAGTTAACTCTCCGATAGCTTCGGCAGACAAAAAGGTGCTTTTAAGAAGTGATATACAAGCTAGCATGAAAAAAGCTTATGAAAGGAATGCTAAACAATATAATTTACGGTCAAGGGCAAGAAGTATTTCGTCGAAATTTCGTTCAGAGCGACTTTTCGAAAAACCTCAATTCGTAGTTCAGCCAAAAATTTTTGAAAGCCCGAGTGACAGAGAAGTTAGGGAACCATTATTATAAACTTGAGGACTTCCATGCAAAAGACATACACCAATAAATTTCTAAATTCCATCCAACCTCCTGTAATAGAGATTATCCCTAGGTTGTTCGGGTTTGTAGCATGCCCCAAAAACCTTCATTTTTTTTTACTCCCAGATATTTCAGTTTCCAAATTAAACTCTTACGGCCGTAACGACTACAAGCTGATAATTCTTTTTCCTCGCATGCGATTTTTTGCGCTAGAATTAAAACTTGGAAGTACTTACTCAGCAAACAGTTTTGCCAACCTACATATTTCAATTGCATGTGATCGTTTTGTCGGCCTATGCCTTCGTTCAAAACCGAAAATACTTCCTTTCTTTTTGAGCCACAGACCGGTCAGGATGTCTTCTACCATACTCACCTATTTCATCATGTAAGTACCTAAATCTAAATTTATCTAAATTTGTAAGTGACACCATTGGTGTCTTAATACCCCTTAATTGCCTTTTGCTATTTTTGTATCATTCCCTACTTATTCTTGGTCATATCTTCGACCTCAATTCCCAATAAAAAAATTAAGAAAAAATAAAACTGAGTTATATATAAAATGTCTTTATTCTCATCTTCTTTCATACTTAAAAAAAAAAAATTGCAAAAGGTAGGTGCATTACTTAATTGTTGCTCAAAAACATTTCTATTTTCCTTCCCACTGCTATATGGAAAACGAAAAGACCAAACAGACGATAATTTTTCTCCTACGCTAAGGCTCTCTCAACTCCAAACCAGCATACGGCATATCCAGTCACCAAGCAACTTTTACTAAGGAAACGTCGTGATGTGATACGTGTGCTATGGTGCGTGGTGTTGTGGCAGTAAAAAACAACACGTTTAAAAAAGATATAAAATTTTGAATTTAAATTATAAAGTTTTTAAATATAACAATTTGTGGTTTTGCCGGCTTTAGGTCAAAGTTAAATAAAACTCGAAAAAGTTTTGTTTTTTCCGAATATATTTCGGTTGCACAACGGTAACCGTCTTCAGGGTAGACTGTGGACAAACAAGAAACATTGAAAATTAAAATTTTTAACAAATAATAAAAAATCTAATAAATAATAACAATCAAAAATTAGCTTAATTTACGTACATTTTATTACACGTCCGTACCGTGTGACGTGGAGTTGTGTACTGTCTGTTTTGTAAAGTCTTGTAGAGGTGAGCACTTTTATTACAATCTGCTTTGTAGTTTATTCTTTTATTTGTTGGTGTATTTATAATGTATAACATCTCCAGAGTGAAGCACTTGCTATATTGTTGTTCTTGGTGGAGAATTTTTGTGTTGGTAAAATCTGGCTCGTGCCGGCTGCTTGCCAAACATGAAACATTGAAAATTAAAATTTTTAACAAATAATAAAAAATCTAATAAATAATAACAATCAAAAATTAGCTTAATTTACGTACAATTTATTACACGTCCGTACCGTGTGACGTGGAGTTGTGTACTGTCTGTTTTGTAAAGTCTTGTAGAGGTGAGCACTTTTATTACAATCTGCTTTGTAGTTTATTCTTTTGAAGTGAAGCACTTGCTATATTGTTGTTCTTGGTGGAGAATTTTTGTGTTGGTAAAATCTGGCTCGTGCCGGCTGCTTGCACAGTGGGCCATGAGTGCTGTTTTCTGGTTGTTGACTTGGTGGCAATATTTAAAATCAGATTTATGTTGTGAAATTCTAGTTTTTAGTTTTGACTTAGTTGTTCCTACATATACGCTTTTACATGATTCGTTGTTGTTTCCGTTGCATGGAATTTCATATACTACGTTGCTTCTTTCTGTTGGGGGCTCCGTTGCTTTTGTTCTGTTGAACAAATTTTTTAGTGTATTCGTCGATGTATGTGCTATTTTAATTTTCTCTTTGTCATAGCATTCCAAATCAGTTAGCCGCTCAGATAGTTGAGGTATATATGGTACCGACTTAAAGATAACGGGATTCTTTGGTGTATTTTCGCGGTTATTATTTTCATTTTGATATCTCCTTAGCAGAGTTTTTACTATTGTTACCGGAAAATCGTTGTTTTGTAACAATTTCATTATTTCTTTTTCCATATCCTTATGGTACATTTCGTCTGAAGTCTGCATCATCCTACGTATACAGCCCATTGCTGTATTTATGATCATCGACCTAGGGTGCCTGGAATTAAAGTTCACGATTCGTCCTGATGCAGTCGGCTTCTTATACCATTTTAATTTTAGTTGGTTGCTATATCTGTTAACCAAGGAGTCCAAATATGCTTTCCATTTTGTTCTTCTTCGATTGTAAATTTTATGTGTCTGCTAAAAGAGCTCAGAGCCTCGAGAGTGTTTTGTATGTCACTTTCGTTCACTATCGCGAATAAATCATCCACATACTTAGTAAGTAGTCGTGGTTTCCGGTTTAATTTACTTAAAGTGGTTTCTAAAAGTTTTTCCATAACGATGTCGGCTATCACTGGGACGGATGGGGATCCCATTGGTAAACCTCTTAATTGTGTGTATATCGTATCTTTGTACTTAAAGTATCGACTATCGTTAATGCAAAAAGTTACTATTTCTTTAAACAATTTCTTTGGTATTTTTGTATATTGTTGTATAATTTCCCATTTGTCTGATATAACGTCTAATGCTAACTGTATCGGAATGCTATGGAAGAGTGAAACTACGTCAAAGGATATTAGTTTCTCGTCATTATTTATATAAGTGTTAATAATTCTATTTTTGAAATCGAATGTGTTTTTAAAGTTATATGTGGAGTCTGCAGTTATATTTTTTAGAATGTCTATAATATATTTGCATAGCCCGTAAGATGGCGACCCAATAACTGAACATATTGGTCTTAGCGGCGTTCCATCTTTGTGTATTTTGGGCAAACCATATATTCTTGGAGGTACTGCCGTGGTTGTGGTAAGTTTATTCCTTTCCGCTTTTGAAATTAGATCCATTTTAAATAAATTATCTACTAGACTATTGTTTTTACTTTGTAAGCGCGATGTAGGATCTTGTCTCTGAATTCTATATGTGGTCAAGTCATTTAAAATATGCATCATTTTATCATTATAATCGTCAATTTCCATAGCAACCGTTTTGTTTCCTTATATATAAATATTGAAAAAAAAAAACAAAAAGAATTTTTGGGTAACAAAAAGTACTTATAAAAAACCACAAAAAGAAAAAAGCGCAAGTGGTTTTTGACTTTGCCTACTTAAATCTTGCATGTACAGTTGTGCATACCGGCGTAGGAAACGAAAAATCAAATAAAACTTTGAAGTTGAAAAATACTAAGTTTAGAAAAAGAAGGAAATTTAGTGCAAGAAAACAAAAAAAAACAATAATAAAATTAAAAAATTAAAAAAAAAAAAAATATTATTATATAAGCGAAAAGGGTTGTAATTTTTAATAAGGATTTAATTGTACCAAAAGTTGCAATTACAAATTATTGAAAGATTTGAAAATTAAAGAAAAAAATTTATATAATAACGTTATGGTTTATATGCCTAAATGTTCACAAATTGTAAAAAAAAAAAAATTTTTAATTATTCTTTATTATCCTTTCTTTATGTTTTATGTTGCTTTATCGTTATCTGTACTGAGTTGTCATTTGATACGTTAGCGAGGGTATTCGCATTTTTTTTTTGCGAATCGTCGTGATCTCTCATCACAGTTCAAATGACACACTCAGCAAAACAGATGTAAACATAACAATTTCTTGCATTGCGTTTGTGTTTACCTTATTATGTTGCGCGTTATAATTTATGTCACATGACATTTTTTATGTTCGGACTATATCATGCGATAATACGTAAGCATATTTTTGTTTGCGATCATCTAAAGTAGAGACGTTTTTGTCTCGTGCGATAAAATTATAAATACATTTAAAATTAATAAAACCATAATACGGTCATATTAGACCGGTTTGAATTATTAACAATTAACTTTTTTTCATAAAACTTTTTGTTTTTTTGCACTAAGTTTCTGAAAAACAACAAAAAAAAAAAATATATATATATATATATACATACATATAGTAACTCTGTAAAAATATAAACTTTTTCAAATCCAAATTAAAGATTACAAAAAGATGTAATGTAAAAACAAAAATTTATTATTGAATTTTTTTTTTGTACATAACTATGTAGTCACATAAATGTAAAACTTTGTTAAAGTAAACCATTTATGCATTAAAGATTTAAATGAAATGAAGTCGGTTTTGATTATTTTATGAAAAGGCATCATGAGTGAGTAGTCGCTACTCCTATAGTTTCCTCGGGCTAAGGTGAGTTAAAAAGGATGTGATGTTGTAATCTCTTGGGGTTTTCCACCAACAATATTCGAGTAAGGAAAACCATGGATGGGGCGGGTTATGACTAAATCAGATTCCACCTTGATTTAGATTTTTTTTAGATTTTTCAGGCTTTGTTGAGACCCTCAAATTTGGAGTCCTAGTGTTCTTTCTTGTTTCGGTTTTATTGAGTTTCATTGAGATTAAGGTTAGGTCTGTTTTTTTTGCCAGGGACTCTAAAATAAAATGTAGTCGTGGGGATAGTGTGCAGATTAGCCAAGGACCTCCCCATCTTCTGAAGCCTAGTCTTGATCAATGGGTCCCGACTGTCTTTTCTGCTCGCTACCAACCATTAACTTTATTTTCATAACATTCCCCACGGGGTAGAGAAGCGCCTTATTTATTTTTAATTCCTCTTTTTGTGAGTTGTACTGATAATGCTGTTCTTTACCAACCATGTTTATGAGTGGTTACATAATCCGATATTATCCACTCGCCCTTCGACTTACGTAATTTTTGATCGTACGATAGTGCACTCCTTCACGTCTGTCACGATTCGGGGCCTGATTAACTTTTTTAAACATATACGTACGCAGCTGTATTCATTTCCCAAACATTGGAGGCATTCCTCAAACGTTTTATACTTCTGACTAGTTCCAGTAAGCTATCCTCTTGGTCGGATGAACTATAGAACCACATTTCCGTCGTAGTCATATTTTGTATTTATTTTTGGTTTGTCTTCATAAAAATAGATGAATAATAACGCACTTGATTTGTTGTTGTTGTTAGCAGTGCTTCGCCCTGCCCAAAGGGCCAGTACACTCTTAATTGTCATAGGGCTCTTCTAACGGAAGTCCAAGGAAACGCGCAGTTTCGACAGGGTTGGACCAAAGTGATAAACGTGTTAGAAGAGTGTGTTCAGAAGAACAGGAAAAGAGATGTTGTGTGTCATGGGGGCCATACCGCATGCAGGGCATGTGTTCGGTATGTCGGGGTTCAGTCTGGACAGATAGGAGTTCAGCCTATTACAGTATCCAGACCGAAGTTGTGACAGCATGACTCTAGTCTCCCTCGGAAGGACATGTTCTTCCTCAGCAAGAACAGGTGGTTGGGTGCCAATAACGGAGTTCACAGGCCGGGATCTCAGGGATCTGTCCACCGACTCGGTGTGGAGGTCCTTTAGGGCCCGCCTGTGGTCCCGCAGATCAAACGGCAACGAGTTGTGATGCCGGATCTCATCATAATGCTTCCGGAGATGTTTCCTTATGTCGCTGGGGGCGGAGTTTCATCCAATAGCTGTCGATTTGGATGGCTGTGTCTATGACAGTTCAAAAGGAACTGCCTACTTAAAAGTTCGGCATGCTCGCGAACGTTGAGCATTTTAGCCTCCTGCTGAAGGTGAGACTCAGGTGACATAAGCAAACAGCCCGTCGCAGTTCTGATTCCGGTGTTTTGGCAGACCTGCCATTTCCTCCAGTTGGTGTCGTGAAAGTTTGGAGACCATTGTAACGTAACATCGCCCTTAGGCGATATTTTGTAATAGAACAAAATGCAGCCCTGTCGATAGTTGGCACTATTGTCAGCTTTTGCTGAACTGCTGCCAACCGTCGACAGGGACACGAGCGATTGAAGCGTGGGCGCACACGAAGTCGATTGCCCACACTCAAACGCACCGGTTCTATTTTGACTGACACTCTCAACGAGAATTAAATTAGCACAGCTAATAAAAGTGTATTGTATTAAATAAAACATTGTATTGAACAAAAAGTCGTAAAACAAACTTAATTAAATAAAACAAACAAAATCAAAATATAAGTGCAAGTTTCTTTTAATTTTGGTGCCCTTGCGCAAGTAGATGCACCTGCGTGCAAGCAGTGGTACACGCCGCGCCATCATGGCCGACAACACCACGCCACATGGCGACCGTGACCGTGGGCCGGAGCCCTGCGTAAATACAATAAAATTGCATTAATAATGCGCCAAAAAATTACAAAATAATACAAAAAAAATCCAAAAAAAGTTAATTTATAAAAAGTTTTCAAAAATACAAAAAAAATTATAAAATTTTCCAAAAATATACAAAAAAAATTACAAAATTTTTCAAAAAATTACAAAAAAATATATAAGTTTTCAAAAAAATGCAAAAAAATATATAAAAGTTTTCGAAAAAATACAAAAATTATAAAACCCACAAAATCCAACAAAAAAATTTGACTTTTCAAACACAAAACCAAAATTTCAACTATGTTAACAAAGTGACTTACACAAAAAGAAATTGAACTACATTAAGTATTAAAAACCTCAAAAAAAAATGATAAAATTTACAAAAATACACATCAAAAAAATTATAAAACCAAGAAAAAAATCAAAAAAAGTATAAAATCTACAAAAAAAAAATACAAAAAAATTACAAGCTTTACAAAAATATCAAAAAAAATTTTTTTTTCAAAATTATAAACTTTACTAAAATACAATAAACTTTACTAAAATACAAAAAAAAGTTTTTTCACAAAAATTATCAAACATAAATACAAAAATTATAAAATTTACGAAACACAGCAAAATTATCAATTTTACAAAATACAACAAATTATAAAATTTACTAAAATACGAAAACTTTACAACATAAAATTACAGTTTTAAAACAAAAATTTTCAAAATTAAAATACAAAAATACTGAACTACGACATTTCAACAAAAGAAACAACAAAAACCATTTTACCAACATATAGTTAAAATGCAACAAAAAATGAACTGAACTTAAAATAAAATAATATATGTACATACATATATGAGTAATGAGTGAAGTGGTGGTACAGTTAACAAAATTTTCAAACGGAAATAATAAAAATACGAACATAATCAAAACGGAGATAATACGTACATTAATAAATTACAGAAAATTAATAGAAATAAACTAAATATATCCATAAATAAAACAGAGATAACTTCAAAAAACTGAAAAGTGTACCAAAACCACACCACTTCAATAGACCGCGGCATAACGGTCCATGTTACCACGCCACCAACGGCACATTTCAGTCACGCCAAGCCGGCGGCAGCGCATTGGAGAGAAGAAGAAAACCACAGCCAACAACGGCACCAGCAACGGCAGAGCGGGACAACAACATCTCATCGGAATTACAATGGCGGTAAAATGGACAGGCATGGACAGTTATGTATATAGTGTATGTATAAGTATAATAGGTATATGTATAAATAATACATTGTAAAACACGTAATGCATTTTTGAGTGAAACGTTAAATTAAATATTTCCTTTTTGAGTGAAACGGTGCGGCCGACACGTTAAATATATATATACATTTTTGAGTGCAACGGTGCGGCCGTCACGTAAAACAAATAAATACAATTTTGAGTGCAACGGTGCGGCCGTCACGTAAAACATATATACATTTTTGAGTGCAACGGTGCGGCCGTCACGGTAAACAATTATAACTTTAAAACATTTACAGCTTTCGAACATTTATATTTTTCAAACATCAATAACTTTAAAACATTTACTATTGTCAAACATTTATTTTTGCAAACATCCGTAACTTTGAAACATTTGCTATTGTCAAACACCTACATTTTTACAAACATTCATAACTTTAAACATTACCAAATTTCAAACATTTATATTTTAAAACATTTATAACTTTAAAAAAAAATTTTACAAATTATAAACATTATTACATTTCAAACATTTACTACATTTCGACATACAATAAATATAAACTTGCAACAAACAATATCATCTCTTTGTACGACACATGGTAGCACACTCTGCAATTCAGGAACTTTTTCTTCAGTTTTTCAAATTATCAACCAAAATTTATTAGATTTTCAAAACTTTGCCTTCAATTTAGACCGACTCATTTTCAACTTAACTTATTTTATTCCATTTTATTTAATTTCCAAATTTTTCCATTCAATCTAAACTGGTTAATTTTCATTCAGACTGTTCTACTGCTAGCTAATATATATCGAATTTTTTTTTGCTGATGTCAGATTTTGAGACTAAATTCACAGAATTGAGAAAAAATTTCTATAAAATCAAAAAACGCGTTCTAAATACTGGTCGTCCATTATCGACAAAGCAAGAAAAGTTAGATGAATACAGAAATTCCTTGATAGAAGCTTATAATAAAATTTTAGTAGAGGCTAATGTGCATTTTGAGAATCGGGTTAGCCAGTCGTTGTAAATCGAATCCTATCACGTTGTAGAGAACAATTAGCTAAATGTTTTGCAAAACTGAAATGTACAGTTAAAATACCAAATAATTGCAGCGATTTAGTAGAAGATAATATTTTTACATCTGATAGCGAGTGGTTAGAAGAAGAATCCTACGACGATTCCGAAGAAGAAGAAGAATTTTCTGACTCGTCAGAACTAGGCACATCCGAAAAGCATAGCGTCAATCAAAGTTGTTCATTGCCAACATTCGAAAATATTTCATTGCAGGAAAACCTGTTAGGTTTCGACAACTCAGTTTGTACATTAGACCGTTCCACAGACAATTCAATTCGTTTTCAAAAATCATCAATTTTTCCAAATTTAAACAATAAAGATAGTAATTCAGTAAAATCAATAGAAATGGCTACCACGGAGCAAAAGAAAAGTTTTATCTCGATGTGTGCTCCTATAATTAGGGAAAACTACAATGGTGATCCATTAGCGCTAGACTCCTTCATAGATAAAATAGACCTAGTTGAAAGCTTAACAGATTCGAATCTTATGCCAACTCTCATTGCATTCGTTAAATCAAAACTAGAAGGGAAAGCAAGAGAGGCAATTCCGACTAATATAACATCCATCGAAGAGATTAAAGACGCGCTTAGAATCAGAATAAAACCAGATAATTCTAAAGTAGTTGCAGGAAAAATAGCTTCATTAAAAGTTTCCAATAATAACCTGACCGAATTTGCTAAACGTGTAGAGGAACTATCTGATGCATTAGAGCGATCTCTAATCATTGAAGGTATGTCAAAAGCCAAAGCTCGCGAAATGGCAGTCGAGCAATCGGTAAATGTTTGTAGGCTTAATACGCGCTCAGACTTAGTAAAATCCATTTTGGCTTCAACCAATTTTAGTGACGCAAAAGATGTAGTAGCAAAGATGATAGTCGAACAAAATACTCAAGCTACCGAGAGACAGGTATTAGCATTTCGTTCCAGATTTAATAATCCAAATAATTTTCGAAACAACAATAGAGGTAATAGTTCTTACAACAATAACGGTAGATATAATAACAATAGTAACTTTAATAGGTACAACAACAATAATAATTTTAATAGGTACAATAGCAGCAATAATTTCAATAGGTACAGCAACAATACCAATAGATACAATAATAACAACCAGAGTAGACAAAACAACAATTAAGGTAAATGTCCATAATTTCGTGGTACTAAGGAATTTTCTGACTTTCTACCTCTCTTGCGTAAAAACGGATGAAGGAAAACTAAAAAAGTAAATTTTTCCCATTGAGTTGATCTATTAAGATAGCTTTCCATTTAATTTCAAACAAAACTAACAAATGTTTTATTTTATATAAATAAAAATGTGTGAGTACCTCAAATGTCCCTAATTTCGTGGCAAAAATTTTCTGATGTACCTAACTTCGTGGTAAAGTGTCCCTAATTTCGTGGTATTTGGTTAAAGTCTAATTTTATGGAAAATGAAAGTTATTTTAAACGCAAATTCCTAAAATTTATTAATTAAAATTTATGTTCAAAAATTTCAAATTTTAAATAATTTTTTTATTGTTATTGTATTTATGAAAAGAAAGCGTTTTAAGACCAAGTAAGTATTAATTTGTTTAGTACTTAGTAATCAATTGATTAGACGGATTTTTTAATTGTTAATGATTACTTCAATTGGTTTTTGAGAAAAGGCAATTAGTAATTGATTGCGATTGAAAAAATCAAAAAAAAATTTATTTAACTAATGTAATTTGTTACTTTTCTCAAAATTTCTTTTATTTATTATTACTAAAAATGTTTTTTTTTAATTTTTGTGTTTTTTTGGTCTTTTAAGTTTTTTTATTTTTAAACAAAATAAATAATTAAAAAAAAATAGTTTTAAAACAAAAATAAACAATAAAAAAAAATTAGTTCAATAATTGATGTAGCTTATTATTTTTTATTATTTCAAAAAATTTTTTTTTTTTAATTTTTTTGGTATATTTTTAATTTATTTGTATTTTTTTAATTTTTATTTTTTTTAAATTTGACTTGGTTTTTTATTCTTTTTTTTAATTTTTTGGTTTCTTGTTAACAATGTATCTAAATGCACAGTATACCACGAAATTAGGGGCATGCGATAAAATTGATGTAGGTAATTTCGTGGTATCGCTTTAAGCGGTAATATGAGTTTTATATTTAAATTTTTTTGTTTATTATCGCTATTCATTCATAACAAAAGCAAAAAAGTATAAATCTTGACATATTTTTTTAAATTAAATCAAAATTTATTGAATAAACAAAAGTTCTATAAAGCCATTATTTCGTTAAAATGTTGTGCTTCGCAGAGCTTTTCGATTAAAATATTGACGAATGGGTTAATAAAAGTGTACCACGAAATTACGTCAAAATCTTCCTCAGGGGTCTATTTAATAATTAAAATACTTAAAATAATAG
Source organism: Sphenella marginata (assembly GCA_951509765.1). Classification (NCBI taxonomy): domain Eukaryota; kingdom Metazoa; phylum Arthropoda; class Insecta; order Diptera; family Tephritidae; genus Sphenella; species Sphenella marginata. The sequence continues at coordinate 47,467,615 of OX608082.1, forward strand.
GGTATAAATGTGAAAGAAAATAAGGAAAACATAAAGTATTATATTCCCCTAATTTCGTGGGTACCACGAAATTAGGTACATCACAAAAAACATGTGTCCCTAAATTCGTGGTATTTAAATATTAAATAAAATGTAAATGAAAAGTTATTGAAATAAGTTTTGCAGTACTAAAAACGTTTAAGAAATGTTAAATAAAACCAAAAAAATTATTATCAAAAAAAATAATTTAAAGATACAATTTTTACAGGCTTAACAAAATCTACTGGTCTCCTTAACAGTTTCCTTAAGAGGCCTACCTACAAAAGGCTCATTTTATGAGCTTCCAACTTTATAATGCTTGTTATTTAATAGGTTTAATTTTGAAAAATTTGCAAAATATCCATTATTACACCCGAAAAGTTAATCTTTATTATGAAATTTTCAGTTTTAAAAAAAACTCGCCAAATTCCTTGTTTGAAAGAAAATATCGAAATACCACGAAATAACGTACTACCACGAAATTATGGACATTTACCTTATAGGCAAAATAACGACAATCGAGGTAACGCTAATGCACGTAATAACAATAGCAATCAGTACAGGTCAGAAAACAGGTCGAATAATAGCACCAATAGTTCAAATACGCGAAACAATGCAAACGTACGAGCTTTAAACTCCGAAGCCCCGCAGGCGCGAACACTGAGGGACGGGCAGTTAAGCGAATAAATATCAAAAACGTTTTTTGTCTAAACCTTAATTATTCAGATTTTGTCAAAATTAACATAACCGGATCTAAAAAACTATGCACATTTTTACTAGACACACAGGCTGATATTTCACTGATTAAAATTTCAAGTTTAAATAACCAAATTCCCATTTGTAGCGACGATATTGTTAATATCACTGGCGTAACTTCAAACTCTGTTTCTACCATAGGTAAAATTAATATAGACTTACATTTTTCAAACATTCTAGTTGAATGAATTCTTACACAATACAACAACAAATACCGTTTTTGACAATAAATTCACACCATTCGAGTTAGTATTTGGTAAAAAGGCAATTCTGCCAAATGAATTAACAAAAGAAAAAATTGATCCAATTTACAACATAGAAAACTATGCAAAAGAAATAAAGTACCGAATGCAAAAAAGTCATGAATTAGCAAAAATATTAATAAACAAACACAAAATACAAAATAAGAGATTTTACGATAAAACAGCAAAACCACTGATTATACATGTAAATGATAAAATCCTCATACAAAAGGAACCAAGAAACAAACACGAAAACATTTATCAAGGGCCTTACGCAGTAACAAAAATTGATGGAACAAATGTAACAATATACGATACGGAAAAAAGTAAAGAAAGAACAATACACAAGAATAGAACCATTAAGGTATGAAATTTTTATTAATAATTAACATAACTAATGGTAACAAGCATACATATATATATATAAGCATGCCATTGGCAATATGTAAACAATCAAAAAAAAAACGTTAAAATATTTTATTTACACAATTTATATATTTACTCATGCCATTGTGCAAAAAGTCAAAAGCAAAGAATGCTGATATATTACAAAAAAAAACTAAAGAAAAAAATTTAGCAAAATTTTTTTATAAACTTATCATTATAAAAACTGTTAAAGAGCAATGAATGCTTATATACTACCATTTTTATATACTACCATTTTTATATAATACCATTTTTATATACTACCATTTTTATATACTACCATTCCAATTACTACCTAACCAATTCACTAATTATAACAAAAAAATTTCTAAAGCATGAAATAATACAAATAATGAAAAGCAAATAACGCTAACATATGTACAAGTTTTCACTTATAGCATTTATATTTATACTTAACCAATTAACTATTACAAAAAAAATGTTTATAAACATTAGTAATATGCACATAAAATATTTAATGCATAGCTATATATTAATATTTAAGATAATAAAAGTATAAAATTTTAAAAATAAAATTGCTATGAGTGGACGATTGCTTGAAAAGGGAAGGTACACCCTAGTTAGTAAACACTCGTCCACTCAAAACAATTTAAAATATTGTACAAGAAGAATCCGGCAAAACTGATCATCTTGCCGCATTCTTCTTTTCCCGAAGAAGGGTGGTGTAACGTAACATCGCCCTTAGGCGATATTTTGTAATAGAACAAAATACAGCCCTGTCGATAGTTGGCACTATTGTCAGCTTTTGCTGAACTGCTGCCAACCGTCGACAGGGACACGAGCGATTGAAGCGTGGGCGCACACGAAGTCGATTGCCCACACTCAAACGCACCGGTTCTATTTTGACTGACACTCTCAACGAGAATTAAATTAGCACAGCTAATAAAAGTGTATTGTATTAAATAAAACATTGTATTGAACAAAAAGTCGTAAAACAAACTTAATTAAATAAAACAAACAAAATCAAAATATAAGTGCAAGTTTCTTTTAATTTGGGTGCCCTTGCGCAAGTAGATGCACCTGCGTGCAAGCAGTGGTACACGCCGCGCCATCATGGCCGGCAACACCACGCCACACCATATGGGCGCAGCATAATCAATAACCGGTCGGCTAATAGCCTTATAGGTGGCCAGCAACGTTTCTTTGTCTTTGCCCGAGTGTCAGGTTCCGCTCTGTGAAGCTGGAAAGATCGCGCAAGTAGTAGTTCAGTCTTGTACATAGTTCGTCCGTGGAAGGTCCATTGCCCGTGGCCATCACGGTGCAGTCGTCAGCGTACGAAACGATGGAGACCCCCTCTGGTGGGGGAGGCAGGCTCGAGATGTAGAAGTTAAACAGAAGGGGTGAAAGGACACCACCCTGCGGAACCGCTTGTCTAATTCTTCTAGGTCTACATTTCTCGTTTCGAAACTTCACTGACGCCAGCCGACCGTTGAAATAGTTGGCGGACCATCGTTTTAGGCTGGCAGGAAGCGGTGTCTCCTCCAGGTCTTTAAGGAGTGTGGCATGGTTGACTGTGTCGAAGGCCTTCGACAGGTCGAGTGCCACGAAAACCGTCCTGTGGTTTGGTTGGTGTTGGTTCAAACCGAAGTTAATCTGCGTCGTGATGGCATTTAATGCCGATGTTGTGCTATGATTTTTCCGGAAGCCATGTTGATGATTGGCCAGCTGCAGGTTTGCAGTATAGTATGGGAGCAAGATAGCCTCTAACAACTTCACTACCGGCGAGAGGAGAGATATCGGACGACAAGAATCTCCTTGATTCGCCGGCTTCCCAGGTTTTAGGAGGGGGACCACAGTCGCGTGCTTCCAGATATCTGGTATAACGAATGTGGTCAGTGAAAGGTTCAATAGAGCCGCCAAGTACTTGTGCCCCTCGTGGCCGAGGTGTTTCAGCATCTGCATTGCAATTCCGTCGGGTCCGAGTGATCTAGAAGGTTTCGCATTCCTTATAGCTTCCTTAACCTCTGCGACAGAGACGACAATGGGCGCGGCTGTGTGTTTGTGTTTGTGCGCATGCCGAATGGCTTTTCTCTTAGCCCTATCCGCAGGAAAATGGAGTATAAATTGCCGGCAAAATGATCTCGCGCATTTCCTGGGGTCCGATTTGACGCTGTTGCCGAAAGCAATGGCGACCTTGTCATTGTTTTTGGTCGGGTTGGATAGGGCCTTGACTGTCGACCATAATTTGCCGACCCCGCCGGAGAGGTTGCATGACTCTAGGTGTTCTTTCCACTTTGTCAATTTGTGGTTATTGACAGTCCGATGGATTTCCGCGTTGAGATCTTTTATCCTTGGATCTGCGGGGTTCAAGAGTCTCACTTGGTCATGTTCTCTTGCCATTGCCGCTGCTTCCGCAGGGAAATTTGGCCGAATTTCCGAGATTCTGCCAGCAGGGATGAAGCGGCCGGAGTCTGAATCGATGGCTTTGCGAAACTCTTTTCACCTTTGCGTACGTCCGTCGGTGTGGGTAAGTCACCGAAGGAGTGCTCTGTAAAGTCCGTGAAGCGGTCCCAGTCCGATTTACTAAAGTTAATGTACGTTCGTTTTTCTGTCGTTATGAAGTCGGACGGTCGTTCGCATCTCCATTCAGTGTACAGAATGCCGAGTTGTCTATTTGCTCTGCGAGTGCGTGCCCTCTGCTGTCTGCTGGCAAGTTGGAGTGCCAGAGATCGTGGTGTGCGTTGAAATCACCTAGGATGAGGCACTTATCGCCCCTTAGCAACGCTCTAATATCATGGCGATAATCACGGGGACAGCAGTAACAGGAGGGATGTATATATTTATCACTCGCAGGTCGACGTCGCCTGTCCGGACTGCTATGCCCTGGTATTCAAGGGTAGAGTCCCTGGGGTCAATGTCCGGGGCAAATAGGTTATACTGTACAGTATGGTGTTTAATAAATGCAAGGCCGCCCCCATGACCGCTGGGACCGTCTTTCCTATGCACATTGTACCCATCGCGAGTAAGTAAGTCCGAGTTAGCGTTCAGTTTGGTCTCATGAATGGCGGCCATTTTAATGTTGTTCGACGTCATTAAGTCTGTTATCTCCGCGATCTTTCCAGTTAATCCGTTGCAGTTCAGCTGTAGGATTTTGAAGTGTGTCGGGAGGGAAGGTGAAGGCAAGCTTTGCGGAGGGCGGCTGAGTTCTGCAGCAAGGGGCTATAAATGTATCCGTCCATGGGTTCCTGTTTGCAAGCCCAGAGCACATATGGCAGTTATTGCACTTAACCGATGCCGCAGGCGTATATAATCTTTGCCGACAGACAGTGCACGTGTCGAAAGGTACGAGGAGGTTATGTTCCTGACCCACGTGCTTGCTGGAGGTAGGGAGGGACGAGAGTGGGGACTGACGCTCGGCGTTGTTCGTACCTTGCCTATTCCGAAGGGGATAGGGGTGTTGGATGGCCGTGCGAGGTGGAAGCGCTGGTGAGCGTGAGCGGCAGTCGGGGATAGGTGAGGCGGGAGCAGAAGAGCTGCTGGTCGTGGAGAGCGGGCCACTACTGTGGCCATTTGATGATGGTAGGTGCGGTGTGTGTACGCCGGAGCGACGAGAACCGCGGGACGCACTAGCGCGAGAACATGGTGCCTCAAAAGTACTGAAAAAAGTATGGGTTCCGAGGATGGCAGGGTTAAGCCCTGAACATCCAGATCTGTGAAGCCATCTCTTGCATTTACTGCATTGAACAGAATGTGAACGTTTGACGTATATTTTCTTCAGCAGACGCAGCAGATCCAGTCTCTTGGTCCGGGTTTGGATTCGATACCAGCCCGTAACAAGAGACATTGGAGCAACCCTGCTGCAAGGGATTGCTCCCGGGATGACAATTTAGGAGTGGGACTGGACAAATTGGACAGGGTTACACTGAAATAACAGACCTTGGCCGGGTAAAACCCGGGTCATTCCGGTACGTAGAACCGGCTGTTGTGGGAATGACGCACTTGATTTGTTTTGCTCTGCTTATTTTTAATTTATACTTATTTTATACTTAATAACAGCTGACAGAAATGTGTTATTGTGAACAGATAAAAACATCGAAATTCACAATGACGGCAGTTCTGGCCGAATGGCTGTGGTAATACCAAATGAAAATTCGTTGGATCAACTCTTTCGATCACAGTCGGAGATCGAATTTTTATAGGCGCCTCAATGTCTGATTATCGAAGACGCGCTGATAAAAGTTATCAAAAGATGAACCGCTGAACAAAAAGTGACAGCTGAAAGTAAATATGGGATTTTGTAAACTTTTTTTTTTGCCGGCTTAAGGTCCGATGTTCTTGCATAAAATTAAAACACGGTGTTTTGACCAATATATTTCGGTTATGCTCGATAACCGTCCTCAGGGTTCACTACAAAACAAACCATAAATAGCACCCAACAATCTAATTTACAATAAACAATAATTACTTAATTATTATTACATACATTTTTCACACGTCTTCCCTGTTCTACGTGGAGTTGTTAATTTTTTTTGTTTGTTATTAAATGTCTGTATGAGAGCGCGCAGTTTGCTGCGTCCGTTTTAAATTTTGAGTTGTTACACTTTAACGTAACAAGTGCGATATGTTAGTCGGTATTAGAGCGCTGCATGAATGGAGTCGTACAAGTGTATACGGTTGTATTTTTAGTTTTTCACCACTGTACTATGTATGCACATGTGAGAATGAGTTGTGTCAATACAAGACAACTTTAATTTAGTACTGCAACACAACTCGAACTCATTGTCAGGCGCAACCATTTACATTCGCTTGGTTTTATTCGTGTTTGTACTGTCGTGTAAGAACTCGTGTGTCAACTCGTTTACCACGTGTACGCTAGTACTTTTTATTTTGCTTATTTGTTTGATCAATTATAACTTGTAAACCCGTATAGAAATGGTAAGTTAAATTTATGTTACAAAATATATAGAATTTTTCTCAATCTGATTTCTTATTAAACGGTTATATTTTGATGAAATATTTTATAGAATGAAATGGAAAGCAATAACCAATTGGACCGCAATACACTTAAGCAAAAGATTTTGAGTGGTTCCTATAAAATAAGTGACAAAAGAGGGCGAAGAAAGGTTTGGGAAACTTTCGGGAAAATAATAAATGATACGGGCGGGGAAATAGACAGTCTCGTAGCATGTCGAAACTGCTATTCAATTTGTACTTTTAAAAATAATAGCACCTCAAATTTAGTAAAGCACAAATGATATGTAAGTTCAAAAAAGTGTGGTTCGACTCCGGAAGAGAAAATTTAAACTGATATGGAAACAAAAAAAAAATTGTAGAGAGAAAGTTACAGAATGGAGTGTGCAAAATTGCCGACCTTTCGGAATAATTGAGTAGGTTAGGTTAGGTAAGGTGGCTGCCTCTCTGCAGCGCCGAGAGGCACACTTAGGCCGGCTGGCCCATTGTGATACCACTGAGCGGGTTAACGTCCCTTCTACCTTAAAGTGTACGTGTTCATTGGAAGAACCACCCTGTACGCTTAATGAAGCGCAGGATGTCCCCAATTTCGGCAGAGCCCATCTCCGCTAGTCCGAGGAGTAGGCCCCTGCTTAGGCACTCCAGCCGGGTTCTGGCTAGAGCGGGGCAGCTGCAGAGGAAGTGCTCGACACTTTCAATTTCCTCCTCGTCCCTGCAGCTACGACAGAAGTCATTAGAAGGGGCCCCCATGCGCCTAGCGTGTACACCCATGAGACAATGTCCCGTGAGCACCCCTATCAACTGACCAAGAGAGGGTCGGTCGAGTTTGAGCATGGACTCTGTTCGTTTGCTGCAAATGCGGGGCCAAGTTAACCTGGACACCTCGCATGTCGTTTCCCTAGCCCATCTAGAGTTTGCCTTCTTTTCGAACTCACGTAGGAGCCAGAGCTTAGTCGTGGCAAGAGGCGGGGAGATGCTCCCAGTGTGGTTCTCCTCGGTGTGCTCCGTGGCCTCCCTTGCCAGCTCGTCGGCAGCACAGTTTCCAGGACAATAATTGAGTACGTCTTTTTAAAAAAATTTGCAGAGTTTTTAATAGAGGTAGGTGCGAAATTTGGTGCAAATGTTAATTTGGAAACGTTACTACCTCATCCGACGACGATTTCGAGAAATATCACACGCTTAAGGCCGGTTCATTGGTGCCGTTTGTCGTATCGTATCCAATCAGCTGATTCGACCAATCTTATAGGCAGGGGTGGGCACGACGACATAGACACGTTTGCAGAAATGCGAGTGTGTTAGTAAGCACGATCACGCATCGACCGCGGAAGCAAATTGAATTATTAATTCAGTTTGATTTTAGCGCTTGCAAAGGTAACACGTACCACGCGATGTGCGCTCGCTTTTCGTATACGTATATGGTCACTTAGCAGGTGCTAAGCTGATGCCCACCCTTGCTTATAGGAATCAATGTAATCGATTATTGGTGCTGTATCGTAACGCTAAGGTCGTAACCGTATCGTAGCCAACCAATTGGTTTTTAATTAACATTAAATAGCTGATTAGCTTTTTCGTTCATTTAATTTATTCGTTTTGCATTAATTTTTCGAGTTTTCTATATTTATTGCTTTCTGTTGTTTGGTGAGTTATCATTTTATATTTTTTAAGAAAATATTAATTAACATCGTGTTCATAGCTGAGTAAAATGGACGACAAACTAATTGAGCTGGTGCGAGACTGCCCTTGTCTCTATCACAAGACACACAAAGATTTTAAAGATGCCAACACAAAGAGACTTGCGTGGACACAAATTGGGAGAATTCCAGGAGTTGATAGTAACTTCTTTCTTATTATTTAGATAAGTACATATATACCTACATCCTTAAATACATTCCCTCACTATAGAAAGTGGAGCGATGAAGCGATGGGGAAACCTCCGGGACCGCTTCAGTAAAGAATTGCGCAACTTAAACAGAGCTTCTGGAAGTGGTGCTATTAATGGAAGACAGTAGGAGCTGATGGAAAGCCTCCAATTTTTAAGAGCGCACATTGTTCCTAGGGCGTAAGTAATGTGGTTAAGTGTATTAGCATTTTGTGTATAAATATTATCAACGTTTTTTTTTTAACAGAATGCGGCAAAGCTCCCAAATGCTTGAATCTATATCAAACGAGGCATCTTTAAGTTTTTCCGAGCCCCTCATCTGCAGTACACCCACTCCACAGTGTTCTCCAATTCCTGTAGCTCAACCACCGGCCTCTGAGCCTTCAACAATTACGCCATCTGCACCGTCGACGTCTCGACGAAAACGAGCTGCTGAGAAACGTGACAACGTGATGCTGCTATCCTAGATACAGTAAAAACGTTCAAGGAAGTATGTGAACGCAAGGCTCGTGGCGAAGAGTTCAGCTCAGATGTGCGGGGATTTGGGTTGATGATGTGCTCAGCAATTTCAAAGTTAAAGGAGGCAAGACAGGCAATGGTTATGCAGCGCTGCACTGAACTAGTTATGCAAATGAAATATGCTATGAGCCCACAGACTTAGAATACGTTCATGGTGAACCACAGCCCGAGTTTATTAAATTTAATTAAATTAAATTTCTTTAATCTTTATTCATTATTTATTACATTCATTATTTCATTATTTAGTACAGTGAAGTACCTTTTTTATATGTTTACTTTTAGTTTTTATACCTAGTAGTGCTTCGCACACAAGGTATATTAACTTCATTCGCCTAACGGTAGTATGTAACGGCATAAACGAATCGAGATAGATATTGACTTACGTATATCAAAATGTTTAGGAGGAAAAGAGAAATAGATTGAGCCATGTCCGTCCGTCCGTCTGTGAACACGATAACTTAAGTAAATCTTGAGATATCTCAATGAAAATTGGTATGCAGGTTCCTTTTAACTTATCTCGGAGCGCTATTGAAAATAGACAAAATCGGTTAACAGCCACGCCCACTTTCTATATATATAATATTTTCGAAAACACAAAAAGAGTGATTATTCAGTACATAATACACCTATAACGATAAAATTCGGTGTGTACGTTGGCGTTAATGCAAAAAATAAATTTTTGAAGAAATGTTTTAAAAGAGGCGTGGCACCGTCCTTTTTTGATTAAGTCAAATTTGGAAATATTATTAATCATAAATCAAAAACCGCTCAAGATAGCAAAATAAAATTCAGCACACATATTTATATTAATACAGGCAATATTCCGAAAAAAAATTTGCGAAATCGGGTAAGGTCCACGCCCAATTTCATACGAAAGATTTTGAAAAGGATCATAGATATCTTGAATATGCAAAAACTTTGCTTAAACTGGCTGTATATCATTTCTATTTCACCTCTTAAGTGTTCATGGGCAAACAAAATCGAATTCACAAAATTGTTGGCAAATGGGTGTGGCCCCTCCCCTCTATTGTGGATTATTCCACAAAACTTTCCATGCCATAACTCCGTTAAAAATTGATTTATTAAAACGATATTTGGAGAAAGTGTTCAACATATAAAGATAACTCTTTGCTGTAAAAATAAACAAAATTGGTTAAAGGACACGCCCACTTTTTAAACACAGCACTGAAAAATTTCTTTGTAAAATTAAAATCGCGATATTTCCATAATTGTATAAGTTATATAAATAAGATTTTACACATAATAAGCTTTATATTTTGTTATTTAGTGATAGTTTAATTTGCCACTTACAATAGAAATGTTTTTATCGAAAACAATCAGTTGCCTTTTCAGTTATTAAAATAGACCTGAGTAAATTAGGATACAAAAATAGATCACTACTAGGTATTTTATGTTCGGTTACACCCGAACTTAGACTTCCTTACTAGTTAAAATTAACTTTTTTACCTAAATCAAAGTACAATACCTAAATACTTGAAAGACTGAAATTTTAATAAGTTATTTTTAAAATAAAAATATACATATTCGTTTGATTCGGCAGTCTTTTTATTAATACGATTATGTTTCTTTGTGGTGCTGGGGCGACGCTTTCTTTGATATTCTTCTTGCGTATATGTTGGGTGGTCCGCCACTGGAGGAGGTACTAAACCTATGAAATATACATAAATGCCCATATATTGTTTTTGCAAAGTATAAATGTAGGTATATAACATAATCTTACCGATGAATGTGTTTGTTGTTTTTTATTCTACATGGTCCTGAAATGGTACTGCGCCTTCATTATTTAAATAATTTTTCAGATGCGGAAATGAGGAAAATACAGCGATGTTGAGGGTAGAGGAACGTCAGGAGGCAGTGGCAATCGGCTCTCTATAAGATCTTCGCCAAACTTTGTTGCATGAAATATACCTTCATCGCTTTGGCTGTAAATGTATATTTTACGTCACATGCCGCTAGCAACACGATGCTGAAAAACTTTTTATATTTGAAAAACATTGATCCCGATTTTGGAGGGCATTTTATTGCAACGTGTTTTCGATCTATAGCACCTACACAATTCGGCATATTCCACATCTGGGCGAAATCAGTTGTAATGCCTTTATATTGGTGTTGCGTAGGTTCAGATAAATATATTGGCGACAGCGTTTGCCATATTGCTTCGCATGTCTCCAACACAATTTGTCTCACTGTGGTCCTACCAATTTTGTGGCTCCAAGCTAATTTCTTTAGAGGAATGCCATGTGCTAAGTACCTAAAAATAAAATTAATATAACATCTGTGGTAAAGAGTAAAGAAATAGTTACTGAAGGGTGATAGACAACCGTTCTTCCGCATGAATTTGCTCTCTTGGCTTTCGAAGCGACGGAGATATTAAATTCAAAAAAACTTCATAAACCGGACGAGTCATTCTAGTGTGCGCAAAAAAATGGTCTTCATCCATTTGTTTTATTTTCAAGAAGGATTTTCGGTGATAACCGCTCTCATTACGGTAGTTGTTGATGGGGTTATGTCGCCATCGCCTTTTGTGGACTAATTTCCTTCGTTGAGCGAACAAACCCAAAATAGAAAGAAATAAAGAGTATATTTCTTCGTCACTGGACATTTTGGATTTCGCGCCTTGCTTTTATGGATATGATGCAATTTTCCAATGGTATGTTAGTCCTGTTTGTAGATAAGATTAATTTTATGTATTTTGGGTATAACAAAGTTTTAAATTTCTATTTAGCAAACATATTTTGTTGCTAAATGTAATTAAGCATACATGTGCATAAAAGATAGCGCACTGAGATCACTTCCAATATATGTCTTTGTTAATATGTATGCACGAATGAATATAGGTCAGCTAAATTTATTATTATTTAGCAACATAGTTTAACACGCAAGTAATGGTTAATTTTAGCACTGTATGTTTTAAATGAGGGTTTTGCACAGTCAGTTACAATTTCACGCCACAATTACTAATTTCCTCAAAATGTATTGTTTACGAGTTTTTGCAGTCAGTCAGCTGTTTACGGTTACCGCACCAATAATCGGTAACAACGTATCGCATAGGGTTGCGTTAGGGATACGACTACAGCGTTACGACAAACAGCGCCAATGTCTTCAGGTTTATATAAAATACTGTTCGAAAACATTAAGGCGGAAATAAAAAACGTAAAAGCCATTGGATATGGTCTTACGTCAGATATTTGGACTGATGACTGCTATCACACTTCATTTGTTTGCTTAACGATACACTACGTAATTGAAGGGAAGTTACATAATAAGCTGCTAGGCATAAAATCAATGAAGGGTTAACCTTGCACATGTAAGTATTTTTTTTTTTAATACAATATTCTAGTAGAAATTTACTGAGGAGAGAATGTATGTAATATAATTTCCAGGTGTGAACGTACGAAATAAAATATGTGAATTGCTAAAAAATTTTGATTGCGAACTGAATGAGCGTGTCATTGTTGTTACAGACAGGGGAAGAAATATGTTAGCAGCGTTCCGACAAAATAATCACATAAATTGTTTCAACCATTTGTTGCACAACACTATTGAGAAATCAATTAATGAGCTGCCGCAAGTATCAGAAATATGTACTAAATGCACAAGACTAGTGAAATATTTAAAAAAAAAAAAAGTGGTTGTAATACTCTCCTGAATACCTCTTTGTAGAGCTTTTCTCCCACACGCTGGAACACAATTTATTATTTGCTGGATTCAGTAGCAAAAAACTGGATTGAAATAACCAACATTTTAACAGAAAAAAACAAGATTTATTTAATAAGTAATATAAATTTGAGTATATACATATATATATCTAGCCAACATACTTAAAATTTTCGCAGAAACTTCAGAAAAGTTGGAAGGATCGTCTTATGTAACTCTTCATTTGACTACAGTTCACCTTTTGCATTTGAAAAATGCATGTTCGCAGACTGATACGGATTTGGGAATTATCAAAGATTTTAAGGCAGAACTGCAGCCGGATTCCAGTCATCGCTATCGCCTAGTTGCTAAAATTCGCCAAAATGCCAAAGCAAATGAGCTCTCAAAAAATTAGGAGATTTCGCTAATTTGCGATTCTGAAACTCAAGTCGCCTAGCTAAAATGTAGTACGGTTATCTTTTCGCTTGATGGCGCTGGGATAGCACCGCCATCTGTCAATTTAGTTGTGATTCCTTACATGCCATAAATCACCAAAAATAGCCCGAAATAGACAAAGGCTACTAGAAGTAAACCCCATACTTTGGGCGCAGAGAACACTGAAAAATTTAATTACAGACAATTTCAGAAATGTTTCTTAGCATCTCCAAGCCACGAGTGTCCTAAAAGTTATATATATATAAGATGCATCCTAGGTGAGTTTTTATTCCAGTTATTTTTTAAACATATTCTCAATGCTAGTAGAGTAGAAGAGATTTTTTGAGTGGTTGAATTGTAGACACAGATATACGGCCTTGGCAGACACAGATAAAAAGTCCTCCGAGAAGTGGAAAAGTGTATTCTGCGAGTCCGTATTGGATCCGTGAAGGGTTATTTTTTTGAAGCGCAAACGAAGGCCACCTTCTCAAGCCAATGTTCTGCCTATAAATAAATTCCTTGGATCACGCCTCTCATTTGGGATCGGACTATTAATACCGAGGTGAAAACGCTTCTTTGATACCTCTTTCCACATTTTTGGACGTGGTTTAGCAGTTTTTTCCTAAAGGAAACAACTACCAATTTCTATTTTTCTTTTAAATGGCATATATTTTATGTCAATGAGTGTTTTTTTGACATAAAAAAACTTAATTCTAACATTTTATCATATATTTTGTATTTTAGCAACAGATTTTTTTGGTTGCCAAAATAAGCATGCTTTAGGAGAAAAATAGAGATTTTACGAGATGGCTGAAATTCCAGAATCGCAAACTTAGCTAAATTAGTCGCCAAAAACAGCTGATGACGTTATCTGGTTCATTCGTGTTCATCGCTTAAATGTGCCAAGAAAATGAATCAAAATGAACCAAAAATGGAGATTTTAGGAGATTGTCATTCACTGGAATCGCAAAAGTCGCCAAAAGTTGCCAAAATGCATTAAGAGATTTTTGGCGATCGAGATTAAGCTTTAGCGATGACGGGAATCTGGCTGCTGCTCACTAAATTAGAAATGGTGGTGGAAAATAATTTATCAATATTCCTCTTCAGGCAAAAACTTACTTTCGGAAAAAAGAAGTGTTATTGGCTCCAGACCAACTCATTTTAATAAGATAATGTTTCTTCACTCCAATCCTATTAACAGTAGGTCAGATTAAAACTCGCGTTTGGTTTTTACTTTTATGTATGAAGTTATTATTTATTGTTTATACACTAAATGAATTATTTAAGTTTGTTACTTTCACACCTTTATGTTGTTAAAAGTGTATTTACATACATATTTTGTTCGTTTTTTACTGTTTGCTCATTATAATATGTATAAAAAAATACTGTCACACTCTAACGTCTTACTGCCTACATTCAAATTTGGATTTTCAAACATTTTGCTACAACTGTTCAGTTGTATACAACTGTTTTCACAGGAGTACTCCTTTAGAGGTTGTATACAACTGATCATACAGTTCGAACACACTGTCTGAAACACACCCGTATCTCAGACGAATGCTACACTGCACGAACAGTTTTCCATTCGGTGTGAGTTCGCACATGATAGTACTCAAACGAAAGCAAAAACTTGTACTTCACTACAAGATAAATATTTAGTCCACTCATAAGGGCGTTTGAATGCATCCGTGCAGCGCTCTAGTCGGTATGTTTAATATATGGAGCATTTCCAGTGTAAATCTTTTTCCGTATTGTTGTTCTTGTTGCAGTATTTCTGTTTGGCCAAAGCCAAGGGGAATTAATATACCTGGTGATGGCATACAATCAGCTGATTGCTTGTTCTTCCCGTTCTGTAGTACTTATGGGGTTCATACAAATGTCATCAAAAGAAAATCCTCAAAGGTTTGTTTACATTCGCGGTGTTTGTAGTTAAGTATTTTGTGCAAATAAAATTCAAGACAATTTATTAAAGAACGTGCTAAATAGTATTAAATAATCTTTAATATACTTATATTAAAAGTGGTATTCTATCCGACCGTACGCAACTGCTTAAACGAGCCCAAAAATATCGGGAAAGGTATCAAATGACGTGTTTTGACCTACATATGCATGCATTCATAATCCAAAATTGGTAAATAAATCATTTGTTTCAGTGAAAAGTTACATACATATATACAAATCAATAACATTATAAAATGAGGAAGTGAGCTGTGTGCTTAAAAAAATACGTGGTGGGCCAAGGGTCCTTTTTCATTGTTCCGGCGGATGACTAGTTAAGATTGACCTGGTCGACATCATGCCGAACGCAGCTAAGATCGAAAGATTATCTTTGCGCTGATCACTTCTTGCGTTCGGACATGATACGCGGAGGCAGATGTTTGAAATTATTAGCAAGAGCGGTACCATTGCCGGTAAGTGCTCCTAGAGCAGACATGGGCGTTTTGACTCAAACGAGCAGTTACTCTCAGCACACTTATTCTTACGCTCTTATTTCAGTCGCTACTGAGAGCGAAAAAACCAGTTTGGCACTGTGGGATAAGGAATTGATTTTCCTGCCAGTCGCGCTGCCGACAGCAACGAGGTAACATAGGTACCCCCTGCGGGTTGGGGCTTAGAATATGCCCGCGATAGGCATACCGGTCGTAAGAGGCGACCAATATGCACAAAGGTAATGATGTGCAACTCGATGGTTGATCTACTGATATGATGCCTCCCACCTCTCATTACCCATCTTCTCTTTCCTTTCGGAAGGAGGGATGCCATGACCTAGAAGGTTGCACTGGTCATACCAAATCGCTCCCACGACAGTCGGACAGTACCGCAAGGGAGTACCGGAGCGTACCGGATTCATATCCGGCCAAGGACTGTTATTTCGACAACACTCCCCAAAACCTTCGGGGAGTGATTTTGCTGTTAAAACAACAACAACAGGTAACATAGGTAGTCGGTATGCTGATGTTTTTTTATGCCCTAGTATATTTTTGCCCCATTTGAAATGTATAACATAAATAAAATGTTATAATTTCAGATACCTTTGGTGGGCTAAATTCGGAGTTGACTACTTTTACTAGCAAACTAGTTAGCGGAAATTTAAGGAGTTCTTAAAAACTTCAAAAAACATATTATCTCTCTCAATACCCTCATATTTCTCAAAGTCTTTATGGAAGGTATTATAGTGCCTCCTAAAATTATATGCCCGGGTCCCCTTTACATACATATTACACAATAGACATTACATATTACCAAAAGCATCGAAAATCATAAAGCAATATTTGTCATTCATTTTGAACAAGCACATATAGGTACGCGCATTAATAGTATCATAAAACAATCAAGCGGCGCACGATGTTGCTTCGCTGTTGTTTGTAAATCAATCTTTGTCCCATGGTAGCCACTTTACGCCCGCGGTTACCAATACATGCTTACATTTCATTTGCCCACCAATGTTCTAGAGCAGTTTTCAATCTGACTTTGAAATTCGAATAATGTAGAGCTAAGATCAAAAACCTGTCGACGAAAACCAAACAGGTACGTTAGATTGCTTCGAGGAAATGGATATCGATGACGAAGGCTCACTAGGAATAGACGCGGACGTTGTCAGCGCCCTGAATGACCTTGGAGTACATCTCAGGGTATATTATAAAAAGGCTGAATCTTGAAGAACACGGAAGCACAGAATTCACTTCCTCCTATGTAGACCTGCTATCAAAAGTATATTTAAAAAAGCCTTCTACAACATTTTTTAATGGAATGGTGTTGTTAGAAAATATTTTTAACAACATGAATGCCTACATGAACTACATTGTAAAAATATCCACCAGCCGTTGATGGGCAAAAGCGCAGCGGTAGCTCTCCCCAAACATGCTAAACGCTTGTTCTTTAAATGCAGGATTTTCTTCCGCATCAAAAACTTGAACAGGCGGCTTAAAATAAAGAAGAGATTATGGGACACAAGAAATTTATCAAAATAAAACTCTGAACATGGTAAGTATAGTAAAACATGTATGACTATGATCTATACAACTTTGTTTGGTATAACAAACTTTCATTTAAACCAGTGATCGGCAACCCAACGCCGACCTAAAAATCCAAAAAAAAAAAAAAGTTTAAAATTGGAAAGGTGAAATAAAAGCAATTTAATTCAAGAACACAAAAAATAATTCATTATTTTGGAAAAGGAAAAAAGGAAAAATAAAACAGTTATTTCAGGCTTTTGATATCGTGCTTATTGATAATATTACTCTCCCAACATTTTAGGAATATCTATTTCGTCTGGATAAAGCCTGGACGTAGAGTTTATGTTCTTTAAAAACGAAAAAGCGCATTCACACAAATATGTTGTCCTTTCGTTACTCATTACTCATTGTGTTGAACTATTGAAAGTTGAACGCAGAATAAAACAAAATATTAATTTGCAATTCTTTTAATATGAGTATGCCTTTTTGGGCATTGCGTAGATTTTCCTCGAATTAACTGGCAAGCATTTGGCAAAATTCTGGAGAAATTCAGCGAACATCGGAGCAGAATTAGCAGCGTCGTTTTTTTTTTGTGTATGTACAGCGCTGCCGCGTCGAAGCTACCCACGGGTAGCGTTTTGCCGATAGATGATTTAAACCAATTACAGCAGTGGAATACGTACAGCATACAAATGCCGATACTATTATGACGTATCACTCCTTGCGAGTTAACAAAAAGCCCCTTTTCAGGACCAAAAGAAAATCAACAAAGAGATACAAAAATTCTAAACTCCATTAGAGTTAAAAAAGGCCCTTTTCAGGGCCAAAAGAAAATCAGCAAAGTCCTACAAAAATTCTAAACTCCATTAGAGTTAAAAAAGGCCCTTTTCAGGGCCGAAAGAAAATCAACAAAGACATACAAAAATTCTAAACTCCACCAGAGTTAAAAAAATGCCCTTTTCAGGGCTAATTATATGTATGCATTTATTTATATATAAGGCATATATGAGCGTATGCAAAGTATACTTACAGCATTAAATAGATTAAATTTCATGAACATTGAGCCACGATTCAAATATTTTTATCACTCTGTGTCGTCCTTACCGCACCTTCCAAAACATGTACAAATGACGATAACACTGACACCAGTCCAAAGTCGGTGCATATTTAATTTAACTTCAAAAAGCCCTTCACTTTCCTGTTCCAAAAAGGTTCCTCAAGTGGTGTATGCGAATCCACATCGCTGTTATTCCGTAACGATGCATCCTGAAAAGTCCAGTTCACCAGAGCTAAATTTTATGAAATATCCAACACTTCATACGGTACCCTGCAAATTCATATCTATTTTTACATAAATTACATTGTTTAAATATAATAAATTATATTTCCACTCCGAAATTCACTTATTTTCTCTCTACGATGTAAGAAAACTTTGTGTGTCCTGATGATTGTCATTTTATATTTACTTTCAGTTTGACATCCCAGTGAACGGCGAATCAAGCCCACGATGGCTAAATTCGATTTGCTACCACCATATAATATATTCGCCTTGGTCAAAGCTCTGGCAGTGTTGGCTGCTTGCACAGTGGGTCATGAGTGCGGTTTTTTGATTATATATATTAAGTTGATTACAATATTTAAAATCTGATTTATGTTGTGCTAGTCGAGTTTTTAGTTTTGATTTAGTTGTTCCAACATAAACTTTGCTGCATGATTCCTTGTCTTTTCCATTACAAGGGATTTTATATATGATATTACTTTTTTCCATTGTTGGTATTTTCGACTTAGTTCGGTTAAACATATTATTCATTGTGGTCATGGGCTTGTTTGCTATTTTTACCTCTTCTTTATTATAAACATTCGACGATGCTAGGCGCTCCGATAGTTTCGCTACATAAGTCACTAACTTAAATATCTTCTGGTTTTCAGTTTTTTGTTGACCACACTCAGTTGTACATCGTTTTACAAGGGTTTTTATAACGTTGTAATGTCATTGTTTCAGTCTTTATCTCGTTGCAAATAAGGTAGTTTTCCGTCGTTCTCTGGTTCCATAGTAAATTTAATATTTTTGTCAAATGAATTAAGTGCGTCAAGTGTTCTTTGTACCTCGTATATCTTAATAATCGTATTATTAATAATCTTGGTTTTAGTGCTAATTTGTTCATTGTATTGTCCAACAATTCTTTCATTACTATATCAGCAACTACTGGAGATGTTGGTGATCCCATTGGTAATCCTTTCAACTGTGTGTATGTGGTGTCATTGTATTTAAAATATCTATTTACTTTGTATATTTTTCTTTTTTCTTATTACTATGTCAAGTGCTAGTTGTGTTGGTATCAGGGTTCGAATTTGCACGCACGCATACAGCACACAAACGCGTGCAAAAAAATGCTCACCAAAATTTTTAGCTCATGCACATGAGCTGTGCTTTTAAAAAAAATATTAAGCACACAGCACGTGTGTGTGTTTTTTATTGAAAATATAAAAGCACATACTCATGCGTGTTTTTTTTATTTTATTTGCTCTCAAATTTTTCTATTGATTTTTATATGGCAGTAAAAAATGTATGTGTTTTGTTTTTGAAATAGAAACGTGCGTGTACAACTGAAAGTTTTTTCTACACTCAGCACGAGAGTTCGTGCTTAAATATTTTATATAAAAGCACACACGTGTGCATGGTCCTAATTCGTATCAGCACACACGTGAGCTGTGTGCTACAAAATTTTTCTGGTAGCACATAGCACATGTGTAAGAGCGAAAAATATACAAATGTGCTGCACACGTGCGTGCATATTCGAACCCTGGTTGGTATACTAGGGAATAGTGAGACACCTAAAAAGATATCATCGTTTCCTTGTCACAAATATAGGAAGTGTTTATCTTTTCTTTAAAGTCTTGCAGAAGTGGCCGTTACATTTTTCAAAATATCTGCGACGTACTTGCATAGCATATGTGATGGTGATCCAGTGGCTGAACAGATCGGTCTTAGTGGTATTCCTTCTTTGTGGATTTTTGTTAGTCCGTATATCAAATCAATTCCATTTTAAATAGTTTATCCACGAGACTGTTGTTTTGAGGTAGGATCTTGTCTTTGAAATCTGCACGTCGTCAAGTCATTTAAGATCTCACTCATTTTATTGTTGTAGTTATTAAGGTTTATTGCCCCGGTCTTGTTTCCCTTGTCAGATGTTAAAATGTTTATATTTTTATTTTTATTTGTATTTGTATTTATTGAGCAATTTTAATAGCACAACAATTTGACAAAAAAAATTTTATAGTGCTAGTCAAGAATAACATTATTTTAAGACTAGTTTTAAATAGATATATCAATATTTTAGTCATTGAAAGGAAGAAAGCATATCGGAAAGGGTCATTGTGTACACAATGGAAAGGAAAAAAGATTAACAAATATTAGAATACATTGAGTAGTAAGAAGAAAATAAAACATTAAAATTATTAAAATTAATTTTAAACTTATTAGTCATTATAAAAAGTAGTTAGCTCTTTTTGGAAACGCAGCGGATTACTTAGCAGCCTTAGTCTAGAGGGAAGTGAGTTCCAAAGACGTATCGAAGTAATAAAGAACTGGCGATCAGACGTTAGCATTCGATATCTGAAGTGCGTAAGGAGTACGGATCTTGATGTTTGAAGGAAAGTTAGCCTTCGAAATAAATACCATGGTTTCTTCGTATATATTAATTTTTGTATGGCCATAAGCACTTTAACTTTTAAAAGATTATCAAAAGAAATGGTAAGCAACTATTCCGCGTGTGGTCAAGTCTACTTAGCCCGTAAACATATCTGGAAATGTTGCTGTACACAATATTAAGTTTATTTTTGCATACATTGCCCCGGTTTCACGAGCTCGACTTAACCTAGTTAAGTCTCGATTTTCAGTTTCACCATCTAACTTAACTAAGTCACAACTTAGGCCCGTTTTCATAAAAGCCGGTTAGCGCTTTATCGGAATTTAATCGGTGATTTGGCGAAAATTCGTTTTCACCATGCCCGGTTATCATGGATCAGCCGATTAAACACCGATTAACTTGATCGGCGATGGATGGCCGGTTAACTGCTGATTGAGCAAATTTTGACGTCTGTCAGCTGTGTAGAAAATAAAATTTGCGTGGATTTGTGTAATTGAAGTGCATCATAAATTTATTTCAAAGTTCCCTGTGTCATTCAGCAATATTATTAAACAAAATAAAAAAGCGGAAGCAATTGGTAAGTCCTTATATATTTATTACATACCAAAACGTTTTTGGTATTTGCATTTAATCAATATTATAGGTGAATTCGAGCATTCAATCACTGCCGCAGTACTTCCAAAAAGGTATAATTTTAATCCAAAACTGAAGAGAATCGGCACGCTTTTTTTCTGAGATATGTTCCAGAATGGAATTAGAGCATATTCAAGAAAACTAGAATTTTTCACAAGTTACATCTTAAAAATAATAGAGTTTTTCCTTTGACTATACCTGCAGTACTGCGGCAGTGATGGAATTCTCGAATTCACCTATAATATTGATTAAATGCAAATACCAAAAGCGTTTCGGTGTGTAATAAATATATAAGGACTTACCAACTCTCCAAAGAGGTTTTCACTAATAAGTTTGATTTATCCGGTGGTGGAGAAGAGGCTACGCGCAAAGGCAGCAGCTCCGGCGCTGTTATGGAATCTATGAAGAATCATGGTAAGGGTATCTTCTCGGGCAAATTGAATCCAGCTTTAGAAGATCGTTATGGACGTCCCAAACGCGATTTTTCTACAGTTAAACATATATTGAATGATTTGTTGAGCGCCACACCGCAGTATAGTCGTGGTGCGCGCATAAGCTTTGAGGCACCAAGCACATCAGCTTCGTCGGCCACAAGTGGTGTTGCTGGCACGTCGAGTACAGGTTAGTTAAAATTTTTTGGCTTATAAAGTTTGACTTAGTAATCCATATTTCATTTACTTTCAGCTCACCGCGAAACACCATCATCATCATCCCCATCAGAGCAGAGCAAGCAAAGGCGTGAGGCAAGCAAATTGAAGGGCGCCCCATATGCCACACGTGGAGCTGTTGGTGCACCAACCACTAAAGCAGCGCAACTGCCACTAACGCCAGCAACTCATGGAAGTCGGACGCATCTCAGGCCAAGTATCACATAGCAAACAACATTTCGACCAGTTTCTGAATAACTTAAACAATTGTGTCAACAAGGAGCTTATAGATTCGGCAGCAATTGAATTCCTGCTAAATTTCAATACAAAGAACAATCGGAAAAAGCTGACGAAATCAATTTTTACAGTACAGAGGTATGTATTTTTCTTGACTAAAAAGTATCACTTTTATAATGCATTTATATTCCTATTAAAGAACACGTTTGGATTTACTGCCCTTTCTTTCACGCTTTGTTGCCATTGTTAACCTATGCAATACTGATACCCACTATCGAATCAAAAATTAAAATTGTACGCTTCATTGGTGAAATGGACTATGCAAGACATTCGATGCTCTCAGCTGGTTAAAAATGCTATTACGCGACTTTCAGCATCATCAAATCGAAATAGCATGCGCTTTCATTGAAGTCGTACAATTGCCGTGACTCACGTCTGCTCACCAACGTGTCAGTCATCCATGAATATATTCGCCATTTAATATTCGAGGAATTGTGTAAACAAAACATAAATGTTACGACGCATTAATTGGGATGATCCCACTGTAAGCAGTTATGCTACAAAATGCATGTCTAAAGCATATTTACTACGTTTTCCACTCATACGCTGTTTGGCGGATTTGAGCATGAGTTTATATCAGGAGCGTGCCTAAAAACAATGGTTATCGACAATGTATTCGAAGAAGAGGCAGGCAAATTACTAGAGACTTACAAACAATTTGAAAAAGTTCGCCGGAATGGATTATGGAACGGGTTGAATCAAGTCCACATCAGGTTTGTCTGAAATAGTTTTACCTTAACTCTTGATTCTGATTAAATATTTATTTTAGCTGGTTTCTGCTTTGACTAGCATTAAGCCCGTGAACAAAACCGATGCCGTAACACTGCTACAGAATTTTGGAAAATTGGAGAACCTCATAAATGCTAGCGAAGAACGACTATCGCTTGTAATTGGGCTGGGGCCTCGAAAAGCTGCAAAGCTTTACAAAACTCGGCATGAACATTTTCTTACCAAGTAAACAAGTTATTAACTGCCAATTTATATTTATTGAATAAAATTATTTGCAAAAATGGAATATCTTCTAAGCTTACCTATTCTGTGATTGAATGTTGAATGATCTGAATCTGATATTGTTACATATTGTTGCCATAGCTTAACACAGCTTCAATTAAATAAAATCCCATCGAATTTTCTGAACATTCTCTTCTGCTTTGTTATTTAACGAATAAATCAGAATATGTGAATTATATTCATCAGGGTAGGGCTAAGTAGCGCTACAACAACAACAACATCGAATTCATCATCACTAGCCAATTCCCAAATCCATACCGATTTGTCCCGCGAGCATGTGGCTAAAAGGCTGCCGGAACTTGACCAACATGCACTTTTTACTTAATTTTCATGTCCCTCCAATGTAGCAACGCACTCAAATTCTCCTAAACAAAATAATTTAGATTAGGAAATTAACTTTTGTTCATCGTAACACATACCAGTTGCCTTCGACCATATCGCTGTTGTACCATCAAAGCTTGGTACCAACAAAGCATGATAGCCAAATGATGTACCCTCTGGTATGGGTGCGTTGAAACCTGGAATTTTTAAATTCGGATATGATGGTGGTGGACCATATCGTTGCTGTGCAATCAACCATGGTGGTGGAATTTTATGGGAATTCGGTCCAACCGGCAAACCAAGACCTATACGCAGCTCTTCAGATGAATGGCCTGATTTTTTCTTTTAAACGTGTCTCATACTCTTTACCCTCATAATACAGGTCACCATGTATGGTCATACATGTTTGTTTGCCATTTAAAGAACATTACTAATATATTAATTCAGCCAATTCACCAATTAACTTTCTGTGAAAACGTAAATAAAACAAAAATCAGCTGTTTTGCCAATTCACAATGCAATTTTTTGCTAATTTATTCACAATGATGTGTCTAATCGGCGATAACTTAACCAGGCTTTGGTGAAAACCAAATTGTCGATTCAGAAAATCAGCGATTAAGGAATCGCCGATTAGGAATAATTTAACCGGCTTTTATGAAAGCGGGCCTTAGTCAGCTTGACAGCGACTTATCCTCGACTAAGTTAGTGTTTCTGGCATTCGAAACGCATACGTCAGAAATGTTACTAATTTGCTTTGTGCACCGTCCCAGTTGGAAACTTTGCCATGCATGACTTTAACGAGGTAAGCGTAGATGCACGGTACGGGTTGTTTGGAACCATTACCAAACCATCGTTTTCAATTAAGCACTATTTTACCACCTTCCAATCAAAGGCATATGCGGCCTGCGATCTATATATTCCGTGGTGCATTTCTATACATTACCATTTCTCAATGGGTACTGGTATGAAAAATACTACTATGTATAAAACAGCTGACCGGGTTGTTGTGGTCAAAACTATTTAAGTTGCTAAGTTGGTGAAACCCAAAAGTAAGTTAGTCGCAAATTTAGGCTAACTTAAGTCGGGACTTAGTTTTAGTCTTAGTCACGCTGGTGAAACCGGGCCATTAGAGTAGATCTCACAACCATAAAGTAGCGTAGGTATTAAGTACGCTTTCGCTATAAGCAGTCGAATGTTTAACTGAGTATAACATTGTGTCAACCAGAGTGTGCGGAGCATCCCATACACTTTTCCTACCGTGCTAAAAATATGGTCTTTCCGAGTCAGTGTTTTGTTAAAAACTATACCTAAATTTTTGGCAGTGTCAACGTATTCTATAATAGTAGCCGTGTTTTTTTTTATCGGCGTCTGCGTTTGCGTTTAATATTTGTATGGATTGCTGAGCGCACAACTTTGTCTGCAACTACGAAATAGTGGCTGATAAAATCAGTACTTCCAAGAAGTTTCCATTCATTTTGCAAACTGCCTTACCAACCTCCAGCAATCTGTTTATCATCCCTTAATAATAACCGGAATGTCAACAGAGGAAATGTATGTATGTATGCGCGTTGATAATGGAATAACCGCAATTGTGGATGACCGTTTTTTTAGTCGCAGACGCAGATGTATATGCGTTTAAAAAAACGGGCCTAGTATTGTCCAAGGTGTCCTCCTAAGGGAGGAGGACATAGACATCGGCTTGGTGCAGGAGCCTTGGGTATGGCGGTCTAAAGTTAAGGGCCTCCATACCAGAAACTATAACCTGTTCTACACACACGGAGAAGGTAAACCGAGAGCGTGCATCCTCGTTAGGGATACCATTAATGCTTTCTTCTTACCTAATTTCAGCACATACGATACGGCAGTGGTCAGGATCGAATCGAAGGGCGGACGCAGTATAACGGTCGCCTCGGCTTACATGGCTCATGATCGGCCCGCACCTCCCGAGGAGGTGAAGCATCTGATAGAAACACTTACAGCCAAGGAAGAGCTCATCATAGGCAGTGATGCAAACGCGAGGCATTCGCTGTGGGGCAGCAGTGAGATAAATGAGCGGGGTGAGTCTCTTTTTGAATTCTTATTATCTAGTAATCTACGTATATGTAGCAGGGGGAGCTCTCCCACCTTTGTGTTCCCTGGTTCGGAGAACTTCGCAGGGTGGGAGGAAGTCCTCGACATCGCCATAGCATCTGACTCTCAGGAACTTTTGGTAAGAAACTGGGAGGTTTCGAGAAAGATCTCAATGTCGGATCATCGAATGATCCTCTTTGAAATAGATTGGGAGAGGGAGATAAAGAAACCATATAGAAATCCTAGACGGACTTCTTGGGGTCTATTTGAGAAGATAGTCAATGATAGGCTCAGCAGGAACAAGATACCCATTCAATCAGCAGACACTCTGGACGACCGAGTTAGGTCTCTGGAAAGTAGTTTTCGGGTTGCCTACAAGGCTTCCTGTCCACCATGAAGGAGCAAGAAGACCTCCCCCCATGGTGGAATAAAGACCTTAGCGAACTAAGGTCAAGAATGAGGAAGGTCTTCAACGATTGTCATACTAGGGGAGATTTTCAGCAGTTCAGGATCTCCCAAAGGGAATATAAGAAAGCCGTGCGGATCACAAGGGCGAAATCCTGGCAGGAACACTGTGAGTCTATTGAGTCCACGAAGGACTCAGCAAGACTCGGGAGATTCCTTGCCAGGGAGCACTCAAACAAAACCTTCGTGAAACGCGCAGATGGTACGTGGGCCGGATCAGCGGCGGAAACCCTTGATATTCTGATAGAGGCTCACTTTCCCGACGGTACCAAGGAGGCGGAGCAGAGTAGGGGAGTGGTGCAGCAGGAAGCACCTGGTATGTTAATAGATAAACTTCTAGCAGAAGATAAAATTGCCTGGGCGATAAATAGCTTCTCACCGTTTAAGTCACCGGGAGTAGATGGTATACTTCCGATAATGATGCAGAAGACTCAGATGCCGTTGGTTAAGGAACTAAGGGAGATCTTCGCTGCCTGCATCATCCATAACCACATTCCGGAATCATGGAGGAAAACAAGGGTGGTTTTCATTCCGAAGTCTGGAAGAAGAGGGCATGAGCTGGCCAAGGATTTCCGGCCAATAAGTCTCACATCCTTCGTGCTGAAAACATTTGAGAGGCTACTGGATATACATATACGGGAACTTCTGGAAGGGCCCGTTTTATCGGTGGCGCAGCATGCGTACCTGAGGGGAAGATCCACAGAGTCCGCGCTGCATGAAGTAGTGCGAACAGTGGAGAAATCCCTTCAATATAAAGAATTCACACTAGCGGCGTTTGTAGATGTGGAGGGCGCCTTCAATAATGTGAGAGCCGAGGCAATTTCAACAGCACTTGTGGGATTAGGGGTGGAGGAGCCAATTAGAAGCTGGATCTCGTCCCTGCTCAGGAAGCGTGAAATATCTGCGGAGCTAGGGGAAGCAAAAGCCACACCACAGGGAGGAGTCCTCTCACCTCTGCTTTGGATCCTTACCATGAATGATATCCTGCTGAAACTTAATACAAATGGATTAAGATTGAGGCGTACGCTGACGACGTGGGGATCCTAGTCTCGGGTCCGTTCCCTTCCGTAATGAGCGATATTATGGAAAGATCGTTAGCAAAACTCAGTAGGTGGGCACAGGAAAGTGGCCTCCGGCTGAATCCGGATAAAACGGAACTTCTTCTCTTCACGAGGAAGTACAAGCCGCCTACTTTCGAACTTCCTAGGTTAAATGGCCAACAGCTAAAACTGTCTCCCAGCACTAAGTATCTGGGACTAATAATTGATTGTAAGTTGAACTGGAAAGCGTGCATCGAGGAGAGGGTGAGGAAGGCCTGTATCGCTTTCTACGCCTGCAAATCGATGTTTGGTAAGAAGTGGGGTCTGAAGCCGAGGATGGTGCTGTGGATGTACGAGGCGGTAGTCAGACCTGTTCTGACCTACGGCTCGGTGGTATGGTGGGAAGCTCTTCGGAAGAACTATAATCTCACTAGTTTGCAGAAGGTCCAGCGCACAGCGTGTGTTGGCACCACCGGGGCCTTGCGCACCTGCCCCACTGCGGCTCTAGATCCTATTTTGAACCTGCTCCCAATCGACTTACACATACTATGCATATCGACACAATCCGCACTGAGGCTCAGAGAGTCTGGGTGCTGGAAGGATACTCAGCAGAGGCACAGTAGTATCCTTAAAGACCTCCCATCGGGAGTAATTGACAACGCAACAGACTATTATCCTCACAAACTGAAGTTTGAGAGCAATGCCACTACATCATTTCCAAGTAGGAGTGAATGGAGAAGAGGCGGGATAATTAGTGATGGAGGCATACAAATCTTCACAGACGGCTCCAAGATGGACTCGATGGATATTTCTGCGTCTTTCAGACTTCCGTCGTATTGCAGCGTTTTTCAGGCAGAAGTTCTTGCGATTGGCCAAGCATGCAAATCGCTCGAGCACAGGAATATAACAGGGAAGGTCACTATCTTCTCTGACAGCCAGGCAGCGATTAAGGCAATCGCATCTCCGCTTACTAGTTCCAGTGTAGTGCATACATGTTAGCAAACTTTGGCAGCGCTAGCCGATAGTTTGGATATATCCATTGTCTGGGTCCCGGGTCACAGGGGAATCGAGGGTAATGAGAAGGCTGATGAACTGGCACGTAGGGGCTCATCAGCGGAAAATGAAGAAGTAAGCCAAATTGATACGGGTGTACCCCTAGCAGTGGCAAAGGGAAGCATCCAAAAATACTATACAAATGAGGCACAGCGTAAGTGGAGCGGCATCGCTACGTGTGCAATATCTAGAGCCACCTGGCCGGAGTATAATCAGAGGAGAACAAGGAGTCTCCTAGGCAGGTCCAGAGCGGATACTTATAAACTTGTAGCAGTATGCACAGGTCACTGGCCGATTGGCACACATGTGGAAAAAATGGGTATTCCGCATAACGACCACTGCAGAAGCTGTAAAGACACTACTACAAAGGAGACCGTTGAACACTTCCTGTGTGAATGTACGGCTCTAGCCCGAACACGACTAAAATCTTTTGGGACACCTTTTTTGGAGAACCTAGGGAGGGTATCTGAGTTAGGGATTCCAAGCATTCTCGAATTTATAAACAACTCCGGTTGGTTGTAGAAAACATCCGCACATTTGATAGTAGGTCCGACGAGTCTTTATGGCATCAAAACGGCTTCTAAGAAAGCTACTTGGGCGACCTCTCTCAGGTCGCAGCCATTTTACCTACCTACCTACCTATTGTCCAAGGTTAAATTATCCAAGCCAGTTGTTACGAACGACTTTATATTAATAACTATACATTTCGACTTCTTATGGTTAGGACATAAGCCGTTCATTGAGGCCCACGCACCAATATTATTTAAGTCATATTTTATGTTATCTATACACGAATTGATACGATCACTAGGGCAACACAAATGCAATTAAGCTGCAAACAGCCACCGACGGAAAAACGGACGACGTGTCAGCTGACACGATCTACCTTATGGGAATTGCATGTAAGCGATTTTTCACCGACGTTCGTGACGTACGTTTTACGCACGTCGCTACGTCAAAACCAAAAAATTTCTGATTTTTACGTAGGAAACGTGTCAGCTGATCGCTCTTCGACACACAGTGTTGCCTATTCAACTATTTGCATGTTGAGTTTGGGCCGTTTGCAATTATTTTACAAAAATACCCAAAAAATTTTTAAATATTGTCGAAATATCTTAAAATTTTTGACTTATGTTAAAGTTTATAAATAAATATACTATATGTAGTTATTTAATATTACTTTCGACATTTTACAAAATGAAAAATTACAAACACAAAAGTAGAGGTTTGGGTAAGCATACATGTAAACTGAGGAATGGTAACACTGTATTGAATGTTTCTACGTAAGCCCAACGTTCATAAAAAATCGCAAATTTGCTCATGTACGTCCACCGCCACCGTCCGTTAGACACGTCGGTGGCTGTTTGCAACTTTAGACGTCATCAGCATAAATATTAACTTTAGAATTCTTAAGGACATCAGGCAAGTCATTTATGTACAAAACAAATAACAGGGGACCAATTATTGAGCATTGTGGGACACCTCGTATAAGGTAGGCAGCTTTAGCAGCTTTCCAACACTTAGGAAACATGCAAGTAGTCAGAATCGAGTTTACTAAGTGTGTAACGTGGAGAAGGATTTTTGGGAGAATTACTTTTAAAAATTTTGCACATATACCATCAACCCCTATAGCATTTGACTTCACGGAAAGAATGGCTTCCACAACATCACAATCATCGACTCAGAAAAACTCAAAAGGACGAGCATCAACATTGGCATGACCACAACAGTTGTCAACACAAATATTATCAGACAAAAATGGAAGACTTACAAAATTGTTATTTATTTCGTTTATATCTACGCCGACGAGGCTAGAGAGGTCACCTTTGGGTTTAACAATTCCGATTTCCTTAATCACGTTCCAGGTAGCCCTAGAGTCCAATGCAGAAGTGAACCTTTGTTTATAGAAATTCTGTTTTGGCGCACGGATAGATTTGCTTACTGCTAGTCTAGGCGCTTTGAAGCAGATATGGGCATCGCTGGTTCTGTACCTTTTCCACCGCGAGTATGCAAGGTTACGAAGTTCAATTAAATTTTGTATAGTAGCATTAAACCAGGTATGATTATTGTGTCTAACCGTGTTGACCTTTAGTGGAACCGAAACAGCCTTTGGATGTAAGCAACCTATAGTCTGAGACCATCATTTAAAAACGTAGGTGATTTAATGCTCTGCACTAAGGGTGTGTAACACTGTGCTGTGCGGAACTACTGTGCTGACACTTATAGATGTGCGGCTCGCACAAGCACACCTTCGTAGCACAGTAACACGTTCGATACATCGCGAATACTATTTCGGCAATAAAGTGTGCGTGTTACCATCTGGGTCGAATCTGTTTTTTATTTGCTTTGTGGGGATGATTATAAGTTTGTACTCACCGCTTAAATTTGTGCAAACGCTCAAACGTTTTTTTGAGTTTGGGTGAATGGCCAAGATTGGTTGCTTCCAAAGCCAGGTTGCTTGTTTCCTCCTGAGTGAATGTATTTTTTTTTTTTGGATTTACGGAAGGTAGCCTGGTTTAACGAAACTTGATTTATCAGATGTAATACCAAATGAATTTGGTAAATTCTATACGATTGTGAGCAATGTGTGGGTGAATGAATATATATGCAAGCAGAAAACGGCGCCAAGTGTGCAGCTCAATTATCGACTTTCGATAGTTCGCAAAAGCACAATCGTGCCGGCACAGTGTGCTAGCACATTTTAGTGTGCTGGTGCAACTGTTTCAGCACTCAGAAAAAAGTGTTATGACCCATGCTTGCAGAGTCTGCACTGAATTGAAGAATGACAACATAATTGAAAAAGAGAAAAGAGAAATATAGATAAGACAGCGATAGTTTAGAAATTTACAAAACATAATCTTAATCCTAGTGGCCATCCCGTTATGAATTAGCTGTTTGCTCACGAAAGGATAAAATCAAGGCTGTGGATTGCTTCGGGACTGTGGTTCATTGTTCTTTTTATATGAACCAGGCCCCTAAGAGTAAATACGGATGATACTTTTTCCCTTTTTTTAGACGGATTTGAATACTTCATAGTTTGTCTTAGACAACGAGGCATTTAATTTAATCTAACACAGTGAAATCGCCTTTAAATTAAGCATAGAGCTGTACTGTTCACTCCACCTTTTTATTGCTTTACCGCTGTCTATAATACTGTCATTTACTGTCATAAATGATAAAATACTGTTTACACCAGTGCTGACCATAATAATGTCACTACTGACAAATGTAAGAATGTACCAATGCTTTTTTACATAGAAAAAATTTATTTCTCTACATCTGAAAATTACTGGAACATTTGTTTTCTTCTATGATTTGTGTAAGTAAAATAAGGCCGTTAATTAAAACATTACACAAATTCGAAGTTAAGTACTAAATGTTCGCTATACATATTTGTTGTACGTTGGGGTGGTGGCTTTTGGAAAGATATTTACTACTATTAAATACTATAGTTGCCGGCATACCCTCCTTGAAGTTCAGTAGCGCGATTCTGTAACTTTTTTAACGCCAAGTGTTAGCGTTAACTTCGCTTAACACCATTTTTAACACTTTTTGTGATTCTATAACTTTTTTAACGCCAAGTGTTAGCGTTAACCTCCCTTAACACCGAAAAGTGTTAGCTAACACCTTTTACTGAGGTTAGTTAACGCGAAAAAATTTTGTGGTATTAAAATTTATAGAAAATAAGCTCTCCGAACATGAAACCGAACTCGCGACGCGCACGTTGTAGTCCGAACGCTTATCACCTGCGCTACTGCGACATGAACGTCGGCGCTGTCAAATGCTGTAGTTAAGATGAGTGCAGTTTTCCCCTCAATTTTAACAGATATACGTACATAAAACAGCTAACACTAAAAAGTGTTAAGGAAAGTTACAGAATCGCACTTTCGTTAAGAGCAAACGCCAAAATTCGGCGACAAGCTTAACACTCGGCGAGGTGTTAAAAGTTACAGCATCGCACTACTGGTAGACATAGATATAAGGTATGGATGTACAGTATTACCCAAAGTTATTCATCCCAAATGTTCACTTGAGGCGCTATTACACTGAAAATACCTGTCATGTCATGTTTTCTTGCTAAAAACCTGTCTCAGTCCTCAACTTCAGTTTTTGCATATTCATTTACACATGTCTGGCACCTCCTATTACTCGCTGACGATTCAACTAGTACCAAACCGCCATTGTTGTTCACAAGTGATTCGGCCAAAATAGAAAGCAGTTTATTTGAATGTTTTTTTTTCGTGTTATATATTTTAGAAGGCTTAAATATTAAAAATATGCAGTGTGGTGAGACATATCGTTCAGTGTGAAGTGTTTTTAATTCTGTAAAGTGAATAATTATAAGCAAGTATGGTAAATTGTGAAGCTTCCTTACATACAATAATGCATTTAAACACGATTTTTTCTCAAAATATATAGCTTGCCTCCAAGTTCGGTCTTTTGTTTTGTGTTCTGTGCGACCCCCTATACCCTCAAAAAAAAAAAAAAAATTCCTAGGTTCGGTGCATTATCTAAAATATTCCCCGTTGCATTAAATCCCTGCCTTTCATCAAGCCTTAGAAATAGCTGTTGAAGAATAAAGTTACCTTTGCTAACCAGTTTCTTAACGTATTGCATGTAGTTTTCAAACTTGTATGCTGAGAAAGAATCTAAAGGGCCAAACTGCTTAACGCAATCTGACAAATGAAGCAGGCCATGGACATTAAAGCTTACTAATTCATTTCCATAAATATTGCCAAAATAGTTCACAAAATCACACAAAAGTTCTTGGGCGACATCGGATTGTACCCTACATGAATTCTCACTCGACAGTAGTCGTATAGCAGAATGCAATAAAAGAAAGTGGTAGAATAAATCGCTTTCTAAACAATCTTTGAGAAGAAAAATCCCTGTATACAAAAGAAATTGCCTAAACTCAGGGGATTTCCAATGGTTAAGATCACTTAACTTTCTAGATACACGCCCAAACTCAGAAGGAATAAACTGAGCTACATAATCAATTTTATCGTTCACGCATTCGCCATTCATTTTTTTTCAAGAGAATTTTTAACAGCTTTTTGGTAACACCTAAGTCTACCAGATGCATACAGTCAAGAGGGAACTGGGAGACCATACCAAAACCTATTTCTTCCAAAATACTCTTTTTATATTTAAACTCTGGAATATGGTGAGAGGAATCACATCGAGAACTAAAAGTTATGTCGGATCTGAGAGGTCCAACTTCTTTCGAATAACACACGCGGTGTTTATCGTACAGACCTTTTTGGCAACATCTTGAACAGCCACTTTTGCTCGTATGAGACATAACACCCGTAACGAACGCTCTCGCTGGGGAATCGCAACAAAACAAACGCACATTAAACTTCTTCCTCGTTTGAGCTGGACCAACTTGAATGCCCTGTTCTCTTAACAGTTTCACTTCTAAACAGAAATCTTCCATAAAGGCATTAAGATTTTCCGGTTTCTTGTAACCAGAAAAGCAGGCAATGAGAAAAGGGCGGACATTGGGAAAATCTGAGAGTGCACCCAGAATAGGCCATAAAACTCTGTTAGAACTATTAAAGAGATTTAAGCCATCAATTCCTACATCAATTAGGACTTCATCAACCGTTTGAAGAATGGTATAGGGAAAATTCAAAAAATAATTTTCTATGCCGACGTACAAAAACTCACCATTAGGAATAGTCTTAATAGCTACCGTTTTCCTACTGGTTTTCATCAGAGTCTTGGCAGAGAGTGGTAAACCTCTTACATCCATTCTGTTTAAAGTTTTCAACAAATCTTCAACAGAGCTTTGGGTTTCATTATTCCTGATGGCCCATCCTCTTATTTCATCAGAGTTGCTGACACCACCTGTCGTATGAACACTTTCGCAGACCGGAAGAGTATTTTTAATTTTTTCTCCAAAGGGGGCAACGCTTTCATGTGAAAAAAAATTTACAGAAATATCACCTTCTTCGATCGGAAGTACATCTCCAGTTGAAATTCTATCAGAACCTAATCCGATTAATAAGGGATCAATTACAACATTTTCAGAAGCAAGTGCATCACAATCTAAGCTGCCTATAAAACGAGCACCTTTCTCCAACTGAAGTAAATTTCCGGATGCAATTGCGTCACAATCTAAACCGCCTATAAAAGGTGCACTTTCGTCGATGGGAAGTACATTTCCGGATGCAATTATATTACAATCTAAACTCAGTAACAAGGGATCAATCGAGTGGGACACGTTTTCAACTGATTTATAACTCGAAGTCCTCACAAAGCGGCAAGACACTTTCAGGCAGAATCATTGGTGATACCACACTTTTGGTCGCACAAAGATTTTTCCCGACGGGAGTTCCAATTTCATCAACACTTAACACTTTTATAAACTTTCCCGGGTCAATTTTTTTGGTGCGTCCCACACATTCTGCCAAATGTTTATATTTCTGCACTTTGGATTCGAAAATCCTTTTTTCTTTTTTAATTAAGCTTTGAATTGCTCTTTTATTCATTTTTAAATAAATATCTTTGTTTTAAACATGGTTTAAATAGGCCGCTTCTGATTTGCAATAATTCGTCACTTAACTTTTGAAGTTTTCGCTTAGAATGCGAGCCGGTTGAATATTTTCTAGGAATTTTGAAAATGCACCACTACTCATAATCATTTGATAGTCAAATGACAGTCACTAATGACCATATGATTCAATTGGACGAACTATTCTAGCATATACACACTTACATTCGCCATAATATATCCGTCTCACACTGATAATAGCGACCCCTAATTGTCACTGTTTTGGTCAGTACATGGTCAGCACTGTAATTTTGAGTGTGAGTGTGTTAGTTAAAAAAATCAGCGTTTCTGGTAGGGTCGTTGCAAGCTGCTTAGTTTTCGGCATTATATCTGTTCGTGGTTAATAAACGTGATAAATCTCCGCGTTTCTTAACAATTATAAAGAAAATCTATAAAATAACTCATAAAATGAAGAATAAACAAGCTATGTTGCAGTGAACGTGCCATAACATAGTTTGTTTATTCCTTCAGACCCATCAGTAGCGCGATTCACTAACTTTTTTAACCACATTTTCTGACGGTGACTAACTTATCACATAATTTTAACAGCTTTGCTATTCACTAACTTATTGTTGTCGTCTTGAAATGTGATAATTTAACGCGGTTTCATTTGGTGTGTTTGATATATTATTAAAGCTTGTTTACTTAAATATTAAAGAGTTTTAACTTAAAAAGTGGAATAAATATGGCATTTGAGTTCGTGGCATATAATTTGTCCCAAAATACAGCTGCGCATTGCATAAAAGTAGATCGGCGTTTGCTCAGGGAAATGGACAATCCTTTCGAGCTTGCGCCATGTGAGTTCCGGAATTTGTACCGGGTTAGTCCCACAATAGCGACAGGCATTGCAGAACGCCTAGATGATTGCATAAGAGGTCAAAGGGTTACAGCAATTTCGTCAGAAAAACAGGTAGATATGTAATTGTTTACAGAATTTATGCGTTTTCTTCAAATATTTCTTTCCCTTAAAGGTGCTGTGTACACTCCGGTTCTATGCCACAGGATGCTACCAAAGGCCTGTAGGGGAACAGTGGGGCATATCAATGAGCCAATCCTCTATAAGCCGGTGCATCCATCGAGTAACGGATGCCATAAATAGCCGAATGTTTTTTGAGGAAATTAAATTTCCTATGACTCAGGTTGAAAGTCAAGCTGCAAAAGAAGTTTTTGCTTCGGCGCCTGCACCATTTGTGGGGGGCACGATAGGGGCGATTGATTGCACCCACATATCCATTTTGGCTCCGAAAGTGCACGAGGAAGCCTATGTAAATCATCATGGATATCACTCCATAAATGTTCAAATGGTAACTTTATCACAAAAAAAGCTAGTGTATTCATATACTATATTATTTGTAAACTTTTTTGCAGATATGTGACCCAAATTTGAAAATATTAAATATTAATGCAAAGTTTCCAGGAGCACGTCATGATGCCTACATATGGAGCTCCTGTGCAGTGCGGCGAGTCATGCAGAGAGCCCATTCAAATGGATGCAGGAATACATTTCTGATAGGTATTTCTTTTGATAGTCCAGGCGACAGGGTTTATCCAACTTCAATAGGTTTTTTTGGTTTATCTAACTTTCCTACTAGTGAACATAAAAAGGTAGAAAATAATCCAAAAACATGCATATGCATTTTTTGATTTGTTTCTGTAGTGGTAACATTTATCAAAAAATTTTCCTCCACAATTTGTTGCCGAGGTGATTCTCCATCAAAAGTGTGTTAACAGTTTTTCTTGTAAATGCTACAGTTTTGAAGCTATAATCACTTTTTTCTACTAGTAGGAAAGTTAGATACCAAAAAAACCTATAGTCCGCGTCACTTCCGTATTCAGTTCATTTTCTGTCTGCGCCTGGACTATAAAGTTACTTTAAAATATATTTTATTTTATAAGATAAAACTTCACAGGAGATTCCGGATACCCTTTAGAGCCGTGGCTTATGACGCCATTACCGAGTCAACCCGAAGGTTCTCCCAAATTTAAATACAACGAGGCGTTATGCAAAGCGAGAAATCCTATAGAAAGATTGTTTGGGGTCCTGAAAGGAACTTGGCGATGCTTGTCACAACAAAGGGTTCTTTTATATGAACCCGGTTTCGCTGGTAAGGTTGTTAACGCGTGTGCTACCTTGCACAATATTCGTTTGGGTGGCCAGGCCAACGAGGTTGATAACCTCAACCTAGTCTTGGACACACAGACAGATGATAGCTCTGATAGCTCAAGTTCAGTGTCTTCAGCTGGAAAACGTGTCCAAGATAGACTAATAAACAATTTTTTCTCTGAAATACATGGATGTAGATAAAGTAATACCAATTAGACTAAGGATAGAAGATTCAATGGATCGAATAATAAATAAAAAAGACTACAAAAAATTCAAGTTTGTTTTAATTCATTTATTACGTACTAAAAAAAATCCATTAGTTAAATAAATTAAATCTAAAAGTAAAATAAAAAGCTATTCAGTAAAAATAATTCATTTCAAAGTATACTATAATACATCAACTAAGCAAAAATTAAAATAATATGATTATGTTTAAGTTTTGCATTGTACCACAAAAGAATTCGTACGGTAAAGTTTTTTTCCAAATCATGTATAGAATAAAATAAAATACATACTTAGATAAAATAAAATACATACTTGAATAAAATAAAATACCTACTTGAATGAAATAAAATACATACTTGAATAAAATAAAATTATACGTATACAAACATTATGATTAGTGAAGAAACTTGACCGTACGAATGCTTTTGTGGTACAATGCAAAACTTAAACATAATCATATTATTTTCATTTTTGATATACATAATTAATTCCGGATAGCCCGGACCAGTTCCTCCAAAATATTACCCAAGCGAATAATGGCATCTGTTTGCTTGGACTGGTTTTCGGCTAGGATCTGTTAACAAAAGAGAAAATATTAAATGAATGTTTAATTTGTTTTGAATAATTCGTTTACCCTCATGGTTTCTGCTTGCTTTTCAGCAATGTCCAAAAACCTTTGCCAGTCATCGTCGCAACACCCGTTTTCACACCTCCTCTTCGTGCCCCTGCGAGGTGTTGCTGATGCTGCCCTAGATGTAGCTGCTCTGGGTGTTGCTGCCCTAGTAGTAGCTGCTCTGGGTGTTGCTGCAGCAGGTGTTGGTGTTGCTGGTGGAGGTGTCAGCGGGATAACAATAGCCCCGTTGGACTCGGACCAGGGGATCTCCTCATCCTCCTCCACTACCAATTGGAATTCCTAGAAATAGACGTTAATAAAACCATGAGGATGAAATAATGTATATGACAAATATAATAATTTCACCGTACCTCTTCCCTTGGGATACTATCGTCGCAAGTATCTGCGCCCTCCACGTAGGTATCCCCAATTAAGCCCACTATCCGCAGCTCCATATCTGTCAAGGGCGGCAAAGATATGGGCCTATTACCAGTTAGGGCCCTCTCATTGTTTAGGTCCCGAACATGGTTGCTGGTCCGCCGTTTCAAATCTCGCCATACCTATTGAGGAATTGGTAAAAAAAAAATTATATACATATATATTAAAATCAAAGATAATTGTTTCGGGGAAAACAATAACAACAAGAGTTATCGAGGGTCAGAAGCTATTCTGCATATGTTCCGGTAATTGTTTCCTTTAGAAGGCAACCGCTAAAAATATATCAGCAGCTATCAATCATTATCGGCTTGTGTAATTTTTTAGCCAATAACTTTTCACAGAAAGTAAAAATCCAAAGTCCGCTTTCGGCTCATTGATACCTAGGTCAATACGCATCTTTTGATACCACCCCCAATATTTTTGGATGTGTTTTGGAAGTTGCTCCTGAACGGGACAATTACCAAATCGAAATGCGTGTTTTAGTAAATAACTACTTACCGTATTCCATTCCTCCACGGTCTTCGAAGCGCCACCAACTGTGTTCAGCTTCTCCGCCATCTCCCTCCACTTTTTCTGGTATTCCAGCTTTCCATGGAGGCGCTGGAATCTCCCAGAAGCTAATCCCTCCGTTTCGGACAGGATGTCCACCATCACCCTGAGCTGCTCGGCTGATGCCCGACTTCGCTTTGTCAATGCTTTTGTGTTAGAAGCCATTTATTTTAATTAAATTATTTCAATATCACACTTCTAATGTAAAATCAATCAATTTCAATTTGTTTTTGTTGAATTCCTCTTTGTGCTTTTCGCATATTTTGACATTTCAGTACAAGAGATGCCATATTTTCTTACTATGGATAAATACTTAACTATCATGTTTAAAACGAAGTTAGTGAATCGCATATGTGACAATGCAAACCATTTGTGATAAGGTTAAAATTGTCGTTTGTGGAAGTGATAAAAGTTAGTGAATCGCGCTACAGCAGTTGCTACTCGCTCGGGCTTTCTGTGATAAAAAATTTAAATGTTTAAAGCGGTTATTCGCGCAAAACTCGGGCAAAAACAGTGCGGGACTGTGTGGAAGGGGGTTTTTGTGTAATGTAATATAGTTTTGTGTGTATAGTGTTATCAAAGTGTTTTCAAATTTACACATTTTTGTTGGGAAAATTCAAATCTTCAAATTCGATTTTCTCTTAAAATATGAGTTGCCTCCAAGTTCGGGCTTTAGTTCTGTGATTTCTGGGACCCCCTCTACCCCTTTCAAAAAAATCAGCGTTTCTGGTAGGGTGGTTGCAAGGCGAATTAATACAAGGTGAAATTATCCCATCAGCTGATAGCTACTTTTTTCTCAAATTTTGACACTACACATTTAGCCGCCATACAATTTTGACATTAGTCCTACAAATTACAAAAACAAGGTACATTGAAAATGTATGGATGTGTGTTTGTAATTCGCCTGGCTTCCACCTTCTATTAATTCGCCTTGGGTGGTTGTTTCATTTACATGTAAAATTTTTATCTGGCACAGTATCACGACGACTGGAAAGTGCCTCATAATGAGTTAGGTGTTGATGGTCCCTGAAAACATTCGAATCAATATGATCATCGACGTTTATCGACAAACCACTCTTTTTATTATCTCTACTGAAAATTGGTTTATTCGGCACAAGTTAAACTTCATAATTTATGTTAATTGGTAAAGATGCTGTCCTTATTTCAAGAAAAAAGGCCCTTGAAGAGATCGCGTTTAGGTCCTCCAGATGTGTACCCCCAAGAGCCAAAGCAAAGGGAAGACGAGCTAACACCGACCAATGTAAAACATGGTTTCGCAACAACGCCGCCATTGGCAGATGAGTTCGGAACTGCACATAATTCTAATATGAACGCAAATAAAGTGGGATCATTTTTTAATGCCATTTTATCAAAAAAAGATGAGCTCATGACATTACAAGATACTGTTCGAAAGAAGCAGCAAATAAATTGCAAAGATAACTTTTGGCCGGTTTCCCCGAGAACCAAGGGAGCTTTAGACGCATGGTTTAAGGATCTCGCTGGTAATAAACCACTTTTGAATTTGGCGAAAAAAGCTCCTTCATTTAATAAGAAAGAAGAAATATTCATAATTCTGTGCGATAACCAAGT
The DNA here is from genome assembly GCA_951509765.1 of Sphenella marginata. Taxonomy (NCBI): domain Eukaryota; kingdom Metazoa; phylum Arthropoda; class Insecta; order Diptera; family Tephritidae; genus Sphenella; species Sphenella marginata. The sequence goes on from OX608082.1 coordinate 47,507,700, forward strand.
TAACATGCAACGTGCTGCATGGTTTATAAAACTAAGTGCCGCCTACACAGTAAGTTTCACAGAGTCAAAAAACAAAAAGAGAAGCATATATGACCCTGCAGTCGAGTGGACTGGGAATATGATAAAGTTTATGAAGGAACTGCTTCCAAAGTTGCATGACTATTTTCAGGGTAAGTATGAAACATGGAAATTGTTTACGACCACCACCGAGTGCTAAATCAGGTCCATAAAGCTAGCAGAACAAAAAACGGTAATTCTTTACGGTATTTGTTTCCTTTGGCACTCAACTACTAAAAAATTAGCTAAAAATATGATAGGGGTGTCAAAAGACGCGTTTTGACCTCAGTATCAATGATCCGAAGTCGAAATTTAATTTTTTTGTTCCAGTGAAAACTTATTAGTGAAAAACCGAAAATTTACCCGGGTCAGATCCCCAATTCGGGGCCCGATCCATGTTTTTTATGTGCAGAACACCTTTCCGAGTAGGCGGCCTTCGGCCGCGCTTCAAAAAATAACCCTGGGCTACGCCATTCCAACTCCGGGTGTGTGCCATAGCCGTGGCTACCGCCACGGTGATGTCCTCTTTTCTCACAGTGTAATTTGTGATTACAACAACCACATGAAAATGACAGAAAATTCTGAACTTTGATTGCAAATATCTCTTCACTGGAACAAAAAAATGAAATTTCGACTTCGGATCATTAATACTGAGGTCAAAACGCGTCTTTTGACACCCCTATCATATTTTTAGCTAATTTATTAGTAGTTGAGTGCCAAAGGAAACAAATACCTTCTTTACGACCGCACGTAACTGATAATACACCTCCAAAAATATCGAGAGAGGTATCAAAAGACGCGTTTTGACCTCTGTAACAAGAATCCAAATCCGGAAAACCAATATTTTCAGTAGTTTGCGAGATATTTGCAATCAAAGTTCAGAATTTTCTGTCATTTTCATGTGGTTGTTGTAATCACATTACCCTGTGAGAAAAAAATGACCCATAGAGTCGGAACGGTGGCAGGTTGCTGCTGTGTTCTGCACATAAAAAACATGGATCGGACCCCTAAATCAGGATTTGACCTGGGTCATTTTTTGGTTTTTTGTTAATAACTTTTCACTGAACTAAAATATTTTTTTTCCGGATTCGGATTCTTGTTACAGAGGTCAAAACGCGTCTTTTGATACCTCTCCCGATATTTTTGGACGTGTATTAGCAGTTACGTGCGGTCGTAAAGAATTACCCAAAAAACTAACTTATGGACAATGATGTGCTCCAAATGTTTTTATAAGTGCCCTAATCCCAAAAAATGTGCTCCTCTATTTTTGTCAAAAAATGATGTGCGTAAACAGTGAAACAAGACAGTTAGCGCAAATGTTATTATGCAGAAATTATGTGCTCCAAATGTGCTCTTGAAATAAGCTACCCCCAAAAAAATTGCGCTCTTTTTATATAAGCGCGTGGAGCGGGCAGACGTCTCAACACAATTGTTAAACAATACCATCAATATATCAAACCAATACGCATTATAAAAGTATATGTACAAACCAACAACGCCACAAGGCATACATCATAAATTTACTTTCAATTTACATTAATTAGTATTACAAATCAGTTTGTTAACTCATTTTATAATTCAATTATATTACAATATATTGGTATACGCCTCAACAGTTTTAACAATTACGTACGTCTCGCTCGCTGCGCACACGAGGATTTGGTAAGATAACCTCAATTGTCATCAAGTGCATGTCAAAAACACACCAGTATAATCTGAGACGCCGGGTACCAAGCGAAAGGGGTAGTAGTGAATCATCCTTCGAAAGCACCATGGCCGAGACAGACGAGTCGGTAGGGGCTGGGGCCGCCAGCATAAACGATATCTTGGCATCACTAAACACATTGCGAGAGTCGGTAGAAGTGCTGAGAAATTCTACCAGTGAAAATCAACGTGACTTGACTCGATTGCGCGAGCACATTCAGCTTCAGGAAGCTGTTAGCGGCAATGAGGTTCAGGGAGCGCACGTTGTGCAATGGCGAGTCACGCCAGATGAAACGCCAGAAGGGCGGAGAAATGAGGGGCAGGTAGTGCCAATACGGGTGGAGGCTGAACAGGTCGTGCCGGCTACGGATGCCAAAGTCAAGTTGTATGACTTACCAACGTTCAATGGCAACGTGGAAGAGTGGCCACTGTTTCGCGCCAATTTTGACGATACCACTGCGATGTTCAAGTACAGCAATAGGCAAAATTTGATGCGCCTGCAGAAGTGCCTAAACGGTCCGGCAAAGGAGGCAGTCGCATCATTGCTGATTCATCCGAACGATGTGCCAGCTGTAATGACTGAACTCGAGTTTAGATTTGGAAGGCCAGACATGCCGGTCAAATGCCAAATTAGCAAATTACAACAATTTCCCTCAATATCTGAAACAAAGCCTGATCAGATTGTACTATTTTCGTCGAAGGTGCGTAATGTTGTAGCGTTTATAAAATCAGCGAAATGTCCACAGCACTTGACAAACGTCACGCTGTTAGAACAAATGGTGAGCAAGTTACCGCAAACACGACAGTTTGATTGGGCGAGGCAAGCATCGACCATACAGCCGTATGCGACAATTGAAGATTTCTCGAAGTGGCTTAGTGAATTAGCGCGCATAGTATGTTTAATGCCGTCAATGAGCGCCACGAGCACAAAAGTAAGTACACCGCAAATAAACGCACGGCGAGTTATGCATATCGAACATGCTATGGAATGCTGCAAGTGCAAGGGCAATCACATGATATTTCAGTGTGAAGCATTTCAGAAAATGGACGTACAAGAACGATGGCAACTCGTGAATGAGCTACAATTATGCTTTACATGCTTGCGCAAAGGGCATCGCACAGTGAAGTGTCGATCGAAAAGAAAGTGCAACGTGAATGGTTGCCAAAAGTATCATAGTCCGTTACTGCATAGTGAGGAACCGCAAAATCAAGCGACAACCCAAAATACGCCAAAAAATGAAATTGTACAGCCAATGTTAAATTGCCGCTCGACTCAAAGCCCAAGCGGTCAATTGTTTTGACCGGCAACAACATTTATGGACCTAATGGCAAACGTGAGGTGTTAGCTATGTTTGATGACGGCTCCTCAATATCAATAATGGAAGAAAGGCAAAAGGTAAAGCCCATCCACTAACGCTTCAGTGGTATGATGACAAGATAGTTACCGAGCAAGCACTGAAACTGAATATAGAAATCGAAAATCGCTTAGATAAAACGAAATATTTGTTGAAAGATGTCTTCACGGTAAAAGATCTGAACCTGCCAAAGCAGTCGTTGAAAAAGGAAGACTTTCAACATTTAAAGCATTTGCCGCTTATGAATTATTTTGAATCGAAACCAGTTGTGATAATTGGGTTAAAGCATGCCTATTTGGGTGCCACATCGAAGGTGGTAAAAGCGGACGTCGAGAGTCCGATGGCAATCAAAACTCCATTAGGATGGGTCGCCTATGGTCCAATTCAGTCGCCTTCAACTGTGAGTCGGATTTTGTTGGTCAAAGAAGATCAACAATTACATAATTTGGTCAAAGAATATTTCGCATCCGACAGCTTTGGGACCAATCCAGCTTCCCCCAAAATAGAGTCCGAAGAAGACAAACGTGCACGTTCAATATTAGCACGAACTACCAAAAGAGTTGGTGAGCAATTCGAATGTGGGTTACTATGGAAAACGTATCCACCAAGTTTGCCTAGTAGCCGGGCAAGCGCCTAATATCAGTCGAGAATCGAATAAAACGAGACAAAGAATTTGGCAAACGATATGCGGAAGAAATGAAAAAATACGTCGATAAAGGGTATGCTAGAAAATTGGGCAACCACGAGGTCGGCTCGCCACCGCCGCACATCTGGTACTTGCCCCACTTCGCCGTCCTGAATCCTACCAAACACGAAAAATTGAGAATTGTTTTTGATGCCGCAGCTACAGTGGACAACGTATCGCTGAATTCAGTTCTCTTAAAAGGGCCAGAACAGGCACAGCCGTTATTAAGAATCCTCTTTCAATTCCGCCAGGGTCAAATTGGAGTGTCCGCAGACATACGCGAAATGTTCTCGCAAATCAAGATACGCGGCCCTGATGTTGTTGTTTTAACACTACTTTGCCCTGCCTAGGTTGTCAGTATCAACCTTACCCAATATTGTCATCGAACTCTTCTAACGGAAGTCCTAAAAACCTAGCGGCTTCAACAGGGGAGGACCAGAGGTATATGGGTGTTAGAAGAGTAGGCTCAGATGAGCAGACAAAAAGATGGTTAGTAGTATGGGGGGACAAGCCGCATGCCGGACATACATTAGGCAAGTCGGGGTTCAGTCTGGATAGGTAAGAGTTTAACCTATTACAGTATCCAGACCGGAGTTGGGCCAGCATCACCCTAGTCTCCCTAGGCAGCTCGCGCTCCTCTTCGGCAACGGGTGGTGTTGCTGCCTGAAGAACGGCGTTCACCGGGAGAGAGCCAACATAGGAATTTACCGAATTTGTGTGGATGAGGGTGAGGGCCTGCCGGTGCACCTTAGGATCAAACGGCGTGGAAATCAGGTGCCGGATCTCATCGTAGTGTTTGCGTAGATGGCTCCTTATGCTCCTGGGGGGCGGATCCTCGTTGATCAGGCGTCCGTTCGGATGCTGCGGTTTGCAACAGTTGAACAGGAATTGCCTGGTCAACATCTCGCTATGCTCTTTAACGGCGAGCATTTTCGCTTCATTATGTAAGTGATGCTCAGGAGACATAAGAAGACACCCAGTGGCGGTACGAAGGGCGGTGTTTTGGCAGACCTGTAGCCTGGTCCAGTGTGTGTCAGCTAGCCCCGGCGACCATATAGGCGTCGCGTAGCTCAGTACCGGCTGGCCAATTGCTTTATATGTAGCTAGTAACGTTTCTTTGTCTTTACCCCAAGTGCTGCCAGCTAGGGACTTGAGGATTTTGTTACGGCTTTGGACTTTATTGGCAATTGCGGTTACGTGAGCGCCGTATTTGAACATGTTATCAAACGTCACCCCTAAGATTTTGGGGTGTGAGACAGTTGGTAGCTTGACACTATCAACGTAGACGTCTAATTCCATGTTCACTTGCGTTGTCCACGTCGTAAATAGGGTGGCCGAGGACTTATTCGGTGACAATGCCAGGTTTCTCCCGGCGAAGAATTCGGACACGGCTGGGAGGTATGAGTTAATTCGAGAGCAGAGTTCTTCTACGGAGGGGCCTGTTGCCAGAATCGTACAGTCGTCGGCGTAAGAGACGATCGAGACACCCTCTGGTGGGGGGGGAAGTTTCGATATATAATAGTTGAACAGGAACGGGGATAGGACACCACCCTGTGGCACCCCCTGTTTAACTATTCTGGGTTTTGATCTTGCGCCTCTGAACTCAACCGACGATTGACGACCACTCATATAATTTGCAGTCCAACGTTTAAGACAGGGAGGAAGGGACGAATCTTCAAGGTCTTTCATTAGTTGCGCGTGGTTGACCGTATCAAAAGCTTTGGCCAAGTCAAGCGCAACTAGCACTGTCCTGTGGTTTGGACGCTTTTGGTTTAGTCCGTCCCCTATCTGAGTGGTTATGGCGTTCAGCGCGGTGGTGGTGCTGTGATTTTTGCGAAATCCATGCTGATGTTCGGCGAGCCGCAGGTTTGCGGTGAAGTACGGCAACAAGGTGGATTCCAACACTTTCACTACTGGCGAGAGGAGAGATATCGGGCGATATGACTCCTCTTAGTAGTGGGACCACCTTTGCTTGTTTCCATCTTTCAGGAATAACAAAGGTGGAAAGGGAAAGGTTGAAAATTTGTGTGAGGTATCTTATGCCTTCGTCGCCGAGGTGTTTCAGCATCAGCATGGAAATGCCATTGGGGCCGATATATTTGGTGTTCTTGGATCTCCGAATAGCCTCATGAACTTCTGTTGTGGAGATGGCAATGGGCGCATCGCTGTTTTTGTGTTTGTGCGCTTCCCTGGTGGCTCGGCGAATATCTTTGTTCAACGTAGGATGCATTACAAATTGTCGGCAGAAGGCGCTCGCGCATCTTTTTGGCTTCGACTGAACCTTATCACCGAAGGCGATGGATATTTTGTCGTTAGGTTTAGTCGGGTTGGACAAAGATTTCACCGTCGACCATAATTTGCCAACTCCAGCCGAGAGGTTGCAAGACCTTAGGTGCTCCTCCTTCCGCATTAAGATCCCGTATTTGAGGATCCGTAGGGTCAAGGTGTCTAATATGGTCACGTTCATTTGCCAGGGCCGCTGCCTCTGCGGGGAAGAATGGACGCACTTCCTTTATTCTACCTGACGGAATGTGTTGGTGGGAGGCTGAAATTAGGGCCATACGAAACGCCTTTTCCCCTTCTCGTACGTCAGACGGGGTAGGAAGAGCAGCGAAGGCGCTCTCTGTGGTGTTGAGAAAACCCTCCCAGTCGGCTTTATTGAAGTTAGTGTAAGTGCGTTTCTCAGCGGTGACAAAGTCGGTGGGGCGATCGATTGAGAGCACTATGGGTAGGTGGTCTGAAGCAAGCGTCAGCATCGGTCGCCAGTCAACGCAGTTTATTAGTCCAGCGCTGACTATGGTGATGTCTGGCGAGCTAGAGCAGTTTACCGCCACTCTAGTGGGGGCATCCCCATTTACCGTGCAGAACGTCGAATCATCTATTTGGTCAGCCAGCTCCTGTCCCCTACCATCGGCCTGCAGGCTGGAGTGCCACAGGTCGTGGTGTGCGTTGAAGTCACCAAGGATGACGCGGTTCTCGCCCCTGAGTAACGCACGAATGTCAGGGTGGTAATCCCTGGGACAACAGGTGACAGGAGGTACGTAAATGTTTATGATTTCAAGGTCGACATCGCCTGACCGGACAACCATACCTTGACGTTCTAAGGTGGTGTCCCTCGGGTCGATGTCAGGCTCAAATATACGATACTGCACAGATTGATGCGTGATGAATGCCAGACCACCCCCAAGCCCTCTCGCACGGTCACAACGGTGTACATTGTACCCGTTGCAGGTCAAAAGAGACGACCTTCCACCTAACTTTGTCTCCTGGATCGCCGCGATCTTGATGTTCAGTCGCTTCATTAAATTTGTCACTTCAACAATTTTGCCAGTTAGGCCGTTGCAATTAAATTGCAGGATACCGAAGTGTGTAGGGGGAGCAGAGTTGATGCTGGGGGTCAAGGACTGGTGCGTATGCCTAGGTGGTAATAGGCTGGGTCGCGCACTACGGCGCAATCTTGAAGTCGAAGGAATCGCGTTACCAGAAGGTAGAGGCGAGTCGGACGACGTTGAAGGTTGCGTAGCTCGACAGCATGGCGCAACGTACGTATCAGTCCATAGGTTCCTGTTCGCGAGTCCAGAGCATATGAGCAGGTGACACAGGCCAAAGCAGTTATTGCACTTGACTGATGCCAACGGCGTATATAATCTTAACCGACAAACAGTGCACGTAGTATAAGGGACTAGGAGCTGATGGTTGTGGCTTATACTCGTGCTAATGCTGGAAGAAGAGGGGCTGACCGAGGGGGTGGGAGAGAGCGGACGCTCAGCATTGCTCAAATCCACTTGGGAAGTGCTACGTAGGGAGTAGCTGTGAGCTGCTGTGTGAGATGTTGACGCCTGTGGGCGTGAGCGGCCGCTCGAAAGGTCTACTTGCTGATGTGCATTGTTAGTGCTAGTCATGGAGACTGATGTGACAGAGTCAGACATATGTGGCGGAGCGATACTTGATCGACGACGGCCACTGGACGTCATAGGACGTGAACAGCAAGGGGCCACAAAAGTTTTATAAAAACTAGCGGGTCTATGAGTAGAGGGATTTAGTCCGGAGCAACTAGTTAGATGCAACCATCTGCTACAGTTAGAGCATTGTACCGAATGTGAACGTTTCACATAAATTTTCTTCCAGCATACACAGCAGATCCATTCTCTAGGTCCAGGGTTGGGTTCAATACCAGCCCGGAGCAGGAGAGTCTTGAGCAGTCCCGCTGCAAGGAGCTGCTCGGAGGATGACATTATTGGGGGGAGGATAACTGACGGTTTAGGCAGGGGGGTAGTGAAATAACAGCCCTTGGTCGGGGAAACCCCGAGTCATTCCGGTACGTAGAACCAGCTGTCGCGGCCCTGATCAGCACGCTCAGCGCTACCTGTGGCGAGATGGTGACAACACCAAGCCAATTGTAGAATACGTAATGACTTCGCTAATATTTGGTGCTGTATGTTCACCATGTATTGCCGAGCACGTTAAAAATAAAAACGCCGAAGACTTCTTAACGAGTTTCCCTGATGCCTCCTCAACAATTATTAACAAGCACTATGTGGACGATTTAGTCGCCAGTTTCAACACGCCGAAACAAGCCATAAAGATTTGCCAAGATATTGTCAACATAAACCAGAAGGCGGGATTCGAGCTTAGGAACTTCATCTCCAACAGCGTCAAAGTAGAGACAGCCATGAACCATACGCCGCCAACGACCAGAGGAGCAATCGATATGGAGCGCAGTTGCTTAGACAAAGTGCTCGGCTTATTCTGGAACACGAATGACGACATGTTCCCCAGATGTACTAGACGGAACGCGTGCGCCAACGAAACGAGAGTTGCTACGGATAGTGATGGCAGTGTTCGATCCATTCGGTATGTTGGTTGATTATCTAGTATTCACTAAACTTCTTATTCAGGAGACCTGGAAACGCGAGATTGGTTGGGATGACGAACTGCCTCAGGAGCTAAGCAATAAGTGGTTTGGCTGGTGGCAAGAATTTCGAAACGTAAAAGAATTTAGTGTGCCACGATGCTATTCCCCGTACATTGCCAATGGCGGGCAAGTGGAGATACACATTTTCGTTGACGCAAGCCAGGTAGCGTTCGCAGCAGTAGGGTACATCCGTGTAACATATGGCAGCAAAATTAACGTCAGCTTCATGATGGGTAAAACTCGTACCGCACCATTGAAACTACTCTCCATGCCGAGGCTAGAACTGCAGGCTGCAGTTTTAGGTACACGAATATTGAAGACCATCATAGAATGCCACGAATTCAACGCCACGCAAGTCACGATATGGAGCGACTCCCAAACAGTTCTCCAGTGGCTCAATTCATCGAAGAGGAAATATAGATCATTCGTGGCCCACCGAATCGCCGAAATCCTCAGCAAAACATCGGAAAAGCAATGGAGATATGTACCGACTTGCCAGAACCCTGCCGATATAGCCACTCGTCCGTCAGGCACTCCGAAGTTTGACAAAAACAGCTGCTGGGTAAAAGGGCCAGCATTCTTGAATCTGGACAAAGGACACTGGCCAGGCAAAATGATAAATCCAACAGCCGTCCTACCCGAGGAAGTCAAGTCCGACTGTCTACTGCTCATTAAGCCTGGTGGCACGATAATAAAATTCGAAAGGTTCAATACATTCTCCAAATTGCAACGTACAATAGCATGGGTTATGCAACCACGCCTATCGCCAGTCCTCACAGCATGTTTTGCGACCGAAATTGCAGAACTGTTAGTCTCACGTAAGTTGCCTAAACGAAGTTCATTGTATACATTATCACCATATTTAGATCAAAGAGGAATATTGCGACTCAGCGGCCGTATCGATGAAGCAGCGTATCTACCATGCACGACGACCAATCATATTGCCTCAAAAACACACAGTATCAGCATTGATTGTACAACACTACCACGAGAAGAACCACCATCAGAATTTTGCAATGACCATGAACGCCGTACGCCAAAAATATTGGATACCAAATTTGAAGACGTTACTGAAAGCCGTACGAAGTAAGTGCCTTGTATGTAAAATCGATCGGGCCAAGCCATGCCCACCGATGATGGGACAGCTACCAATTGACCGCATTACTCCGTTTGTACGCCCGTTCACGTACACAGGTGTGGATCTGTTCGGCCCCTTTAATGTTTCGATCGGTAGACGTCGTGAGAAAAGATGGGCAGTCATATTCACCTGTCTAACGGTTAGAGCTGCACATATTGAGCTGGCTGAGAACCTATCGCATTCATCTTGTGCTTACGAAATTTTATTAATCGTAGAGGCACGCCGTTGAGAATGAGAAGTGACAACGGCACGAATTTTATAGGAACTCAAAAGGAGCTAAAAACGAACGAGAATTTGCTGGACACCGATCGTATATATATGGAAGCAGCGAAACGCAACATTCAATGGATTTTTAACTGCCCATCCAATCCCAGCTCAGGCGGTTGTTGGGAGAGATTAATACAAATAATCAAAGCGCTTTTGGGTAAAACGCTGCGCGAAGTTGCACCGAAGGTTGGCACATTGCAAAGCGTCTTGATCGAGGCAGAAAATATGATCAACTCACGACCATTGACAGATGTACCGGTGTCGCACGAAGACGATGAGCCGCTCACACCCAACCATTTTTTAATGGGGTGTGTTAATTCCACTCAAACGCCGCAACCAGTCGACGAGCATATATGTCTGCGTAAACAATGGAGAATAGCGGAAAATCTAAAGGACCGGCTATGGAAGCGTTGGACAACTGAGTACTTACCCCAACTCCTACAGCGCACCAAGTGGCAAGAGAAAACATCGCCGTTGCAAGTAAAAGATTTGGTACTGATATGTGACCCAGCACAACCACGCAGCCAGTGGCAGAGAGGTAAAATCATTAAGGTTTTCCCTACTGATGACGGCCAAGTACGAGTCGCCGAAGTAAAGACAAGCGGAGGCATATTGAAACGACCAGCGACACGCCTAGCTCGACTAATGGTTAGTGAATCCCGAGGAGATTCACGGGGGGAGGAATGTTGAGTCGCCCTGTTGTGGTGACATTTCGTTATCCTTCATTTTCCTCTGTTTATTTAACGTTTCTGTATTTACACGATTTTTGCAACTAAGCTATTTTGGAAAGTTCGAGAAAACGTCAATTTGGATTTAAGAAAAGGGCGCTCTTTTTGGATAAGCGCGTGGAGCGAGCAGACGTCGCAACACAATTGTTAAACAATACCATCAATATATCAAACCAATACGCATTATAAAAGTATATGTACAAACCAACAACGCCACAAGGCATACATCATAAATTTACTTTCAATTTACATTAATTAGTATTACAAATCAGTTTGTTAACGCATTTTATAATTCAATAAACGCATTTATTACAATATATTGGTATACGCCTCAACAGTTATTATGCAGAAATTATGTGCTCCAAATGGGCTCTTGAAATACACTACACCTAAAAAACGTGCTCACCCTATAATAACCATATATGGCTTTCTATGTATTGTTTTGTACATACATATACACTTATGCATTTGTGGACATTAAGAAAGAAAAAAACTAGCGCAGTAGCGATCTTAGCTGGTCATCTTGAATAACAAGTGCAAGGGGCAAAAAACAAATATTGTCATCACCCTGGCTTAAGTAAAAATGTATGAGTGGTTTTCTGGCAAAATTCAACCCCCGCGACTGAAATCTTGTATCCTTTACGCATTGTTTGTCTCTGCTGCAATGTTTCGCGGACTGCGCAATTCGATCGCAAAACTAGTAATAGGAAAGTATATTTACATATGTACATACATGTGTGCAGTACCGATAATCCCAAGACAAAGTTGTGGCGCTTAGTTGAACCAAACAAAAAACTATCTCTGGCTCTCTATGTATTGTTTTGTACATGCATATACACTTATGTATGCATTTGTGGACATTGAGAAAGAAAAAAACTAGCGCAGTAGCGATCATAGCGGGTCAGCTTGTGCAACAAGTGCAAAGGATACGTATTTTTTAGTAACTCCTCATTGCTAATCATCTATCTGCGCAAAGTGTTTGAATTCTGTAATCATTATACTTACATATATATGTTGTTCTTGTGTGATATCAAGGAAAGTCCGTGAAAAGTGTTGTACTATTTGAAATATACTTACCTAAATATTTAGTTTTTGGTTGTGTTTTAACAAATTTAAAGCGAAATTTTTTATTTCAAAATAACTATAAAACTTTATTTAATTAAAAAATTAAAATGGGAAGAAAGCCAGTTGTCGATTTAAATGTTTTAAAATAAACCATTTTAAGATGCAAAAAAGACATCATTCTCCACGAAAATAAAATTGTTTCGAAAACTCACGAGATATGGACTCAAATTTCGAAAGAATTAGGTGGTTTTAAAAGCAGTTCTTCATTGTATGCTTATGTTTCGTGCAATAGAAATGGTATTCGCGATTTATTAAATGATAAAACAAATAAGAGTAAAGCTGATGAGTTACCGAGCCTTGAGAAATCGAATAACGATTTCACATTGGATTCTATGGTGAATTCTTTTCAATCACTAGAAACTACTGTAAGTATTACATAACATAGGAGATTTACAATTTTTAGGATTAATTATTTTGTTTCAATTGATTTGCTTTAAGGCCCTGTTTTTCAGTGCAAGTTTAACTCAATTTGTCAGTTAAACTAAGCTTAAACTTGTTATGCAGTTTTTCAGTCAACTTTGAACGAAGTTTAAACGGAGTTTAAGCGGCCAATCTGCCAGAGTTAAACTCTAGTTAACCTGTCAGCTGTTTTCATAGCTGATTGTTTTAATTGTGAAGTATTTGGTGAGAAGTTCTTGCTTCTGGACATTTGAAATTTATTTATATTTATATATTTTATTTAACTTGTACACGGGTTATCTTTATCTTTGTTCACACCGATTTTTCATTTAGCAATTGCGTTAAATATGTAAACGAATGTTATCTGTTGCCGATCTAGATAAAAAAAAACCAATGTTGCCGTATAAAAGCAGATCAAAAAAGCGGCCTTAAACTCTCACTGAAAAACCGCTTTGCAGTTTAACTGGAGTTTAAATTTATGCCGAGATTAGGCAAACTTAGTTTAAACTGAGCTTAACCAATGACTGAAAAACCGGGCCTAAATCACAGAAATTTTTTACGTTGTGAAAGAAAAAAAAATTTATAGTTCGGCGGTTACAAAAAGAGTTAATAAATGTTTATTGAGTACAAATATTTAATAATATGAAATAAAAGCACAATGAAATAAAAGCACAGGATGATATTTTTAGCTCCCTTAAGCTAGCCCAATCAAAAACGGAAATCGTACTAAATTGCCCAATATTTAATGCTAATTTCGTACGCTTTCATTTAATTTATTACACTTTTCCTCGATATTTTTTAAAAGATAAGTGTAAGGTAAATGTCCATAATTTCGTGGTAGTACGTTATTTCGTGGTGTTTCGATTTTTTCTTTCAAACAAGGAATTTGGCGAGTTTTTTTTTAAACTGAAAATTTCATAATAAAGATTAACTTTTCGGGTGTATTAATGGATATTTTAAAAAAAATTTAAAATTAAACCTATTAAATAACAAGCATTATATTGTTGGAAGCTCAGAAAATGAGCCTTTTTAGGGAGGCCTCTTAAGGAAACTGTTAAGAAGACCAGTAGATTTTGTTAAGGCTGTAAAAATTGTATCTTTCAATTTTTTTTTTTTTTTTTGATGATAGTTTTTTTGGTTTTATTTAACATTTCTTAAACGTTTTTATTACTGCAAAACTTATTGCAATAACTTTTCATTTACATTTTATTTAATATTTAAATACCACGAAATTAGGGACACATGTTTTTTGTGATGTACCTAATTTCGTGGTACCCACGAAATTATGGGAATATAATACTTTATGTTTTCCTTATTTTCTTTCACATGTCATAAGATACCCTATTATTTTAAGTATTTTAATTATTAAATAAACCCCTGAGGAAGATTTTGAAGTAATTTCGTGGTACACTTTTATTAACCCATTCGTCAATATTTTAATCGAAAATCTCTGTGAAGCACAACATTTTAACGAAATAATGGCATTTTAGAACTTTTGTTTATTCAATAATTTTTCATTTAATTTAAAAAAATATGTCAAAATTTATATTTTTTTTAAAAAACGGGGGATCGTCTTTTTTGGGGGTAGGTTATTTCAAGAGCACATTTGGAGCACATAATTTCTGGATAATAACATTTGCGCTAATTGTTCTGCTAGGTTTAGCCTAAAGCTAGCAGAACATGAAATTTTTTTTTAAAAAAGGGGAGCAATTTTTTTGGGGGTAGGTTATTTCAAGAGCACATTTGGAGCACATAATTTCTGCATAATAACATTTGCGCTAACTGTCTTGTTTCACTGTTTACGCACATTCCTCTGCTAGCTTTAGCCTAAAGCTAGCAGAACATCATTTTTTGACAAAAATAGAGGAGCACATTTTTTGGGATTAGGGCACTTAATTAGCACATTTGGAGCACATCATTGTCCATAAGTTAGTTTTTTGTTCTGCTAACTTTGCTCTGCTAGCTTTATGGACCTTGCTAAATCTTATTGCGTGATTCCTACAACCAGTTATTGCAGTTATCTCTTGAAAGAGATATAAAATACAATTTCCGACTTCGGGCATTTATTGACGTTGTCTTACAAAGGAAACAAATACCCGGGATCGGATATTTTTATGGGTTTTTACGTAAATGAAGGGCTCAGAACAAAAAGGTTCTAAGTTTCATTTTTCATTCCCACGACAGCCGGTTCTACGTACCGGAATGACTCGGGGGTTTCCCCGACCAAGGGCTGTTATTTCACTACCCCCCTGCCTAAACCGTCAGTTATCCCAACTAACTAGTTGCTCCGGACTAAATCCCTCTACTCATAGACCCGCTAGTTTTTATAAAACTTTTGTGGCCCCTTGCTGTTCACGTCCTATGACGTCCAGTGGCCGTCGTCGATCAAGTATCGCTCCGCCACATATGTCTGACTCTGTCCCATCAGTCTCCACGACTAGCACAAACAATGCACATCAGCAAGTAGACCTTCCGAGCGGCCGCTCACGCCCCCAGGCGTCAACATCTCACACAGCAGCTCACAGCTACTCCCTACGTAGCACTTCCCAAGTGGATTTGGGCAATGCTGAGCGTCCGCCCTCTCCCACCCCCTCGGTCAGCCCGTCTTCTTCCAGCATCAGCACGAGTATAAGCCACAACCATCACCTCCTGGTCCCTTATAATACGTGCACTGTTTGTCGGTTAAGATTATATACGCCGTTGGCATCGGTCAAGTGCAATAACTCATTCCCACGACAGCCGGTTCTACGTACCGGAATGACTCGGGGTTTCCCCGACCAAGGGCTGTTATTTCACTACCCCCCTGCCTAAACCGTCAGTTATCAACCCCGTTGGCATCAGGCAAGTGCAATAACTGCCTTGGCCTGTGTCACCTGCTCATATGCTCTGGACTCGCGAACAGGAACCTATGGACTGATACGTACGTTGCGCCATGCTGTCGAGCTACGCAACCTTCAACGTCGTCCGACTCGCCTCTACCTTCTGGTAACGCGATTCCTTCGACTTCAAGATTGCTCGACCCAGCCTACTACCACCTAGGCATACGCACCAGTCCTTGACCCCCAGCATCAACTCTGCTTCCCCTACACATTTCGGTATCCTGCAATTTAATTGCAACGGCCTAACCGGCAAAATTGTTGAAGTGACAAATTTAATGAAGCGACTGAACATCAAGATCGCGGCGATTCAGGAGACAAAGTTAGGTGGAAGGTCGTCTCTTCTGACCTGCAACGGGTACAATGTACACCGTTGTGACCGTGCGAGAGGGCTTGGGGGTGGTCTGGCATTCATCACGCATCAATCTGTGCAGTATCGTCTATGTGAGCCTGACATCGACCCGAGGGACACCACCTTAGAACGTCAAGGTATGGTTGTCCGGTCAGGCGATGTCGACCTTGAAATCATAAACATTTACGTACCTCCTGTCACTTGTTGTCCCAGGGATTACCACCCTGACATTCGTGCGTTACTCAGGGGCGAGAACCGCGTCATCCTTGGTGACTTCAACGCACACCACGACCTGTGGCACTCCAGCCTGCAGGCCGATGGTAGGGGACAGGAGCTGGCTGACCAAATAGATGATTCGACGTTATGCACGGTAAATGGGGATGCCCCCACTAGAGTGGCGGTAAACTGCTCTAGCTCGCCAGACATCACCATAGTCAGCGCTGGCCTAATAAACTGCGTTGATTGGCGACCGATGCTGACGTTTGCTTCAGACCACCTACCTATAGTGCTCTCTATCGATCGCCCCAACGACTTTGTCACCGCTGAGAAACGCACTTACACTAACTTCAATAAAGCCGACTGGGAGGGTTTTCTCAACACCACAGAGAGCGCCTTCGCTGCTCTTCCTACCCCGTCTGACGTACGAGAAGGGGAAAAGGCGTTTCGTATGGCCCTAACTTCAGCCTCCCATCAACACATTCCGTCAGGTAGAATAAAGGAAGTTCGTCCATTCTTCCCCGCAGAGGCAGCGGCCCTGGCAAATGAACGTGACCATATTAGACGCCTTGACCCTACGGATCCTCAAATACGGGATCTTCATGCGGAAATCAGACGCTTAGTAGATCAACACAAACGCGCTAAGTGGGAAGAGCACCTAAGGTCTTGCAACCTCTCGGCTGGAGTTGGCAAATTATGGTCGAAGGTGAAATCGTAGTTAGGACTTTTGTGTTTGCCTAAAAAAGAAGTAACGACCTTTTCAAAAGAATCCCACGCTGCTGCCTCCACTGGTGACAATAGTTCTTTGAAATGGTTATCGGTCATAATTTTCCTTATTTGCGGTCCCACAAAAATGCCTTCCTTTATATTTGCTTCTGAAATCTCTGGGAAGATTGTCTTCAAATGATGAAAAGCTTCGCCTTCTTTGTCCAAAGCCTTCACAAAGTTTTTGATAAGGCCGAGCTTGATGTGGAGCGGAGGTAGAATTATTTTTTCCTTCTTTATAAGTGGAGAGTATTTTATGTTATCTACCCCAACTTGAAACTCGATTCGTTCTGGCCAATCCTTTATGATGTAGTGGTCTTGACGAGATCGGCTATCCCATTTGCATAGAAAGCAACAGTATTTTGTGTATCCACTTTGTAGACCACATAGCATTCCAACGACTTTAAGATCGGCACATATTTTCCAATCATATTCTTCGTATTTGATTAACTTGAGCAATTTTTGCATTATCTCATATGTTTCCTTCGTATTTACTGCATGCGCGATCGGGATAGATGGCTTTTGGTTGCCAATATGCAATAATACGGCCTTTAAACTTAATTTATTGCCGTCTATGAACAATCGCCACTCTTTTGAATCATATGGTTCACCAAATAGTTTGAATAGACCAGCAATGTCTTTGCAGTAACAAACACTGGCCTCCTTCGTATAGTACTTGGAAAATTATTCGTGACGAGTTCTATAATGTTACCTTAACATCGGATGAAACAAATATAAATTGTTGCATTCGAGAGGCGTGTAGTTCGGCCTTTTCCTTTGACAATTCAAAATCCCTTATCCAATCATTCAGTTGTGCTTGTGACAAAGAATTTCTTTCGTTTTCCGTTTGAAATTCAGTACAACATGATGCCGCGTAATCAGATACTACTGTTGACAATGAAACTGGAGCCGGAACTAAAGTTAAATTTGATTCTGGCAATGTCGCTTCTGTTGAAATTAGTTCTGGTACTGACACTGTAGATACGCTCGCATAGGTTACTTTTATGGACTTTCCAACCCCAAGTACTTTTGTAGTACAAATATAGCAGTCCGTTGAATGGTAAGTTGGTTCCCTCCACTTCATTGGTGTAATAAATTTCACACGTCGCCTAAATAGATAGTTTCAGAAATTAGTCAGCTATGCATTAAAAGGGAACAAATTCCTAATTTTTCCAACGTACCTTTTTGTTCCAGTTTCCGAAGAAATCAATTCGACTCGGCATGTGGTGCACACAGTGTTCGGTGTCCATGGTTTTTAGGCTCAATTCCAAAACACTTATAGTATGTAACTTTCAAAGGATTTGAAAACACACGTCTCATACTTTTAACAATAAATTGACCGCAGATGAAACAGAACATATCTGGATCATTTGTACACTCAAACTCTCGCGCCCTTTTATTCATTTTTTATTTTTAAGTAAATGACGGGTTATAAACTGCAATTATAAACTGAACAGTATCCGGCGAGCCTTGCAGATATTATGAAGGAACAAGGCGCATGTACTCTTATTTATACTTAGATCCAGTAAAAATTCAAGCCTACCTAAACAAAAAGGTTCCCTAGTTCTACAAAGAAAACACTACCTGCCTCAAAAATATGCTCTTGTTTAAAATGTACCTAGGTTTGAGAAAACGACACTAACAGCTTTTTGTATCTAATAACTTTTCGCAAATCTACCTGCTAACTAACTGATATACGAATACTAACACATATGTATGTACCAGTAGGGTACTTAAGCATTAAATGGATATATTTACTTGAATGCTTATAACTTTTGTATTAGTTCATGGATTTTGTTCACTGATAGCTTGTTTTTTTGTAATAAAACAGAGCTTAGAGGGGGGAAAAAATATCTGCAAAAAAACAAAAAGTTTTCGAGATGCTTCCTCGCAAAGTACAAATTTTTTTATATTTTTACAAAAAAAATTTTTAAAATCCGTAATGATTGTTCACTATGTTTGAATCTGCAGGACCTAGCAAATAGTGTTGTATGTATTTAATATAGTAAATTTTATAAGCTTTAAAATTTTTCAAACCGTTTTCGAATAGCTCCATTTGTTCTTGTGATATACACGATTAAGTGGAGCCATCTTTTTTGTTTTTTGAAATAACGGTAAATCGTAAATACCTCAAAAACGGTACCATTCAAGTAAAAATAACTTTGATTTTCGGAATTAGGAGGTGATTTTACATAGGAATTTCACTATGGCGTCTCTGGTGCAGAAAAAAAGTTGGAATTTGTGATCCAGTGTTATTGAACCATCGTCAGCAGAGGTCCACATCTGATATTGCTGCAGACGACGTTGCTTTCGGGATTCCGTTTCAGGAGGGGGAGAACCTGAAAAAGATATATAATATCATCTGCCTATGTTGTTGTTGTAGCGCTACTTAGCCCTACCTAGGGAGTCAGTATCCTACCCAGTAGTATCATCAAACTCTTCTAACGGAAGTCCTAGAAACCTAGCGGTTTCGACAGGGGCGGACCAGAGGGATATGGGTGTTAGAAGAGTAGGCTCAGCTGAGCAGACGAAAAGGTGGTTAGTATTATGTGGGGACAAGCCACTTGCCGGACAAACATTAGGCAAGTCGGGGTTCAGTCTGGATAGGTAAGAGTTTAACCTATTACAATATCCAGACCGGAGTTGGGCAGGTGCGATTGTCATAAGTGACAAAGTTGGTGGGGCGATCGATAGAGAGCACAATGGGTAGGTGGTCCGAAGCAAGCGTCAGCATCGGTCGCCAGTCATTCCCACAACAGCCGGTTCTACGTACCGGAATGACCCGGGTTTTACCCGGCCAAGGGCTGTTATTTCAGTGTAACCCTGTCCAATTTGTCCAATCCCACTCCTAAATTGTCATCCTCGGAGCAATCCCTTGCAGCAGGGTTTCTCCAATGTCTCTTGCTACGGGCTGGTATCGAATCCAACCCTGGACCGAGAGACTGGATCTGCTGCGTCTGCTGGAAGAAAATATATGTTAAACGTTCACATTCCGTTCAATGCAGTAAATGCAAGAGATGGTTGCATAGATCTGGATGCTCAGGGCTTAACCCTGCCATCCCCAGAACCCGTACTTTTTTCAGTACTTTTGAGGCACCATGTTGTTCGCGCACACGCGCGTCCCGCGGTTCTCGTCGCTCCGGCGCACACACACCGCACCTACCATCATCAAATGGCCACGACAGTGGCCCGGTCTTCACGACCTGCAGCCTTGCTGCTCCCGCCTCACCTCAGTTCCCACTCTCGTCCCCCCCTACTTCCAGCATGCACGTGGGTCAGGAACATAACCTCCTCGTACCTTTCACCACGTGCACTGTTTGTCGGCAAAGACTATATACGCCTGCGGCATCGGTTAAGTGCAATAACTGCCTTGGCCTGTGCCACATCCATATGTGCTCTGGGCTCGCAAACAGGAACCTTTGGACGGATGCATTTATTGCCCCTTGCTGCAGTACTCAGCCGCCCTCCACGCCACACAACATCGGCCAAGACGCGCTGAACCCTAGACTGCGTCACAGCGTGGGACTATGCCCACCTCCACCTAGGCAACCGCATCCGTCCCTTACCCCCAGCATGCCTCCACCCTCCCTCCCGACACACTTCAAAATCCTACAGCTGAACTGCAACGGGTTAGCTGGTAAGATCGCGGAGATAACAGACTTTATGAAGTCGAACAACATTAAACTGGCCGCCATTCAGGAGACCAAACTGAATGCTAACTCGGACTTACGTACTCGTGATGGGTACAATGTACATAGGAAAGACCGTCCCAGCGGTCATGGGGGCGGCCTCGCATTCATTACACACCATACTGTACAATATAATCTGTTTGCCCCTGACGTTGACCCCAGGGACTCTACCCTTGAATGCCAGGGCATAGCAGTCCGGACAGGCGATGTCGACCTGCGAGTGTTAAATATTTACATTCCCCCTGTTACGTGCTGTCCCCGTGATTATCGCCCTGATATTAGTGCGTTGCTAAGGGGCGATAACTGTCTCATCTTAGGTGATTTCAACGCACATCACGATCTCTGGCACTCCAACTTGCCAAATAGATAATTCGGCATTCTGTACATTGAATGGAGATGCCCCCACTAGGGTGGCAGGTAACTGCCACAGTTCGCCAGACATCTCCATTTCAAGTGCGGGCCTTATCAACCACGTTAACTGGCAACCTATGCTTACACTGGCATCTGACCACCTACCCATCCTACTAGACATCGAACGACCGTCCGACTTCATAACGACAGAAAAACGATCGTACATCAACTTTAGTAAAACGGACTGGGACCGCTTCACGGACTTTACAGAGCACTCCTTCGCTGACCTACCCATACCGACGGACGTATGCAAAGGTGAGAAAGAGTTTCGCAAAGTCATCGATTCAGCCTCTGGCCGCTTCATCCCTGCTGGCAGAATCCCGGAAATTCGGCCGAATTTCCCTGCGGAAGCAGCGGCAATGGCAAGAGAACGTGACCAAGTGAGACTCTTGAACCCCGCAGATCCAAGAATAAAGGATCTCAACGCAGGAATCCGTCGGACTGTCAATGATCATAAATTGAAGAAGTGGAAAGAACACCTAGAGTCATGCAACCTCTCCGGCGGGGTCGGCAAATTATGGTCGACAGTCAAGGCCCTATAAAACCCGACCAAATACAATGACAAGGTCGCCATTGCTTTCGGCGATAACGTCAAGTCGGACCCCAGGAAGTGCGCGAGCGCATTCTGCCGGCAATTTATACTGCATTCTCCTGCGGATAGGGCTAAGAGAAAAGCCATCCGACGCGCGCACAAACACAAACACACAGCCGCGCCCATTGTCGTCTCCGCTGCAGAGGTTAAGGAAGCTATAAGGAAGGCCAAACCTTCAAGATCACTCGGACCCGACGGAATTGCCATGAAGATGCTGAAACACCTAGGCCACGAGGGGCACAAGTACTTGGCGGCTCTATTCAACCTCTCACTGTCCTTCGTTATACCAGATATCTGGAAACATGCGACTGTGGCCCCCTCCTAAAACCTGGGAAGCCGGCAAATCAAGGAGACTCTTATCGTCCGATATCTCTCCTTTCGCCGGTAGTGAAGTTGTTAGAGGCTATTCTGCTCCCATATTATACTGCAAACCTGCAGCTGGCCAATCATCAACATGGCTTCCGTAAAAATCATAGCACAACATCAGCTTTGAACGCCATCACGACGCAGATTAATTTCGGTTTGAACCAACACCAACCAAACCACAGGACGGTTCTCGTGGCACTTGACCTGTCGAAAGCCTTCGACACAGTCAACCACGCCACACTCCTTGAAGACCTGGAGGAGACACCGCTTCCTGCCGGCCTAAAAAGGTGGACCGCCAACTACTTGAACGGTCGGCTGGCGTCAGTGCAGTTTCGAAACGAGAGATGTAGACCTAGAAGAATTAGACAAGGGGTTCCGCAGGGTGGTGTTCTTTCACCCCTTCTGTTTAACTTCTACATCTCGAGCCTCCCTCCCCCACCTGAGGGGGTCTCCATCGTTTCGTACGCTGACGACTGCACTGTGATGGCCACGGGCAAAGGACCTTCGACAGACGAACTTTGTACTAGACTGAACGACTACCTGCGCGACCTTTCCTGCTTCTTCATAGAGCGGAACCTGACTCTTTCCCCGACTAAATCTAGCGACGTTGTTCACCACGTGGACTGCGCAGATGGGGCAGGAGTTGAATGTCCACGTAGATGGTGTTCCACTACCTACTGTCAACCACCCCAAAATTCTAGGGGTTACATTCGACAATAGCCTCACCTTCGCTAATCATGCCACCGCAATAGCTTCAAAGGTACAAAGCCGCAACAAGATCCTCAAGTCACTGGCCGGCAGTACTTGGGGCAAAGACAAAGAAACGTTGCTGGTCACCTATAAGGCTATTGGCCGACCGGTTATTGATTATGCTGCGCCCATATGGTCGCCTAACCTTCACGACACCAACTGGAGGAAATTGCAGGTCTGCCAAAACACCGCCATCAGAACTGCAACGGGTTGTTTGCTTATGTCTCCTGAGTCTCATCTCCACCAGGAGGCTCAATTGCTCAACGTTCGCGAGCATGCGGAACTTTTAAGTAGGCAGTTCCTTCTGAACTGCCACCGTCCCAGTCATCCAAATCGACAGCTATTGGATGAAACTCCGCCCCCTAGAGACATAAGGAAGCATCTCCGGAAGCATTATGATGAGATCCGGCATCATATCTCGTTGCCGTTTGATCTGCGGGACCATAGGCGGGCCCTAAAGGACCTCCACACTGAGTCGGTGGACAGATCCCTCAGATCCCGGCCTGTGAACCCCGTTATTGGTGCCCAACCACCCGTTCTTGCTGAGGAAGAACGTGTCCTTCCGAGGGAGACTATAGTCATGCTGGCTCAACTTCGGTCTGGATATTGCAATAGGCTGAACTCCTATTTGTCCAGACTGAACCCTACCATTCCAAACACATGCCCTGCATGCGGTATGGCCCCCCACGACACGCAACATCTCTTTTCGTGTTCTTCGGAACATACTCTTCTAACTCCCTTATCACTTTGTTCCAACCCTGTTGAAACAGCGCGTTTCCTTGGACTTCCGTTAGAAGAGCCCGATGACAACTAGGAGTGTTCTGGCCCTTTGGGCAGGGCGAAGCACTGCTAACAACAACAACAACAACAACAACAACATCGGTCGCCAGTCAACGCAGTTTATAAGACCTGCGCTGACTATGGTGATGTCCGGCGAGCTAGAGCAGTTTACCGCCACTCTAGTGGGGGCATCGCCATTAACCGTGCAGAACGTCGAATCGTCTATTTGATCAGCCAGCTCCTGCCCCCTACCATCGGCCTGTAAGCTGGAGTGCCACAGGTCGTGGTGTGCGTTGAAGTCACCAAGGATAACGCGGTTCTCACCCCTGAGTAACGCATGAATGTCGGGGTGATAATCCCTGGGACAGCAGGTGACAGGAAGTATGTATACGTTTATGATTTCCAAGTCGACATCGCCTGACCGGACAACCATACCTTGACGTTCTAAGGTGGTATCCCTCGGGTCGATGTCAGGCTCAAATAGACGATACTGCACAGATTGATGCGTGATGAATGCAAGACCACCCCCAAGCCCTCTCGCACGATCACAACGGTGTGCATTGTACCCGTTGCAGGTCTGAAGAGTTGACCTTCCACCGAGCTTTGTCTTCTGAATAGCAGCGATCTTGATTTTGTGTCGCTTCATGAATTATAAATTGCAGGATTGCGAAGTGCGAAGGGGGAGCAGAGTTGATGCTGGGGGTCAGGGACTGATGCCCATGCCTAGGTGGTAGTAGGCTGGGTCGCGCATTACGACGCATTCTTGAAGTCGAAGGAATCGCGTTACCAGAAGGTAGAGGCGAATCAGATGACGTTGAAGGTTGCGTAGCTCGACAGCATGGCGCAACGTACGTATCAGTCCATAAGTTCCTGTTTGCGAGTCTAGAGCATACAAGCAGATGACACAAACCAAGGCAGTTATTGCACTTGACCGATGCCAAAGGCGTGTATAATCTTAACCGACAAACAGTGCACGTAGTATAAGGGACCAGGAGCTGATGGTTGTGAATTATACTCGTGCTAATGCTGGAAGAAGAGGGGCTGACTGAGGGGGCGGGAGATAGCGGACGCTCAGCATTGCTCAAATACATTGGGAAGTGCTACGTAGGGAGTAGCTGTGAGCTGCTGTGTGAGTTGTTGACGCCTGGGCCACGGGACGTCGTAGGACGTGAACAGCAAGGGGCCACAAAAGTTCTATAAAAACTAGCGGGCCTATGTGTAGAGGGATCTAGTCCGGAGCAACTTGTTAGGTGCAACCATCTATTGCAATTGGAGCATTGTACTGAATGTGAGCGTTTCACATAAATTTTCTTCCAGCATATACAGCAGATCCATTCTCTTAGTCCCGGGTTGGATTCAATACCAGCCCGGGGGAGAGAGTCTTGAGCAGTCCCGCTGCAAGGAGCTGCATTATTGGGGGGAGGATAACTGACGGTTTAGGCGGGGGGTTTAGCCGAAACCCCGAGTCATTCCGGTACGTAGAACCGGCTGTCGTGGGAATGGTCATCTGCCTATCAATCGGCTTTCACTCGCCTCAAATCCGCGACATCTTTCGTGTAAGATCTTCGCACTCTGGTTCTAGTGGTGCGGTTGTCATTAAATTCCACTCGCCTCTGGATAGAAATCGTACTCTTCGTGCATTTGGTGACTGTCGCAGGCGCCTGAAAACTGCTGTTCCGTTGGAATCGATTGGTATAGAGGGCCAGTTCCATATATTTGAGAGCCTGACTAAAGAAAACAGGCTTGTTTTGCAGTCAGCAATAAAACTGCGTCGTGAGGGAAAGTTGCAGGCAACATTCACTCTTCGTGGCTGCGTTTATGTTAGGAATGACCCCGATAAGACGAAACAGCCAATCAAAATTTCGTGCGAAGAGGACCTGGATCAGTTTCGCTAGTCCTACTTGTTTTCTTTTGTTCTTTTTATTTCTTATTTATTATTACTATTTATATTTATATTATTATTCGTATTTAACGACAGCTAATGTTTATCTTTTAAAATGTTTGGTAACAATGGAGATGCGAATAGCATTGAGGATAACAGTCGTGCTCTGCTGAACATTTTGTGCAAACGGAATAATGGCCTAAATGTGGTGCATTTTAATGCGCGGAGTCTGAATCCTGAAAAGATGGATGTTATTAGGAGCGTATTCGAACGATCAATCGTCGATGTAATTTGTGTATCTGAGACCTGGTTTAGACCTGAAGTAAAAGACGCTCATTTTGACATGGAGGGCTATGTACTTTATAGGATGGATAGGAGAGTTAAAAAGGGTGGTGGTGTAGCAATTTATTGTAAAAAGTATCTTAAAACTCGGTTAATATCAGGTGTATCTGGTAGCGTTACTGAGAATTTGTTAGTTGAAGTGTCTAGTTTTTTGTCTAAAGTCCTTCTGTCATGCGTTTATAGTCCCTATAAGTGTTGTGATGTCAATGAATATTTTTCAATGTTGTCCTCTGTGGCTGTCAGCTACACTGATATTATTATCTGTGGAGATTTTAATGTGAACCTGCTAAGTAATGACTTGTATAGTTGCCGTCTGTTAGAATGTATTTCCGGTGTTGGTCTTGATGTTGTGAACGTGTTCGTACCCACAAGGTTTGGACAAAACTGCAGTCCTGCCTCCTAGATTATTTTGTTGTGTCTGACATGTCTATTGTTTTAAAGTTTGACCAAATGTCGTTTATCTCGGACCATGATTTACTTTTTTGTTCACTTGACATTAAGCTTAATGACCGTAAAGTGGCGGCTTGTCCACCTATTTCACCTGACTATCGTCTGCTGGACGTTAATAGCCTTTTACGCGATATATCCCAAATTAATTGGTCTGGCTGTTGGGGTCTGAGCTCAGTGCATGACAAACTTAACTTTTTAAATGAAAACATTATACTTTTATATACAGCCCATGTTCCGCTTCGCACATACCGTAGTCGACCTATATCTTTTCCGTGGTTCACCACTTCGGTACGAGCTATGATCAGGAAGCGTAATAGACAATACACCCGCTGGAAAAGGAACCGAAGTGAAACTAATTGGAATGTCTATAAGCTTGCCAGAAATGAGACCACCGCCCCGATAAAGCGAGAAAAGTGCAAGTACTATAGTAGGATGTTAGATACTTCCTTGCCGAATCATGTTTTGTGGCGTAACCTGAAACTTCTTCTTGTGCATGTAAGTGACAGTACTGATTGTTCCCTTAGTCCTGAAGACCTAAATGATGCTTTTGTGTGCCGTGTTTCTCCTAATTGTGCTAATACTTGTTCTATTACCAGCCCTGTCTCTGTAGAGCCTATCTCGCGAGCATTTGAATTTAAAGCCGTGTCCGAATTTGATGTGGCGAGGTGCATCTATAAGATAAGGTCGAATACAATCAGTGAGGATATGATACCCATCAAATTTGTAAAAATAATAGCACCCTATATTCTGCCTACTCTATCACATGTCCTTAATCACAGTATTAGTTACAACCTCATGCTTCCCTGATAAGTGGAAAATTGCCACTGTGCGACCTATTGCGAAAACCAAGTCTGCCAAAACTCCCAGTGATTTTCGACCGATTAGCATTTTGCCAGCACTCTCAAAGGTCTTCGAGATGTTGTTGTCCGAGTGGGTTCATAATTATTTCAACCTTAACCTGTGATGATCATGTTAACTCGGTGGTTGGTAAAGTTTACAATGTTCTAAGAAACTTGCACATGTCTTCGATTTACACACCAATCAATATAAGAAGAAAGCTAGCTATACAATTAATTATGCCAATCATTTGCTACTCTGAGCTGGGCCCAAATCGTGACAGACGTGAACGAGTGCACTATCGTACGATCAAAAATTACGTCAGTCGAAGAACGTAATTGTCAGTTTTGCAATCGATTGTTTTCTCCTTCTTCTGCAGTTTTCAAGGTTACAATAGGGTTTTAAACGTCAAAATAAGGTTGTCAAAATATAAAATTTGTGCAAAGAGACAACGGAACCTAATTTTATGTGTTATTTAAGCTCTAATGAGGGTGAAAACGACGAAAGGGAGGTTGGCAAACACTTTAAAGACCAAAGTGACCCTCTGCCGCTTTTAAATAATGCGTAAGTGCGGCATATGCATATGCACACATTTGGCAATCAACCTCTGTACTTGTTTTTATTTTGCAGCTTTATTAAACGATGTGGGATGAACAAGAGGTGTCCAATCATGTCCTCACTAAAACTAATCTTATGTCTTATGTGTCATGACAAGAAGTCGGTTCCTTCAGTCCCGCAACTAGCTGCAACTTTTTCAGCCCTTGGGAGTGGCGGAGATCAACACGCTATTGGCAGTGATTATTTGATTGAAATGAGTAGAAGCACCATATCCGTCCACAGTATTCCTTCAAACCTGAGAAAGAATTGTCCGGAGTTTGTGCGTTTCGAAACGAATGATTCGCAGAGCAGCAAAAAGTAGAACTCTTCGAGGCTGATTTAAATAAGCACAAGTCTTTGGGTGAAATTTGATATTTTGTCCTTTTCAGTTATTGGATGGCTCAAAGCACCTCCCAAATATGTTTTTCAGCCGTTTTTTCTTACTCACAGTTTGGTATCAAAGTTTTGCCCAAATCGGGATGTTCGCTAATAAATTTCACAATTATGTCCTTTTTCGTTAAATTAAGTTAATTATAGTTTGTCCCTTATCAAAAGTATAGTTAAAATAATAAATATATACAAATTTAAACTAAATACGCATTCATTTTCAAATATTTGCTTCTATTTGTTTCGCCTTCGATCAACAATTTGTGTACGAGCGGCAATTCGTCCATCTACTCGTTCACGTTTGTCATCATCCGAAATTTCGATAAATTTGTACGTTCACGGCTGTCATAATCCGATATTGACATTTTTACGTAGCGAGTTGCTCGTTCACGTCTGTAATGATTCGGGCCCTGGTCTATAGTAAAATGAGTTCTCAGTCAGCTCACAAAATTGATGTAGTCTTTAACCACGTTACACGTTATGTGTTTGGGATATCTAAGTACGACCATATATCTGATTGGAGATCAAGCTTATTAGGATGTCAAATTTCGGATTACCTCAAAGCTAGAAATTGTATTTTTCTTTACCGACTGATGGTATATAAACAGCCCAGCTCTTTATATGAGAAACTGGTTTTCCCCCGGTCTGCTCGATCTAATGATTTGATGATACCAACCTACAACTACTTGGCATCTTCACGCCTGTTCTTCGTTAATGCTATCCGTATATGGAACTCTATTCCATCATCTATTCGTAGTAGCCTGAGTAAAAGCAATTTTAAGACCGTTCTTTATAAGTACTTCCGTTAATTATAAGTATGTATTTTAGTTCGCCATTTAAAGTTACCTGCCTTCTAGTCAATAAACGCGAGTATATTCACTGTCTTATTTTCTGAAATATATTTACCTTATCTACTAATTTTAATTACTCTACCATTATTTTTTATTTTTATTGTTATATATTTGTTGCAATGCTCATGTTATTACCTTTGTTTACATTTAAGTTTTGTTGTACTATAAAAGATCATAGATCTTATTGTACTAATATCTTTCAATAAATGAATGAATGAACAGTCCTTGGTCGGATATGAATACGGTACGCTCCGGTACTCCCTTCCGGTACTTCCCGACTGTCGTGGTAGCGATTTGGTATGACCAGTGTAACCTTCTAGGTCATGTCATCCCTCCTTCCGAAAGGAAATGAAAGGTAGGAGGCATCATATCCGTAGATCAACCATCGAGTTGCACATCATTACTTTCGTGCATATTAGTCGCCGGAATAAATGCAGAAAAGCAGATAGAATAGAAATGCAGAACTCTCCCCATACTTCTTTTTTTAATTTGGGAGTTGGAGCTATACTGCATTTATGCCTTAGTCGCCTCTTACGACCGGTATGCCTTGCCCCTGCGGGTTGGGGCTTAGAATATGCCCGCGGTAGGCATACCGGTCGTAAGAGGCGACCAATATGCACAAAGGTAATGATGTGCAACTCGATGGTTGATCTACGGATATGATGCCTCCCACCTCTCATTACCAATCTTCTCTTTCCTTTCGGAAGGAGGGATGACATGACCTAGAAGGTTGCACTGGTCATACCAAATCGCTCCCACGACAGTCGGACAGTACCGCAAGGGAGTACCGGAGCGTACCGGATTCATATCCGGCCAAGGACTGTTATTTCGACAACACTCCCCAAAACCTTCGGGGAGTGATTTTGTTGTTAAAACAACAACAACAACCGGTATGCCTACCGCGGGCATATTCTAAGCCCCTAACCCGCAGGGGGAGTTCGTTGTTGTCGTTAACAGTGCTTGCTGCTTGTTGGTTCTACCAATTTTATGAGTTCGAAAACGACTTTAAAAACTTTATTTCAAAAAGGGTTACAATTAGAATTATATTTAAGAATTCATTATTAAATTTAAGTATACTCACATTTGGTTTTCCCAACCGCACGTTTTTTCCGCCGTAATCAAGAGATCAAAATTTTACAAGAAAGGAAGTAATATGTAAAAGAAATCAAAAATAGGGTTACCTAGTTGCGCTTAAACAAACAAAGTTACAGCGTTGCCTGATAGGCTTACTGTGCGGCCTGAAAACCAAGTATGAGTTTACGCGAGGAGATTAGCCAGTGACGGTGTTTCCAGCATTCTCCCCCCGGTATCTCCCTCAGAGGGAATACCCCTGTACATTTAAACGCCGACATGAGATACGTCCAGTACGGCTAATTTCGTCGCTGGCCGGTGATACTGCCATTGCGTGGTCCGAACGATGGCACTTCTGACCTGGCCATCCTTTCCTGGTATTGCAGATACGACCACGCCTTTTGGCCAGGAATAACGAGGTGAGTTTGGGTCGACAATGACGACTACGTTCCCAACTTCTACCGGCTTGGCTTTTTCAAACCAGTTGGTTCTCCGAGTTAGCATAGGTAAAACTTCTGCCACCCATCTCGTCCAAAACATTTCTGCGAGGTACTGGGAGTGTCGCCACGAGGCACGAGCATATTGGTCTGTACTTTCAAAATCCCCAACTGGTTTGAGACCCGACGATGAGCCCAGCAGGAAATGGTTGGGTGTCAATGCCTCTTGGTCGGCAGTGTCGAGAGCCAGATAAGTAAAAGGTCGACTGTTCACTATTTGCTCCACCTCAAGGAACAAGTTGTGCAGCTTTTCATCAGTCAATCTTGTTGTAGGCGTCACAATTTGGTACATAGCCGTGTTTATCGAGCGCACCATGCGTTCCCATGCCCCTCCTATATGAGGCGATGCGGGTGGAATGAATGTCCATTCGGTATACGGGCTGGTAAACTCAGCTTTAAGCCTGCAAAGTCAACTTGTGATAGCGATTCTCGCAGCTCTTTTTCCGTCGCTCTCAGATTCGTTCCGTTGTCGCTAAAGAACTGTCTCGGAGTTCCCCGACGTGCGATGGGCACAACAATACAACAGGAGCTGGTGGTCAGGCTGTATGCCATTTCGACGTGCACTGCGCGGCACGTCATACATGCAAACACCACACCATAGCGCTTTTCAGTGCGTCTCCCGATGGTAACCAAAAAGGGTCCAAAAAAATCCACCCCCACATGGGTGAATGGTCGCGTGTAGGGTGATAGCCGTGCTTCAGGCAGGTCGGCCATCTCGGGTGAGTGCGGACGAGCCACGTTTATCTTGCAAAATTGACAATATTTTCGCACAGACCGTAATAACGTTCTCAACCCAGGTATGTAGAACTTCTGAAACAGCTCATTGATTACGGTCTCATGGTTTGAATGTTTCCACTTTCTATGATACCAGTCGACTATCAGTCTAGTGATAGCATGTTCTTTAGGCAGTATGATTGGGTTTTTCATATCATTATTTATAAAATCGGCCCTTTCTAATCGACTGCGCATTCTTACTGTCATTTGATGGTCTAAAAATGGCGATAGTTTACGTATAGGGCTGGTTTTGGGCATGGAGCATGCTGGGTTCTGACGCAGCATTTTAATTTCTTTATGAAAGGCTTGGGCTTGGGCAAGGCGATATAAATAGGTATCGCTCCAGGCTAACTCGTCGGTACTAAGGCTACCTCTAATAGGTGTGCCACCTAACTTATTTACAAATCGCTTAACGTAGTCCATACTTCGCTGTACGCGTTCCCATTTCGGAAAACGGCTAAGATCTATCAGGGGCAGTTCTTCTACTACATGAACTGAGATTAGTTCTGGACGTACTTCCCCGTGATCGTGCTGTAGGCCTTCTTGCAGCTTGCTTTCGAAGCTTGGCCAATTTTCAACTGACTGACGGAGGAATGTAGGTCCGGAGATCCATTGTCCGGCCATTGAAAAATCTGGTACTGGGGTCGACTTCGTTCCTAAGTCGGCGACGGTCAATTTCGAAGGCACGTAGCTCCACTGTGAGATATTGGTAGTCTCCTGCACTTCTCCCACTCGAAACATAATGAATTGCTTATATCCTCTAGGATCGGAGCGCAACCACGACAGAACAGTTTTGGAGTCCGTCCAGTAATGCACACGATCGATTTTGCAGTCGAGCGCTTTTACCACCGCATTTCCTAGCCTCGCACCCATCACCGCATCGAGCAGCTCCATTCGTGGTATAGATACATGGCACGATGGTGCAACCTTAGATTTGGAGCACACCAACGATACTATGACATCCTCACCTGTCTCGGTCCTCAGATAGGCTACCGCAGCGTATGCGTTTTCACCAGCGTCTACGAATATATGCAGCTCGATATTGCTTGCTTGGCTGCTCGCTACACTGAAATAGCATCTAGGTACCTTCATGCTTTGGACTTGCGGAAGGAAGGATAGCCACCTCATCCACTCACCTGACAACTGCTCCGGTATAGAGTCGTCCCATCCAATACCGCTTGTCCAGACTTTCTGGAGCAGAATTTTTGCGTCGATTAAGGAAAACGTTAGTAACCCCAATGGGTCGAATATAGACATCAGCAATCTTAACATTTCCCTTTTTGTTGGAAGCTTAGCTCCTCGGAGAATCTCATCGTTGGCCTTCGTAAATTTCAAATTATATGTGAATGTGTCATTAGACGTCTACCACCACATGCCTAGCACTTTACTAGCCTCTACTACCTGATCTACTCGTTTGGCAGCGCCACAAAATTCGCGTCCATCGCCTGCTTCTCCTAATGCTTTGACAACCTCTTTGGAGTTGGATAGCCAACCTCGAATATGAAAATTTGCGTGCTTATGAATCGCACGAACATTCGTAGCCAATTGAACCGCTTCTAGTATCGTATCGACGCTGTCAAGCATATCATCGACGTAATGCCTTTCCAAAATACTTTTAGCTGCTCTTGGGTGCGTAACGGCGAACTCCATAGCGTTTTGATTTTGTACCACTTGAGCTAAAGATGGCGAACAACTTGCTCCAAAGCTCATTACTAACAACATTTATACATCTGGTGGACGAGCCGCCTCACAGCTTCGCCACAGGAAACTCTGCGAGTGCTGGTCTTCTTCATCGATGTACACTCGGTGAAACATTTCGCTGATATCGCCACACAACCCTATTTTCCCTCTCCGAAATTTCAGTAAAACATCAAAGAGAGAGGTTAATAAGTCTGGACCCTTGTCCAAGCATGAATTCAAGGAGAGGCCTTTATATTCCGCAGCAGCATCCCACACTATTCTGACCTTCTGTGGTTTATTTGGGTTTCGTACGGCAAATATCGGCAAATACCACTTCCGAGCATGATATGCGGCGATCTCACTTTTGTTTAATTTGCGAATATATCCCTTTTGCTCCATTGAGCGAATATGTTCGTTAACAAGTATCCTAAGATCAGGAGACGATTCTAATTTTCTCTCAAAGCATGTGAGTCTACGCAAGGCCATGGGATAGTTGTCTGGCTTAGTAGTGAACCCGGACTTCCATAGCAGTTTTGCTACGAAATGTTCTTCCTTACGCTCAACGTTGCCTTGCATATCATTTAACTCTGTATTGTGTAGCTGACTATTTTTGCCGGCATCACAATTTTTCTCCAGGGACATGTACTCCGTAACTAACTTTTGCAAGGCTACGTTGTCATCGCACTCACAAACATGTAGCTGCATGTTGTCAACGTTCGGTTGTGCGCCGTTATTTACGACACCATACACAGTCCACCCAAGGCGGGTTTTGTTGTTGTTGTTGTTGTTAGCAGTGCTTCGCCCTGCCCAAAGGGCCAGAACACTCCTAGTTGTCATCGGGCTCTTCTAACGGAAGTCCAAGGAAACGCGCTGTTTCAACAGGGTTGGACCAAAGTGATAAGGGAGTTAGAAGAGTATGTTCCGAAGAACACGAAAAGAGATGTTGCGTGTCGTGGGGGGCCATACCGCATGCAGGGCATGTGTTTGGTATGGTAGGGTTCAGTCTGGACAAATCGGAGTTCAGCCTATTGCAATATCCAGACCGAAGTTGAGACAGCATGACTCTAGTCTCCCTCGGAAGGACACGTTCTTCCTCAGCAAGAACGGGTGGTTCACAGGCCGGGATCTGAGGGATCTGTCCACCGACTCAGTGTGGAGGTCCTTTAGGGCCCGCCTATGGTCCCGCAGATCAAACGGCAACGAGATGTGATGCCGGATCTCATCATAATGCTTCCGGAGATGCTTCCTTATGTCTCTAGGGGGCGGAGTTTCATCCAATAGCTGTCGATTTGGATGACTGGGACGGTGGCAGTTCAGAAGGAACTGCCTACTTAAAAGTTCCGCATGCTCGCGAACGTTGAGCAATTGAGCCTCCTGGTGGAGATGAGACTCAGGAGACATAAGCAAACAACCCGTTGCAGTTCTGATGGCGGTGTTTTGGCAGACCTGCAATTTCCTCCAGTTGGTGTCGTGAAGGTTAGGCGACCATATGGGCGCAGCATAATCAATAACCGGTCGGCCAATAGCCTTATAGGTGACCAGCAACGTTTCTTTGTCTTTGCCCCAAGTACTGCCGGCCAGTGACTTGAGGATCTTGTTGCGGCTTTGTACCTTTGAAGCTATTGCGGTGGCATGATTAGCGAAGGTGAGGCTATTGTCGAATGTAACCCCTAGAATTTTGGGGTGGTTGACAGTAGGTAGTGGAACACCATCTACGTGGACATTCAACTCCTGCCCCATCTGCGCAGTCCACGTGGTGAACAACGTCGCCGTAGATTTAGTCGGGGAAAGAGTCAGGTTCCGCTCTGTGAAGAAGCAGGAAAGGTCGCGCAGGTAGTCGTTCAGTCTAGTACAAAGTTCGTCCGTCGAAGGTCCTTTGCCCGTGGCCATTACAGTGCAGTCGTCAGCGTACGAAACGATGGAGACCCCCTCTGGTGGGGGAGGTAGGCTCGAGATGTAGAAGTTAAACAGAAGGGGTGAAAGAACACCACCCTGCGGAACCCCTTGTCTAATTCTTCTAGGTCTACATCTCTCGTTTCGAAACTGCACTGACGCCAGCCGACCGTTCAAGTAGTTGGCGGTCCATCGTTTTAGGCCGGCAGGATGCGGTGTCTTCTTCAGGTCTTCAAGGAGTGTGGCGTGGTTGACTGTGTCGAAGGCTTTCGACAGGTCAAGTGCCACGAGAACCGTCCTGTGGTTTGGTTGGTGTTGGTTCAAACCGAAGTTAATCTGCGTCGTGATGGCGTTCAAAGCTGATGTTGTGCTATGGTTTTTACGGAAGCCATGTTGATGATTGGCCAGCTGCAGGTTTGCAGTATAATATGGGAGCAGAATAGCCTCTAACAACTTCACTACCGGCGAAAGGAGAGATATCGGACGATAAGAGTCTCCTTGATTTGCCGGCTTCCCAGGTTTTAGGAGGGGGACCACAGTCGCATGTTTCCAGATATCTGGTATAACGAAGGCGGACAGTGAGAGGTTGAATAGAGCCGCCAAGTACTTGTGCCTCTGCAGCGGAGACGACAATGGGCGCGGCTGTGTGTTTGTGTTTGTGCGCGCGTCGGATGGCTTTTCTCTTAGCCCTATCCGCAGGAGAATGCAGTATAAATTGCCGGCAGAATGCGCTCGCGCACTTCCTGGGGTCCGACTTGACGTTATCGCCGAAAGCAATGGCGACCTTGTCATTGTATTTGGTCGGGTTGGATAGGGCCTTGACTGTCGACCATAATTTGCCGACCCCGCCGGAGAGGTTGCATGACTCTAGGTGTTCTTTCCACTTCTTCAATTTATGATCATTGACCGTCCGACGGATTTCTGCGTTGAGATCCTTTATTCTTGGATCTGCGGGGTTCAAGAGTCTCACTTGGTCACGTTCTCTTGCCATTGCCGCTGCTTCCGCAGGGAAATTCGGCCGAATTTCCGGGATTCTGCCAGCAGGGATGAAGCGGCCAGAGGCTGAATCGATGACTTTGCGAAACTCTTTCTCACCTTTGCATACGTCCGTCGGTGTGGGTAGGTCAGCGAAGGAGTGCTCTGTAAAGTCCGTGAAGCGGTCCCAGTCCGCTTTACTGAAGTTGATGTAGGTTCGTTTTTCTGTCGTTATGAAGTCGGACGGTCGTTCGATGTCTAGTAGGATGGGTAGGTGGTCAGATGCCAGTGTAAGCATAGGTTGCCAGTTAACGTGGTTGATAAGGCCCGCACTTGAAATGGAGATGTCTGGCGAACTGTGGCAGTTACCTGCCACCCTAGTGGGGGCATCTCCATTCAATGTACAGAATGCCGAATTATCTATTTGCTCTGCGAGTGCGTGCCCTCTGCTATCTGCTGGCAAGTTGGAGTGCCAGAGATCGTGATGTGCGTTGAAATCACCTAAGATGAGACAGTTATCGCCCCTTAGCAACGCACTAATATCAGGGCGATAATCACGGGGACAGCACGTAACAGGGGGAATGTATATATTTAACACTCGCAGGTCGACGTCGCCTGTCCGGACTGCTATGCCCTGGCATTCAAGGGTAGAGTCCCTGGGGTCAACGTCAGGGGCAAACAGATTATATTGTACAGTATGGTGTGTAATGAATGCGAGGCCGCCCCCATGACCGCTGGGACGGTCTTTCCTATGTACATTGTACCCATCACGAGTACGTAAGTCCGAGTTAGCATTCAGTTTGGTCTCCTGAATGGCGGCCAGTTTAATGTTGTTCGACTTCATAAAGTCTGTTATCTCCGCGATCTTTCCAGCTAACCCGTTGCAGTTCAGCTGTAGGATTTTGAAGTGTGTCGGGAGGGAGGGTGGAGGCATGCTGGGGGTAAGGGACGGATGCGGTTGGCTAGGTGGAGGTGGGCATAGTCCCAAGCTGTGACGCAGTCTAGGGTTCAGCGCGTCTTGGCCGATGTTGTGTGGCGTGGAGGGCGGCTGAGTACTGCAGCAAGGGGCAATAAATGCATCCGTCCAAAGGTTCCTGTTTGCGAGCCCAGAGCACATATGGATGTGGCACAGGCCAAGGCAGTTATTGCACTTAACCGATGCCGCAGGCGTATATAGTCTTTGCCGACAAACAGTGCACGTGGTGAAAGGTACGAGGAGGTTATGTTCCTGACCCACGTGCATGCTGGAAGTAGGGGGGGACGAGAGTGGGGACTGAGGTGAGGCGGGAGCAGCAAGGCTGCAGGTCGTGAAGACCGGGCCACTGTTGTGGCCATTTGATGATGGTAGGTGCGGTGTGTGTGCGCCGGAGCGACGAGAACCGCGGGACGCGCGTGTGCGCGAACAACATGGTGCCTCAAAAGTACTGAAAAAAGTACGGGTTCTGGGGATGGCAGGGTTAAGCCCTGAGCATCCAGATCTATGCAACCATCTCTTGCATTTACTGCATTGAACGGAATGTGAACGTTTAACATATATTTTCTTCCAGCACACGCAGCAGATCCAGTCTCTCGGTCCGGGGTTGGATTCGATACCAGCCCGTAGCAAGAGACATAGGAGCAACCCTGCTGCAAGGGATTGCTCCGAGAATGACAATTTAGGAGTGGGATTGGACAAATTGGACAGGGTTACACTGAAATAACAGCCCTTGGCCGGGTAAAACCCGGGTCATTCCGGTACGTAGAACCGGCTGTTGTGGGAATGTAAAACCAAGGCGGGTTTTGGTTGCAGCTGGTTCATGCGCTTTGCCTTCTCGAAACTTAAGTGGCATCATAACATTTTTGTTGCTTGACTCAACTGGAATTCCCCTTAGATGCTTATGTACTCCTGCAAGCTCCGTAATATCCATTGTTTGAAGTGGAAGATCAAGCGCATCCACGGAGCGTACGTTACGCAGAGTAAGTCCCTTTTGCTTCCCACGCGGCGATACATCTAAATCGATTTTATCGGAGTCCCGCTGTACACGTACCGTTCCGTCTGTCCATTTAAGACATTGATCAGCCTTACCACCTTGCACTTGCAAACGTTGCAACACACTTTTCTCAATTAGAGTTGGCCCAGATCCATCGTCTAAAAGGGCATAAACATCGCATGAAGTGCCTTTTCCATAAATCGTTATCGGTACAACACGGTAAAGCGTGTTGCATACTTCTTTGTGATGAGCCACCACTGCTGTTGGAACGTTGAATGTTTTATGTAAAACCGGGTGATGCTTGTAGGTGCAACCGTTCATGCCGCATGCTTTCCTCTCACGACAGCTTCTCGCATCGTGCTTTCGTAAACATAACCTACAAAGTTGCAACCTACGAACCTCATTCCATTTTTCATCATAAATTAAGTTTTTGAACTTATCGCATTTTGAAATTACATGAGCTTGGTTGCATAAATAACATGCTAATTTGGGCTTAGCCCGTTCTACGAATTCTCTGCTAGCGTTCTTCTGTTCATCATGAACACTTACCCGATGAGCTTTGCGTTTCTCCGACTCAGGATTGCTTGCAGAAACTACTGACATAACGTTGCTGGCAGCATCTGCCAAGTCGAAAAGCCAATCGCTAAACGCATTCAGAGTAGCGTCTGAAGATGGTCTAGAAAACATTGCCCATTGTAAGCGCATTTGA
Source organism: Sphenella marginata (assembly GCA_951509765.1). Lineage (NCBI taxonomy): Eukaryota > Metazoa > Arthropoda > Insecta > Diptera > Tephritidae > Sphenella > Sphenella marginata. The sequence continues at coordinate 47,545,785 of OX608082.1, forward strand.
GCTGGCAACTTTTCAACTAGTTCTTGTATCAATACAGGATTTGTCACATGCGACTGGAGCCCTGATGCCTCCATAGTGGCGGCTACATTTTTTACTTCAAGCGCGAAAGTTATGAGAGTATCAAGTTTATTTACATTAACAGGCGCAGACGTGCGCAGCTTTCCCAAGAGACTGTTTATTATGTGCTCTGGTTTACCAAAAACCATCCGTAGCGTGGAAATTATCTCGGGTACAAGTTCGGGAATCATCAGTTTACTACTAACGTACTCAAGCGCCTTACCTTTCAAAGCGCGTTGCAAACGAAGCAGGTTTTCATCGTGGCTAAATCCACAAAGTCGCGTGGAATTCTGAAAGCTGCTCAGAAACAGAGGCCACTCCTCCGCTTTGCCACTATACACAGGGAGATCTTTTGGCACCACGTGTCGCGAACTAATTTGCTGTGCATTCAAGCCTCCAGCATTTGCGTCTGACGTTGTGTGTGCCTGCATTTGCGCCTCGTTGCGCCCTCTGCCTATGGCCACCCTATCGTGCCTAGCACCTGTTTCAAGCTGCCCTTCATTAGCCCTACCTATATCGCCCTGACCCTTGCCATTCGCCCATTCAGTGGATCGATGCACTTTCAGCGCATCCAGATTGGTGTCGTCGTCTGATTCTTCTGAGCTTTCATATCTTCTCATAATTTCATATTTTCGCTCTAAGTATAATAGCTCTGCCTTTTTTCGCTCCTCTAAAAGAGCTAATTCAAAATTCATACTGCGTTTCGATTTCGCAGAGCCCTGCTTACTTGCCCTATCACCCGTTCCACCTACCTTATCGTGGTCTTGCTTTCCATGGTCGCTTAATTGCTCGTTTGGTGTAGTGCGTATTTTTGATGCATATGACGTTGCTGCCGCAGCACACTTTTTGCAGCTCCATTCTTTGTCCGCAATATCTTGAGAGACTCCTGCACAGATGAAATGTGTCCACTCATCGCACACATCTCACTGGACCATTTCTTCGTTCTCCCGCTCATGACATACAGCACAATTTACTGATCCTACTATCGTGCGCACCATACTTGATAGACTTTATTGCAGCAGGCAAACAGGTGTTCTAACCTCAATGTCAGCAAATCGTACGCCACTTCATTTTTAAAGATTGTTGGTTCTACCAATTTTATGAGTTCGAAAACGACTTCAAAAACTTTATTTCAAAAAGGGTTACAATTAGAACTATATTTAAGAATTCATTATTAAATTTAAGTATACTCACATTTGGTTTTCCCAACCGCACGTTTTTTCCGCCGTAATCAAGAGATCAAAATTTTACAAGAAAGGAAGTAGTTAATATGTAAAAGGAATCAAAAATAGGGTTACCTAGTTGCGCTTAAACCAACAAAGTTACAGCGTTGCCTGACAGGCTTACTGTGCGGCCTGAAAACCAAGTATGAGTTTTCGCGAGGAGATTAGCCAGTGACGGTGTTTCCAACACTGCTGTTGTTATCAGTTGTTGTTGGCCGATGTTGTGTGGCGTGGAGGGCGGCTGAGTACTGCAGCAAGGGGCAATAAATGCATCCGTCCAAAGGTTCCTGTTTGCGAGCCCAGAGCACATATGGATGTGGCACAGGCCAAGGCAGTTATTGCACTTAACCGATGCCGCAGGCGTATATAGTCTTTGCCGACAAACAGTGCACGTGGTGAAAGGTACGAGGAGGTTATGTTCCTGACCCACGTGCATGCTGGAAGTAGGGGGGGACGAGAGTGGGGACTGAGGTGAGGCGGGAGCAGCAAGGCTGCAGGTCGTGAAGACCGGGCCACTGTTGTGGCCATTTGATGATGGTAGGTGCGGTGTGTGTGCGCCGGAGCGACGAGAACCGCGGGACGCGCGTGTGCGCGAACAACATGGTGCCTCAAAAGTACTGAAAAAAGTACGGGTTCTGGGGATGGCAGGGTTAAGCCCTGAGCATCCAGATCTATGCAACCATCTCTTGCATTTACTGCATTGAACGGAATGTGAACGTTTAACATATATTTTCTTCCAGCACACGCAGCAGATCCAGTCTCTCGGTCCGGGGTTGGATTCGATACCAGCCCGTAGCAAGAGACATAGGAGCAACCCTGCTGCAAGGGATTGCTCCGAGGATGACAATTTAGGAGTGGGATTGGACAAATTGGACAGGGTTACACTGAAATAACAGCCCTTGGCCGGGTAAAACCCGGGTCATTCCGGTACGTAGAACCGGCTGTTGTGGGAATGTAAAACCAAGGCGGGTTTTGGTTGCAGCTGGTTCATGCGCTTTGCCTTCTCGAAACTTAAGTGGCATCATAACATTTTTGTTGCTTGACTCAACTGGAATTCCCCTTAGATGCTTATGTACTCCTGCAAGCTCCGTAATATCCATTGTTTGAAGTGGAAGATCAAGCGCATCCACGGAGCGTACGTTACGCAGAGTAAGTCCCTTTTGCTTCCCACGCGGCGATACATCTAAATCGATTTTATCGGAGTCCCGCTGTACACGTACCGTTCCGTCTGTCCATTTAAGACATAGATCAGCCTTACCACCTTGCACTTGCAAACGTTGCAACACACTTTTCTCAATTAGAGTTGGCCCAGATCCATCGTCTAAAAGGGCATAAACATCGCATGAAGTGCCTTTTCCATAAATCGTTATCGGTACAACACGGTAAAGCGTGTTGCATACTTCTTTGTGATGAGCCACCACTGCTGTTGGAACGTTGAATGTTTTATGTAAAACCGGGTGATGCTTGTAGGTGCAACCGTTCATGCCGCATGCTTTCCTCTCACGACAGCTTCTCGCATCGTGCTTTCGTAAACATAACCTACAAAGTTGCAACCTACGAACCTCATTCCATTTTTCATCATAAATTAAGTTTTTGAACTTATCGCATTTTGAAATTACATGAGCTTCGTTGCATAAATAACATGCTAATTTGGGCTTAGCCCGTTCTACGAATTCTCTGCTAGCGTTCTTCTGTTCATCATGAACACTTACCCGATGAGCTTTGCGTTTCTCCGACTCAGGATTGCTTGCAGAAATTACTGACATAACGTTGCTGGCAGCATCTGCCAAGTCGAAAAGCCAATCGCTAAACGCATTCAGAGTAGCGTCTGAAGATGGTCTAGAAAACATTGCCCATTGTAAGCGCATTTGAGCTGGCAACTTTTCAACTAGTTCTTGTATCAATACAGGATTTGTCACATGCGACTGGAGCCCTGATGCCTCCATAGTGGCGGCTACATTTTTTACTTCAAGCGCGAAAGTTATGAGAGTATCAAGTTTATTTACATTAACAGGCGCAGACGTGCGCAGCTTTCCCAAGAGACTGTTTATTATGTGCTCTGGTTTACCAAAAACCATCCGTAGCGTGGAAATTATCTCGGGTACAAGTTCGGGAATCATCAGTTTACTACTAACGTATTCAAGCGCCTTACCTTTCAAAGCGCGTTGCAAACGAAGCAGGTTTTCATCGTGGCTAAATCCACAAAGCCGCGTGGAATTCTGAAAGCTGCTCAGAAACAGAGGCCACTCCTCCGCTTTGCCACTATACACAGGGAGATCTTTTGGCACCACGTGTCGCGAACTAATTTGCTGTGCATTCAAGCCTCCAGCATTTGCGTCTGACGTTGTGTGTGCCTGCATTTGCGCCTCGTTGCGCCCTCTGCCTATGGCCACCCTATCGTGCCTAGCACCTGTTCCAAGCTGCCCTTCATTAGCCCTACCTATATCGCCCTGACCCTTGCCATTCGCCCATTCAGTGGATCGATGCACTTTCAGCGCATCCAGATTGGTGTCGTCGTCTGATTCTTCTGAGCTTTCATATCTTCTCATAATTTCATATTTTCGCTCTAAGTATAATAGCTCTGCCTTTTTTCGCTCCTCTAAAAGAGCTAATTCAAAATTCATACTGCGTTTCGATTTCGCAGAGCCCTGCTTACTTGCCCTATCACCCGTTCCACCTACCTTATCGTGGTCTTGCTTTCCATGGTCGCTTAATTGCTCGTTTGGTGTAGTGCGTATTTTTGATGCATATGACGTTGCTGCCGCAGCACACTTTTTGCAGCTCCATTCTTTGTCCGCAATATCTTGAGAGACTCCTGCACAGATGAAATGTGTCCACTCATCGCACACATCTCACTGGACCATTTCTTCGTTCTCCCGCTCATGACATACAGCACAATTTACTGATCCTACTATCGTGCGCACCATACTTGATAGACTTTATTGCAGCAGGCAAACAGGTGTTCTAACCTCAATGTCAGCAAATCGTACGCCACTTCATTTTTAAAGATTGTTGGTTCTACCAATTTTATGAGTTCGAAAACGACTTCAAAAACTTTATTTCAAAAAGGGTTACAATTAGAACTATATTTAAGAATTCATTATTAAATTTAAGTATACTCACATTTGGTTTTCCCAACCGCACGTTTTTTCCGCCGTAATCAAGAGATCAAAATTTTACAAGAAAGGAAGTAATATGTAAAAGGAATCAAAAATAGGGTTACCTAGTTGCGCTTAAACCAACAAAGTTACAGCGTTGCCTGATAGGCTTACTGTGCGGCCTGAAAACCAAGTATGAATTTTCGCGAGGAGATTAGCCAGTGACGGTGTTTCCAACACTGCTGTTGTTATCAGTTGTTGAAGAAATGAAATCGGTGTGAAGTTGGAACCAAACCCCCAATGTGAATAATTCGAAAAATGGTATGTCATTCGTTTGTCCATCCTTTGCATCGGCATAAGTAAAAAAAAAATTTCTATCAAATAAAAATATTGTCAATCCACGCTAGTACTAGTAAGTCCTTCATACTTGCTTCCAGCCACAATAAGTATGGATAGAAAAGGTTTTTCGAAATCTTTGATATTAAAGCAAATTGACATTATCAACATCGTGCATAAAAGTCTTTGATTTTTAAGTATCTACCATCAAATACTTTTTTTTGTGCACAAATGTTTTACTAAAAAAGCAATGTCAATGCTAATATAGCACATACAATCGGACGACACTAGCTTCCCGAAAATATTTAGACCAAAAAAGGCAACTCTTATGATGCCTCCCACCTCTCATTACCCATCTTCTCTTTCCTTTCGGAAGGAGGGATGACATGACCTAGAAGGTTGCACTGGTCATACCAAATCGCTCCCACGACAGTCGGGCAGTACCGCAAGGGAGTACCGGAGCGTACCGGATTCATATACGGCCAAGGACTGTTATTTCGACAACACTCCCCAAAACCTTCGGGGAGTGATTTTGTTGTTAAAACAACAGCAACAACAAACATACTCAACCACACCACCAACGACCAAACAAAAAAAGAAATTTGAAAAACCTACATAGATATATCCTACATTGAACTAACCATTGCACTCAATTAACTAAAGGGATCCACGCCAGGCTTCGACAGAATAACATACGTAACATGGTAAGGCGTTCAGCGCCGACCGCAAAATCACCACTAACCTGCCTCTTCAATTAAATCTTTAATGACCTTATACGAAAAACGCACAAAACAAGCTCAATAATCCCAATTCTCAAACCAAACAGCGACATAACTTCTGTTCACTCTCATCGCCCAATTTCATAGATACAATTATTGGCTACCGGCTATGGTGGCTTGTTACAAATAACAAGCTACTCAACAGCCAGCAGAAGAGCTTCAGAAGAGGGAGACCGGTTATTGTCAGTCTAATTTATTTAGGCCACATGATAACCGACGCCCTATGCTCCAAAAACACATTTCGATAATATCCCTAATATTCCCACTCCGTCGTAGATCAGCTTCAAGACTGGGAAGTTGACAAAACTATAATAAACTGTCTAGTTAGTAAGTTTTTTAAAAAACAAGAAAATCAAAGTCAGAGTAGGTAGGGAACAGTTATTCAAACACAGCGAACTTACATAATGGAATACCATAGGGATCACCACTCCCGGTCGTTCTATTCTTAATTTGCTATAATAAACGCGCAAATATTTTATCGATACACATATATTTCACCTTCTCCGCATACGCAGATGACTTCCACCTCATAGCTCAATTAGATCGCACAAAAAATCAAACGATCAATATCAATTCATTAATACATGTTGTTGTTGTTTTAACAACAAAATCACTCCCCGGAGGTTTTGGGGAGTGTTGTCGAAATAACAGTCCTTGGCCGGATATGAATCCAGTACGCTCCGGTACTCCCTTGCGGTACTGCCCGACTGTCGTGGTAGCGATTTGGTATGACCAGTGCAACCTTCTAGGTCATGTCATCCCTCCTTCCGAAAGGAAAGAGAAGATGGGTATTGAGAGGTGGGAGGCATCATATCCGTAGATCAACCACCGAGTTGCACATCATTACCTTTGGGCATATTGGTCGCCTCTTATGACCGGTATGCCCACCGCGGGCATATTCTAAGCCCCACCCGCAGGGGTTTCCATTAATACATGGCATTTCACAGTGGTGCAACTATTCTGAAATTGCAAATGTACTATATTAACATGTAACATACCTGTTACAACATATCTCTACCACTACAGACTATCAAGCAAAACCTCATTTTCACAAACTTCATCATGGTACCAATACATCAACAGCGAAGAATCTAACGTAAACATATTCCTTCGAGCCGTAGACGATATACCCGGAATAGACCTTATAAAATTCGAACGTCTCCGCCTAAGTTATACACACAATTACCACATTCCCACGACAGCCGGTTCTACGTACCGGAATGACTCGGGGTTTCCCCGACCAAGGGCTGTTATTTCACTACCCCCCTGCCTAAACCGTCAGTCAAGTATCGCTCCGCCACATATGTCTGACTCTGTCACATCAGTCTCCACGACTAGCACTAACAATGCACATCAGCAAGTAGGCCTTCCGAGCGGCCGCTCACGCCCCCAGGCGTCAACATCTCACACAGCAGCTCACAGCTACTCCCTACGTAGCACTTCCCAAGTGGATTTGAGCAATGCTGAGCGCCCGCTCTCTCCCACCCCCTCGGTCAGCCCCTCTTATATACGCCGTTGGCATCAGTCAAGTGCAATAACTGCCTTGGCCTGTGTCACCTGCTTATATGCTCTGGACTCGCGACCAGGGTCGCTTTTGGCACCGATATTGTTCTTAATTTATATTAATGATATTGTCAATGCCGTCGAGGGATGCGAAATACGGCTCTTTGCCGACGATACATTAATTATGATAAGTGAAAATAATATTAATGTCGCTATATCAAAAATGCAAATAGGACTGAATAATTTATATACATGGCTGTGCGGAAATAGATTAAAACTTAATATTAATAAAACAAAGTACATGGTTATAACCAGAAGAAACTTTAATGATCTCAACACTGAATTGAAAATAAATAATGAAAGTATACAAAGAGTAGAGAGTATAAAATATTTAGGTATTATAATTGATAATAAACTAAAATTTGAGGAACACATAAATACACCGTTGCGAAAGTAGCTAAAAAAATTGGGATTATGCAGAGAACATCCAGATATCTACATAAAAAATACAAAATCTATATATATAAAATTCTCCTGTCACGGTGTACGACGCCATACTCCTCCGAAACGGCTTGACCGATTTTAATGAAATTTTGTATGTATATTCGTTAGGTCTGCGCGATGGTTGTTATCTATTTTTTATGTTCCTAAGTGCTACCGGGACCGACCAATTCAAAACTATTTCATATGTGGCCCGATTAGCTTGAAATTTGGTATGTGGGTAGCGGTACGCCCACGTTAAAATATGGGATAATTTTTCTTCCGGAATTGGATCCGGGACCGACCTATTCCAAACTATTTCATATGTGACGCGATTTGGTTGAAATTTGGTATTTGGCTGCGCTATGCCCAAGTTGAAATATGGGATAACTTTTCTTCCGGTAAGTGGACTTTGGACCGACCTATTCAAAACTATTTCACATCCTGTCCGATTTGGTTGAAATTTGGTATGTGGTTATCGCTATGGCCAAGTTAAAATATGAAAATAAATAATAAATTTGTATGTATATTCGTTAGGTCTGCGAGATGGTTGTTTTTATGTTCCTAAAGTCAATTCGTACATTTAATTCATGTTTTCAAATGACATCATTCAAATTTATCATAAAGTAGGCCCATTGCTGCCAATGCCAAACGAATCACCCACATTTTTATTTCAATTGCATAGGTACACTGCCGCCCTATGTGGGTACCAGCATATCTATACTAATTATATAAAATTGCTTATATGAAAATATTCGTAACGGCTAATCTCGAAAAGTGATGGCCCAATTTTTATGAAATTTTTTTAAGAAGCAAGTTTTCCCAAAAATAAACCAAGTGGCGTTTTCATTTTTTCCATTTTCAAAACTTAAAGCCCCTTATTTCTAGGATGAAATTTATAAAAGCTTCAAACAATCCAAGCATAAGAATTTTCATAGATCAAACTCAAGCTACAGCGGAACAAAAATGTATGTGCGTGTGTGTATGAACTCAACGTAGAGAAAATGTATTTTGACTAAGAGATGCATAAGCCTTCGACAAAAGAGAAGAAATATAAAGAGAATTTTTGGTGATTCCCCAAATTATAATACAAACCCATCTTATAAATAAAAATGAATGTGTGTCTGTGTGTCCTTTATGGGCGTCCAAAGTACTCAACCGATTTTTATGAAATTTTCACAGTATATTCTTGGGATCATGGGTTAAAGCATAGGCTATATTAATTTTTGGAAATTTGGGCGGTGCCACGCCCCCAGGCTATATAAAATTTAAATACTTCATAACTCTGAACATATTTGGTCTAAATTAATGATTTTTAGATATTTGTGTCCTTTGGTCAAGATTTAAGTAATTTTGGAAAAGTGGGCGGTGCCACGCCCACATTTTTTGTGTTTTGTTTGTACTTCAATAATGTCCAAAGTTTATCGTCGATCTCTTTTAAACTTTCAAGATTGGTTCAGAAGATTGTTGTGTACGATTTAGGCTATATCAATTTTTGGAAAAGTAGGCGGTGCCACGCCCTCAGGCTATATAAAATTTAAATTCTTCATAGCTCTGAACATATTTGGTCTAAATTAATTATTTCTGGATATGTGTGTCCTTTGGTCAAGATTTATGTAATTTTAGAAAAGTGGGCGGTGCCACGCCCACATTTTTTGTGTTTTGTTTGTACTTCAATAATGTCCAAAGTTTATGGTCGATCTTTTTTAAACTTTCAAGATTGGTTAAGAAGATTGTTGTGTACGATTTAGGCTATATCAATTTTTGGAAAAGTAGGCGGTGCCACGCCCCCAGGCTATATAAAATTTAAATTCTTCATAGCTCTGAACATATTTGGTCTAAATTAATGATTTCTGGATATGTGTGTCCTTTAGTCAAGATTTATGTAATTTTGGAAAAGTGTGCCACGGCCACATTTTTTGTGTTTTGTTTGTACTTCAATAATGTCCAAAGTTTATGGTCGATCTTTTTTAAACTTTCAAGATTGGTTCAGAAGATTGTTGTGTACGATTTAGGCTATATCAATTTTTGGAAAAGTAGGCGGTGCCACGCCCCCAGGCTATAGAAAATTTAAATTCTTCATAACTCTGAACATATTGGGTCTAAATTAAAGATTTTTGGATATGTGTGTCCCTTGGTCACGAATTATATAATTTCGGAAATGTGAGCGGTGCCACGCCCACATTTTTTGTATTCAAAGCTTTGTTTGTACTTCAATAATGTCCAAAGTTTATGGTTGATCTGTTTTAAACTTTTCCAATACGTTAAAATCTTCGTTGTTTACGACGTACATAGGCTACATTTGTAAGTTCTTTGGAAAAGTGGGCGGTTCCAAGACCACAAGCTAAGTAATATATCAATTCGTTATATCCCTGAATGTATTTGCTTTAGTGACATTTTAACGTTCTTAAATCTTAATCAAAGCACTTAATTTTTTTTGTTTGTTATTGCCGTTCATACATATCTAGAGTATTATAGGTAGATATAGGATATAATTAAATAAGTACTAACTATACATCTGCTCAGCAGCGCATAATGGTTTTTGTCATACCCATTGAGTTCAAAAGATCCGTTTTTTGAGTTGGACATCCAAAAAATTTATTTGTTTATACCAAAGACTTTAAAGCCAGAAACATTGTATATCCTAAAGCACTGCAATAAATGGAATGTTAAAAGTTAAAGAAAAATATTTGAAAAAGTATTTCTAGGGAAGTCACTGGTCAGGCAGAACAACGTCTGCCGGGTCTGCTAGTCTTTAATAAAACTCTAGAAGAGTTGTGTCTGTATATTGAAAATTTCTTTGAAAACTGACTGGGGATGACTTGGGAAATGTTTAGGCACAGCTAAAGAGTCCAATGGAATTTTATTGGAGAAGTGCAGCGCAAGCTAAATTGATTTGAATACTTTGGCCTAGTTATTGCCGAAAGTATGTATATTGAACTTTTTACTTACAATTTGTTTTGTTTACCTGTCATGCTACACCTCCTTTCTTTAAAAGAATGCTCATACATTTGGGTTAATGTATGAGTATTCTATTTCAATGGATTAATTATTAGGTAATAAAATGTTTGGCTTACTTAACTTATCGTTTATTGTTATGCCATCGTTTACAGTTGTTTCACATGTGTCTTTATTGTACTGATATATTTTTTTTTTGTGTATTTTGGGCATGATATGTTGTAACTAGTTTTCTTTGGTTTGTGCGCCTGTTATAATGAGTGTTTATTGTTTGGGTTTTTTTTTCTTGTTACTGGTGGAGTTATATTGTTTTAAGTCTATTCTTATGAATTATAATTTGTTTATTGTTTTTATTACTATTTCCTATGCTATGCGGTATTAAAGTGAAATTGTTGTTCTCATCGATATTTTTAACTTTGTAGTATCCGTTATATCTATTTTCTAGCTTATGGGAGGCCTCTTCTCTAACTAATACTAAGTCTCCTATGTTTATTTCCTTACTATAGCTACTTTTATCATAATTTGTTTTTTGGGGCTAACTTACTTTTATTTTAGATTTGGGGCTAACTTACTTTTGGGTTTCACCAAATGAGCGACTTAAATAATTTTACACACAACAACCCGATCAGCTGTTTTATACATAGTAGTATTTTAGTAGTTTTGTTTCCTACCTTTTGATTTTGCGCAACCCAGTTTGTTTGACAGTTGCAAATTTAAATTCAACTTTCAACTTTCTTTGTGAAAATAAACCTTTAAAAGAAATTTTAAAAAATGTCGCGAAAATCAACTTTTAATGCTGCCGAGACCAACAAGATGCTCGAGATATGCAGCAAGTACAAAGGCGTGGTTGAGTGCAAAAAATCTGACTGCATCAGCGCCAAGGAAAAAGAGGACGTGTGGGAGAAGATTGCCCATGAGTTTAACGGGACCAAGGAAGGTTATAGGGAGGCAAAGGAACTAAAAAAAAATACAAAAACTTAAAATACTCCACGAAGTCCAAGGAAGCTGGGGAGCGAAGAGGGGTTTATGGCACTGGCGGTGGTCCTGCAGCTGCTGTATCTTTCAATAGCGTGGAGGAGAGAATGCTTGCTATTTTGAATGAGAGGGAAATGGATGGCGTTCCCAACAATGCTAATTCGGATGCAGTATTGAAGGATGAACCTGGCAAGTTGCCTCGAAATTTGGATGCAGTATTGGAGGATGAAGATGGTAAATTGCCTCAAAATTTTTATATGAGGCGGTTAGAAGCAAAGGGGTGTAAGTCCCTACATCATAGCAAAAACGAAAATAAATAAGTTCAATTTTTCAAAGTTATCTTACGAAGGACTTGATAGGGACTTACACCCCTTTGCTTCTAACCGCCTCATATGTATATTTCCCAAGTAATTATATTTTACACATTTAGAAGCTGATCCAGATCAAAGCTTTGAGCAACAGCAACAACAACCACAACAACGAAGCTTTGAAACCCCTGCATCCGGACCTTCTTTGCTGAGGAAAAAAATTAGCACTCCACTATTCACGCAGGGTAGAAGTTCCACTTCAAGAGCTACTTCCTGGGAGGTTTTGGCTTCTACAAAAGCCAAATGGACGCAGGCGAAGTTGGAGGCTGAAGTTTCCTTGGCAAAGAAGGAAACGGAGAGAGTGGAGCTGCAAATTAAGCAGATGAGGGAAAAGCAGGAGGAGAAATTGCTGCAGAGTAGGGAACGCCATGCCATCGAAAAGGAGATACTAACCATTCGACTCGAAAAGCAAAAGCTGGAGCTAAACAGACTGTCCCGTAAACCATAGTGCCTTGAATTTTGTGGCATAATTTAGGTTAATGTATTTTTTTTAGTTCCTATTTTTCTGTAAATTTTATTCATGCCGTTGAACTCTTGGGCAATCTTCTCCTAAGGGACCTCTTTTTCATTGGCACTGATACAGTCAGCTTCTTTAAACTCAACTACGTTAATCGTACCTGAATCATATCTCCAACGACTTGTTGATGTAATTTATGTAAAAAAAATTAAATTAAAATGAATTTAAACAAAAAATTTGAAAAATGAATTTAATAAAAATAAAATGAAATACCATACAAAATTATGAATATTTTATTTTTTTATAATTTTATACCAGATGGCGGTGTTGGTGTAGTGGCCAACAGTGGCTAACAGCTCAGCGCAGTCATTGAGCAATGTTTTGTCATTCAACTCGACGGCATATTTTATCTGTTTGGAGTAAAAATAGGAAATTAAAATTGTCATTTAGTTGTTTTTTTGTGTTGTAGCAGCACTTACACCACGTCGAAAATCTCCTGCTCGTATAGATGTTCGTGCAATGCCCATTTTACATTGTCGCACATGCTCTTCATACTCTGGCGATGCGTTATTCAATTCTCCATATTAGCATCAGATCGTGCTTACTGCTTTCAACTTTTGGTGGCTCTTCAGACAATTGCCGTCGATATCTTTGCGTAGCGTACGTTTACCACCACTTTTATCAGCGATATTAAATGCATTTAACATAAACACATTTTGTTTCATTTAGGTTGAGGTATGCGCGTGAAATAAGTAAGTCCAGAAATAACTTTTTTGTTTGGACTTTTATTTTAAAAGGAATAAAAGTCCCCGTCCCTGGTTAAAGTCATAGTTAATCGACACCCGAAGTCGGCATAAAAGGAAGATGGATGCCTAGGCTGAGATGGAAAAAAAAACGGAGGATGGCTTGAGCTTTCTAGGTAGTTTCGATTGACGCCACTTATCGTTATACCTGGCGTGCTCTGATACGACATTTCTTTTAATTCTCCCCACACTTTCGCACGATTACAACCTTGACATCAATTGAATGATTCAAGATTAGTGCATTCAGGGTACGTATTCCATTTGCTTGTTGTTCAGATGTAGCTTCAGAATTTTGCATTATGTCAGCTAACTGACACAATACGGCTTGAAAAGGCAAACGCTCTGTGAACGATCACAAAGGGCCAAATTTTTCAACAATACATTTTGAGAATTTCCATAATCGACATTAAAAAACTTTAAAAACTCTGCCAGAATCATCAAAATCTACTATTTTTGCTCTATACCAAAGGTTATCTTCATATTGAGCCCGAACTAAATCATATAGCATGGGTGGTTTAGTTAAGCGCATGTGCAATGGTATATCCTCATCACTCCATATGAGTGGCTCAATTGGATTGTCTGGATCATTTATTTGAGCATATAAATATTCAATTTGTCCAACATGTGTGGGTGTAATGTTAATAACAATGCCAGCTGTATAACGCGTCATTGGGTGATAACTATCAATAATTGCAGTTGGTGCCTTTAAAGCAACCACCGGTTTTAGGATCATAAAAACGACATAAACGTAGGTCATCCTTAGGATTATAGCCCATAATAGCAGTCATAGCATTCGATGTACTTAATGGCTCTTCAGCTAACATGTCCATTTCTTCTTGTGCTAGTCCATTAGGAAGTTTCTTGTTATCGTCAGCAAATAGATTGTTAGCTGGTAAAGCATGAAGTGGTATAGCTTCCTCACTGTCGTCTGAGGCAAATGGCGTATCGTTAATGAACGGATTTGTATTGATCATCTCTATGTGGTTTCCTATTGGTTTGAGCCTGTTCGTGATGTGGAATTTGTTTTCCAGCGTCTATGTTTGTTTCATCATTTTGCTTATCAGCCGGCACCGCTATTTTACCATGCCATTCACTAGCATCCAATGCTTCGACCAAACTTCGCATAGGTTTTTTATCCAAATCATTAATGAATAAATGAAAATTGAACTTACGCGCCACATCAAGCATGTTGGTCACAGCTGTGAAATATGTGTCGTACTACGGTTTTGTAGTGCCTGCTCATTTTTACAAATCTTCGACATTCTCCGCAACTTGTTGCATCTCATCGTGGTGCATTTCATATAATTGATACAAATCGTCTATCATTTTCAAAATATTTTAAGATTAGCTTCAATTGATTTTGCTGATATTTCATGTAAACAAATTTAATTGACAGAAAGTGACAATTTTGCTTGTGCTGCCACCCAACAAAACCAAAATGAGCACAATTGTGTCGTTGCGTCTGAAGTACCTACTGGTATGGCTACTTGTTGTCGCTAGGTGTGGCCGTATATAGCTATATGGTATGTTCACGTTGTTGCTGCTGTTTAATGCGTGGGAATATTGTATTTATTTTATTATTGTTTTTGAAAATATATTAGAGTGCAATTGACGTATTGATGGATGATTCTAATTCCGAAAAAAAAAGGATTTAAGTAAATAACATTGAATAATTTACAGACGTTTAAAAAAATTACATTTGGGCAAAATATGTGTCTATTATTGTCCTTCTGGTGTCTTCATTTCTAGAGCGTCCTTCGTAGCGGTTTGGTGGGACAGCTAAAACATTATTCACAACATCGTTAACATCGGGCGCTAGTTGTGGTTCAGATGTGTCATTATAGTAAATGCACACATTGTTCAAAACTGCTGTTGCAACTATAATGTAAGGAACTTTATTAACTTGCATTCGAATTCCCATCGATAGCACGGGAAATCTGCGCTTCCAAACACCATAATGACGCTCAACGCAATTACGTGTTCTTATGTGTGACTCATTATAGAGACTTTCTGCTCTATTTCTGCAGTTTGAAAGCGGGGTCAACACCACGTTTGTGTTTTCATAGCCACTGTCAGCAAGAATGATGGCATTTTATAATTCAGAATATATATAGATAAATAACTAGAATGCCTTTTGCATTTCAATGCACTACCTTTTATACACCTTTTCGAATTCCTCGATAATTCAAAAACTAGCGGACATATCTCAGGAGAACAAAATAACATTTATTGTCTGTACAAATAATTTTGTTTAACTACATTTTTTAGGAAATATATAAAGAACTAAATTTGTAAGTCCTGCTTGCTGTCCATGCGTGGCATTTTCTTTCGACTTATATCAGTCACAGCCATGACACTTATACGGGTTTTCTCCGATACACGCCGAGAAACACTGGTTAATAATTGCACATATCGTTCAGTTCCTTGTATGTGGCATGGGACTTGTGGGTCAGCAAGTGATGGGTCTTCAAATTCTAAATATTCCTTCAAATAATTGTAAGGAATGTTTCTAGTAATCGGTGGTTCTTTTAAAATATTATCATCATTGAAATCAACCATATTAATATATTCGGAGCAGTCAAAATTAATTATATATTTTTTGTACTCTCTAAGTTTTGTTGTATCGCAATTGTCATGGTGGTAAAATTTTTTTTTATTGCCTGATCGCGTACTGATTTAGGATCATCGTAAAGCATAGAGAGCATAACAGTAATTATCTAGTAATTTATATTATTTATATAAATTAAGTGCCAAAGTAGACCCACGGGAGCCTTACACCCTTCCGTTTTTCCGGTTCACATTTTTAGGGATATCTCCGAACCAAGCTGAGATATTGAAATCTATCACATTGATGATGAAATCACTCGTAAGCACCTTTCGTTTCATACCCATATTGTACTTACACATTTTTGGTCACCCCTGGCCCACTTATTGGTCGATAACCGGAAACCGGTAGAGTTATTCAACTAAGGGATACCTTAAATTTTAAGTTGAACGTCTACTAATAAATGACGAAAGATTTATTTAATTACATTCAGCAGTTTTTGAGTGATGCGACCACAAACATTTAGACAGACTGACAAAAATTCTAAAAACGGTTAATTTGGATTCTATTGACTTAATAATGATTGACCGTATAAATTTTTTTGGAATATCTGCAATGTACAGACATCGACCTGTTAAAGTTTCAGATATATCCTTGAAACAATTAAAAAGGGGTTTTTGCCCCCTATTTCCAGATGTTGACCATGTATTTTAAATTCTCGCTGTGTAGTTTTTGTGTGCTTGACTAGAACTACAACTTAAAGTATGTCCCGTCAAAAGTTAATGCTCGCTGGCACGCAGTGTGATAGGTCGCATACAAAATTTTTTATTACCTAACTATGAAACTTCAACGCGATTTCCGGGGGTTTCAAGCCAACTTTAGACCAAAAGTTTCTTCAGCAAAGTTGCTTAAAATGACCCCTAGAATAATTTACGCTATGGCGATTTTTCACTTTTTTCCCTCCCCTACAAATCAACCCACTCTAATGTACACCCAATAAGCAAAATACGCTGAGAGTTCACCTCAAGGTATTTCTCCAAGGCAACCACACCATTGGAAAAACATATCTAAACGTTTGTGAAATTTTTTAGTTACCAACTCGTTTGGAAAACATTAGTTTTTACGATTGGGAAACATTGTTTAATAAACTAGCTTACTTCATTGTTTATTGGGCATCTTTGCCCTCTTTCCAGAAGCATAAATCTGTTAACATGAAAATATTGGTAAGAAGAGACTAACAGTTTAGTTTTCGGCTCATTCTGTTAACTTGGATATTGTGGTTTTGGGCAAAATTAGAGCCTTCAATGGTAAATACCCTAAACCCAATGGAGGAAATTGCAAGTCTACTAAAACACCGCGATCAGCACTCCACTGGATGCCTGCTTATGCCATCTGAGTCTCACCTCCAGCAAGAGGCCAAAATGCTCAATGTTAGAGAGCACACGGTTCATCTAGTCATCCAAACCGACATCTATTGGACGAAGTACTGTTAACAACAACAACAACCAGTTGAATTATCATTGCCAATTTGTGCACATCAATATTTTTTTTAGTTATTATTCACAACCATAATAAAGGTAAATATTAATTGTGAGCATCTAGATTATAGTTCTTGGGACCGAAACTCGTATATTTATGCCTATCCCAAGGTTTTTCGACGTATTTTAGTACTCGGTCCTAAACAATTACCCAAGATTTTTCGATGTATTTTAGTACTCGGTTCTAAACAATTATCCATAATACGTAAATAAATAATGAGCTTGTTCAAGAAAATGCATAATTTAACATTATTTTTAGGTGGGTCCGATAAGGCTTCCCAATTTTGCAACAATGCTCCTGTAAGTCAAGTAACACAGTCCACATCGATCAACAGTCCAATAACAGCGCACAATAGTCCGTTGACTAGTACGATGAGCGTTAGTATAGGTTCTTCATATATTGGAACTTTACCTCCAGTCAGCGCATCAGGTAGCGCTGTGAGTTCGGTTTCTAGTTCTTCAATATCAGGAATCGGTAGCAATTTCGACGACTGCCGAAATGCTTTGAAATATTGGAAATATTGTACACGGCTTTGTAAGTATATGCACGAAGAATCGTTGCTTGACCGCCAAGAATTTCTTAACTGGATTCTAGAGTTGATTGATAAAATGCGGACACAAATATCTTTTGATGCATCTTTAAAAAAGTTGATACTTATATTTACCTTACAATATATGTCTGATTTTGTGCAATCAGAACGGCTAAGTAGAAAGCTGGCATTGCTTGTTACAAAATATTTGGCGCAGCTTATGGAATCAAATTCCGATGTAATGGCCAACAATAGAAGTTGTCCTGAGGCAAATATAGAAGTAGACACGACTGAGATAAACGCCAATTATCCCAATCTGAATAAATTGCCTTTCAGCGACTGTTCAAATTGTCCTCATCATCATGATATTATCTTGTATTTGAGCACTATTCTTCAGACTATAACTTTAGAATGTCCCACTGCATTGGTGTGGAATGGAGTCAATGATACTCGCGCTGCCTCTGCATTGAGTGGGAGTCCACTTGACTATTTTTCTCTTGCTCCATCTGAACTACCGATGCCTTTTAAGTGCGATAATTCTAACACCAACATTCGCCGTCAGCTACAAATTGCAGAGACAGAAATATCGCTGCGCTCTAAACACGCCGAAAATCGATGGTTTGCAGAAAAATGGCGGAGTTCAAAAGTGAATTCATTTACCCATGTGCTTGCCATTCTTGACTACTTAGATACTCACTGCTTTGATCGCCGAGATACGGAAAATAATATAGAATCACTTTATTTAAAAATATTTCCAACAAATGATGTAAAGGTTTTCGATTCTGGATCAAAAGATAAAATCTCATCGTATAATCCTGGGAAAGACGCAGCTACGGTAAAAATACTCTGTGAATGGGCTGTATCCAACCAAAGGTATGTTATAACGTCTTTAAGTATATATATATGTATGTAGATATAAAAAATTTCATAACACCTAGATGGGGTGAGCATCGGGCAATAGCCGTGGCGACTTTACTTGATAAACGACAAATTGAAGTCACATCAGTTGTGGAGAACGATCAGCGTCACAATTTGAATGGCAGCGATGAAAAGGACTCTGTTAATTCTGGAGTTTGTCTAGTTAGTGGACTACCAGTGTTTCAATCAGTATTAATGGATTTTCTTGATCGAGATGCTCCAGTCTTCGAAGAAAATAGCTCAATACAAAGTCGTGCTCAATTTACAAATCTTGTGCACCTCTTTAGTACGTTAATACGGTTCGACGTCTTTTCACACAATGCTTATATGCACACATTAATTTCCAGAGGCGACCTGTTAAGAGATGGTTTGATACCTCAATTAGACAATGTAAATAGACATGAAAGCACTTCTGTATGTGGCGCAGGTTCCGTTGAAAATAAACAATCTCCACATAATTTCGATGATGAGTTTGCAAATACCTTAGATTTTAAGCATAGTGAATTCGACGACTCGAATGTTGATGATGACTTGGGCAAACTGCTTCAAAATATCAAGGAAAAAGGACAACAGAGTGCACTTGAAACTCCCGATAGCCCTAAAATAACTGATACTTCACACATAGATTTGAATGATACTCTCATATCGCGTCATTATATTTACACGAAACATTTCCCTATACCTCAAGACGAAACATGTGTATCATACAATAACGAGTCCAACCAACGATACATCTTGCTATTTGGTGTTGGAAAAGAAAGGGATGAAAAGAAACATGCCGTAAAAAAAATGTCTAAGGAAATTTGCAAACTCTTTTCCAAAAAGTTTAGCATTGATGTTGCCGAAGGTGGCAAAGTCAAGAAACACTCTCGGAATGAATTTAATTTTGAAGCCACCACTAGTAAATGCAAAAGTATGGCTTATTTTGAGCAGCATGTAGTAACGTCTCAATGTGCAATAATTGTACTAGAACAACTTAATTGCTTTGCGGCTGGCAATAATAATTACCTCCCAGTTCAGGAGCATGTCGCTTTTCTCTTTGATCTGATGGAAATGGCCTTGAATATATTTAGTTTACTTGAGTTTTCAGACCACATTTTAAAGGAATTGCCTGAAATCGAAAACCAGTTACAAGCTAAGAAGTCAACGTTAGTTCGATCTTATACAACTTCTTTGGCCCTTTATATTGTTGGGATACTGCGAAGATATCATTCTTGTCTTTTACTTGACACAGAAGGTTCTTTGTCTGTGTTTGAAGGCCTATGTAAAACTATTAAGCATGTGAATAACCCTAGAGAGTGTAGTTCTGCAGAGAGATGTATTTTAGCTTATTTGTCTGATCTGTATGAAACGTGCATATTGTTTAAGTCGAAAGAAACTGAGCCAGAATATTTTACAATAATCGCTGTTATGAAAGGGTTTAAAGAAATCTTTAATTCTCCCGAGCACTTAAGGTATGTATTATAAATAAACCACATGTTTAACAATAAAGTAAAATTTGTTTCCAGCACTGTGCCACAAACGTATAATCCCCATTTCCTGCAGGAATTACTGATATCACCAAAACGCGGTTGTAAAATAGATCTTCACTTTATACGTCAACTGCAAGACTCTCCATCAAATGTTTACAGCTTTGTATCAAATGCTATTTTGGCAATTTGTCAAGAGACTGATAATGATCGCTTAAACGAAATTGCAATTTTATGCGCAGAATTGACTGCATCATGTAACACTCTTTCGGAGGAATGGATAGCTGCACTGCAAAGTATTTGCAATGCTTCCAAAAAACTGCGATACCCGCATCTATTTAATCAAGTCGACCTTCATGATAGTAAAATGCACAATTCATTGGCTGTTTTTATTTGCATATTGGTGGCAAGACATTGCTTTTCTTTGGCTGATTTTGTGCTTAAGTTTGCTCTTCCAACGTTGGCATACGCGTATCCTGTCGGTGGCGATTTCACTGTGGAAGCTGAAGCTGGGGCACGTCTAACCTGCCATTTAGTACTTAAATTATTTAAAACAATTGAAATACCCCAACCTAGAATGTATTCTGTTAGTACATCGCCCAATCCAATTAACATAGGAAGATGTGCGTTCAGTATAAAATTAAGCTGTGATCGCCACCTCTTAGTTGGGGCACATAAAAACATACCTATACAAGCAGTTTTAGCAGTTATAAAAGCTATTTTAATTGTGGTCGACTTAAAAACCCCCACATTACCTAATAACAATAATGTAAACTTAACTACGGGTAAGCGAAGTGGTTTAAATACACCAGCACATCCAGGAAATACCCCGAAAACCAATGATCGACCAGCGGATTTGAGTCAAATACTTGGTACGAGCGATTTATCAAACATCGGAATAAGTATTGATCAAGATATAAATCAAACTACACCAGGCAGTATTTGTGGAAAACCTTTTGAGCAAGTATCTTTGCTAGAATTTGCAAACCATGTTCTGAAACAAATTTGTTCACAAGAGCACGTGTTGGAACGCTGCTTAAAGCATGCAGATAACTTATGTGAGATGATTATTGATGATATGCTTTCAACAAAACAAGTTCAACGAGTTTTATATATGATATGCTATCCCGAAGCAGAATATAATATTATATCGGAAATGGATCAACGATCAATGATTGTGAGAATTTTGGAAAATCTAGAACAATGGACCCTTCGTATATCTTGGCTAGATTTAGAACTAATGTATCGTCAATCAATGAATAGTCCAACTGATCTCAACAATTGGTTAGATACTGTTGCTAAGGCTGCAATTGATGTCTTCCAAAGTAACGACATATCTACAAATGGCGGCAGAGAAATGCACTTCAAAACACAATCTACTTGGTTAATAGCACCGTTGGTGTCAAAGCTTACACCAGCAGTAAAGGGTCGAGTACTCCGTGTTGCTGGCCGGGCACTTGAAAGTATGCATTTTTTCGCCAAGCTTCCAAAATCGGATAACAATTCTATTGGCAACACAGAAGATCGAGATAAAAACGTCAGTTGTTCAATTAATTATTCATATGCCACAATAAGTTCCATAAGTGGTATAAAAAAATGTTCGTTAAACTACCAACCTTTCTTGGGACTAATTCTATCCTGCTTGAGTGGTCAAGATGAATACAAGGAAAGTCTTTTAGTATCTTTATACTCGCAGCTTTCGCACTGTTTGCAGTCATTTTCGGAGGTAAGTATAAATGTTTTTTCTATATAAAAAAAAAACAACCAAGTACAGTGGTTGCTCATCGATGATACGTCGATAAATGTCTTCAAAGGTAGGAAGAAAATGTAGATAGATGTAGAGAAAATATTTGTCTTTTTCTGTTGCCGAAAAATCAAGAAAGGTGAGAAGTCACGATTTCGCAGTTTTGTTGAGTTTTCAGAACATTCTATGTCATTGAATTGCGTACCGCTTAACCGACTTGGTCCATATTTGGAACATGCATTATAGCTTTGGGGAACACTACCCTGCAAGTAGGCTAGCAGGTATAAGGCATGTGACATAGCTACCAGGCTGTCAATGAAAGTGTCTAATAGTTTCTTAAAACCGAATTGACAATCTTACCAGATCGATTCGTGTACATGTGATCTTCCATCTCTTGCTCATATATTTTTGTGATATACAGTAATATATATGTATGTAACTTATTTACTCATGCTAGTTGTGCAGACACTCTCAATTGGCTGTACAATCGTCTCATTTAGCTTTTGTTTATTTGATTCGTGCCTAATTTTTTTGCTTGAGCCTTTTATGAGATTTATCGACACTTTTTCGAACGTAGCTGTGAGCTGCTGTGTGCGATGTTGACGCCAGTGGGATAAGCGGCTGCTGGAATAGCCTACTTGCAGAGCAGCATTAGTATTGCTATTATATTTTTTATTTATTTAATTTATTTTTTTGACAAAACTGGTTGTGCATAAGACTAATGTCTTTTAAGCCCATCATCTTTTCAAGATTTTACAATATTAAGTACATTTTGTAACAGATTTTAGTTTTCCGATATGTATAAATTAAAACAAACCTAATTAATTTAAATTCAGGAGATGTAGATATAGAGTGAGTTCAAGACATAGAGAAGAATCAGAAATAGAGAAGAAACAGGAATACCTACCTAGTTAGTTAAAAATTTAAACACTTCCGTTTTAAAGCACCTAGCAGTGGTTATTGATTTAATCGTATTTGGTAAAGAGTTCCAGAGTTTGACAACACTGACAAAAAACATTCGTGATGAAGAATAATAATTATGTACAATTAGATTGTAGGTCAATTAGATTATTGGTACAATTAGATTGTAGGTCCTTGTTGATTGTGCAAAGAACAACTTTTCGAAGAGATATTTAGGTTTTTTTTTTTTGTTATAATAAGCTTGTGCAAATATATGAGGCTTCGGTAATTAAAATAAACCGTCACATTACAATCAAGTATCCTATGACTGAACTGTGATATGTGGTCATACTTACGCCTAGAAAATACGTACCTGGCACAGCTATTTATGGCCATAACATATTTACGCCCAGATACACTGTCTGGATGCCCATAGATGAGCTCGCCATACGAAAAAAGTGGCACCACTAAACTTTTTACCAGACGTAGTTTTATGTCCCGAGGGACAAAACTAGCTGTATACCACAGCTTTCTGAGAACAAAGTAAATTTTAGAGATGGTTTGATTTATATGGTCGGCGCAGCTAAGATATGAATTAATTTTAAAAGCAAGACTAGCTACAACATTCTCGAAATTGATCGAGTAGTCCTCTAAAGCTATTTTGGGAAGAGACTCAACACTATTCCGGCTGTGATAAATACATACCGCCTTAGTTTTCTTTGCATTTAAGCTTAATTTATTAGATTTCGCCCAAATAGAAATTGGACCTAAAATGGATCCCTGAGGTACTCCTGAATGTAGACCTCTTCGCTCAGAAACCATATTTTTAGTCACCACCTTTTGCCAACGATTAGTAAGGTAGCTTTCGAGCAGATTTATAGCGCTTTTCGAAAATCCAAAATATTTGTCTAGTTTCAACAGGAGTAAACTATGGTCAACTTTGTCAAAAGCCTTGGTAAAGTCTAATAGAGTTAAAATGGTTAAATCACCTCTATCAAAGGCCGGTCTTATATCCTCGATTACTTTAAGCATAGCTGTAGCGCAACTGTGACTCTTTCTATATCCAGACTGAGTTGCGGCAAGGGGATTATTGTTGTCGAGGTATTCAACCATTTGCACAACCATTAGCCCTTCCAAGACCAACCTACGCCTGCCAGTGCTGGACACTGGCAGAGGAGGTGTTAGACCCTCTCCTCCTCTTCGGTATGCCTACAGCTGCGACAGTAATCGAAGGTCGCTACCCCCATTCTTGCACCGTGCGTGCTCATTAAGCAATGCCCTGTCAGGACCCTGACTAGGGATGATAAGACTGATTTATGTAGAGCCAGAAGCGCCCTTGTACGCCCCTTGTCATAAGAGGGCCACGTAAGCCTGGACGTCTCCCACGATGGGATGACTGACCAGGCTCCATTTGCCTTCCTAATAGTGCTTGTGTTTGCACGAAGCTTGAAGGTGGCCATAGGTATGCAGGCCGAATCATTTCCCGGAAGAATGTGGTCGGTGGTGGCTCTTATTTCATATTTCATATTTATTTAACACATTTTTTTACAACTAAGAACTTAAAGTCTTTTATATGTACATCATCACATATTACATGTCTTATAAGGATCTTTTATATTTACAACTAGTAACTGTATTTACTTATACTAAGTTTACAATTGTGAGATAAATTGTTAGATAAGTAAAAGGAGAACGAGAAAGAGATAGTGAAAGAAAAATACAGAAATCAGTAAGAGTATTTGTGTTCAGAGTATCTATGTTCAGTACATGGAAGAGATATCCACACTGCTAAAGTATTTTAGTAAAGCACTTTTGAAGTTTCCCCTATTTAACCCGACTTTGACTGACTCAGGAATAGAGTTCCAAAGTCTAACAGCACTAATGAAAAACATTCGGCTAAAAGTTAAATACCTGAATTTTGGAACAATCAATTTTTTAATTCTCTGCGACCTGGTTAATTGAAGCTTGTCGTACAAATATGTGGGAGCTTTCCACTTCAACAGTTCATATATAAACACGCAATTTCTTGCTGCCAAGTAGTTTAAAATATGACATCCAAGAATTTTATCACTCCAGGGTGATATGTGATCGTATCGGCCAATACCATACACGTACCTAGTAACATTATTGAAAGCTACATTAATTTTATTGGCTGAGTTTGCGTCAATTTTACTATAAACTAACTCAAGCTGTCTCGACATAGCAACAACAACTACGAGAATCTGACATCTGAGTTCTGGTGTCCTGCGCCATCTGTTTGTCAGTTAACATCTGATCTTGGTTTGTGTCCTGGATATACCTGCCGGAAACTTACATATTGTGCTGCCACCTCATTGGATAAATACCAAAACATGAGAAACAATAGAAAAGCCGCAACAAAAAATCAGCAAGTGGATGCTTCAACAATGGTCAATGCTACATAAAAATTAGACAACGGTAACACAGTAAATAACATTAATAATGCTAATAATCTTACAAACAAACGAGTAAGAGACGTATTGCAAAATTCCATAAGTGAAAGTATGTATAGCAAAATCACCTCTTTTAACTAACGTTGAATCTCCATTAAAAATAATAACAACAATGGATAAACGTTTTGATAAGCTGAGCGCAGATCTAACAGAACGTATTCAACGTATGTTTCGCGAACATGAAGATAGACTTGAGCAAAGAATAAGCGTGGCACTCAGTGCGGTTGAACAAAACCTTGACGGCTATAAGAATGAGCTAAACGATGTTAAAGAAAGAGTTCTTCAATTGGAGTCAGTCGCGGCAAATGTCTCATATATACAGAAAGAACTAATTGAACTAAAGAATGTATTCGGCAAGCAAGAAAATGCTACAGTTGCCTGTGATATACGGCTATATGGTGTACCTGTACATGAAAATGACGATGTAAATCAAATTTTTAATAACCTTTGTGAAACAATTAATTTTAAACGTCCAGTAGTAAAGTCAATATTTCGTCTTAAGAAAAATAAATCTGGGATGAATAATACTGATCCTGCAATAATCGTTAGACTCGGAACCCCATTTGAAAGAAACGGCTTGTTAAAATCAATTTCAAGCCTAACACGATCACGCAAAGGTCCGTTACGTTTGAATGACATCGGAATTGCATCGGATATCCCTTTCAGAGTAAAGGAGAACTTAACACCTCGGAATTTTGGCATATATATTGAAGCTGTCAAGCTCTGGAAGGAAAGAAAGCTGGCCTCAGTTTTCACAACACGTGGTGTTGTGTATGCCAAATTAAACCAGTCCGATGACCCTTACCGTCTTAACACGATCGGTGATGTTTATAACTTATTTCGTCCGCAAGATGGTAATATTTAGGCTGTATATTACGTTACTTCTATTTCTAATATTTCTATTAAAATTTCTTTGTAATACAACCAATTGTCGTAATACTAAACATGAAAGCAAATTTAATGTACAAAACACATTTGCTTGCGTCGCAATCCGTTCTTTATCTCATGTTGAGCAATTTAAATAATACGAGGGTATATTCCAAATTCAATATATATAGCATGGTTCGCGTTTTTAATAAACTTAAAATTGGCTTAAGCGTTGTTCATATTAATGCTCAAAGTTTAAAAATTAAAATAGATGAGTTTCGTCTTATTTTCGAGTGCTCCAATGTGGAGATAGTGTGTGTCTCTGAAACATGGTTTAATGACAAAGTCGATGATGTATGCTATAAATTGCAGGGATACAAACTCTTCATGGCTGATAGAAAGCAAAAAAATGGTAAAAAGGACAAAAAAGCCGGCGGTGTTGCCATCTATGTTAAAAATAATATTAAATGCAAACTCAAAGCAAAATCAAAAGATGGTGACCAAATTGAATTCATTTTCTTGGAATTATATAATGGAAACGAAAAATTACTGCTTGGCAATGTATATAGGCCAAACAAAAATATTAATTCAGAGGTATTTTTCTCGGAAGTTGAAATATTTCAAAGTTTTTTAAGCATTAAGTCCAATGCTATTGGCTCTGATGGGGTCCATCCAAAATTTACAAAAAGTTTATTTCCTTCAATTTTACCATATATCACTCACCTGTTTAATTCTACAATAACCAAATCAGATTATCCTACTCTATGTAAGCATGCTAAAATCATACCTATACCCAAAACAGACACTGAGTTTCGGCCAATTGCTATACTTCCCTTTCTGTCTAAGATACTTGAACGCTTAATGCATAAGCAAAATATTTTCAGGACAACAATTTGCTTACTCCCAGACAATCTGGCTTTCGACCACAACATAGTTGTGTAACCGCTCTGATTGATGTTACGTGGATAAAGTAAAAAATCTTGGTATCACATATAATAAACACCTTCACTGGAATGATCACGTTATCATCACAACCGGCAAAATATACGGGATGTTAAGAAGTTTATGGTGTAGCCAATGGTTCATACCACTTGAAGTCAGAATGCTTCTGGCTAAATCATACCTAATACCGACGTTACTATATGGTTGTGAATTGTTTTCTAGCTGTGACGTAACCAGTAGGCGCAAATTAAACGTGGCTTTTAATGGTATTGCAAGGTATATATTTGGCATACGTCGATTTGACAGAATATCTCATAACTCCAAACTTATTTTTGGTGTTACCTTCGAGAATCTTTTAAATTGTAAAACTGTAATTTACCTTCATAGAATAATATACACACAACAGCCGCATTATCTTTACCAAAAATTAAACTTCTTCAGGTCATAAAGAGGAAACCGTATTATTCAAATAGAACATAACACTGCTTTTTCAGATCAACATTTCTATATAAACGCTATACGAATTTGGAATCGATTACCCCCTTACTTGCAATTAGTCAGCAACGCAACGCAGTTTAAAAAGTTAATATATGAACATTTTAAATAACACTGTTAAATATCACTGTTATATTTTTAACTTTAAAACTTAAACTCTTGACTTTTTATTATCTGTTTTTTAATATTTTATATTGTAAATTAAATCTAAGTTGTTGTCTTAGTTTTATTTTTTTGGCATAATATTTTTTATTTTTAATATGACTATAATACTATTCAGTGCTGTTATATAAGATGAAATCTTTGTACTGAATTATAAGCATACAAATAAATAAATAAATACCTAAGGTGCGGTAAAATTAGCTGCATTGCAAGTCTCCGACGTGTTTCCTGTGGGGTAAACGATGAAGAGATTCGCAAGTTGCGCAGTATACCATATACAATGCTGACCACTTTATGTCGTCGCAACAAGTTAACTTGTTGTTAACAATAAATCCTAAGTTTTTTACCTTATCTGCAGTTTTAAGTGAGTGGGAGCCGATCATTAACGGTGGAATGCTTGTAAGGTCAAGCTCGTGCTTATGTATTGGCATAACATATGATTTAGTAGCATTTAGACACAAGCCGTTTTTTTGCCCAACAAAGAATATTACTCAGATCACAGTTCACTTTAAAACATAAGTCTTCAACGAGTCCTATGCGATTGGAGAGGTACAACTGGATGTCATCAGCATATGCGTGTACATTGACATATTTGCAGACAGAAAACACATCATTAATAAACAAACTGAACAGGAGAGGACCGAGAACTGAGCCTTGGGGAACACCAGCTTATACAGTCTTAAACTGCGACAACGATGTCTCAACTCTGACTCTCTGTACTCTTCCCTGTAGGTAACTAGCTAGGACTTTTATGGCACTATCAGCAAAGGCAAACGTATTTCGAAGCTTCCAGCACAGTAGATCGTGGTTGACCAAATCAAATGCCTTTGAAAAGTCCAACAAACAAAGAACCGTCCTCATTATCAAAAGGTATTCTTATATCATCCATGATTTTAATCATGGCAGTGGCACAGCTATGTTTTGGCCTAAAGCCAGACTGTAAAGGAGATAGCAAGTCCTTTCTTTCAATAAAGCGCGAGATTTGTTCAGCCATTAACGATTCACACACTTTTGAAAACAAGGGTACGATGCTAATCGGTCTGTAGTATGAAGGATCAGCAGAGAGAGGATTCTTAGGCACAGGGACAACTATGGCTTTCTTCCAGGCAGTAGGAAAATAGCCACTTGTAAAGCAGTGGTTAATGATATGGGTAAGAGGGTTTACTATAAAATGGAGCAAAGTTTTAACAAACTTAAACGAAATTCCATCATTACCTACTGCGTTCGACTTTATTGTCATAAGAGATTTTGCCACCTCGCTCTCGCTAACTGCTTCAAACTCAAAAGCTTCCGAAAAGGATGCAGAAACCGCAGGAAGGGTCACATTTGAGACAGGGCAAGAACTGCTACTGGAACTTATAAAAAAATCATTTAATGTATCAGGGTCAATATTGCATTGCACTTTATTTTTCCCATGGACTCTAAGACTTTTAATGTTGCGCCATATCTCTCTAAATGGCAGTGATGGGTTTAGTTTATTACAAAAGTAGCTTCATTACGAGCAGCTTTGAACATAAGCCACGAAGCATCAATCTTCGATCGCCGTTTGTAGTTTGTTCTTTATTGCTGATAATACTTTTCTACCAAACCAGGGACAAGATTTATTAGTAACATAAACAGTACGCGTAGGAACATGGTTGTCAAACAAAGTAACTAAAATACTATTCAGGTATTCAAGTTTCCTATCTACAGTATCCAAATACCAGCAGTCATTCCAAGGTATACGGGTGCAATCACTGTACAACGCATTTGTGTCTAAGGAACGGAAGTCACGATACACGTAAACATCTGGCTCAGAGCGATTAAAAACGACATCGACAGTACAAAAAACCATATCATGGTCAGATCATCTGCTCTGCAGTTGCCTTCAATATCCCTGTGCCCAGGTACCCATATAAGGCTGATACTGAAATGCTCAGTCATCATTGAGAGATCTGCGGCATTCAGTGACCGACTTTGTGTTGCCGACGAATGAGTCCAAGGCCTTAAGAGCGGCCTGGCTGTCTGAGAAAATAAAAACCCGTTTGCCATCCTTAGGCATAGACCCGAGATGATTCACAGCCCTGTGTATTGCCAGCATTTCCGCTTGGTACACACTATAGATCAGGAAGGCTGAAAGAGACCTCTAAACCCAGATCCTGTGAAAAGAAGCCTGCCCCCACTTTCCCGTCCAGCTTAGAACCATCCGTGAATATGTTGGTGGCACCCGGAACTGTATGTCATCTGGTATTCCAGGCTTGTCGCGATGGTATATGTACTACATAGTTTTTATCGGTAACGTTGTTTGGCGTACAGTAGTCAGTCCGTACTGGTATTGGGACCGGGGCGTTTGTGCCCAGGATTGTTGCGTGTCCACTGGATTTACCTGACCTGTTTCCTTTATGCGTAGAGCGGTGATGACTGCAAATTCCTTTGCCACCAGGTCAAGAGGTGGCAGGTGCAACATTGTGTTTAGTGCTTCAGTCGGAGTGGAGCCGAGAGCCCCGGTGATGCAGAGCTCCACGCTTCGTTGCCCCTTTTGAAGCATGTTAAGGTAGGTGCTTTTAGCTGGTGCAAGCCACCATACCAATACACCATATAGAAGAATCGGGCGCACAATGGCTGTATATATCCAGTAAACCACCTTAGGGGAGAACCCCCAAGAGGTACCAATTGCCCTCTTACAGGTGAACAGCACCGCTGATGCCTTTTTGGCTTGCTCCATTAAAATATCACTCCATAACAGCTTCCTGTCGAGAATGATTCCCAAATACTTGACTTTATCGCTGAACGCTAAGTAGGTACCCCCAATTCTTGACGGTGTTAGATCTGGTACTTTGTACCTTCTCGTGAAGAGGACTAGCTCGGTTTTATCTGGATTAACTTCCAAACCTGTGCCCGTGGCCCAGTGTGATACTTCCTCCTTCCATTAGGTTGCAGAGAGTTTGCGGAAATTTTCCCCGCATAGAGACGCAGATGTCATCTGCATCCGCGATCACTTTCTGATTCCATGAGAAGTAGCAGCTGGTTGACGGTAACCACCCAGAGTAGCGGAGAGAGAACGCCTCCCCGCGGGGTGCCTCTGCTGACGGGTATGCAGATCAAGCTTGCACCAAGCTACGCGTAAGCAGATTGTGGATAAACTCCAACAGGCACGCATCAACCACCAATTCCGTCAGCGCCGAAAGAATGGCCTCCGGGAGTACGTTGTTGAAGGCACCCGCTATATCTAGAAAAGCCACTAGAGTGTATTTCTTGAGGTCAAGTTACCTCTCAATACCGGATACCAGTGAATGCAAAGCAGTGTCGGTCGACCTGCCCTTAGTATAGGCGTGCTGAACATGCGATAGAGATGACGGTTCAATCCTCCTCCTGATATAGTCCTCTAGCAGTCTTTCTAACGCCTTAAGCAGAAAAGAAGATAGGCCTATAATCATTTGGTTTCGAATGTGAAGACTTCCCTGCTTTGGATATAAAGGCCACGTTGACCTCTCTCCATGATGCTGGAATATAATTTAGCCTGATACAGCTTACAAACATCCCTTTAATCCAGGGCTTTACAAGATCGACAGTATACTGTAGCTGAGCCGGAATAATTCCGTCCGGGCCCGGCGACTTATGGGGCTTAAAGGTAGAGAGAGCCCAGTCTAACTTCTTATCATCTGTAATTTCGCTTATTAGCCGGTCCGTAGGTAGCCCACCGCTAACAATATTAGTGGACACGCCCGCGCATGTCGGAAAGTGTGTATCCATAAGCAAATTTATTTTTTCCGTAGTACAGTTCGTCCACTGCCCATCTGGTTATTGGACGTAACTAAGCTGAGTAGGAGATTTCGATATAACCCTCCTTAAACAAGAGGCCGCGGACGTAGATTGGATTTTACCATAGAAATCTATCCAAGAAGATCGCTTTTCCTTTCAGATTGCTTTTTTATAAGAATTTAGATTCGCTTTATAAGCAGCCCATGCGGGTTCATGCCCATCATGTTTGGCTTTATTGAAAGCCACCCTACAAGACTTTCTAAGCTTGTCGAGATCAGACGA
The DNA here is from genome assembly GCA_951509765.1 of Sphenella marginata. NCBI lineage: Eukaryota > Metazoa > Arthropoda > Insecta > Diptera > Tephritidae > Sphenella > Sphenella marginata. Next base: position 47,577,426 of record OX608082.1, read on the forward strand.
CCACCACGGTGGCTTGTGCGTTTCCCTAACTTTCCTAGTCGGGCAGGTCCTATCAAGAGCAGTCCTACATATATCACTGAAATTATTAACGAGTAATTCCAGCTCCTCTTCGTTGTCCGGGATTCTCACCTCTTTGTGTAGATTTTTACCTAGGATCTTCTTATAGTAGCCCCAGTTTGTTCTTCTAAAATTTTGAATATTCTTTGGGCTTGTGTGCGCATCTGATATAGAAAAACTTATATAAAGTCACAACTGAGAAGGAAAATGGATTATCAGTACTAAATAATATCTTTTCCTTAATTCTAAACTCATACGTATTTTGACAAGTGTTAGATTGTAGGAAGTAATCATTCATGATGTTGGCGTCTAAAGAACATTCCAGTTTGGGCTTGCTTCCTATTCCAACAGATTTTAGATTGTTCCACAATATCTTACTTGGTAGATTTACATTAAGTTTGGTTAGATAGTGCCGCCTTTTCGAGTTTTTAGCAGCTAGAGTTGCTTGGTTACGGGCAACACGAAAAGGCTTCCCAGTTTTCACTTGTTGGTAACCGTTTCCAACGCATATACAACCTGTTCCTTGTTTTTATAGTTTGCAGGACCTCTCTAGTAAACCATGGTGGTTTTATATTGCTGACTTTAATGACTTTTCTGGGAATGAATTAATCGTAAAGATAATTTACCATTGAATTAAAATAGCTCAACTTTTCATTGATATCAGGAAGGAACCAGACTGTATTACAATTGATTGTACTAGTTTTGTAATTTAAGGCATTAATATCAACTGATTTAAAATCCCTATGATAAACTTGCTGATCAAAATCTTTATTGAAATGTAGGTCATACGATAAAAACACCATTTCGTGATCCGATACTCCCGGGAGAGAAAATTGATCACAGTGCAACACATTGGAGCTGTCAGATACACATATTATGTCAAGAAGACTCGATTTACAATTTTGACCAAAGCGTGTGGGAAATTTATTAACTACTTCCAGGCTAACATAATACAATCTATTAATTAAATCATTGGAACTGCTATCATAAATAAGAAGATCAATATTGCGATCGCCACATAGCAGAATATGCTCATATTTGAGAGCTAACTCAGCAACTTCAATAAAGAGACTACTGAGGTCAAACCTTTTACTAGGATTGTACACGCATACTACCAGACACCTTCTGCAGCCATCTCCAATTTCTACCATTGCATATTCTACCTGATCATTATATTTTGAATTAAATATGACCCTACTTCTCAAACCAGATTTGCAGTATATGCCTATACCACCACCCTTCGGCCCTGTTTGCCTATCGTATCTCAATAGCTTATAACCACGCAGTGCACAAGTAGTATCACATATTGACTCATTGAACCATGTTTCAATTACGCAAAACACAGACCCTGTAAAACATAATTAATATAGTCTACTTTTTGACAATTGAAGCTTCTGGCATTTATGTAGCATAATTGCAAACCTGCATGATTTTCACTAGCAGCTTCAAAAGGAATTTTAAACAGTCAGTGCTCAAACTTGCAAAATCATTTAACATGCTGCGATCCAAAATCGGTGCTAAAAATTGGAATTTTACATTGGCAATGATACGGAAAGGAAATAGGAAAACAAAGGCAAGATTAAAAGATGTGGGAAAGGAAAAAAAGTAAGAAAACAATAAAACATCAAAACATTTCGACAGATATGTCACCATGATATGATATGTATGTATATGTGTTTATGTAATTATTGTGTATGTTGACTGACAAGTGCATCGACGCACTCTTTGATGTCCACCGAAATCGCCTCTCCATCGTGATGTACTCTTACGTAGACTCTTCCACGTATGCTGAAAGCAGATGATAAGAGTTTTTGGCGCTTGAGTTGTGTTGCGTGATACATTATCACTCTATTTGCCTTAGTTAAGCTTTCGTGTATGAAAAAATTACCCACACCACTTCGGCCAATATCTGATAACGTCAATGACCTCCTTTTCAATTTACAGAAAGCAGCAACTGCCTTAAGAAACTCGCTCCTATTATGTGTGCAGTTTCACTAATATTGGTGGTTGTTGTTTTTTGATCGCATTCTGAAAATCTCACGGACACTTGGCGCAGAAAAATCAATTGCCCGGCACACCCCAGCAAACAATTCACTCAAATTTTCTTCATTGCTTTTTGGTATACCACTTACAACAATATCAGTTGAGACTGCAGCACTTTCAAAATGCTCGTCAGCATTCACCTTAAGCGACACAAGCTCTCAATAGTTGCTACTCTCTCTTCAACTGCTTCTATTCTTTTCTTTGTGTTATTCATCTCACCACTAATTTCACTCAATAGCAAAAATCTCTCTTCTAAGCCTCTCATTGAATTATTGAGTTGTTTGATTATGCTCTCCTCAACATTTTTGAGCTTTGTCTCAAGCAGCTTCATAAATTGTGGTGATGCCGCTATAAGTTCGCTCTGCTGTTGTTGATCTGCACTGCTTTGTCTTTGTATATATCGAGACTTCCGCCGCCACTGGATGGCTTCTTATGTCTCCTGAGCATCATCTTCAAAATGAAGCTAAAATGCTCGGCAACTGCACTAAACCGCAGCATCCGAACAGGCGCCTTCTCAACGAAAATAAGAGAGGACCGGTACCTGATTTCCACGCCGTTTGATCCTAAGGTGCACCGACAAGCTCTTCCCTTCGTCCACACAGAATCGGCAAACTTCTATGTCAGCTCTCTCCCAGCGAACGTCGTTCTTCAGGTACCAACTCCACCCTTTGCCGAAGAGGAGCGTGAACCTCCTAGGAAGACAAAGGTGATCTTGGCCCAACTTCGATCTGGATATTGTAATAGGTTAAACTCTTACCTATCCAGCCTGAAGCCCGACTTGCCGAATGTCTGTCCGGCATGGGGCGTGACAATTAAGATTCACTATGATTCACTGGTCTCAAACTTGCAAACACTTACAAATATGTATAACAAGAAAGACCGCAAAAACCAACAACAAAATATTATTTATTTATTTATATTTATCATTCAAAGGGAACATTCTTTTTACATAATCTTGTTAATATTCTGGAAAATTTGGTAAAAATATTCGGTAATAGTTACAGAATGCAACAAATCTTTTGACTTCGTCAGCATTCTTTGGAATTGGATAATTCAGAAAAGTTTATTTGCTGTTAATTTTTTATTTACTTGTCTGTAATCAACCACTAGGCTCCATCTTCTATCATTTCTTCCCGGTAATGGTTTTTTGGGTACCAGGGGGATGGGACTTTTATATTCTGACCAATGCCCTTTAAATCTGTTGTTTGCTGACAATTTGGCCCTTTTTAATAACTGATATATCTGATCCTGTATCTATGAGGAGGCTTGAAATTGAGTTATTTAGACTTGTTCTGGAGGATATGTAACTATTGAGGTGTAGGTTGAAAAAGTAAAGTCTTCCATCTTCAGAATTAACCTGTTGGATGAAATTCCTTACATTGCCAGTGTTATTACAATTAAAACCTCGCTATTGACTTCGGAAACTTCTACCGGACGTTTCTGTAATTGTTATTATTATTGAAACCGCTAAAACGTGATGGGTGTGTACGTTACCTCTAAAATGTATTTTGGTAACCTCTGCTGAAATTACCGCGAAATTAATTTTATTGCCGTATGTGCAATAATGAATTTGGGTTACCCGTTGTTTCTGCTCAGCTATTTGTAAATTTACATACAGCTTCGTTCATTGAGGTGAACGTTCCAGCTAGCATGGTTGTTTTCACCTTGTCATTGGAGCAATTTTTACACATATGTAGCTTTTACAGCCGTTTGCGTACCATATTTGGTTGCTAGCTCTATTGTTAAACCATCTGATATAAATGCTCCTTCCAAAGATGTTGTTAGCTTTTCAATTTCTGCAGTGTACTGGTTAGCTGTCTTACTGCGCTGCAGTGAAGTTGTGTACTACCATTTCCACCTCTTCGTCGTCTTTGCAGCTCCTACTTCCTAACTTGGAAATATCAGCCCTTCTTAGGGTGTAAATTTGTCGAGATCTCTGGGAATCCCTTTTTGGCTGGGTTTGCTTGAATATCAATCAGACACATGGGGTTTGTTGGCTTGTCGATAAGTATGTATATTCCTTTAGCAGTAGCCTGTATGTGGGAAAGGGTATACCCGAGCCTTCTTTTTCAGGAAGAACCTGCTTGGTAGTGCCCTGCCTAGCGAGCTCATCTGCGCTACAGTTTCCCTCAATATCCCTGTGTCCCTTGACCCACGTGAGGTGCACACAATTCGACACGGCCATCTCTTGGAGAGATCGGCGACAGTTAAGCGTAAGTTTAGAATTCAATGAGTGACGGCCACTTGGATATCGCTGAAAATAAATTCCTTGGTGATATTGTCCTATTGTCCTGTCCTATCCACGCTGTGAACTCCATAATTGTAAGGCCTCAGCATGGAAGACACTGCAATGATCAAATAGTCTGAAAGAGAGTTATAGGTCGCACTTGCAAGAAGAAAACTGAAATTTTCTAACATCTGCTGTGAAGAAATGATGGTTCGTTGCAAAGCAGCGACTGGATTGACACAGTATTTGTCCGAATAGAACTATGTATTTGTATATGATCTCGAAATTACGTATTTATTATTCGATACACATTGAATGTTTAGAGTTTTTATTTACCATGAGAACTATCAATAGTTATATCAAACTGTGTGCTTATTCCTTTAAATTTTAAAATACAAACGGTATTTAAAGTTGTGATATGGAAACGATATTTGTTATGGATTTATTAAAAATAAGAAATATATATTTTTTTATATTTTTAATTTTATGTAAGTGTGGTATGTATTCTTTTATTTCACACATAAAACCTTTGATAGTGCATTACCCGTTTTTGCGAAATTTATATCCATTAAGTATATTCTATGCTATAAGGCGCCAAAAAACCACTTGTGAAAAAAAAAGAAAAATTATTTTTGATTGCTCGTAACAAAGGCTCAAACAGTAAGAAAAACGCAAATAAGAATTTTTAAGGTTAAAAACAAAAAAGAAGTTTCGAAAGGGTTAATAAACGCTACCATTGTTTGCACCATCGTGGATTCCGTTTGTGACTTTTGTTCCGTAAGTGCAATAACACTGTGGAACAAATTCAGGTTAGCAAAAGTTAGGTTGGTTCTGAAAGGCAGGGGTGAAAATAGAGGCTAAATTAGAAGCCCGTGTCGCGGCGTTTGTCTATGTTCGAATTTGTTTTTAATCGACCTTCGAACTTTGCAGTCAAATGCCGATTTTCAGCATATTGTTTGTATGCTTTTATGGCTATAACTGGTCGACTAATTGATATTTTTTTAATCTGTCAAAGCCAATTTATTGCTATAGACCTGTGCAATAATAAAAAAATGGTGGCACACAAATGCGTGCTTGGTGGATTTTGCTGTTTTTGTTTCTGTATGCAAAGTGAGCACAATAAATATTACGTATACGCCATGGCATTTACATTCGAAATACATATTACACAAAAAAAGTGATGGCAGTTAAATATAGCCATCCATGCGTTTCTTCTCAGAATACGGCCCTGGTGAAGATACATCCTATGAAACATCAAAGGACCCAATCCTAGTCACACAGAAGCAATTGGATGGAATTGTTGCAATTTTGTGTTTGACTCAAAAGAATTCAGAAGAACTGGCTTCATTTTTGAAAGGAAATAATTTGCTAGCGAAAGGTACCAAAGTAGCAGTATATCGAAAACGCCAAAAAGAGTTACAAAAGTTCTTCAATGTAAGTGATGCTAAAAATTTCGCTTATTGCAACGATATCGAAAAGTTAATGGAGACAATAGGGTTAACCTATAAAAAAGATGATTGGCGTTTATTCATCGATAGTTCACTAATCAGTTGTGATTTCGCACAAGACGAATATAATGCCTTCCGTTCCAATTGCGTATAGCACTGACGCTAGTGAAAATTTCTATAATTTGAAACACATTCTGGAAGTAGTCAAATATATCGAACTGAGAATACGAAAAGAAATGCATGTAGATACTTACTTTTAAATAAGTAAATAAATGTGTCTATGTATACCTCCTTGCAATGGAATCGCAATAAAATCAATTTATCTTCCTCAGTGATATATATAAATTACAGAGGATATTTGCATAGATACGCAACTTGAAAATTGCACCAAAATAAGATTGGGGAAACGGCAAGTGCCATCAGCAAACAAAAGCAACAACAACAGCAATCAGAGCAAGTAGACGACACACAACATTACCGTTTTGTTGTTGCTGCTGCTAACTCAAAGCAAATATATAGCACTCAAACTATTTATATCTACTCGCAATGATTTGTTGGTCTTGGCATTTCTGTCTGCTAGCACAAATATTATATGATTTTAAGATTTATAACATTAAGTTTATTTGTTTTTCGTTTTTTTTTTTTGGTGGTACAAAAATTTCTGTGATTTTTTTGAAACTCAAAAAACAAATAATAACACTGGACCACGAATTTCAACTTTTTCTCTTTACCAGAAACGCTGTGATGAAATTCGTATGTAAAATAAACCCTTGATTTCGAAAATTGAGTTAATTTTTGATTCTATGGTACCGTTTTTGAGATATTTTCAATATACCGTTATTCGAAAAAACCAAAAAGATGGCTCCCTTTACAAGCAATTGCAACAAGGTTTACAGAATCAAAAAGACTACAATTTACTATAAATGCATCACACATTATTTTTTGCTCAACCAGATATGTAGTTTGCGAGGTATTAGCTTATTTCAGATTTTTGTTTTTTTTTATGAATAAATATGAAAAAAATTACTCTTTGCGAGGGCAGCATTCCAAAACCACAACTTCTTTCCAGATATTTTTAAGCTATTGCATAGATTTTACGGAACGGATAAAAGGTTCGAAAAGGTGTTAGCAACAGGCCGAATACATAAAATTGGATCTCTATCATAAAGTTAAAGTTGAGGTTAAGGTTAAGGTTAAGGTTGAGTTTAAGGTTAAGGTTAAGGATAAGGTTAAGGTTAAGGGTAAGGTTGAGGTTAAGGTTAAGGTTAAGGCTAAAGTTAAAGTTAATGTTCATGATCATGTTCATGTTCATGTTAATGTTAATGTTAATTTTAATGTTAATGTGTCTGGCATAACTTCATAATATGCAATAGCTTTACCGCGGCATACAGAAAAAAGATAAGCTTTCATCGAAGAAAATCGATGCAAAACTACGTAAGTTAAAAGCGATCAAATAAAATTTCAACGTATCTCTCAAAACGTATGTATGGTATAAAGAAGAATGAAATATCTAGCTATGCTCATACTTTAAACTTTTTTTTAAATTTATTTAGCGGGACCTATGGTTTTTCGCTGACTCCGAACGGCATTTACAAAGCAGATGAATTTTTGCTGAGAAGCCTTTCATGGCAGAAATACACTCGAAGGTTTTGCCAAACCACTGCCGAGGGGCGACCCCGTTTTGAAACAACTTTCAACCCACTTTTTGATGTAACCTGTACCAGGGCTCGAACCCGGACCTTCGGTGTGGTAGGCCGGCAACACTACCTCCACACCACGGTATGTTCATTAGGCTGGAGCGTGAACATATGGAAAAAAATTTGTTCCACCTTTCAGAGTTCTAATAGGGGGGGATAGGTGCCTTATAATAACAAAAAAATACCCTCTTTTTTTATTGAAATCGGTCAATGTCTTCTGCCTCCGCAGTGCCTTCAAAATTTATAAGAACGCTAAAATGTATATTGTGAAATATTCATATAATATATAACACTACTCGACAACAAAAATCTCTCCAAGAATACAGGTACAATTTCCTAATGTAAAATCGTCTCCTGATTCCGAATATCACATCCATTTTTCTGTGGCTGATGTAGTTTTCGAGATATCCGCGAAAGTATGAAAATTCCCAATGTTTTTCATATAGGTACGTGAAAAGTTTGTATTTTTCATTTTTTCGATTTAAGCTCTTGAATTATACATTATACTAATTCCGATAAACATTTTTTGCCTTTAACTCTATAAGTATCTTTAGTAGTTTGGCGACTATGCCAAAAAACGTTAAAAAACTTTGAAAAAAGAAGGATTTTTTTCAAATTTCAGATTTAGTCACTTTAAAATCAGAAGAAGTCTATGGTCGAAAAAAAGTTAGCCCTTCTATGTTGTAGTAAATGTAATTATGAAAATTTAAGGCGTACTAGTAAAACATTATGATGTGCCCTTGACTTTATAAGCCCTACTATATTGAAAGTCCTCAATCAAAAATTTTCTGTTTTTACCCAAGAAATTTTCTGAAATTTCCATACCCTGAAATTTCAAGATAACTCGAAAACTCTTCTACTTTTAAAACAAATGATTGCATTTTCGGAATCAGCAGAAAATTCTACATGGAAATTATGTATCAAATGTCTAGGATATGGAAATTTCGGAAAATTTCTTGGGTAAAAACAGAAAATTTTTGATTGAAGACTTTCAATATAGCAGGACTTATAAAGTCAAGGGCACATCATAACATTGTAATAGTACGCTTAAAATTTTCTTAATTGAATTTACTACAACAAAGAAGGGCTAACTTTTTTTCGTCCATAGACTTTTTCTGATTTTAAAGTGGTTAAATCTGAAATTTAAAAAAAAAAATCGTTATTTTTTCAAAGTTTTTTGAGCGTTTTTTGGCATAGTGGCCAAACTACTGAAGATACTTAAAGATATAAAGGCAAAAAATATTTATAGGAATTAGTATAATGTATAATGCAACAGTTTGAATCGAAAAAATGAAAAATGCCAATTTTTTACGTACCTATATGAGGTAGTGTTTTGAACTTTCGTATTTTCACCGATGCGGAGGCAGTTACTCTAATCCGAATTGGACAAAATTTTGCCAGACGTAATTTAAGCCCAAAAGGCACCAGAATTTCGCTATTAGAATGCAGCCTGATGAAAAAACAGTTTTCACTCCACCCTAATGTTCATACTATATTCTACTAATTTTTATCTTAATTTTATTTTACTATGTAGTCGAAATAATTATGTGTTCTACTTCGAAGCTCATTTAGTTTAGGATCGGTTTCTCTTATGAGAAACCATCAGTAATCACCCATCATTGCGAGTTATGGTGTTATTCGTTTATCCGGATAATATCCCATTTGCACTTTATAAATTTAATATATTTATGTATGTATGCATACATTCATGTATGAAATTGCGCAATCTGGGTATTTTTATTTGATCGTTTATAATAATAATAATAGCTTATATTTTTTCTAATTAAACAGAGCATTATGTAAAGAGTAATTTTTTTCATATTTTTTCCTAAAAAAAAAAAAACAAAAATCTGAAATGATAAGCTAATATCTCGAAAACTATCTCGTTGAGCAAAAAACAATGCATAATGCATTTATACATTGCATTTATACACAAAATTTTATCGTATTTTTAATTATGTAAACGTTGTTGCAACTGCTTAACCCGTTCGTGAGATATATGTACGTTATTAAAGGGAGCAATCCTTTTGGTTTTTTCGAATAACGGTAAATTGAAAATTTTGCAAAAACGGTACCATAGAATGAAAAATGAACTCGAATTTCGAAATCAAGGGTTTATTTTACATACGCATTTCATAACGGCGTCTCTGGTAAATTTTGGCCGTCGACCAGTGTAATTCTTTGAATGCCTGCTTGGATATTTAAATATTGTATATACACTGTAGATTGTTGTGTTTGGTATTGAAGAGCAGGGACATTGCGTCTTTTCTTCTTTCTAGTTTGATTTTTTAAATACATTAAATGAGCCTAAAGAACGAGAAGAAATCTTGGATGCATTGCAACTGCGGTTCTCCCTAGTAGGTGGAATGTTTGATACTATACAAAAAAATGGAACATCTACTACAGACTGGGCTATTCTTTTAGCACAACTCGTTTGTCAAGGAGTGATTGATGCAAGTTCCAACCGGTAAGTAAAGTTTATTATGTTGGAGGGACCTCCGATAATGATAATTTTGATATTTTTAATGAATAAAATCAAAGGCTTCCCGGTATCGAAGAATAGTTTAAAGTATACGAATGTGCATGTCTAGTCATGCTCTACGAAAATCTGCATTGTTGAAAAAAATGAAAAAATCACTTTTTAAGTTTTATTTTTTATTTTTATTTTTTTCATGGTTGAGTTTTATTTTTTTAGTCGCAAGTAAAACTTATTCCTTCAGCAAAAAACTCTAAAGTCCGCTGCGAGTTTTTGGCAAGTAATTTATCATAAATATCAGGGACCCCCGATCATGATTATTTTGACATTTCTAATAAAAAAAATCAAAGGCTTCCCGTATCGGGGAATAGTTTAAAGTATACGAATGTGCATGTCTTGTCATGCTCTACCAAAATACTGCATTGATTGAAAAAACTTTGAGCGAAACCTATATAAATTTCAATTTATAGCAGCGACGTGCATATTGAATATTTTCCTGAGTTTTTTTGGTAATAGTGCGTTAATGTTTACTAGTAAAATTAAAAGTTTAGGCTTTGTCATTAATTCTAGGTTATCATGTTCTGACCATGTTAATAGTATTGTTAGTAATGTTTATTGTATCTTACGTAGACTGAGATTAACTGCTTATTTTACGCAAGTTAGCTATACAGCTTATTTTGCCAAGTATAACGTACGCTGAACTGGTATAACTACAGCAAGCCCACAAAATTGATATTCTGGTCAACAATGTTGCACGTTACGTGTACGATCTGAAAAAGTTTGACCACATCTCCCTATGGATTAAAGAGATCTTGGGGTCTAGCATCAATAATTTTTTTGCTGCTAGAAACTGCATCTATATGTATATACAAGTTACTTGTATGGAAAATTCGTATGTACTTATTTGAAAAGCTGAAACCAACAAAATCAATGAGGCTTCATAATCTGAATGTACCGCATTATACATACTTGACATCATCCAGACTGTTTTTCATCAACGCTCCCTGAGCGTTTTAATCTTTGATCAATAAAACTAACTACAAGGAAACTATACATGTAGTAACGTTTACTTAAGACACGTTCTTTCTATTTTTAATAAATATACGAATTATTTGGATGGTTCATTTTAACAATTAATTGGTTTTATTTAAAATATTTTTAAAAAATTGGTACAATTCAAATGAACGTTTTGTGTTTAATTAACGTTTGTGTTTGTGTGTTCCGGCGTAATTATTTTATATTTTTTCTAGAACTAAACTGAAATTGATTTTCTAATTTTATTTATACTCTTTTTCCTGAGTTACCTTTTCTATTTCTTTAAAATAAGATTACTTTGTTTTAGTATTTTGGTACCTGAGTTGGTACTATTCCTACATTCGGCCGTCCTGATAAGTCATTCGCCCCGAATGAATCGTTCCACATTTTCATATGATCCGCCACTGTAATGGTTTCTATTGGGCCTTCATGATCCCCAACCTTCTTAACCCCACAAGACAGCTAACTTACATCTGAGCCGTCATTTGTAAGGAACCGCTGAAGGAGTCATCAGCGCCTAAAACAAATCGGCCATCAGTTTTGCAGTAGCAATATGAAAACCTTGATGCATCCATCAGCAGCGTCTTTTAGGGAACCTTATACCTGCCATGTTGAAGCATTGCAATCACTTTATAAGGCCCTAAAAACTTGGGTTTCAACTTTAATCCCACACCAAACTGAGTTCTTTTTACAGCTACCAGATTATTAACTTTGTATTTTCTTTCTGGCTTTCGTTTACCATTAAAATTTCTGCAATTTTCTTTTTGAATCTTCTGAATATTTTTTTTTACTTCTTTTCGCAAATTATTTCTTACCTCATCAATCACATATGAAATAACTTCATCTAATATGTCATTTAACCCTAAGTCATCTGCAAACCTCATATCCAATCCGGTCAATATTTTAAATGGTGAGCACTTGGAACTCCTAGGTGCCGTATTATTTATAACCTGCTGGGCACGACCAACGTATTTATACCAAGGGGGTGGATTATTCATACACAACTTCGATAACATTGGAACTAAAATTCTGTGGATCCTCTCCACCTGCCCATTACCTCTTGGTACACCAGTCGCAGTTATTAAATGTTGAATAAAGTTTACCCTACAATATTCCTCAAAAACACTAGCCGTAAATGCTGTTCCTCTATCTGATATTATTCTTTTTGGATTACCAAAAACTAACGACAACTTTTCCAAACTGTCAATAACGGATGCAGAGTCTGTTGACCTTACTGGATACAAAGGTCCTACATGATATATGTGAAAAGTTCCTAAAGGTGCATCTTCTTTATCAATTGGAACGAGAAATCCTTCTTTCTTCCCTGCTTTGCTGTCAGTAATAATGCACTCAACACAGTTTCGAACTACCCTATCTACTTTTGAACATAATTGTGGAATATAAAATTGTTTCTCTAAGCACTCCTGCGTTTTCTTTACGCCAAAATGTCCTTTACTATGTGCAATCTTAATTATCTCCTTCTCAATAGCAGACGGTACTACCAACAGTTCCGATGAAGGATCTTTATATAATAAATCATATTTCACAAAAAAGTTTGAATACTGTTCTCTCTCAAGTACTTTACGCATTGCCTTAATCCATTCATCGCTCATCTGAGCCTCTTTTAAACGATGCATAATCGAATCCTCTACTACCAAACAAGCTACACGACTTAATGCATCTACATGCTTCATCTTTGTTCCAGAACGGTGTTCAATCGCAAAATCGAAATCCTGAAGAAAGATAGCCCACCTTGATACCCGAAGTGGAACCTCAGCTTTCTTCATTGTTTGAGTGAAGGCATTACAATCTGTTATAAGTTTAAACTTAAGTCCCATTAAATAAATACGCCACTTCTTAAGTGCCTCAATGATAGCAAGAACCTCCAGCTCATAAGAATGATACTTTTCTTCTTGTTGACTTGTACGACGACTCATATACTGAACAGGATGATAGTGTTGATCTGTAGAATCTTTCTGCAATAAAACTGGTCCATATGCATACATGCAAGCATCCGTATGCACTTCCGTAATTGCTCGTGGGTCATATATCTTAAGTACTGGAGCACTTACTAAAGCTGTCTTCAATTGTTCAACAGCTAAACATTGTTCATCACTCATTTTAAATTTAACATTTTTCCTTAATAAACCAGAAAGAGGCCTAGCTTTAGTTGCATAGTCAGGAACGAATCTTCTAAAGTACGATGTTAATCCCAAAAAACGTTGTACTGCCTTAGCATTACTTGGTAAAGGAAAATTGGTAATAGCGCGAGTTTTCTCAACAGATGGCTTTATTGTTCCGTTTTCTATCAAATAACCTAAAAATGATACCTTTCTTTTCAAGAACTGACACTTGTCCTATCTTATTTTTAAACCGTATTCTGAAGCACGCTTAAACACAATTTTCAAACTTTCAATATTCGATTTTTCATCCTTTGTTGGAATAATAATATCGTCCATATAAACAACAATTAACAAATCTACAAAATACTGCCGGAGAGTTCGATATACCAAAGGGTACGTATAAAAACTCAAACTGTCCACTATGAGTAACAAAAGAAGAATATTTTCGAGAATTCTCATCTACAGATACATGGAAAAAACCATTCGCTAAATCTAAAGTTGTAAAAACATTTGCCATTGGAAAATTATACTTAATTATTTTTTCATTTAATTTGCGATAGTCACAGCCAGGGACGTAACTGTTATAATAAATATGATAAAAAGGTCCTATTTAACCATTAATACTGATGTATTCAAATATTGGTTATAATTAACCATTACCGTAAGACATATTTTATATTGGTCAACATAACCATTATAAATGAGAGAAACATTTTTTGGTTAACAATACACTGAAATAAAAAAGTTGAAAGTGCACATTGAAAGTAACATATCAAAACCACTTTCAAGCGATTGATGGTAATACTGTAAATATTACAGTATTTACTGTAAAATTGCCAGTAAAAACATGTGATTTTTGCATAATGATATGAGTCCACTTTAAACTTTACAGTAATTCATGTCAATATGATAGTATATTCGAAGAATGATAGGGGCTCACTTTCAAAGTTTATATTACCCACTGTTGGACGAAAAATTACAGGGTTTACTATCAATTTGACGGCCGTTTACTGTAGATTTTTTTTTCAGTGTAACCATTATTGTAAGTAATATGATTTTTTTGGTTATCGGTAACAAAAGAATTCAAACAATATAAAACAACTTGAGTTGCTGGAGTGGCATGACCAATGTCTGCAAGTTCCTCGAGGAAAAATTTACCACTATTCAGCAAAAATAGTTTGCTGTCGAGTGGGTCACCGATAACCAAAAAATTTATTACTTGCGATAAGGGTTATTGGTAACCAAAGAAAATTTTTGGTTGACTTAATGGTTATTCGTAACCAAAAAAATTAATCTCTCATTTATATTAGTTACGATGACTAAAATAAAATACCTCTTATGATAATGGTTAAAATTTCCCTAAAACATATTAAGGGAATTTTCGCGTAACCTTTTCTTCTGAAAGAAAAAAATAACAATTTTTTTCGGTCCCTGGTCACAGCACATCCTTTTGGTCCATCTTTTTTAGGCACCACTTTTAGGCATACTCAGATGTGCTGGACTGAATTATTCCCTTTTCCAACCATTTATAAGAAGTCGTCGAATATCTCCATTGTCAGCGCCCGAGATAAATCCGTGTACCTACCCAATGTGGTAGCTGGGACGCAGTAGCCGCTGGTGCAGGAATTCACCCAACACAATTTTACAAACCGGGAGCGCAACGTTGAATCACCGAACAATCGATATTGTGGTTTTTTTGCAATTTTATTTAATTACTTAAATGTTGAACAATTATCTTTTTAGTTTTTGTGACTGCCTCGTGTAAGCGCGCAAGATTTAATGCCCCCACTTATTTGACAGCCATTTGTGGGTTCCCTTTTTCTGTCAATTCGGGGCTGTGTTTAGTGAGTTCTAATTGACATTTGCAGTCAATCATAACTCATCAAACGCAGACCTAAGGGCCACATTACATCATCCCCCATTGGAAAAGAAGAATTGGCCAAATTCTTCTTCACCAAAAGTGATGTAGTTCTAATTATAAAATGCTATTAATATTCTTAGATTTTTGTATGTTTTAAATCTAATCTAAGAATTAAATTCTTAAGTCTAATTTTAAAGTAATGCTTACATTTATTTAATATAATATTCAAAATCTTTTTTTTCTTAAGGTTATGTTTTTAAATCTAAGTTCTATTGACCTAAATGTGGTTTAAATTTATTTGATTTAATTTTACAGGTTTTTTTTCAAATCTTCGCATGAAAGCTTTAATTTTTTAAAATTAAACTAAAAGTTAGTTTTAATTAATTTTAATTTGATTTAATTCATTTTTCTTATTCTATTTTTATGAACTATTTTCTTCTTTTTTTGTTTTTTCATCAATTATGGTAACATTAACACCATCAATATCTAGTACGGTATAAGGGCCTTGGTAGATATTGCCATGCTTGTCGCGGGGTTCTTTTTCAAGCACCACCTTGTCAAGCATCTTGACACATATTGGCTGTGAATTTTTGTTATATCCGGTTTGATTTTTCAATTTGTATTCCGTAACGGATTTTTTTGCGAGTGCGTGAGTTTTTTGTAAACGAAATTTTACTTCTTTCGAATATTATAAATCGGGTCTATTTTATCGGTTTGCAATTCATTTGGTAAATTAACTGTTTTCCCAAAGACTAATTCAAATGGTGAAAAATTGTTATCAAACACTGTGTTTGTTGTTGTGTTGTGAAGATAAATGAAATATTTTAAGTAAACATCCCCGTCGGAAAAATTAGAGTTGAGATAAGCTCTTAAATATTCATTGAAAACTCGATGGTTTCTCTCTATGGTGCCAAGAGTTTCGTGATGGTACGGTGTGGAAAATCTATGTTCAATTTTTTAAAATTTTGTTAACTCTGAAAAAATTTCATTTTTGTATTCAGTGCCTAGGTCTGTTTTAATTGCCGCTGCAACCGTTTTCGCACTTTTATCTGGGATCGCAACTGTTACTAAATATTTACTGAGATCGCATATAATGGTGACTGCGAACTTGTTACCATTATCTGATTGCGGTAGGGGTCCTATAGTGTCAATAACAACAATGTCGAATGGCTTACAGGGTGTTTCGGTTAGCACTAAATTTTCTTTTGACTTGGGCTTAACCTTGTTTAAAATACATTTTTCGCAATTTTTCACAAATTTCGATATATCGCGTGTCATGCCTTTCCAATAATATTTGGTTCTTAGTTTTGCATATACTTTTTTGCTACCGAAATGTCCTCCTAAAAGTGGATGATCCACTTATGATAAATTGTTATGAGTTTTTGTTTTTTGTCTTCGTCTGTTACAGTTTCTACGGGTTCGGTTAGTGTGATTTGTAAATGTTTTAATATTTTATTCCCAGTGGTTTTCAGATCTGATATAGAAACATGTTTAAAAAGATTATCATTTTTTTGAATTTCAATTATATTAATATTACGCTTGCCAGCTTCTTTTTCAAGCATCAAAAGTAATGCATCTAAATGTATTATTTTGTTAGCACACGCAACATTAATTAACTCGAGTTTTTTTCGTTTTTGATGCGCATTTATTTCGAAATTACCACTTTTATCATAACTAATTTGGGATTTTATTCTGGGTATTTTCCAGGGACGGTAATCATTATGAGTTAAATAATAAAAATCAGCATTTAATTATTATTGTTTGATCCATATTTTTTTGATTGAGGAATAATTATTATTATAGAGTTTTATTTTTTTGATTGGCAGTAATTATTAAACTTTGATTTTAATTATTTAAATCATCAATAATAATTTTATCTCGATTTAAATATTTTTGATCGCGGATAATTATTATATTTGATTTCAATCGATTTTCCTCAATCATAGTAATTATCTCTTGATTTTTATTATTTTCCTCATAATCATTATCGTCGATTTTTATCTTTTTTCTTCAAGAATAATCATTACCTTTGATTTTTATCAATTTTCCTCAAACATAATTATTATTTTTGATTTTCAAAATTTTCTCTCACGCATAATAATTATCTTGTGATTTTTATTTTTAATCCTCATGATAAAACTCAAAACGTCATATCTCCTGAACTATGACGAATTTCGACACGAAAACTTATATGTATATACCTCTTTGCCTGAATTGTTTAAATCTATACATAAATCATGGAAAAATCGTTTATAAAAGGGGGGAAAGGGGTATGGAAATATGCATGTACTATGCTTTCTCATAAGATGAAGGGCACGTTTTAAATCCGAACATCTCACATTTTGATGAAAATTTGCATAAGGGTACATTTTACCTATTCGGACACAGCCTCATTTTTAGAAATTGCCTTTTCTAACAATTGTGGGCGTGTCAAATTGCTGAAATATTTAAAATTTGGCGGTAATTGCTTTTTTCAAGCTGTAAGTACTACGGGATGGGTCGACATACATACTAAAAACTAAACTGGAATGTTTTTTTTTTTTAATTTCTTAATATTTAAAATGTACCCTTATGCAAATTTTCATCAAAATGTGAGATGTTCGGATTTAAAATGTGCCTTTCATCTTATGAGAAAGCATATTTTCATACCCCTTTCCCCCTTTTATAAACGATTTTTCCATGATTTATGTATAGATTTAAACACTTCAGACAAAGAGGTATATACATATAAGTTTTCGTGTCGAAATTCGTCATAGTTCAGGAGATATGACGTTTTGAGTTTTATCATGAGGATTAAAAATAAAAATCAAAAGATAATTATTATTCCTGAGCAAAAAAATAAAAATCACAAGATAATTATTATGCGTGAGCGAAAATTTTGAAAATCAAAAATAATAATTATGTTTGAAGAAAATTGATAAAAATCAAAGGTAATGATTATTCTTGAAGAAAAAAGATAAAAATCGACGAGAATGATTATGATTGAGGGAAAATTTATAAAAATCATGGATAATGATTACGGCTGAGGAAAATAATAAAAATCAAGAGATAATTATTATGATTGAGTAAAATCGATTGAAATCAAATATAATAATTATCCGCGATCAAAAATATTTAAATCGAGATAAAATTATTATTCATGATTTAAATAATTTAAATCAAAGTTTAATAATTAAATTAAGATCAAAAAATTTTACTCAAGTTTTAATGATTATCTTTGAGTAATATGGATAAAACTCAAAAAATAAAAATCATTACAGATTCACGCAGTTAATAGCATAACAAATGCAATGGTGTATTTAGAATTGTTTTGCAATGTTTAGAACATTGTGATTTTTTTGGTCGAAATAATGAAGAATAATCATTATTTTCCGTCCCTGGTATTTTCTTTAAGAATTTATTTGAAAAATTGTCATAAACTTATAATTTTATCTTTTCCTCTTCTTTTTCTAATTGCTTTTGCGTTAATTGGTCTTTTTTTTGTCTGTGATCTTGTTTGTACCGCCAAAATTGATTTTCCTGAATTTTTAATTTCTTCTATTGTGATGCGAGAGAGTGCATCTGCACCTACATTGGTTTTTCCCTTTATGTACTCTATAGTGAAATTGTACTCCGATAGCTCAAGTCTAATACGTGAAAGTTTTGAAGACGGGTCTTTCATGTTAAATAAATAAACTAACGGACGATGATCGGATTTGACGGTGAAGTGTGTACCATATACGTATGGTCTAAATTGCTTGATTGCAAAAAATATAGCCAAGAGTTCTAATTCAATTATGGATTTCTTTTGTTCAGCATTGTTAAATGATTTAGATGCGAAGCAAATTGGTAAGTCAATGCCATCTTTATTTTGGCTTAAAATGGCACCACAACCAATTTTTGACGCGTCGACCGTAATGATGAATTCTTTTTTAAAGTCTGGATATTGCAGAATATGAGGAGAAATTAAAGATTTTCGAAGTTTTTCAAATGCAATATCACAAGACTCATCCCAATTAAATTCTACTCTTTTCCTGCTAAGTTTATTTAAAGGTGGTGCTATTGAAGCGAAATGCGGTATAAATCTTCGATAATAATTGGCAAATGCCACAAATCGCCTAACTGCATCTTTTTCACAAGGTTTTGGGTATTTCTTTATTGCGATTATCTTAGAATCGTCGGGAAGTAGGCCTTTAGATGAGCATTTGTGACCTAAGAAAGTGACTTCTGAACGCATAAAGTTGCATTTTTCGGGATTTAGACGCAAATTAAATTTTTTACAAGTTTGAAATACCTTTTCTAAGATCATGAGGTGATGCCTCTAGAATCTTTATTTAGCGGGATTTGGTGAAAACCTGAGTACAAGTCCAATGTGGAAAAATATATACGTGCTAGCGATAAACTTCACATCTGGAAGGAATTATCAAGGTATTGTCAGTTGTGCTATGTAATATTGAAATTTTGTGAATATTTTTGCCAATTCCGATTGTTATACTCTCGTTTGCATAGTCTATTATGCAATTATATTTTTTCAAAAAGTCTTTGCCTAAAATGCCATCTGACGGTATGTTGAATTTGTCATCCACTATATTTAATGTATGTGGAATTGAAAAATTTGAATAAAAAAGGTTAATAATAATAATGCCCAACGGATTACCCACCATATCCCGCCCGACCGGCGCGAGGGGCGCATCCGCATGACGCGCGGATTGTTCTTTCGTGCCGAGTCTTTGAAAGGCTGTGATTTGTTAATCGCCGAGATCTAAAACTGCTCAGCTACAGAGAAAACCTCATCAGCTAAGTAAAAAAGATTACACAATTAATAAATCATTAGTTGACAGCGAAAAGTTAGTTGTTAAGAATAAAGATAAGAAACAAAGGATATGAAAAAAAATTGTTGCTATGTATTTAGGATAGAAAGAATTGACTTTTTTATGCTGCATAGTGAGTCTGAAATATCAAACGTACCAGAATGAGAGTTATAATCTTGACACAAACAACGAAAAGGCTCATTTAATTCAAAATTAGTTCGGCACTGTTTCAAGATAAGTGGTTTAAAATGTCTTGATGGACGAGAAGGTACATTGAAGTTCACTTCGCTCAAAAGAAACGGGCTTACGATTGAACCATTTAGTAATTTAATCATGAAGACAATTCCAAGCATTTCCCTCCAACTAGAAAGGCTGTGAAGATTAATTAGTTTTAAGCGACTCGTATATGATGGCAAATTATACAAGGGATCCCAGTGAAGATCTCTTATGGCAAATAGTAAAAACGTCTTCTGGTAAAACCAGCGGATCGCAACGACTTACAGAAAATTTATTTTTATCATCGACAAGAACTAAATCTACGACTTTGCCAAACTTGTTTGCTGTAACGTTTATTTGATTAAGACAGCGATCGGAAATTCCATCTAAAAAGTCATTGTAGCCCGGTCTGGATGGATTTGGAATAATATTTCCATCGACTATTTTCCACGATATATGAGGTAGGCTAAAATCACCCAAAACAATCATCGAGTCAGAAGTCAAAAAGTGAACCGTTAGTCAAAAAGTGAACCGTTTTGAGCAAAAAGATAAGTTGTAAGTACAAAGCAAGATCTGATGCTGGAGGGATATAACAAACAAATAAGTACATGGAGACATTTGCTAGCTGAATGCGGATGCATTTGAACTCAATGGAATCAATGTTAGGTAAATCAACCTCCTCTGAAGGTATAGAGGAATGAACTGCAAGTAAAACTCCACCCCCGACCCTGTTCAAGCGATCATTTCTATAAACTTGATATTCGTTACAAAAAAAATCAGAGTTGAAAACATGAAGTTTTAGCCAAGTTTCGGTAAAAGCAATTACGTTATAGTTACAACAGAAAGATTTCAAATAAAGATCGATTAGTTTGGTATTTAAACCTCTGACATTTTGATAAAAGATAGTCATGGTCTTAGTACTCAGTTTTTTGGCTCAACGTTATCACGAGAGATTGTTGCTACATTTTGAACATTTCTATTTGGTCTGTACTCAAACTCCCGCACAATAGCGCCGGAGGACCAAAAAGAATTATCCAAAAGAGCGTCGAAATCTTTTCCAGCGACATCAATTCTAAATAACGACATATTTCTTTGATACGTGAAATTAAACTTTTTAACCGTCAAGTTACGATCTCTTACCTTAGACGAAATATGGTACATCAAATCTTCTTCTGTAGTGTCAGGATGGAACCTAGACAGAAAAATAGATTTTTTGCGACGGACCACAACCAGCTTCCTAACAATTCGTTCAGACTCCACTTCAATTGCGGGAGGATCCGGATTTCTTTTAGTGGATGTCTTTAGATGGTTCTTGGACGTTGCCCGAACAGAAGTGCTTGGAATTGGGGAGGCCAAGTCTATCAATTCGACGGCTTGCGGCAAGTTCGGCGCTAATAAAGGAGCAGGCCGATCATCCGTAGGCTTGCGCTTGCCATCACGATTGATAGAATTTTCCGGTTTGTCAAGATTTTCGAGCGTTTTAAAAATACTTTCATATTTCTTGAATTTTTCGGTCAGCAAAGAAAAGTCTTTGCTGATCTCAGAAAACCCGTTTCTTATATGACGAAAGACCTTACAAAGATCAACTTCCGTCGATCTACATTTTAAACAAGACCAGCGCAGACCTTTTCCATCAGTAATAAGATCAGCTGTTCTACCAGTTAAGCCAGTGCACTTTGCGTGGACAAGTGCATCACACAGCCAGCATGCTACAAAGCGCTCCGACTCGCTTTTAATCTGGCAATTTTCAAAAGTGCACGACATTATATTATTAATAATTATGAAAAATTTATAAAAGTTATAAAATGCAAAAATTTAGTAGCTAAAAAAAGCTATGAAAACAACCCTGACAGTTCTAAAGGCACTGTACTGAGCGAACAGTCTTAAACACACTGTACTTGACGTTTAACAAACCACGCAAACAGCTGTAACGAAAAAGGAGTGAGAGAAGCAAGTCAGCACACAACAACAATTACAATGTAAAATGTAAGCCTCTCAAAAGCAACAAATACAATATGCAAAAACACAACTCGGCACACACAAATTCAATAGAATGAATTTATAATTATTAAATTTTCAAAAATTTATCAAAAATTAACACTTTTCACAACAAGTAGTGAAGCACATTAAGTATTTAACTCTTTAACTTTAATCTTAACTTCAAAATTTCCAGAAATATAACAGATATGATTAAATTTTTAGATAAAAGCACAGAGCAAAATAAAAACACAACTACACAGCTTGACGTTTGCGTTTGTTGTAATAGTACCACAGTTGGAACTGTATCTGTGGTAACGCCGGTTATATTTATAATATTTATGGCAATATTTTGTTTTAAACTTGAAAATTTTATTACTGAAATATCGGCTTGTGTATCTACTAAGAAAGTGCATGTTTTAAAAGAGTCATTGCAGTTCAATTCGATAAAATCTGAATAGTTCAGATTGAGACAGCAAATTGATTTATTTTGAGAAACGTTATTTAATTCTGTTCTTGGTCCCCCAGTGTTCGCTCCTGAGGGCCGTTCGCGTTTAAAGTACGTACGCTAGCGTTATTTGTGTTATTTGAACTTTGTTGTTGTTGTTGTTGTTAGCAGTGCTTCGCCCTGCCCAAAGGGCCAGTACACTCCTAGTTGTCATCGGGCTCTTCTAACGGAAGTCCTAGGAAACGCGCTGTTTCAACAGGGTTGGACCAAAGTGATAGGGGGGTTAGAAGAGTATGTTCCGAAGAACATGAAAAGAGATGTTGCGTGTCATGGGGGGCCATACCGCATGCAGGGCATGTGTTCGGTATGGTGGGGTTCAGTCTGGACAAATAGGAGTTCAGCCTATTGCAATATCCAGACCGAAGTTGAGCCAGCATGACTCTAGTCTCCCTCGGAAGGACACGTTCTTCCTCAGCAAGAACGGGTGGTTGGGCACCAATAACGGGGTTCACAGGCCGGGATCTGTCCACCGACTCAGTGTGGAGGTCCTTTAGGGCCCGCCTATGGTCCCGCATATCAAACGGCAACGAGATGTGATGCCGGATCTCATCATAATGCTTTCGGAGATGTTTCCTTATGTCTCTGGGGGGCGGAGTTTCATCCAATAGCTGTCGATTTGGATGACTGGGTCTATGACAGTTCAAAAGGAACTGCCTACTTAAAAGTTACGCATGCTCGCGAACGTTGAGCATTTTAGCCTCTTGGTGAAGGTGAGACTCAGGAGACATAAGCAAACAGCCCGTCGCGGTTCTGATTGCGGTGTTTTGGCAGACCTGCAATTTACTCCAGTTGGTGTCGTCAAGGTTTGGCGACCATATGGGCGCAGCATAATCAATAACCGGTCGGCCAATAGCCTTATAGGTGACCAGCAACGTTTCTTTGTCTTTGCCCCAAGTACTGCCGGCCAGTGACTTGAGGATCTTGTTGCGGATTTGTACCTTTGAGGCTATTGCTGTGGCATGATTAGCGAAGGTGAGGGTATTGTCGAATGTGACCCCTAGAATTTTGGGCTGGTTGACTGTAGGTAGTGGAACACCATCTACGTGGACATTCAACTCCTGCCCCATCTGCGCGTTCCACAAAGTGAACAGGGTCGTCGTAGATTTAGTCGGGGACAGGGTCAGGTTCCGCTCTGTGAAGAAGCTGGAAAGATCGTGCAGGTAGTCGTTCAGTCGCGTACACAGTTCGTCCGTGGAAGGTCCTTTGCCCGTAGCCATCACGGTGGAGTCGTCAGCGCACGAAACGATGGAGACCCCCTCTGGTGGGGGAGGGAGGCTCGAGATGTAGAAGTTAAACAGAAGGGTTGAAAGGACACCACCCTGCGGTACCCCTTGTCTAATTCTTCTAGGTCTACATCTCTCGTTTCGAAACTGCACTGACGCCAGCCGACCGTTTAGATAGTTGGCAGTCCATCGTTTTAGGGGTTCCCCCCAAGAATACAGAAAACAAAAATTCAGAAACACATTTTTTCAGAAAACATTAGTCAGAACCCTTATTTCAGAAAGCCAAAATTAAGAAGTCAAAACTCAGAAGTCAAAATTCAGAAGTCAAAATTGGGAAAGTAACCAGACGGCAGAAAAAACATTAAATTTTGCGCAGATCCCCAAGTCGGGGCCCGATCCACGTTTTTTATGTGCTGAACACCTTACCGCGTAGGCGGCCTTCGGCCGCGCTTCAAAAAATAACCCTGGGCTACGCCATTCCAACTCCGGATGTGTGCCATAGCCGTGACAACCGCCACGGTGATGTCCTTCCGCGTGCCACTCTTTTCTCACAGGGTAATGTGATTACAACAACCACATGAAAATGACAGAAAAATTGTGAACTTTAACTGCAAATATCTCGCAAAATTCTAAAAATATCGGATTTCCCCCTCCAGGTTATTGTTACGGAGGAGTATAAAGATTTTGTGAATTTTTCATTCATTTTTCTGTTAAGTGATTTCTGAATTTTTCATTCTGATTTGTTGTTTCTGAAAAAAGTTTTCTGCATTTTTCATTCTGACTTTTTGTTTCTGAAAAGTTTTTTCCGACTTTTTCATTCTGACTTTTTGTTTCTGAAAAGTGTTTTCTGAATAAATGTTTCTGAAAAACAGTATTTCTGAATTTATGGGGGGCACCGTTTTAGGCCGGCAGGGAGCGGTGTCTCCTCCAGGTCTTTAAGGAGTGTGGCGTGGTTGACTGTGTCGAAGGATTTCGACAGGTCGAGCGCCACGAGAACCGTCCTGTGGTTTGGTTGGTGTTGGTTCAAACCGAAGTTAATCTGCGTCGTGATGGCGTTCAAAGCCGATGTTGTGCTGTGATTTTTACGGAAGCCATGTTGATGATTGGCCAGCTGCAGGTTTGCAGTATAGTATGGGAGCAAGATAGCCTCTAACGACGATAAGAATCTCCTTGATTCGCCGGCTTCCCAGGTTTTAGGAGGGGGACCACAGTCGCGTGTTTCCAGATGTCTGGTATAACGAAGGTGGTCAGTGAGAGGTTGAATAGAGCCGCCAAGTACTTGTGCCCCTCGTGGCCGAGGTGTTTCAGCATCTTCATGGCAATTCCGTCGGGTCCGGAGACGACAATGGGTGCGGCTGTATGTTTGTGTTTGTGCGCACGTCGAATGGCTTTCCTCTTAGCCCTATCCGCAGGAGAATGCAGTATAAATTGCCGGCAGAATGCGCTCGCGCATTTCCTGGGGTCCGATTTGACGCAATCGCCGAAAGCAATGACGACCTTGTCATTGTATTTGGTCGGGTTGGATAGGGCCTTGACTGTTGGCCATAGTTTGCCGACACCGCCGGAGAGGTTGCATGACTCTGGGTGTCCTTTCCACTTTTTCAATTTATGGTCATTGACAGTCCGACGGATTTCTGCGTTGAGATCCTTTATTCTTGGATCTGCGGGGTTCAAGAGTCTCACTTGGTCACTTTCTCTTGCCATTGCCGCTGCTTCCGCAGGGAAATTCGGTCGAATTTCCGGGATTCTGCCAGCAGGAATGAAGCGGCTGGAGGCTGAATCGATGACTTTGCGAAACTATTTGTCACCTTTGCATACGTCCGTCGGTGTGGGTAGGTCAGCGAAGGAGTGCTCTGTAAAGTCCGTGAAGCGGTCCCAGTCCGCTTTACTAAAGTTAATGTAGGTTCGTTTTTCTGTCGTTATGAAGTCGGACGGTCGTTCGATGTTTAGTAGGATGGGTAGGTGGTCTGATGCCAGTGTAAGCATAGGTTGCCAGTTAACGTGGTTGATAAGGCCCGCACTTGAAATGGAGATGTCTGGCGAGCTGTGGCAGTTACCTGCCACCCTATTGGGGGCATCTCCATTCAATGTACAGAATGCCGAGTTGTCTATTTGCTCTGCGAGTGCGTGCCCTCTGTTATCTGCTGGCAAGTTGGAGTGCCAGAGATCGTGATGTGCGTTGAAATCACCTAGGATGAGGCAGTTATCGCCCCTTAGCAACGCACTAATATCAGGGCGATAGTCGCGGGGACAGCTCGTAACAGGGGGATGTATATATTTATCACTCGCAGGTCAACGTCGCCTGTTCGGACTGCTACGCCCTGGCATTCAAGGGTAGAGTCCCTGGGGTCAACGTCCGGGGCAACTAGGTTATACTGTACAGTATGGTGTGTGATGAAAGCAAGGCCGCCCCCATGACCGCTGGGACGGTCTTTCCTATGCACGTTGTACCCATCTCGAGTACGTAAGTCCGAGTTAGCGTTCAGTTTGGTCTCCTGAATAGCTGCCAGTTTAATGTTGTTCGACTTCATAAAGTCTGTTATCTCCGCGATCTTTCCAGTTAATCCGTTGCAGTTCAGCTGTAGGATTTTGAAGTGTGTTGGGAGAAAAGGTACAACTGGTACAGGTGGTGAAAGGTACAAGGAGGTTAGAGTGGGGACTGAGGGGAGGCGGGAGCAGCAAGGCTTCTGGTCGTGGAGACCGGGCCACCGTTGTGGCCATTTGGTGATGGTAAGTGCGGTGTTTGTACGCCGGAGCGACGAGAACCGCGGGACGCACTTGCGCGCGAACAACATGGTGCCTCAAAAGTACTGAAAAAAGTACGGGTTCTGGGGATGGCAGGGTTAAGCCCTGAGCATCCAGATCTATGCAACCATCTCTTGCATTTACTGCATTGAACGGAATGTGAACGTTTGACATATATTTTCTTCCAGCAGACGCAGCAGATCCAGTCTCTTGGTCCGGGGTTGGATTCGATACCAGCCCGTAACAAGAGACATTGGAGCAACCCTGCTGCAAGGGATTGCTCCGAGGATGACAATTTAGGAGTGGGACTGGACAAATTGGACAGGGTTACACTGAAATAACAGCCCTTGGCCGGGTAAAACCCGGGTCATTCCGGTACGTAGAACCGGCTGTTGTGGGAATGATTACTTGAACGTCGATTATTGTTGTTATTGTTGTTACTACTATTTCGGTTTGCTGGTCTGCTATTGTTCCGAAAATTGTTATTACCTCGCGAGCCATAATTATTGTTGTAATTGTACCTATAATTGCTATTGTTGCTTCTGTTTGAATTATTATTGTACCTCGAAGTGTTGTTCCTACTATAGTTATTACCCCTAAAGTTACCTCGAAAACTACTATTTTGTCTACTATACCGCGTTCTATAAGCTAACACTTGCCTTTCGCTTGCTTGGTTGTTTTGCTCTACGATCATTTTCGCCACTACATCCTTAGAGTCGTTAAAAGTAGTTGACGCTAAAATCGATTTTACTAAATCTGAGCGAGTGTTAAGCCGACAAACGTTGACAGTTTGCTCGACTGCCATCTCGTGCGCTTTTCCCTGAGTCATTCCTTCTATAACTAAAGATCGTTCTAAAGCATCGGATAATTCCTCTACCCGCTTGGCAAATTCCGCGTGATTGTTATTAAAAACTTTTAATGATGCGATTTTTCCTGCGACAATTTTATAATTGTCAGGTTTTATTCTACCTTTTAACGCATCTTTTATTTGTTGAATTGATGTAACTTCTTGTGGAATTGCTTCTCGCGCTTTTCCTTCCAACTTCAACTTTAAAAACGCAATGAAAATGTTTGTCAAATTTTCTTCCATTATATCTTCTATTAAAATTATTTTGTCTATGAAGGATGCAAGTGAAAGCGGATCGCCGCTATAATTTTCTCTAATTATAGAAGCACACATAGTAATGAAAGTTTTCTTTTGGTCTGCGGTTGCCATTGTTGGTTGTTCTTAGCGAAGGTTTTGGGGAGTGTTGTCGAAATAACAGTCCTTGGCCGGATATGAATCCGGTACGCTCCGGTACTCCCTTGCGGTACTGCCCGACTGTCGTGGGAGCGATTTGGTATGACCGGTGCAACCTTCTAGGTCATGTCATCCCTCCTTCCGAAAGGAAAGAGAAGATGGGTAATGAGAGGTGGGAGGCATCATATCCGTAGATCAACCATCGAGTGACTGCTGGTTTTTTGTTGTTGGTTGCTGTCGTCTACTCTGCTGCTTCGTTTCCTGGTGTCGTCGTTGCTAACTTGTAACTGCTTCCGATTTTCTGCCTTATATTTCCCCCTCGCTCTCTCGTTTTGTTGTTTTGTATAGAGTTGGTGGCGTGGTTATTATAAATTTTTTTTTTTTGTGTTACCGCTATTTAACGGCGTCACAGGTGGTTGTGCAAATATTTTACCGCTATGCGGGGTACAGCACTTTTAGATTCAAAAAGTTAAATTTTGATATACAGTGGGGAGCAAATGTAAGTACGAAAAATTGAAAATGATTTAATTCGTAAAGCATATTTACTTATGTGTTTTTAATAATTTTCATTTAAAATATAGCGATATCTATAGCAGAAACTGAATAATTAAAATCTCTATGACTTACACAGAATTAAGGACAATGGGTCAAACTGGGAAAAATTTTGATCAAAATTTTCAACTTTTTTATCCGGATATGGAAAATTATTTTGAGTATGCAGTTTTGTAGCTCATTAAATTTTAGTATAATAATGTGAAAGTTAGAAGCACCCCAGAAGTGTCCCCGAATTTTCAGAATTTTTTTTGTCGAAGGTGTTAAGTGTACAAAAAGTGATTTTTCAATCAAAACGTATGGAACGGTATTCTGAAGTTACCCCAAATTTTCAAAATTTTTTTTGTCGAAGGTGTTGACTATTCTGTTCCATACGTTTTGATTGAAAAATCACTTTTTGTACACTTAACACCTTCGACAAAAAAAATTCTGAAAATTTGGGGAAACTTCAGAATACCGTTCCATACGTTTTGATTGAAAAATCACTTTTTGTACACTTAACACCTTCGACAAAAAAAATTCTGAAAATTCGGGGACACTTCTGGGGTGCTTCTAACTTGCACATTATTATACTAAAATTTAATGAGCTACAAAACTGCATACTCAAAATAATTTTCCAAATCCGGATAAAAAAGTTGAAAATTTTGATCCAAATTTTTCACAGTTCGACCCATTGTCCTTAATTCTGTGTAAGTCATAGAGATTTTAATTATTCAGTTTCTGCTATAGATATCGCTATATTTTAAATGAAAATTATTAAAAACACATAAGTAAATATGCTTTACGAATTATGTAAATCATTTTAAATTTTTCGTACTCACATTTGCTCCCCACTGTATGTACATATGTATGCATATACGTGCCTATAGCAACACATCACATTTTTAATATAATCAATTGTACAGTTTCAAAAGATGCAAATTTTAGAAATAATTTGAAATTTCATACATATGTTATGCAAATTTTTTTTTTGTAGTTTTTGCAATTTTATGTTTTTTTTTTGTATTTTTGTAGTTTTTGTTGGTTTTTTGATATTTTATAAAAGTTCATGTATGTACCCTTTTTTTTGTAATTTTAGATTTTTTTTTTTGAATTCTTATATTTTATGTATTTTCGGGTTTTTGTAGAATTTTGTCCTTGTTTGAAATTTTTATATTATTTGCAGTCAATCATAACTCATCAAACACAGACCTAAGGGCCACATTACACGTATAAAAACTCAAACTGTCCACTATGAGTAACAAAAGAAGTATATTTTCGAGAATTCTCATCTACAGATACATGGAAAAAACCATTCGCTAAATCTAAAGTTGTAAAAACATTTGAACCGTGTAACTATTACATCATCGATCAATGCCATTGGAAAATTATATTTAATTAGTTTTTCATTTAATTTGCGATAGTCACAGCCAGGGACGTAACTGTTATGAGAAATATGATAAAAAGGTCCTATTTAACCATTAATACTGATGTATTCAAATATTGGTTATAATTAACCATTACCGTAAGACATATTTTATATTGGTCAACATAACCATTATAAATGAGAGAAACATTTTTTGGTTAACAATAACCATTATTGTAAGTAATATGATTTACCACTATTCGGCAAAAATAGTTTGCTGTCGAGTGGGTCACCGATAACCAAAAAATTTATTACTTGCGATAAGGGTTATTGGTAACCAAAGAAAATTTTTGGTTGACTTAATGGTTATTCGTAACCAAAAAAATAAGTCTCTCATTTATATTAGTTAGGATGACTAAAAAAAAATACCTCTTATGATAATGGTTAAAAATTCCCTAAAACATATAAAGGGAATTTTCGCGTAACTTTTTCTTCTGAAAGAAAAAAATAACAATTATTTTCGGTCCCTGCATAAAAGAAAAGAGAGAGTCCTGTTGTTATATTCTTCAGAACACAATTTCCAATTATAGCAGGATAACGTAAGTCTACTTCGTTGACAACATGAAATGTGACATCCATGATTACATTATCAATATCAATCTTCACATCAAAACTTCCTAGAGTGTTAATGGCACTTTCCTTCAAACCCATTAGTCGACGTCTATCACTATTTAATTTAATCTCTTCATCCATCTTAGTTAAGATATCGTTGCGGATAATACAAAGATCGCATCCTGTATCTACCAAAGCAGACAATTTATACCCACACAACTTAATATCTTTAAATATCAATCCACACTCATCACGCAAAACATTAACACTATGACCTGTCTCAATAGCATTGTTTTTTAATACTACCTCTTTACACTCGAAAGACCTATGTCCCATCTTGTTACATTTGTAACAACGATATTGTTTCCCCGGACAATTATTAGCAAGATGAGATGCATCTCCACATTTAAAGCATTTTTTTGATTCTGTATTCAAACCACTTGATTTTGATTCAACACGTTTTGCTGATTGTGAAAATGTACCTCTATTCTGCATTTGTTGGGTTTGACTCATTTTCTCATAAATCTTTATTTGTCTCTTTAATTCGCTGACATCTTTGGCCTGATATAAAACTGATTTGTTCATTTTAGAGTCAGGTATCCCATTTATAAAATATTCAATTATGGTTTCACCATCTAGATTTATAGACTTTCCTATCTCTATAATAGAGTAAAGATATTCAAGAAATGATTCATTATAACTTTTACGGCGATTT
Source organism: Sphenella marginata (assembly GCA_951509765.1). NCBI lineage: Eukaryota > Metazoa > Arthropoda > Insecta > Diptera > Tephritidae > Sphenella > Sphenella marginata. The sequence goes on from OX608082.1 coordinate 47,608,316, forward strand.
CGCAAAAGATTATGAACACCTGCTGAAGACAACTTCGCTCCAAATTCATCTATAAGATAATTTTTCAATGAGTCTCCAATCTCGTATGCCCCTAACCCCCTAATATACAACCTGGCTGCTCCTTTTAATAGTTGTTTGGCATAAATAAACATTTGCAAACTATTCCACCCTACAATAGTTGCACTATCTTCAAACTCGCTTACCCACTGACTAACGTCAAGTGAGTCTGTACCTGTAAAGGCCGATACACTATCTTCAATATCCTTAAGGGTAAAACGTGAAACATTCCGGCTTTGTAGATCCACTACAGGTGCATTCCACTGTTACGTACAGACAAGTTCAACTAATTTTACAGTTTATATTACACATAGCACTTAATGGTTTTATCAGATATATACTTTTTTTCTCTAATTTAATAGGTTATATAATAGTCTTTAATAGTGCGAAGAAACATTTAAAAAAAAGTCATGAAATACTGAAGAAAAATGCAAACAACCCACGTCACGTACGGGACACATCAAGTCAACCAACATTCGAAATCGTTGTAGTTTTATTCAGATTTCAGCGAATATATTACAGGTGCATAAAAAGTGTCTTCGAAGGAAATTATAACTAAGAATCAAGCTTGCTACTGCGAAAAAAAAAATTAATTAAAACACATATTTATATCTCAAAAACATTTTTTTATATTTGTCACGTACCGACAAGTCGCGTCACGTACGGGACATAGTTCAACTTAAAACTATAGTATATACAAAAATCAATAAGTAAATACAGTTTTGTCTTGGGAAAGGCAATGTTTTCTGCACTCCACAACTTTCTCCGCAGTTCTCCGCAAGTCTTCATTTTCTTTATGCATCAAGTCAAACAACTTATTGATGAAAACAAAAACTGTATCCTTGTCTTTCGAATTTGCATCTGAGCATATAAGATATGTTTGGCAATTGCCTTTGTAAAAACTTGCAGCAGTAAATAAAAGAACACTTGTTCGTGACCAGAGTGCGCTTTGAACTTCATTCTGGTATTCACAGCCAAAAGACATCGCAAATCAACTTGAAGGATTCGAACATTTTCATTGCGTTGGTCTTTTTGAAATTCACTGGATAGAATCAATCAATTTTTCTTTAAGTTCACCTGTTTTTTTTTCGTGGTTTACTAAACGTAGTTTATTTTCTGAGTTTTTTTCCCATTCTTTCCATACACAGATTGTACTTAAATCCATAGAAATTAATATTTTTTTGCCATCAGAACAAGTATCACATTCATTTTTCCAGCAATTCGAATCCAAAGAAGGATCACATAAAATCATAGTCCACCAGTCGTTACAATAATTTTGTT